>CM046295.1:14839591-15471941 GCA_025267735.1 Mactra quadrangularis
AGTCCTCGAATTTAGCCAGTTGACCATGGGAAAGTTCATCCAAATTGCCCACGGTCCAATGACATTTAACATGGTAGTGGTCCATCAACTTCTGCAGCCACCCTCATCCCTATTTAATAACAAAATCCTTACTTGTAGTATTATTGTTTATTTAACATAAGGAAATATTTTGCTAAATCATTATATTGGACTGCATATCTAAACATTTTACTTAAAGTATTTTTGATCCAGTAATTTTTCATTCGGTCCAGTGAAAAAATTCCATTTTGCTGGACCGAATGTTCAACGTTAGTGAAATTTTGTCGTGAAGACTGTCACAGTATTTACCTAAATTAAATTTAACCCCTACAACCATAGTTATACTTCATGATGCGTGTTCAGTAATGACTGCTAGGTAACATTACTGGTACGAGACGGCTTACCCCGAAGACAACTCAACCCGAGGATATCTGAACTCAAAGTTGTGACAACTCAATCTGTTTGTTGGGGATTGAGTTGTCTCGGGTTGAGTTGTCTTTGGGTTGAGTTGTTCCGACCCGTACGTTACGGAACGTTCGGGGTAATTGAACAGGCTACTGTATAACAATACGATCACTCAACTGTGTCATTTGCTCGTGTTTCAACCAACGTTTCTAATTAAAAGGTTTTTTTTCATAATCAGAAAGAAATACATAGGTCATTTTGAATGCAAAGTATGTTTACACATGTAATATAGTCTGCGACAGTCTATTTTTAGAAATATAAACATTTTTAGTTTGCTCATACTCTCGGACTTATATTATAACTGTATAAACCAAGTAATCCGAATGTGGTTTAGCGATATCTTGAATCGGACTGCCTCTGTTTTATTAATAAGAACCAATGTAAATTGTTGAAGTTATTTTTATAATATTGATTATTTCAGCTATGAACTTACCATGCATTGATAAAGCTGGTTGTAGTACGAACACACAGACTTCTATATTTTTATGTCGTACCATTGAAGGGGCGTCATTCTGTCCTAAAGTATGTGGATGCTGTGGTGAGATTTTTTATTTATAGAAAATAATTGAAAATACATAATTGAACATAAAGTTTTAGAAAATGATTCAAAATCAATCGTTTTTTAAAAATATAAAAATCAATTTTGTGAAAAATGTTTAATATAAATTTTAAGAAAAGTATTCGATATAAATACAGAGAAAATTATTCGCTATTTATTTTGAAAACAAATTTCAAATTCTATTTGTAGAAAATAACTAAAAATCTAGGTTGAGAAAATTAAGAAAATTATCCAATTTGATATTGAGGAAATTCTATTTATAGAAAATAATTCATAATCTATTTATAGAAGATTCTACAATATTTATTTATAGAAAACAAAGTAAATGTGACTCCACATTTGACAGATTGAGTAGATCAATATTAATTTTGAGAAAATAATTCCAATCAAGTTTTAGAAAATATGAATTTTGAGAACATTATTCAATATCTTTTTATAAAAAAATGAGGTATAAATGTATATGAAAACCCACATTGGAGATACATGTATTATGAAGATCAATATTAATTTTGAGAAAATAATTCGAAATCAATTTTGAGAAAATTATACAATATTTATTTATAGAAAATGAAGTAAATGAGACTCCACATTGGACAGATTGGGTGGACACATGCAGCCTACGACCACCTGGAGGTAGATGTGTCGTGACACGTACAAGACAGTGTGAATTATCCACTGGACCCGCCACTGGCTGTAATGGTACCAACATTGAAGAAACAAACTGTACGGACACTTTATGTGGCGGTATGTTGAAAAAGAAATCTTTGACAATTTTACCTGTACAGTACATTTCCATTCACCGCCGACTAGCTCAGTTGGTAGCACGCAAGTCTACTGATCGAGGCGTCGTGGGTTCGATTCCCGGGCGGGGCACACTTTCGTGGAGCTTGGTCATGAAATTATTTCTACCACCATTCTCCCTCCTACCAACTATTTTTAATTATGTAGCGCAGTTGTCAGTCACTGACGAAAGTATGCGCTTAGTAGTTGGTTAACAGCTAAATCAAGAGAGTAGGTTGACTGACGCCATTATATGACCTATACATTGTGTTGTAACGGCGTTAAACCAAACAAAAAATCAAGAATTTCACAAGACCACACTGGTTGGTAACTGCAAAATCATGTGATTTTTTAATAATTCATATGTCCAAATGCATAATTTAAAAGAATAAGGCCTATACATTAAGTTAGTTTCTCTATTTAGACCATTAGCTTTGCATATGCTAATTATGGAACATTGCAGTATTCAGAAAGAAACACATTGTAGTCGTGTTAGAAATAGTCCGGATTATCAACATTGTTTTTTCTAAGAGCCTTAACTGAATTAATTCAGTGAAAGAGATCATTTAAATAAGGTTTAGAAATAAGCAATCGATGTAAGGCAGTATCAAAATATTTATTCAGTCTTCAGTTGTCAGACTCCTTGGAGAAACGGATTTTGAGCAAATAATTGAGTCTTTAAAGCTTCACCCAACAGTCATGATGAGGCTAAAGGCCTACGAATGTGTTTAAAAGCTACATTTAAACACCATAGTGCGTCCATAATGTTTACACGAGTGGTGTTAACGCCACTCCAAACTTTTAGAGGTCATATTGTAAGGACCAAAGATATGTTAAGTACTAAAAGTGATAAAATTGTATGTGTTTTAGGTTATAATGATTTAAGTTAGCACGATGGTAAAACAAGTTTTTACAACTTGGAAAAATCACCTTCGAGTCCGCTTCCTGGTCCCTAGTACTGAGCTAGTAGGATTAAGTTTCCTGCTCAAAGAAACAACTGGGTAAGTTTTGGATGGAATTCGAACCAACGCGGAGCTGGCTCTCCAATGATTACCAGTCAAAAGTCGTAACCGCTCGGCCACGCCCTTATGTATTTTATACACATACTTATGACCTCAACAGCTTATATTTCTTATTGATCATCAATTACAGTTTCAAATATTGGATTTATCTACTTTTATGATTCAAACATTACGTGAGTGCATTAAGTTTATTATAATGTTTTTTTAAGTTGCATTTTAGCAATTGCATTTCTAATACATTTAACTGTAGTTAAGTTTGTAAAAAGTACATGCACATTGTTTTATTCCAGAATTGAATTTGATTCAATCTGACTGTAGTCGACACGGTAAGTCTAACATGTTTCTTTTCTATAGAGCGTAAAATTTTACCCAGATCTGACCCTTATGCAAGACTGTTCATTACATTGATACGGATGTAGTATTAATGCTCGATACCGATATCGGAGTATATCGTCGAAGGTCGAATGTAATTATTAGACAAAGATTAATTTTTAAATATTTTGAAGCGTTCAATGAATGCCTTTTACATCAGGACGGAGTGGATTACATGTTGAAATTTAACAGATAAACATACTTCTATTTACAATCGCCGTAAATCGATTGCTCATTTTGAATACGTTACTTGCCGAAGTGTAGAGCAGCCGAAACTGAGTTTCTTCGGGATATGTGTAGATAATTATCAGATGCAAAATATGAAAGGTCAGTTTGGGGCCAAACTTAAGGCATAATACATTTAAGAATCCATTGCAATAAAATACCCCGTCAGACTGGCAATAAATGCTCGTTTTAAATCATTTGCAGAATGGTTAACATCAATAATGTGATTACCATGCTTATGAATTAATTCTATTTGTAACACTTTCTTTTGATAAAAAACATTTTATAACTTTCACAGCATTTAGTGGGGGGGGGGGGGAGGGGAAATATGGGATTCTTAAAATCCTCCGGTTTTCAGAGGATTCCGGTTTTCAGAGTTTTTACTGTGTTATTTACTATATTCTAAGCTATCATGATTTGTTGTTAATACACGGTAGAATCAGTATTAGTATTGTTATGTTACAGTTACCAATTATTGCCATTTTCTCTAGTTGCTTCATTTTAATTCTACTGTTCTCTATTATCTATTGGTATAAATCGCTGACATCTTGATAAAAGTCATTTGGCCCAAGCTCTACCAGACTATCGATCATGGATAGGGTACAAACCCTTGACTTAATGGAAGCTAAACTGCCAGTCGTATTTGGCATTGACTTAAAAAAATGGGCAAACAAAACAACATCATTTTGAATCACCTTGTGTCATTACTTAAAATGCATTGTCCATTATATTAGGGAACACGATAGAAATAAGGACTTGTACTTTTAGCTATCCCTGGTGTTGGTGTGCTTGTCATAGTAAATAACCACATGCTGTCTGTGATATATGTGTTCATTTTAATTTTGCTATGTGTACACTATGCCAAATAAATATTATCATAACTATTATTATATTATCATGACTTGTATTACAGATTCAACTAAACAATGTACTGAAACTATAGGATGTTCAGAGATATTTGATAAAAACGAGATTGGTCCTGTTTGCACCTCTGGTGGCCATCTTTGTCCTATATTATGTGGATGTTGCGGTGAGTTCTTTATATGTGGTATATGGATATGTGTTGCTAAATCATAGGCAGTTCCAAGGGGGGCGGACCAGGTGTACGCCACCCCCAATTGCCCAAGCAAAGGTGTTTTGCATCATAAAATATGCTATTATAGGAAAATACATCTTAATGTCAAAATGAATATTTAAAGCTTGGTATTTAAAATGTTCTGTAATTAGAAATGTTTAGTAACTAGGAGACCTACTCGAAGTCTTCTGTCTATATAGGAACAAGTTTCAAGAGAGCAGAACATAGCTATGCTTATGTTTTAGTATTAATTCTTTTAGCGGCAATTTATCAAAAATCAGTTAATAATTTCTCACTGATTGAATATATATGTAATTACAACGATATTTACAGTAAGTTAAAATCAATAATAGTTAACAATTACCATATCTCAACTATTTCCAGAAGTAACCTCCAACACAACGGTGGCACCAACAAGTCAAACAACTTTATTTACACCAAGCCCACCAACAACTTTAATCAGCTTAACAACAGCCCCACCATCTACAACAACAACCACTGAGCAACCTACCACAACCTCTATAGAAAGTACTACAACAACTCTACCAATGACGACTACCACTTCTGAACCATCAACAACTACTACGACTGTACCATTTACCACGTCAGTAGAATCAACAACTACAGAAACATCCCCAACGACGACAACAGTGTCATTTACATCAACAACGGAAGCATTCACATCAACAACAGCGGAAACAACAACAACACCATTGCTAGTTACATCAACTTCTACAGACCATTCAACAATTTCTTCTACAGCCAACATATCAGTACAAACACCGACAATGAAATCAACCATTCCGGCTATTGTAACAGCAACATCACCTCATATGACAGCACAACAAAACTTCACCATGGCAACACAGGTGTCAGCTGGTACAGGTCAAGTGACAGCAACAACAAGTCAATTACCTACCATACCTCCTATACCAAGTTAGTGTTGTTTACAACTATTATTAAGCCGCCCGGTCGGCTTGCTCAGTTGGTAGCACGCAAGTCTACCGACCGAGAAGTCAAATGTTTAATTCCCGGGTGCGCATACTTATGTGGAGCTTGGTCATGAATTTATTTCTACGGCCATTCCTCCTCATCAATGTTTTTTTAATTATGTAGGGCAGTTGTCAGTGACTGACAAAATGATTTACTTAGTAGTTGGTTAACAGCTAAACCCAGAGATTTAAACTATCCAGAAACTGTGAGTAGGTTGACTGACCGCCGTTATATGACCTATACAATATGTTGCTACGGCGTTAAACCCAGCAAATCAAAAGTCAATCGGATCAGATATATCATTTAAAGGGAATCGTAGGCAACATTTTCAGTTCCATTCTTTTCTGGTTTTGCATTTTATTTTTATAATTGAGTTTCCAACAGACACACTGATACATTGCTTTTCAAAATATGTCTCTTTTTTAAAATCCGGGGTGTTTTTTAACTTGACCCACGTGGGTCAGGTCAGTTATAACAGGATATGTGTTAAAAGCATTTACAGATTTGTTGCTATATGCACTTATTTTTGCGCAAAAATAGAATTATAATTATGCCACAAATATATCATAAAAAATTCATTGAACAAAAAGGAGTGGTAGAGCCAATTTCATTGCTTACAAATTTAGGTCAAAAGTTGCCTTTACTTTTTGTTCAATGAAATTATCTTCCGGTATAAAGAAATGATATGGTAGCATTTGTAGAAAAATACACTCGGTCTTCTACATTCTATTTCAGCAATATGTGCCCAATGTTCTGGTCCTCCAGATTTGTGTGAATTTTTATATGAAGAAAAACCATGTGACCCACCTAATAATTATTGTATTAACAAATTAATTAACAGTGTCGACGGTGATAGAGTGGTACAACGGGGGTAATGTATTATTTTAATTTATTATTTTAAACATACAATAAGATTTGGATATCAGATGCCGAATCTTATAAATGTAATGCATTCAAGAAATTTGTTTTGCATTTATTTAATAAAAGATAATGGTTGAACCGAAAAAATCAATGAAATTATTTATCATTAAATTTCTTTTGTTATATATTTGCCAATCTGATTAAAACCCGATCTAAAATTTTACACTTGCATACTCGCTAATTTAGATCTGGCCTTTTCCAAACGAAGGTCACGTTCAGGTGACCTTTTCTCATCATAATATTCATGACGAAATTGTTATGATACGTAACTTGTTTACATCGCCTACGTCACGCAATTTGAAATGAGCTGCCCAATCGCAGACTGTGAATAATATTGCTGTTAAATTAGCATGCAAACCTTGGTCTAAAAATAGAAATTACGAAATCAAAATTTGTTTAATAGTGTTTTCGTGTAGATGAAAGCTACGCATTTATTGGGCGACACAAAGTTCATCTCGACGTGACCTTCAACGGAGAAAGTAGAGAGCTTGTACGACAACGCTCTACAGGATATCTGTTTACGGAGAGTGTATATTTGCAGACAAAAGAAATTTAATAATAAATAAATTTATTGATTGTTTCGGTTATGAACCATTATTTTTATTGAATAAATGAAAACAAATTTCTTGAATGCATTACATTTATAAGATTCAGCATCTGATATCCAAAAGCCTCCCTAATCAAATTCAATGTACTTTTCTTCTATAAAATAGATTTTAAGCTAGTCTCAACTACAAAAAATAAATGGAAACCAAGTTTTTATTAAACATATGTAAATAGGCTTACAAAGTGATAATTTCTTAAAACTTTTGGTGGGTACCAAGACAGCAGCTGTAGTCCAGTGGTAGGACGCGCGATTAGGGGTCATAGGTTCGAATCCCACAAGCGAGACTGCTTATTTCCTTTGAGCATGGAATTTTCCTGTGATTGCTTCATTCCACCCAGTTGTAAATGGGTGACGTATTGCTTGAGTAAAGAAATGTCTAAAATATCTTGTTAATATCTTTATTAACAAAAAGACATTTGATGAAATACTTTATTATTCATAAGTATGATTGCTGTGATAAAATTGAGAATTCAAACTGAACTGACCTACTTGTTCTTGCCAATTGGATTGCTTCAGACTTAATCTAAGAAATATAAATGTCAAATAGACCTCATATATATTTTTCGGAGCTGCTGTTTTAGCCAATTTTTTACTTACATTTTCACCAAATCAATTTGCTTGACAATACTTGTTTGTCCAATGAAATTCTAATCCGGGATAGAGAATATATAGTACCATTGGCTATTTGTGATAAACAGGTGCGTAGCGCAGAAGGTAGTTGCTGACTATTTACTCCGTGTATTATTGTTGACCCACTATGCTCATTGATTAAAAATTCATCGTGGTACACTACTGACGATATGACTAAACAGGTTTGACTATTGATACTTTTAACAAAATGAACCCAAACAAAGTCACCCATTATACATAAGAGTAAATAGTCAGCAATTACTGTCTGTGCTACGAACCTGTTTATCATAAACAACCAATGGTACCGTATCATTTATCAATTTCTCTATACCGAATTTCATAGGATAAAAAGGAGTGGTAGAGCAATTTGTATTGTTTAAAAATAGGTCAAAACTTGGCTCTTTATTATAATCTTATATTTAATTATTGTCATTACATATAATATAGCTATTGTTAACTCTTTTTCAGATGTGGAAACATTGACACTTGCTATAATGACTGGTTTCTCGGGACATCGGACAAAGACAAATGTAGGACATATGACCAAAATAATTTGGTTACATTAAACTTTAAATGTACATTTTGTTGTATCACAGATAGTTGCAATGTTCCTATCAGGCCAGCTGATAAAACGTTGTATACTAAAAACTAACAGCATCCGAAATTTGGAATATCCAAAATTCGGTTTTTCAGAAATTCGGATGTCCGAAATGTACACACCATTTGTGAAATATCTTGATTATATTTAATAAATTTTGGTGAAATTAAACTATTTGTAAATTACATAAAAGTTTGTTATATTGTGCCAATGTATTTATGATTTCAAATTGAAAACAATATAATTAAGTCTGAAAACTTATTAGAAAAAGCTACAATAATACAAACCAAGACCTTCAACACAACTAAAAGCAAAGAGGGAGGCGTTGTTTTCGTTATTTGTTTGTTGTTTCCTCATTATAACATAAGTTATGAAAAAAATAAAAATACATTGTATTTGCCTCTTTGCTTTTTGCTGGATGGAAGGTCTTAAATGTTTTGCCGTTAATGTTCCTGGTTTGTTTTTACATTTCATTTTCAGGTTTAAAATCCAAAAACTAAAGACTATGTTTTATGTCTAATTCTAGAAATAGTTTTTTGTTTGTACATTGAATTTCTAAACTTATTACCATGTTAGATAATTTAACAATGTCAACATCACGATTTATGGACAAATGTTAAAATCATTGTATTTTTATATGCAAGCGAGGTTATTACTGAGTCCAGTTAAAAGTTTATGTCAAATAAGTTTGGAATTGCAAGTTATGAAATAAATCTAATCCATGAAAATTGATTAACATATTGTTATAAATAAAAAATGTTTTGTACGCTTTTATCATATTTTCACAAAATTTATTTTATCTGTGAATGGCGTTAGGTACTGTATGCCTTAAACTAAGGACATTATATCAAACTTAATACACAAGCAAGAAAATTAACGTTTTGTCATACGGTAAACCTTTCATATAAAACTGGTTTGAAACACAAATCTTGTTTTGTTATTTTGCAAAATTTATTCAGAAATTTTTTACAACATGATGTTACGATGAATATTAAAAATCCGAAATACAACGCCATCTGTTGAGAAACACAACATTTTAATAAGGGGAGGTAATATATGTCCTAAAATTTAAAATCGAGTCGTTTTTTTCACTAGAAATCATCGGCGTCTTCAATTCAACAATGGTTCTCTAACATCCACTCATCAACAAAATGAACTTCACAATAATCCTCACGGTGTTAAATTAACTCTTCTAAAATCATAGCTATCTGCAATAGAAGAAAAAAATTAAACTTACAAAAGTTATCGAATATTTTGTCAAAGAAATAGACAACTCAATCATTCTTTAAAGAAATTTTTTGATTCGCATAGTTGTGATATATACTAGCTTCCTATAAAAAGAAGAGTGTGAACATTTTTTTAACAGAGACAGCAACAATATCAACACAGACACTCCACGCAGTAAAATTACAAGTAGGGATATATATGTCTAGAAATGTAGACAATTTTTGTTATAAAAAGGCCAATATAAACAAATAACGAAAATAAAAACCTAAAGGAATTTTGCCTTGGAACGGAGATTAGCAAACCAATCGTCACTTGGGGTTCAAAGCAGTTTCTAGGGTGCGCTAATCTCACATTTACCCCCAACAAGTTCGTGTAGAAAAGGTATAACAAGTTGAGTTGTTAAAATAACAAATCCCTGCAACTAGACAAAGTTGCGTGCCAACCACACTTACATATAAAATAGAAAGTTTATAGCAATGCCAATGCAAAAGGCAAGAACTCAAATGGAAAGTAATAAAATGTATTTTACAACACAAGATTTAGTGACGTCATACCTACGTCAGCACATGTCTTGTTCAGTGACGTCATCAATTGAAGGAGGAGAATACATGAACGTGACAGTATTATGATAGTCACCACTGGAAACCATTCGTACAGCTGAGTTCTGACAACCAAGTACGTATTTAGGATTGTTAGCTGAAATTATGATAATAATAAACATACAGTATACATATGTAAAGGATATTCGTCAACTTTGATTTAAGATCGATTATTATTCACCGAGTGAGCTCAGGAAATATGTGGCGTCATTTTTCTTGAAGATGACGTCATTAAATGTCTATCATGACATCATTTGTGATGAAAATGTAAGATTATGTTTTCACTACAATTAAGATTTATATTTTATATAAATTTATATTTCATCGTATATTTTCATCGGATAACACGACTTTTTACCGTAAAGCATGAAAGAAAGTTCAGTTTTGCCATACAATAAGTGTGAATCATATCAGGAACGACAACTGTAAAACATAACTGACCTACCACACAGTCAAGGACATCCCAAAATTGCAAAATCTTGCGATAATTACCTGTCTTTTTAATTTATATAATAAAATAGGCCTTAATGATTATAAACCATCGATTTTTATAGTCCTAATTGTGGAGTATGAATACATTCCCAATTACATAGATTTATTTATCGTAAAAAATACAGAAATATAAAAATGACGATGTTTACTGTTAAAACTGTTGCATGCCATTTAGTATATGATTAGTAGTTGCAATTAAAATTTGGAAAAACAATGCGAATGAAATAAGACCATTTTCAAAATGAGCAAGTCCTATTTATAGCTAAAATTAAGCCTTGCCATAAAGTGTTATAATAAATATATCAAAAAACCGTATTTACCATTATTAGAGTTACTTCCACATACAATATCTTTAGTTATCATCATTGAAGTATCTAACCCAGATCCATCCATAATTTGTAGGTAGTCACCTCCACCAATATTCATACACTGTAATATAAAATTTTAATATATATGTTTATCAGCTATCGGCTAAGTTTAGCCGTTGGCCATTTCCATCGAGATATTTTACGGTAAAGACAAAAATACAAATTTTATACACTACATACAAAAAAGGATATTTATGAATAAAGTTAACAGGATATATATTAGAAATTATATAATGCTAAATCATCAATATTATAAAACATTATCCATTTTCCAAAAGATTTTTAAGGTTTTTTAAGACTTACAACAACCCAGCCAGTATGCCAACATTGGGTCAACATCGGCTAAACTTCGGAAATCGGCAAAGTAGCCGGTCTTCAACCGATGTAGGTCCAATATAGCCAAATATTTATTATCAACACCGCAATTTTACTCGCCTAAGGTTCTTGTTTTGTTATTGATTTGTGGCAAACAAAAAAGACAAAGAAATATATCATTAATAAAATGAAGTCTAAAATCATGCCAGCAAGAGCAACAGTTTGTCAAAAGGCACAGATCTTCCAAACTGCCAAAAATCAAAGAGGGGATTGTTATGGCAGATATTTTGGGAATTGAAGATAAAACGAAACATAGATATTGTTATGATGTTGATGAAGATACTTCTAATGTTATGGAAAATTATTTCGAGTTCTTTTTTTATTTTATTTATAATAAGACAGTATAATTGTAAAAAGGACATACGGTATACTAATAGCATCAAGCAATGAATTAGTTACTATTTCAACTAATATGAATAATATGAAAATAGACGATTTACAGGTAACCTACTTAACAGACATATGAGACTTAACAAAATGTCATATAGACAACCTAACATGTACTCAATTAAGTCTGGAGAGTTTGTTATGTCAGGTAGTATTATAATATATATTGTTTACTTCGTTGAACATTATGCCATTTTTATTCTTTCACTGACCAGCGTGAATACAAATATCGCCCAAATATGAACAATGTAGAATGGTTTTATTTTATTTCCACAATCAGCTATTGTTCTTTCCTTTAAAAGTCACCACACGAATGTTTACCATAAATAAGCCAATCATAACTACCTTGTGACCAATTATGTACAATGCGTTCTATATATAATTACCTACCAATTACTGAGGGTAATTTAATGACTTACAACATGCTATGGCAAAAACAGTTACAGTGCTCATCAAACGTTTGGAGACAAAAGCTATTGAATAAAACAAATTCAATTTCATTTATCGGTTTCGGTTGAACCATTTTTATATATATTTAATATGGTGTATGAATAAATGAAAACAAATTTCTCAAATGCGTCACAATTATAAGATTCAACATCTGATATCCCAAACCTCCAAAAGCAAACTAAATGTACTTCTTTTCAATGACATAGATTTAAGCTATTTTGGTAGTCTCAACTATAAATAGTATATTCAAAAAGTAAACAAAACCAAAAAAATTTTTTATTAAACCTATGTGATAGGCTTACAAAGTAAAAATGTCTCCCAACGTTTGGTGGGTACTGTATATAGAGCCTGCTTCTACTCATTAAACACTATAATCTAATAAATCTGTGAATGCCTTTGGCACGGTACATTATGCTCTGATAATACTGATTTTCCGTAATTGGTTGCATACCAATGTCCAAAATTGGTCAAAGAAAATCGATGGTGAACTAAAGCCTTGAAATAAGAGATGTGGAATTCCTATGCCTGACTTGTCCGACTCGTACATTTATCTCTGTGGAGAAGTTAATATTTTCAACCCACTTGTCAGCGGACAAGTAAAATTTATTAGTTGTTAATACAGTGACTATGTAAAACTTGATATTGTAGATGACTTAATGTTTCAATCATATTTAAAAGTGAGCTTTTCTATTCGATTATTTATAATACTTATGATATGCGATTTTTATCACAGTCCATTTTTTTTCTTTTTGAGTATTGAACTTTTGAGCAAGTACATTTTGAACCCAGACAACTTGAGTTTTAGAGTTCACTTGTCCGTGAACAATTGATAAAACTTGGAATTCCACTTCCCTTAAGAGTATATTTTTAGCTCTATTTTGTCTTTTTTATTAATAATGTTATTTTGGCATGGCTTTTCAGTATTTTATACATATTGTTTCTGGTTGTAATTTTTATATATGTTTTATGTTGTGAGCCATGTTGTCACATTGCATATCAAAACAAATTTATGTATCTAATCTAATCTAAAATGTTTCTTAGATATCATTGTGATAACCTTGCGATTTCGATTGGTTTGAAAACATATTAACGACAACAATCCACTAGTATTTTGTGTTTTTTGCTAAATATATACATTGTACATGTATATTGATTTTGATTGAAAAAAAAAACTAAAATAGTACGGTCAAAAGGTTAATACCCGCTCGACCAAGAAATTACCGGAAGTTCACAGTTTGTTCAAAACATCCGGTACGTAAAAACATAATTTTTTATTGATATGTTTAAAACAATTATTTTCTTTGCTTTTCAAACAAAATTATAACCGATAACTAAAACAACTTTATAAATAAATACAACTAAAATCCATTAGGGCAAAGGTTCGCCCGAGATAACTTGAGACTAATCTAAACGATATACTATATAAAATATATTATGTTATCCTAAACAAGTTATATCAGTAATAAATGGTATATTTAGTTGATATTTATTGTCTTGAAATAACTAGCCAAAAGTTAATTCTTAATTGCTTGACATCGACAAATGAGTGCGTATATTGGTAAAAAAGTATTGTTTCAATTGACATTACGCTGAGGCTACTATAACCACGCCATTAAACAAGTGGCTAATTTGTTTAACAAAGTAATACTTTGTGTCCAAAGACATGTGACTATTTTTGTCCGAGTATACGCTTATCCTTTTATTGGTGAACAGATTATGAATATTTGGAAATGGGAGGTCCGGCGTAGTGTCAATTCGCAATTGACATATGTGTAGAATGCATCAGATAGAGAACAGGGACATTCACATTTTTTTGTTATCCTAGATATGAAAAATATACTTGAACAAGAGTTTACAACTCTAACTGTATATATACTAATGGACAAAAGTTTTGTCCGGTCTACAAAAACCATAATATCTTTTTTTGTTTGTTATTGCACACTAATACATTTGGTATCGTTAGAAAGAGAATGTTATTATGCATTGAATAAAAAAAAGAATTGTTAAATTTGAGCCAATTCTGTCGGTACAGTAATGTGTTGAAAATTGACATTGAGGATTTGCAAGTTACAAATGATTGCGTTGAGTCAGTTTTAAATGAAACATTTTTTTCAATAGTGTGTGTGACCCCAATAACCCAAATGAGTTTTCTGGTCTTCCGGCTAGATTCCTTTGCAAACTTGTTGCATCGATGCGTAAAAGGAGCACCGAACTCATTCGGGTTAATGGGGGTCACACACACATTGAAAAAAATGTTCCATTTAAAACTGACTCAACGCAATCATTTGTAACTTGCAAATCCTCAATGTCAATTTTCAACACATTACTGTACCGACAGAATTGGCTCAAATTTAACAATTCTTTTTTCATTCAATGCATAATAACATTCTCTTTCTAACGATACCAAATGTATGAGTGTGCAATAACAAACAAAAAAGATATTATGGTTTTTGTAGACCGGACAAGACTTTTGTCCATTAGTATATGTTTTACCGCCCTTAATCATTCGTGTTTTATGAATGTAACAGTTGTGTTCATTTATTGACTATACTCTAATACGGATTTTATTTAAAAGAATTCTTAAATCAATTGTATTTTATCCTAAATTGGTAGCACCTGTCATAAAAACAAATGATTTTTAATCAGCAAATTAAAAATAATCTTTTTGTCCAACTATGTGAGTGCGTGTGTGTGTCATTGGAGTTGTGTGTTGCGTGTGTTGCGTGACTATTATATTGTCTAAGTGCATTTGTTTGTAACTAGTTACTACATGTGTTCTATACGTTTTTTGAAATAAAGTATCTGTTCTGTTCTGTTTTCAGTAACATTCCTGGTAATTAACGCCTTAAGATTAATTGTCTCATCTTATTCATGATCACATATGTTGATATCATTTAGTTAGATCTAATTCACATTATCAGGCAATCAATATAATATGTTTTGAGGCACAGTTATAGTGTTTTGTCTATCGTACGTTGTCGTATATAATTTTTATGCAAGTATGTCGGGGAAAAATTACAGAACGGAATATGAAAATATGTCAGGAATAGCAATGTTCAGTCAAAACACACGTGACTCCACACAATCAAAAACAAAAAGGGGATGTTTTAGATTTTTTACTCAGATCTTTTTTTAATTTTGTAATAACAATTACGCCACTAACAAATAAGGAAAACAACAACTTAAAGGGTTACCGCGCCTTGGATCGAACATTGGCAAAATGTGTGCCTCTAAAAGGTTTAAACCAAAATACGTTTTATGTTTTTCATACGCTGATCAAACCAATTAAAGTTTATAAGCAGAAATAACTCTTTAATCAGACTAAAAGTCTAAAAATAGAATAAAACGTTTTGCTCTAGCATTATCTAAGCGAGTTGATCAAATCTCTTTATAAGACCTTTGTCGTCGAAAATGAAATTCAAAATGCACAGCCGATAAGAAAGCCCTTGCGTTTAACTAGTGTATCAAAAATGTCTTTTACCTTTTCACTAAGTCCAACTTCTTTCTCGAAATGTTTGGTTTGTGACGTCACACCTACGTCAACATTGAGCAGGTTTACTATCTCTGGGAATATTATAATAGTTGTACAATTTCTGCGCATGCCATAGTTCTTCATAGTGATCACACCTTCTTGAAACATTCCTACAGCGTTACATGCTAGAAATAAAAACACAATTGACATTAAGCCGGACCTTTCATTTCTTAATAATCATAATTTGTCTATCAATAAAAGGATCAGCATATACTTGGACAAACATA
This sequence comes from Mactra quadrangularis, assembly GCA_025267735.1. Classification (NCBI taxonomy): domain Eukaryota; kingdom Metazoa; phylum Mollusca; class Bivalvia; order Venerida; family Mactridae; genus Mactra; species Mactra quadrangularis. Next base: position 14,855,514 of record CM046295.1, read on the forward strand.
GTCGCATTTCTTTAGACATAAAGGGTTATTTTGTTAAACAAATAAGCCACTCGTTTAAGGACGTGGTTATACTGGCCTCTGCCTGATGACAATGTTGTCGTTAGTCATTGCTACATAGTTTTAAACAAATGAAATACGGGAGTTTTACTGGGTTTACCGCCGTTTCAACACAAAGAAATAATATATACGACCACAGCATATAATAAAGCTTTACTGGGACTGCGTCTTTAACCAGTACTCACCTTGTTCACTCATCTTCCCTTTCTTGAGGCCAAAAATTCTATATACTTTATCTATGGAGAAATATTAACACTACTGTAAAAATTTTAATGTATGGTATATCAGCTCTGTAGCTCCTTTAAGAAACAAGATTCGAAATCCTGAATTGATTCAGACTGCGTCTCGAGCTCGAGAGGTCTCGAATTATGATAAGATACATAATGTTAACTGCGTGTATTATGTCTTGTGAAAATTACCAGAGACAAAAATACTATTTTAAACTAATTCTTATAATGACAAAAAGAACTTACGTTGTGGATTCTGCTTAAAATCAACCATTAAACGGAATCCTTCACCCGGTTGGGGAATTCTAAACTGAATGAGAGCTACGTTTTGATTGGATACAAATATCTTAGGTCCATTCTCACCACAATACATTTTATAACGTTCTGTCAGATCGTGTTGGTGATCATATACACTTGGGAACAATTCATTTTGTAATTCCCAGCCATCGAATACCTGCAACAATATAACAATGTCTAAAAATAGAACAAATTTCTAAAAATAGACCAAAAGTCTGAACAAATATAACACTGAAAACTGAACATAACTCTAAAAAATACACCAAAAGTCTAAAAATACACCAAAAGTCTAAAAGAAGACCGAATGTCTAAAGAAAGATAAAACTCTAAAAAAGAAACAATTTTCTAGAATCTATAGCATAAAACTTTAAAAATTGAGCAAAATCCAAAAAAATAGAATAAAAGTTTTAAAATACAACCCAGCTCGAAAGTAAGATAGACATCATTTACATAGAGAAAGTATTAAATTTGCAAAAGAAAAAAGAAGTAGATATGTACATACAAACATTCAAAATATTTGTTAAAACACTTAACAAACTTAACTGCAGAACATACCATATAGCCGTGGAATGTTAAGAAAAATTGCTATTAGAAAACTCATTTTCTAATGATATAAAACACCCCTCAAAATGTGGTTCTACAACATGAACCAACTAATTGAGATACAAATACTAGTCATCTGTTTATTTTCTGATGAATGCAAAAACAATCTACCAACAACATGTAATGAAATTCATTTCAATTAAATAAGAAGTGTGTTGTTCTGTAACAGTTTCAACAAAAAATATCCAGCCGATAATTAAACTTCGACAAAAAAAATAAAAGAACATGTTCACAATGTAAATTGTAATTACTGTGCCATCCATAATTACCTTTATACTTTTGTTACGTGTGATTTATTCTTTAATGTCCTATTACTTTAGAAATTAAAGGCACATAATGAAATACATGCAAATTACAATTGTTAAAGATATAATGTATCCCTTTTAAATGTTATAGTGTATAAAAATCCTAATGTGTAAATAAATCTTAAACAAAATTTAATAGTATTAATGAAAAAAAAACCCAGCTTAGTACAATTAAAAAAATCGATCTAACAATTGAAACAGGTAAAAAACCAATTTAAAATTCGATGGTTATAATTGAAAGGAAAAGTTATAATAACTAATTGATTTCTCAAGCAATAGTAGAATTGTAAGAACAAATCACACATTAAAAAGTGTAAAAGTAATTATGGATGGCAGTATGGCACTGTATGCAATCAAGACTGCTTTAAATGCTATTGTGATCATTTCATTAGCATTGGCTTCGATGGTCTGGGCTTGAAAGTTTATCACAAATGAGTTAATGAAGTCTGATACTTGAAATTATGTGTAATAACCGGAAAACAGATGAATAAAAGAATTAACTGTTTATATCATTAACTCTGACAATGTCTGACTGGTAAAAAGGAATTTTATATTGGAATTGTTATTAATGATATTGTCTGATTACTGAACAATTTAAGACTACGTTATGTCGCATATATGAAGCCAATTAGTAGTTTCCTGGAATATAGAGTTATTAGAAAAGGTAAAAGAAACGTTTGAATGACAGTGTCTGGAAAAGTGTTTAAGTATAAATCTGATGTTTTGAAGTAAACTGATGACAATTAATATATGATTTTTGCAATCTGCAGTCTTCAATAAATTAGATTTTCAGTGTAGGAAAAATGTGTAGTTTGTAAATTTGTTTAAAGCCACTGTAAGATATATTTAGCCACTAAAGATATGAAAACAGTCTTAAAACCACCATTACCAATTCCAAATCCTCTTGCTTTCTAAGTTTATGTTTTTATGACTAAGTGTCCACCATCACCCCTTACTCAATCATGCCTGTAATGGCCGAACGCTTAACCATTGCACCAACAAGACAAACATAAAACATATCAAAATTAATACTTTATATTATTTCATTGTCATCCTGAGCATTTTCTGTCGTGGATAAGTTCATTATATCGTTAGCATAAACAGGGTTTTGCCCTTTTTGTACGAACGGAAGCAATTGTTTTTGTCACTTAGGTTTTATCTTTAAATGAAGGAACGTACTCTGTTATAGGAGCGTACTATTCCACTCAATGATCACTGTCATTAAATATCAATTATCCTTAATCACTTTAACAGGAGTATTTGACTGGTAAACATGTCGTATAGTAATTAGCACTTGTTTGAATAATTTGTGTCACAATTGAGGCTTAACAAACTTATATGAACTATATTATTGATATTTTTATTAGTTCACGAATCCTTAAATTGATGATATTGGTAAACTTAATTCAACTGTCAATGGCGCATGCATTAACATCACGGACCTAAATACTCAACAGAGTACTTCTGTATTCACTAGAAATAATCGAGTATTTAAATTAGCGGGATTATTTTATGCGTAATCGACAATTGAATAAACTTAAATAAATATGTGCACTTATTTTCAGGACATGTGCACTAATTTTCAGGACATTTTCACTTATTTTCAGGACATGTGCACTTATTTTCAGAACATGTGCACTTATTTTCAGGACATTTTCACTTATTTTCAGGACATGTGCACTAATTTTACCTCAGTATTGCCTGGAATTCAGGTGTTACTCGTAAATGTCAAACAAATAAAGAAATAGACATTTTATTATCAATAGGTGGCAACAATTAAACTCATCTTGTGGGATAACAATGGAAATAAGAGATTGGTCTATTTTTGTGTCATCCATAGTTTTGATGTACATGACATATGGCATTTTATATACTGTGATGTTCACCATTCGTATGTCAAATTTGATGTCCTTGTTACAGAAATATTTTTTTTATTGTAATTGTTATTATCACAGGTTATTGTATGATGTAGGTAATCGCTTTACTGCAGAACTGGAGACAATGGCTGCTCACTTTTAACAGAACAAGTAAACAAGTCGAATAGTTATTAGCATTACTTTGAATAATTTGTATGACAATTGAGGCTAAACAAACCTATATAACCTATATATAGACTTGTCAACTGATTGCACCTTATTAATGTCTGGAATCAAAGTGTTACACGAAAATGTCAAACAAATAAAGAAACAAAAAACATTTAGTTTAATACAAGTAACAACATTTAACTTTTTTTTATCTTAGGTTCCAACACATTGACTATAACATAGTTCTGTATTACTATAAGTATAGAAAAATATTTACAAGTTTTTTATGTTTGTTTGTTTGTTTGTTAGGTTAAACGCCGTAGCAAAACATTGTATAGGTCATATGACGACAGTCATTCAACCTACTCACTCCCCCTGGAAAGGCTAAATCTCTGGATTTAGCTGTTAATCAATTACTGAGCGCATAATTTCGTCAGTGACTGACAACTGCCCTACAGGATTAAGAATCATTGGTATGATGGAGAATGGCCGTAGAAAATAATTTCATAACCAATCTCCCCGAAAGTATGCCCCGCCCGGGAATCGAACCCACGACCCCTTTTAATAGTAAACTTGCGTGCTACCAACTGAGCTAGTCGGGCGGCTAAGTTTTTGTAAGACAATAAGGTCTCTCAACAATGCTGATGAAAGTTTTTTTGTAAAAATTGGTCTGTGTAAGAATATTAGAAATGATATTGACATGTTGTAGACATATTACAATTGTCATTACGAATTGACATTACGCTGAGGCTACTATAACCACGCCCTTAGACAAGTGGCTAATTTGTTTAACAAAGTAACATTTTGTGACCAAAGACTTGTGACGATGTTTGTCCGAGTATACGCTAATCCTGGCACTGGTGAACGGGGTATGAATACTCGTATATAGAAATGGGAGGTCTGGCGTAATGACATTAAGCTTAGCATCAGCTCTCCATGGACTAAATCATCTATAAACAAATGGGCTACAAGGTGAACACTTTATAAATGTATTCAGTCGTCAGAACTCATACAATTATGATATGTGATATTTATTGTCTTTTTTTAACAAATAAAGCACATGCCTGACCTTCTTTGTACATGACATAAACATGACCAATTCTATTTAGAACTTAACAACAACTGTATATACAAATATAGATGCCTGGTGGTTTATTTATCATATTAAACAATGCAAGGTGGCCCCAGGGTGTGAAGGCGTCAAGCGTTGTCAGTTTCTTTGTCTGAACGGCAAGTCCCTTTTAAGATATTTTATGGAGAAAACTACATTAACCCAATGCCATAAGTAATCAGTTTAGTTCACAACTACTGTTCTCTATTTGAAAAGCATAAATGGATTATTACCACGTTTTAAGTAAAGCTGGTGCAAATCGTAACAAAGACAGTCTTCACAGTTCCTAAACAAAACAATCTGAGTCAAGAAACAAATGTAAACACGACTTTCACAGTTTATCAAAAAAACTTCTGTACTCACAGTTCGTACAAAAAAAGCAGTTAACGTAAACAATGCAATACAAATAATCAAAGTGCTGAAAGCACTGAATAAATGGCTAATTGAAAGTTGGGAACAAAGCCGAGGACAATCAAATGTAGAAGCATGATAAGGAAGTAGATTTTACCAATACTTATTATTTTATTTAATACTACCTTTTTAAAAAAGATCGTACATTGAAAATTGATTCCATTTATTTCTTTATAGTTTGAAATTATGATTTACACACAAAAACACTGGGAATAAAATATCTTTGTTCCAACTCGTTTATGCTGTTTTAATAATCGTGTGTATTATTACGTATAATCAAAATAACTACGAAATAAAAGAGAAGGTTCGTTCACTATCAATTTTGTTTTATAAAGTTTCTCAAATTATATTTAGTGTCAGTAATTTAGATGAATGCCAAACATACAAGAAATAATAATAATAATTATAACAAGATTTATTCATTATTCTTATTACATGTTTTCTCGTGGATTGTTGATAAATTTTATTCAACTGTATAAAGGTTTATCATTAACCCCAAATTGTCGCAAATTACCGTACATAAGTACGAATGTCTATTTTATCGTACTTAAGTACAGAAGTACTGAAATGAATATTTAAACCAGTGGAGTTAATGCATGCACCACTTATAGTCAATTGAAAATATAGCAATACCAACAACCAATGATGAAATATAGACCGTGACTCTACTGTTTTGAATTGAAGTAAAACCTGTGCTATCGACCACCAGACCAAAGCGACTACCTACCCGCGACAAATATTCAACATTTCCACGTAATAATACCGAACAAAGTGTCAGAAATGACATTGGAAATAACGTATGCTATCGGTACTGCTCGTTTGGAAGTTCATTTGCGGATATCATTTCCATTTATAAATCGAGAATCAAAAAGTCGAGGCGATTCCAATGGGGACAATGTTGCATTAATATGGCGTGGCCGTCACTTAGAAACGTGCGATGTCTCCATGGAATTTTCACAAAAATATTCAAAGTGGTTGTCATTGTGATTTAAAATGCTAATTGTGAGTGTGGTTCATGTTTGGATTTTTAAAATACATTGGATAGCGCTTAAAATTTGATTAAAATGATTAATTGTGTTGGAATTCCTGGTATTAAAATAATTGCATAATTTCCTTGGGAAAGCTTCCATAATCAAGTCCTAGAACCATACCATTCAAAATTATTCATGCCATCACCTTGCCGTGAAGATAGAAGAGAAAAATATTGAGAGAGAGGGGGGCAGTAGGGCTCTATATCGTATACTGGTGTAGAGCCCTAGGGGCAGTGAGGGAAAGAGGGAGGGGTTGGGAAGAGAGACAGACAGACAGACAGACAAACAGACAGAGACAGGCAGACAGACGGACTAACGGACGGACATACAGACAGACATACTGACATACATTCATACAAACAGGTAGACTGGCAGAGAGACATACGGACAGAGAGACAGAGACATGAAAAGATTAAGTTTTGTTAGTGTATAAGCGAGTTTTGAATTCCAGGGAAAAAGGATGCTCAATTTTTGATCGATCGTTTTTTTGTGGAAGTATGCATGTATTATAAAGCGGATATTAGATACATTCTATGTAAATAGAACAATCTGCATGTAACATGGTATATATAGTCAAGTGATTAACCTAATCATGACTTGGCATATTTAGTATATAATGATATTTTGTGATATAAGAAACCATCATATAACATGAGTACACAATATATTAACACTGTGGAAATATACTGAGTACAAAAATATAGCAAACTTAAAGGTACTCTTTCACAGATTTCAACTTCAATATCAACTTTTCCAAAACTATTAAAATTGTTTGGAAATATTTTTGGAAGCAGGAATAAAGTGTCCTACAAATGACAATTTCAGTGTAAATTGACATACAACTACATTATGATGGTGTGAATGTAGAAAAAATATACCCGTATATCACGGTATAGACAATTTTAGTGCATTTTTGTGTGTCTTAAAATAACAAGAATGGACCTTTTGACACAATTACAGACACTGAATGCTATATTTTAAAATTATAGAAAAAATAAACCAAATAAGTGAACTAGTACCTTTAACTATGTCTAGCTGATTCAATCACTATCGTATTGATAATGTCACTTTTGTTTCGGGTCAATGTTAACATGCTATGAATAATAATAAAATTGAATGTATCGTCTCTAATCAATGTGAACATGCCATAAATGACACTGGTTAAGGTTATGATAAATTACATCCTTTGACACAGTTCAATCTAACAAGCTGCAGAGGCGGGTCCAGGATTTTTTCTAGAGGGGGTCGAAACTTTTTCTAGGTGGGGGTCAAAACTTTTTCTAGGGGTTCCAATCTCTCGAACCACAACCACATTTCACACTGTTTGCAGAATAACGCAACAAAATACATGTAATAATAAAAATACATAACCATTAGATCTATGTTAAGGACGCTTCACGTTGGGACGGGTACATTTTGGAAATTTCAGGGGGGGGGGGGGGGTCCGGACGTCCTGTCAATGTGAAAGGGATATAATTATTACTGAAATTCAATGCCATATCTCAGTTCAATTAGAAAAAGATATAGTGTACAATTAAGTTATATCTCTGGTCGCAGGTCAATCTGAAAGGCTATAATTTATAGTATGGTTTTATCTCTAGTAAGAGGTCAATCTGAAGGGGCTATATGTTAAACTATTAAACTATATTTCAAGTCGTAGGTCAATCTGAAAAAGCTATATGTTACTGTATAGTTTTTCTCTAGTCACAGGTCAATCTGAATGGGTTAATTTAACTTACAATCTATATTTTTGTCTCAGGGCAATCTGAAAGGGTTAATTTAACTTACAATCTATATTTTTGTCTCAGGGCAATCTGAAAAAGCTATAATTTACAGTACGGTTAAATCTTAAAGTAAGATGTCAATCTGGATGGGCTATATATAAAACTATAAGAGATCTTACCGCCAGTAATCCACCTGTTTCACACTTAACATCAAAATCTAAGAATGTAATTTCTATAATCTGATCGGTTTCTCCTATCACATATAGTCCGCATGTGTCAATAGTTCCATCTGAGATATATTGTAAGGGTCCCGGAAATGACGTCATGTGCATACATCCTGAAAAAATACATATTATTTAAAGGGGTTAACATTGTCAACTTTAGTATGACTTTCATCGTCGGCAACCACAGTACTTTCTTACGCTACGCTCCATATGTACCGTAGGCAAGTAGACTGGCAAAATCTCGTTTTATGCATACGCATGAGGCAGGGGAGACCAATCTTCTTCCAATGAAATCACAAGCTACAATTAAATACTCTTCAATAACAATGGCGTCATACTGCGTTTTTGTTAACTTAGAATAGAAACCAACGCACATTGTCTTTATCAAAAAATGGTTGCGTAATTTCATTGGCTAGTTTTCTGCAGTGGTTTCCTTGCGGATCCAATGAAACTGCCTCATTAATTATTTATGATTACGAGATTTTTCTAGCCAAGTGGCCCACGGTACATAACGCAGCATACTGACGATGTATGACTTTTAGAGTATTGTTAAATTTCATTCTACTATCAATGGCGCAGATATTAACCCCGCTGATTTAAAAACTTGACAATTGTTCGAAAATTGTCGTACATAAATACATTTACATATATATTATACATGAATCAATCATGAGTACATATGTTTTAATTGTTTCTGTATGTTTTAATGCCGTAGCAACACATTGTATTAGTCATATAACGGCGTCCAGCGTACCTAACCTAACTTTCCTGGACCCTTGTCTATAACCAGTACTCAGCTACCCTTCCACAAGGCCGGAAACTTCTCCATATACCTTATTAATGGATGAAAATTGACAAATTTTTATGAAAGGGTTTTCGAACTTGTACCCCCGTTCGGGACACAAGATTCCAAATCCCGGCGTGCTTCCAACTGCGCTATCGATCAGGGTTAGTACATAAGTACTAACGTGATGTAAATACGTGTTACTGAACGGGAAATTCCGAACAAATGCAAAGTATTTATATCCGCGGGGTAAATATATTTTGTGACAATAATCCAAAGTTTCCTAGAAGAATTGCAACTTAAATACCCATAAGACTAACCATACTTTAGAATTCGTCTTCTTTAATGTTGATGCAATCATTAACATTTACTTAGAAGTCGTACATATAGCTTGCAGTAAAAGTAATCTATCTAAAACTATCGTTTTAACAAGAAGAAACTACATGCGTGACAAATTATTGACAATGACTACATTAGTTTAATACCTTGACTTGGTTGTAAAGTAAATCGCTTCAGGAATAAAGACCTTGTGAACCATCATGATCATTCTATATATAGCATGTGATAATATCACCTATATACTAAGACGCACAATCATTCGCAGTATTCGGCGATTTGGTACGCAACAGAATACTAGTGCGGCGCATGTAGACAAAAACGTTGGATATTTTTGTGTTTTGATACAATCATTATTAATTTGTAAACTAAATTATTATTTATAACTACAGGAATATCAATCCATAGATACAAAGTACTTTTACATCTCATAAGGTACAGATGCGTAGTTAAACCGTGTATTCTACTTTCGGTTTCAAATTGTAAAGAATGTCAGATATAAACACGTAACGATGGAGGTTTAAATACCGGTTAAACAGTTTATTTTAATGTGCATAGTTGGTTGGATAGTTAAATTTTATTTGAGTAGACACAAAATCATACTCTACTGTTGAACGAGGAAATTATTAGAATGTAAACATTGCCACGTGTTTTTATGTAAATAAGCAGTTTTCCCAGGATGCTCAGCGTCTCCGTACAAAGGTCAGTTAGACATTTGTGTACTTAATCAAACTCCTCGCAGCAGTTATTTCCCTTTATTAAATCAATAACCACTGCCACCACAAGTAATTTCGTCCCTCAGAGAGCCGAATATGTTTTTTTTTCATCTTTTCAATAACATTTCAATATTTTCTACAAATTTAGCCTTCTTGTTGTAAATTGTGATGTTCAAAGTACATAAAGATAAAAATTGTTTTAATTATTAATTTGTAGAAATAACAAAGCGTGACGTAAGCACTGTGAAAAGTTTGGGCATTCTAGCGTCACGTGATTTACGTGGTGGCAGTGATTAAGTAGCAAAGCGTGATGCAATCACTGTGAAGAGTTTGCATTATGATACTTAAAGCAAGAGCACTTAGAAGGAAATCCTTAATGACGTCATTAATGACATCAGGCGTCTGTTCGATTTTGAAATACCAGACGACTGGTGTTGTCAATGACGTCATAATTCTTCGTATCACACATGGATATGTAGAATATAATGTTTCTAGTTTTGGTCCAACTGATTGTCATTCGATATATTGAATTCGCCAATTGACTGGACCGAGTGTTCTTCAGGGAAAATCAAAGCGCTGAAAGCGCTGCCCTGACATTGGTTAAACAGTGCAAAACTGTTTAATACTCTCAGATAGTGTCAACATATATATACATCTTTAACTGGCACAAAACGGCATTGCCTATGGCTTTGATCATTTACACTTTATATGGCAAAGACCACACAATTGTAACAAATATATATAACAATTTGGCCACAACAAATTGATCATATGTTCTATGGATTCGCTCGCACCTTGATTTTGACGGTTTTTACAAAAAAAGATTTTTATTTCCTCGCTCACCCATAAAAATTTGGTCAAACCGCTATATAAAGCAAGTGAATAAAGACTTTTTTTTAAAAACATTTCTTCGCTCGCTCGCCCCATTTTTTTTCCAGAAAAATCCGTAGAACATATGATCAACTTGTTGTGGCCTTAGATATTAAATATGTTAAACAGTTAAATACAGTGTAACACAACAATATACTATATGAATTTGTCAACAGTAGGCCAGGAACAGTTACGAAAGTATTCAGATCTAATGGGGGAATAGTTAATACAACAGTATAAATAATGGTATTCAGACTCAACAGTATTTTGGGTACACAATTTGCACAGGCGTTGGTTACATTCAGTACCTGCGATTCTGCCGTTTTCAATTTCTAGTTAACAATGATGCTACTTTTTCACGCGTAGGAGTAACTCAGACATCATATCGTTGCGCTTAATCAGACTGCGCATGACCGAATGTAATTGTCCGCGACGTTTTCAGTGATACGTTTCAAAAGTTATAGTTTGTAAAACCTGAGTCGCAAGCAACCAATATCAAAAACTCGGAGAAGAATGTTGATAAAATATTGTAACATAAACCTACCTATATATCCGTCAGTTGATCTTTTATTTCTTTGTAATAAATTGATGTCTGTATCCTGTGAATATACAAGTTTAAAAAATAAGTTAATAACTTTTTTAATATACGATGAGTTTTGTTTGTTAGGTTTAACGCCGTAGCAACACATTGTATAGTTCTTATAACGGCGGTCAGTCAACCTACTCACTCCTCCTGGAAAGACTAAATCTCTGGAGTTAGCTGTTAACCAACTACTAACCGCATATTTTCGTCAGTGACTGACACCTGTCTTACATAATTAAAAATCATTGGTAGGAGGGAGAATGGCCGTAGAAATAATTTCATGACCAAGCTCCACAAAAATATGCCCCGCCCGGGAATTGAACCCATTGCCCCACGATCAGTAGACTTGAGTGCTACCAACTGAGCTAGTTGGGCGGCTATATCCGATAAGTTCGGAGCCTCTAAAGTGATATTTTTAAAATACATGTACTTTTTTCATTTTCACGTTTTTGGGGTTTTTTTGTAAACAAAGTAATATTTCGTAAAAACGATTGCGTTGAACCATCGATAACACTTTCTGTCAAACTTACCAAACTTCGACGAAATTTACAAAATGTAATGAAAAGTGTAAAAGATATCATAAATATAGATGAAGTGCTTACGTTTATTGTGTAATGGAAATGATTTAATAGTTCCAAGGGGAACTCTATGTATTAGCTCTATCACTCGTGTTAACTGGTCAGAGAAAATGATTGAAAGAGATAAAGAATTAATTTCAGCAAAACTATGACTGATCTACCATTAGTACAGACGGTGACGGAAATCTATATATATGTTTTACCGAAATCAAAATCAACTACACGGTTAGAAATTTAACTTGGACAGACATTACAGAAATGTTGATAATTCCTAATTTTTACGGTTCTTGGCTTTCATGATTTCAGAAGGTTTTTACTTTAGTATAATCAATTTTTACGTTAGAAACCAGGCTGGTCATATCACAGTAAATTGGTCCCAGTAGGAACACAAGGCGCCGACTATTGTCACCCTCGGATAAGTGTTAGTCTGAGAAAAGTGATTAGTTTTCACACTGTCGTCATAAAATCTCAGGAAACGTTTGCCCTACTAACATTAATTGTTTAAAATCTGTCTACTAGTATATTGAGAATGTGTCACATCAGTGAAGGTTAATTTTCATTACAACGGTGATCAGTGGTTTCAAAAAGAACAATGCTTGTATCATTATAAGTTTGCTAACTGCTCCAGTCTTTATTGCAATATTTTAGACACCCAATCACGCCATGGGTGTTTTTTATCTTGGACTTCGATTATAACGATATTGCCCAAGTAATCCGAATGAGATGTTGCAGTATTTTGAATCGGACTAGCTCGGTTTTGTTCATAAGAGACAATGCAAATTGCTGAAACTAATGATTGTTGACTCGGTATAGTACCGTAACAGAGCACCGGCTTAAAGCAAATAAGCGGCCTCGTCTGAAATGGCAAAATAGCTTTGACACTGACTCGTATATTTGTTATTTATCATCATTAAACATAAGCGGTTAACTGTAGAACTGTAAGCAATCCGTAGAACCTTAGAGTTCTACCATTGGTTTTTGTAGAATCTTATAAAACACTAAAAAGTAAGGCTCTGACCTTCTCAGCGCTAGTAAAAAGATATGTGAGCACACTGTATGAGCAGAGGTAAATTTACATGTATCAAAGTGTTCAGCTGATTTAAAAGTAATAAACTTATCTCTAATGTGGTTGTTAGAAAGACAAAACCATAACTGATGTTGGACAATATTTGTGACTAGATCACCACAAAGAGTACATTGTTCTACATATAAACGAGAAAAAATCTACCTATAATGCTCACAAACTGACCACATATAAAAGATAGTTCTTTAAAACGACGTGATAATGCCCAGATCTTGCATGGTTTACCGGGTACAAGTACATTGGTTTTGTTGAGTCTTATATAATACTCATACAGGACATTGGACAAATATTAAAACACTTGACACAGTATCACACTCAAACCCCATACTATCTTAATGTTTAGGAAGGTATTCAACTGCTCAAGCTGATCACATTCTGTGTTAAAAGTTTTCAATTTTCTCTTTATACCGTGACATACGGGGTAGATATTTACTACTTGAAACATCATCATTTGAAGATGTAGTTGTATGTCAATTTGCACTAAAATTGTCATTATCTAAACACTCAATTCCTGCTTCAAGAAATGCTTCCTTAAAATTAGATAGTTTCAGAAAAAGTTAATATTTCAGTTGAAATCAGTGAATGAGTACCTTTAATGATTGTTTTTTTTTTAATTTAAAATGTTAGTCTTAATTTTGCGACTTTGGTTCTTCAACAGAGTTAGCCGGGCGGCATGGGATGTTTAATTAGATACAAAACAAGAGTGATATTGATAAGATTATTCAAACACGCTATCTATCTTAAGTGATAATGATTGTATAATTATATCTCACAAAGAAGGGCAATGGCCTGTATTGTAATTAATGAAACTGTTCGTAGATTTCATTTTAGATATCAACTTTTCTATAACTCTTTAATTTTTATCTATAGGATCATTTTAAGCAGTAAAGCAAAATTGAAAAAAGGGAGACGATTTTAGTGTTTACAAATTTATATTACGAAACTGATGTCATAAACAAATAACGAAACAATCTAAGGGATTTCCGATGTGGAGTCGACATCGGCAAAATATTGATAATTGATACTAGGGGTTTAAATAGGTTCTAGGGTGCATCGACTTCTCACTTCCCCATAAAGGTTTATATGAAAACAAGCAATAACAATGTGCCTTGTTTAAAATATCTTCTAACCAACCTTCAGCTTGACAATGCGGCATGCAACAACAAACAAACACATACGCAAACGCAAAGGAAAACAAGATCTGTATATGGTATTCTTTTGTACTTCGGCATGTCAATTTAACAGTCAAAAACCAAGGACGAATGAATACATTCAAAAAATATTCTACTATTTTCAATATAAAAACAAGTAAGTAATATTTATAGTGCGAACAAAAAAACAAAACACTGTTTATAATAACAATACAATGAACTAACCCACGACGAGGGATGCCCAGGATGACTTTCAAATTAACAATTGTGATATGTTTAATTGTGTCTTAGTTGTTGGTGTAATGGAAAGCGTTCTACCATAACAAGATTGATTTACCTAGTGGAGGTGTTTATCAACCATGCTAATTTTGTTAAAATGAAGTACACAAATTTTATTTTCATTACTGCTTACCCCTGAAATGAATTGTCTCATTTTTAATGTTTACCAAAACACGTTTTGTTTTTTGTACGCACTATACACTCTTCTCTATTTAGCCACAGGAACTGAACAATTTATTGTGTTTTCATAAGAATACAGTACCATAATATTTGGACTTATAGCTTCCTCCAATAAAAGAATGAGTCCAAAATTTGAAGTACAATAGTATGCTAAGTTTATAAAATTGATTTATACACTGTCCTGTTATATGAAATTGTCTAAGTATTCTGTTAAGTCTGCACACGGCTAGGTTTACAGTATTTTATGCTAATATATGGTAAATTTCTATATATGTAGTTGGATCAATGACATGTCTTGTCAAAATACGAGACGACGGCGATTCTTTGTAAATCTATTCGTTTGCAAATTATCCACGGTCTATTGTCTGTATGGTAGCACGTATATGGCGTTTACAGATTTCATGTATTTGCTTGCATGTTACGTGAATTCTAGGGCTGTTACGATATACTGGTATACCGTCAATATGCAGCTGCGGCAATACGTACCGCGGTACGACTTGAGTATTATTTAGCCATATTTTTATTATCATCGAAAAAGTAATCCCTTCGCGAAATGAAAGAAGCGAAATGTCATTTTTCCATGGTTCATTCGATAAAAGCTTAGGTTCAAAGAATTTAACCGATTTGGGTGCGTTCGGAATGTTCAAATAACTCTAAAAATGCCCAGTTTTTTCTCCAATCTGCTACAGGAACTTTCCCTACAAAACCCTGTAACATACTTCAATTCTGAACAATTGAATAATTTTTAAGACAGAAGTATTATGCAGCCGTGTCTTTGGTTTGCAAAGCAATATATCGTGGTACGTATCGCGATACGGTTCTAGCCGGAATTTTCCGGATATTTTAGGTTTTTGGGATACCTCAGGTGTCCGGATATCTCTGGTTTTCGGATACCTCGAATTTTCGTATATCTCAGTTTTTCGGATATTTCAGATTTCCGGATACGTCATGTTTTCTGACATGCAGGTTTTCGGATATCAAAGGATTTCAGATATCTCAGAATTTCAGATAATGCAGTATTTATAGGTTTCTGTATTTCACTTTTTCTGATAGTCTCATATTTCCGGGTTTTTTTAAGTTCCTGGATTTGGCTTTCCGGAATAATTATTTTTTTCGGATAGATAAATAAGGTATTTGGATACCTGTGGACAAAAAGTTTATCAGGCTAAGCAATAAGAAAGCTAGGACATGTCAGATGTCATAACATTGTAAACCATGTTGCAGTCTCAAGTATCACGTATTTTTTCTAGACAATAAGTTTATACATATCTAACAACGGTCTGGCGTCTGGCAGATAGTCTGATGACATTTCTTTCTGTCTCTTTTTCTTGATCAAATAATACCAGAATTATTGTTACCGACCAGAATATCAAATTTTAAATTTTCATGATGAATAAGTGTACAGATTTGACCTGTTTCAAATAAGAAGTTGGGTTAAACGCCGTAGCAACACATTGCTTACTCACTCCTTCTGAAAGGCTAAATATCTGGATTTAGCTGTTATCCGACTACTAAACGCATACTTTCGTCAGTGACTGACAACTGCCCTACATAATTAAAAATCATTGGTAGGAGGGTGAATGGCCATAGAAATAATTTCATGACCAAGCTCCACGAAAGTATGCCCCGCCCGGGAATCGAACCCACGACACCTCGATCAGTAAAGAAATTAGTGATTTGATATTAAAATATTTTAATGCATACAAGTACAAATGATGGTGTTTAAAGCAGTAAAAATCTACCCCGTATGTCACGGTATAGACAATTTTAGTGCATTTTTGTGACTTTTATTGTGTATGTCTTGCAATCTATAGGTCAGTTTGTCCTAAAATATTAAGACTAATTTTTTACATAATTAGCTACAGACACGGTATGGGGGTTTTTAATTAAATTTTTTTACCAATTCTGTGAAATTGTACCTTTAAAACGAAAAAAGGGAAAAGTTCAATACATAAAAGAAAAACAAAAGTCAAGGTTAGCCTTTTGTCGCTGGATGATGTGTTTTGTTAATAAAATATTTGAACGAACTTGATTGATTAAATTTAATGTACATTTCTTGTTTGATTTGAATCATAAAAAGATTTACATAGAAAAAAACAATAAAAATACGATCGTTTTCAATAAATATAAACAATAATTTAACATCACTTTACAGTCTAAAACTATAAAATTCCGGGAAAACTCCGACTAGGTACGGCTGTTACTCAAAACTTCAAAATGGCGTCTTTCCGGTTTCCGGCAGTTTTGTCATAAAATCTGTTCAAGAGTAAAAGGATTTTGTTGTGAGCTTAACAAACAAAACAGAATCAATATGGTTTTATGTTATTGTTATTCGAAACTCCTCGTCGATTTTCCTCGCAAAATATATACGTAGTTACATTGTATTTCTTAGCATTTTGTAGGGGGAACTTACATTGAATAGCAGAGAACTTGTTGACAAAGTCTATTAAGGGTGTATCAATTGTTAAAATTAAAAAAATCTATCAAGTGGGTGGGTTAACTAAATATATTAAATATCCATAAATTCCGGATAATTTTGATATATTTTGTGAGAGATGCATTCAGTGTATAGACATGACAGTGGAAATATAAAACACTGAACAAAATAGACATTTATAAATGGTACATTTATCTGAACCTTGAAATGACCTTTCTCACGTCAGTCACACATTATTAAAGTAGTTTTTCATAAATTCAAATATTGATATGGGATGTCCATGTCTTACCACGTCTGATGTTTGTGGCCAATCTTCATAGAAGATTGCTGAATTGTTCTGAATTCAATAGAATGTTATTATCTAGTTATAAAATAATCTTGGGGAAGTTTCGCTATAGTTTAATGTCTGGGTAACCCAGTTTTTTGTCACCAGTGTGATTATTGCCAAATAAACCTTTTAAAATGGTCACTTTTCTCTTAGCATGCAATCAGATAAAAGCTTGCTTTTAGTACAATTATAGGTCCATTTTTATCCATTTATGTCTGTAATACAATTTAAGGGTCGTGAAACGTCTGGTGACTGGTTACAAAAGTGCGAGGAATTTTCTATGAGAAAGACAATGCCTATAACACAATATAGACACCGGTACGTGATATATGTTTCCTGACAGATTTCTAAATTAACAAATGGACGGTAAAATCTAAATAATTCAATATGGATGCACATACATGTACAATAAATTCTTATTATCTAGATTTTTTGGGACCGTCGAAAAATAGTGGAGACAAAGACTAGTCGAAATGAACAAAAATACTAAGGGAGATAATTCTGATGTTTATAAAATATTTAAGGGAGATAATTCTGATGTCTTTAAAAATTGCTAAGCGAGTGTAGTTCAAAATCCGCACTTTCTTGCATTGCTAAATTATCGTAAGATTTTTGATAATGTGCTGCCTGAATACCTTAAAATATGCAATCGGAATATTACATAGGCGGATCTAGCGGGGTTAGGGAGGGTCCGGACCCCCCCCCCCTGGAATTTTCAAAATGTACCTGACCATTAGTGTATTTTTTTTACTGTAAGTCATTTGTGAGTAACATAAAGTAATTTTACTCGGTGCTTAACGTAGATTCATTGGTTATGTATTTTTTTATTATTAATATGTTGCATTATTCTGCAAAATGTATAAAATGTGGTTGTGGTTCGAAAGTTTGGAACCTCCCTAGAAAAAGTTAGGACCCCTCCCCCCCTCTAGAAAAAACTTCTGGATCCGCCCATGTGTCATGAAATTTTAGTCTTCAAATATTTTAATCTTAATGTTATCATTTGATCTGACAGTTTTCCTAATTCAAAATGAATCAAATATGGAAACACTCCTGTTCAACGTGTCTTCTAGAGATTCAAATATTTAATAATTTCTGACGCATAAAAACTTGGCGAAGAGGAAAAATGCACCACGACACGCAATCCACCTAATTTCCCCACAGTTCCTCTGTCTGAAAAATTGCGTCATAAAAATTATCAACATCGTGGGTTTTGTTTTGGTCATTGACTTTACAACTTTTATCCCTGCCCACCCGATTAGTTGGTTTACATTTTACTTGTACGTATAAATACATATTTTTAAATTTTATTCAACTGCCAGTGGTGCATACATTAATCCCGCTGATTTACATACTCACTACAGTACATATGTACTTCACTATCGATAAAAATAGTTAACCGTATTTATGTACGGGAATTGTCATACAAATAAATTGAACATTACACTATAAAAACAAAATGTCTCAATTTTAACACAACACTAAGAATTTGTTTGGAACTCTTAACTTTTATTCCGTCTAGTTAATTTGTACTTCACTATCGATAGAAATGAAAATAGTGAACCGTATCTTTGTACAGGAATTATATAAATATCGAATATCTAAATCAGCGGGGTTAATTTATTCGCCACTGACAGCTGAGTAAAATTAAACAATATCACGAAGGTTATTCTACTTGTTTTTGATCACAGACAACACATAAGGTCATGGAATATTGTTGCCCTCGCATGGAGCTAATTAATTCCAACCATGAAGCTTATTAACACCTGGGTGAAGTGAAACAAGCACAGGTGATGACATTTTGCTTAATAATTATAGTGGTATGTACATTGTAAGTGAATCCTACACAATTAAAGAGAAAGGAAATCATAGGCTGGAATTGGCATTGCACTGAGGCTACTATAACCATGTCTAGACAACTGACTAATTTGTTTACCATGCGACCCTACCCTATTGGCACTTCTTTGAGGCTACAAAATGTACTATAACCACACCCTTAGACAAGTGGCTTTACAGCTTTATTTGGCAAAACGGCGTTGATATATGCCTTTGACCATTTACAAGACTCAAAGCAATTCTTTGTGTACACAGACATGTGACTATGTTTGTCCAAGTATACGCTTACCCTTTCCTTGGTGAACGAATTATAAATATTTAGAAATAGGAGGTTGGGGGTAATGTCAATTCTTTGCTTGAACGAGTTGGAATATTATAAAATATCTGGTTTTATATTGTTTGTTTTTTTCGATAGAAAATTTACATGACAAATGTATGCTTGTCTAAAGTTGACAGGCAACGAGAATTTCAAACATGTGTAATAGTATATAGCGTAAAGATTTAACACGAATTTTGTCTACAAAAATCATCTTTGACAAGTCTAGGTCAGAATTCCATTTGAAGTCACATTGTCTTTTTGGAGTATAGTGATAAAAAGATCTTATTTCGCATGATTTAATGAGCTGTCAATGTATGCATATATCGTCTGAGTTAAATATTAATTTACATTTCACTTTTAGGAGCAGATGTCCAGTGGTAGGACGCACGCTTAGTGATCGTGAGGTCTTAGGTTTCGAACCCCACTAGGGACGCTGCTCATTTCCTTGAGCAAGGAACTTACCTGCGATTGTTTCTCTCCACCCAGGTGTAAATTGGTACCTACAAGGGTGGTATAATCCGTTGCGTCAGTAATCCGTTAGTAGAGTAAAAGACTCCCCAGAGAGATTGATAGATAGATACTATAGTAGCCCAATGACCAGGGGTAATAACTGTAAAGTCTGTGAATGTCAATAAGCGTAAAACTATATACACGTAATAGAGTATAAAATGACATTACTTTTTTACTTTTTAGGATATAAATTTTAGAAATTTGTGGATAAAAAGGAGACTGAAAGCATATAAGGAAAGGTACCAGTAAAACTCCTTACAGCCAGAAAAGCAAAGAGAAGGATGTTTGAGGCATTAACATTTTGTTAGCAAAATGACGCCAACAAATAACAAATTCAAAAACCTAAGGGTTTTTTACCTTGGAACAGACCTTGGGAGGCTAGAAAAAAAACTTAGAATAAATGTTTCGATGCAAACTATCGGTGAAATTATGTATAAAAAAGCCTGACTCACTCACTCACTGTACGTCAACAAACACTGGTCAAAATTGATATAGACTAAATCACGAGTGTTCAATGTCCAGTCACGCACAACTAAAATAAGCCTAAGTAGATATAGAAATGAAATTATCCTCACCTTATATAGACTTCTTATAAGCTATGGATAAGACATAGGTATAGGCGAATAGAAGAATTAATATAATAAAACATACAAGATATGTTGTGATTTGCTCCAGTGTCACATGTAAGATGTTTTACTAACGTCTGCTTTTTGTTGGGTTTATCGCCGTAGCAACACATTGTAAAGGTCATATAGCGGCGGTCGGAAAAAATAATTCTCTGACTTTTAAATAAAAGTATTCCGCTTGCACAATTGTATTCGTGAGCAACAACTATAGAAAAACGGAAATTCTCCTCCGGTAAACTAGGTTCGAATCCCGATGCGCTACTAAATGCGCTACGGACCTTGGTTGGTCATTTCGCCATATCTATACATCGTCTATACTAAATACCGAAATATAAAGTAAAATTTCTAACTTAAGATCATTCAAGGTTACATTTTTACCAATCTGATTGAAATCTAATATAAAATGATCCGCTCGCGCACTCGTTTATTTTGATCTGGCTATTTCATACCACTGGTCACATTCAGCTGAACTTTGCTTTTATAATATTCATGTTAAACGTTAAAGCAAGGTTTCTGAAGTCTACTATTAGTATCACTATTCTGTCGACTCTTGACATTAACTTCCCTGATCATAGAGTCACAAACAAACTGTTAACACACGGCGCAGATTACAGCCACATCATACAGTGCATTATTTTATAGGTACCCATTTACACCTGGGTGGAGTGAAGCAATTGCAGGAAAAATTCTCGCTCAAATTTCTCGAAATTATTTATTTATTGGAGTTAACGCCGTATCAACACAATTTAGATCATTTCACGGCGTCCAGCGCTCCTAACCTAGCTTTCCTGGACCATTGTCTATAACCAGTACTCACCGACCCCTAAACAAGGCCGGAAACTTCTCCATATTATCTAATCAATGGAGGAAAATCGACATTATTGTCAAATTTTCATTGAAGGGTATAACCTCCCTGGGTTTCTCGAAATTAGCAGAGTCCCTAGTGGGATTCGAATTCAGGACCTCTCGATCTCTAAGCGCGCGTCTAACCACTAGAGTACAGCTCCAATGACGAAACCATTGTGCCGAAAAAAATCGAATAACGTTTTCTATATTGTGTATTTGATTGGCACGCGGTATAGAGTAAAAACTTTTTCGTAATGAAGTTAAAATCTTATAAATTTCAAATCTGCCATGTTCAGATGTCTAAATATGTAAAATTTTAACATAAGGGACTGTGGCAGACGACAGTTTTGACACGTGTCAGCATTTCTGTTTCAAATAAGAGACTTGCTAATACATTTCACAGGCAATTCAATAATATTGCGTGCTGGTATTTTCGATTTAGGAACGATGTCTCTACATCATTCCAATGGTAAAAAGAGAGTATGAGATTACTTTTTCTACACTTCATCAATTTTCTACAAAGACGCTAAAGAAGTTGAAGCGTGACACCTCATTTTACTATAACTAGGCCGGCATATGTTATCCTCCTTTAAATTCGTTCACAGACATATATTGTCAAGCAATGCCATCCTCACTAGGTGGCGCTGTCGACCGACAACGAGCCCACCTTCTTTTCATTATAGACTCCGCCTTCAAACCATTGATGTCTAGGACGGAGCTTGTCTATGCAAAGTTTAAAATAAGTTCGTATTTGGGATTAGCGTTTGGAGATAAAATATGTTTGGGAAAACAACGACTTGTTCCATTTACCGTTAAAAAAATTGCCCATGTTGTATTGCCAGTAACTGTTTCAAAGAGAAACAGGCGAATAAAATATCTGGAAAATAGTTTAATGAATAGACAAGCCCAGTTTATTTATAGTGATCACATGACTTTTATGTAATTAGAAGTGTCACAAACAGCGCATGCGCGATCAAAGTTTCTGATTGTTTTTACATCAATATTAAAAGTTAGAGTACAAGTGCTGTTTAAAGTCTGCTTCCATATACATGTTCAGCCGACTTAACCATCTTGCAGGATAACCTCTGATCATTGAAATCACCCCCGGCAGGCGATCCCTTACAGTACCCATTTACACCTGGGTGCAGAGGAACAACTGTAAGTTAATTTCTTGCTCAAGAAAATCAGCAGTGCCTATAGTGGGGATCGAACCGGGACCTCTTGATCCCTAAGCGCGCTTCCAACATGTACCATCCCCAGACTACAGCTCATACTGTACAGTATGAAATATTTCTTGTTCTGTTTGACATGTTTCTGCTCAAAGCAAAACTCTGTAGAGATACAATGTATAATGACTTGGTCCAATATGGAAATATTTGATTACATGTACATGTACTCGTACTAGTATTTTATTGCATAATATTTTCATACTATATACAAATTAATGTATATGTCATAGCAATATTATTATTGTATTGTAAATTTGTCCAATCAAAGACGAGTACAATATTTGTAAGATGATGTACCTTAGTCATAAAAATCTTTAATAAAACATAAGGTAATAAGATAATAATTAGATATATTAATATAACAGTGTAGATCAAGTGTATGAATAATAAAATACTCTTTATGAAATTAGCTATTGACATCCCATTTCTAAATACATACATATTCATAAACCATACACCAGTGAAAGCATCGAGCGTATTATTGGACAAACCAAGTCGCATGTCTTTGCACACAAAGAATTACTTTGTTAAACTAATCACTTGTCTAAGAACGTAGTTATAGTAGCCTCAGTGATATGTCAATAGGGTTGGGGCACAAGTAATTACAAAATTACAATATTATCAAAAGGTCCTTCCCCTTAAATATTTATTATACAATATTAGATACTGTTATATGAGTATTGTCAAATAATGCTCTGTGAACACCGCTATTCACACCCAGCATAGTATGGCATACTGTTAGAAATAATTTCAAAGTCACGACCATATAGACAAACCCTATGACTTTACACCCTCGTTTATTCATTTCTATGTATTGTATAGGCAGGGTGGAAGGGTTTGGTAGGTAGTAAGATCTTTAATGCATCCGAGTGTCAAAACCATTCCTTATAAAAGTGTCAAATGTCATGAACAGTACACCAATAGTAAATGTTGTTATATAAAAATATCATGCACGGTTCTAGTCACCACACGTTGTGTGTGACAGTTCGACAATAATATAAATAGTATTTTACATTGTATTTCTCTCATACTTTGCGGTGAAATCTGATGTTATAAATGAAAATATACGATGAAGATATTAATTTCTATATTTTCACTGCAGTGAAAATATAAATTCATAAAGACGCCACTTAACGATACGATATTTGCTTTTACATTATTGCCCTTACATTGTAATGAATAAACCAGCTACTGTTTCCATGCAGTAAAATTAACAGAAAATACATAAATAAGAAGTAATTATTATTTTTTAAACTTCATTCCACTAGGGGAGGTAATGCTGACTTTTTAAAGAAAAAAAATGAAATTTCGGGTTTTTGCATGAATCATGTTGGTAAGAGTAATTACCTTTTGATAAGTTTATATCGCAATTTAATTATCGTTTTTTTATGATTACAATACAATACGAATCAGGTTTCTAATACAATGACCTTTTCAACCTAACTTAAGTATTTTGCTGATAACAAATTAAAAAATCTTCCATGGTTTAACAATAACAAAGTTGGTCTTTATAGAAGAACTTCACTCAGGGTGGCGATACCACCTTATAATGATGTCACAAATGCTACGATTATAAGAAGAAAAATGTGGAAAATTCACCTCGATTCAGAGATTTAAATAGCTGTTTTTTTATAATTCTTTTACGAATATAAGAAGATACGTGAGGTTAAACAAAATAGTTTAAACTTTTTGCTGCACATCACATTTTCAACCCCAGTTGTATATTTTTTGCAAACACATTTGAAAACCAACCAACATTATTCTTTTTCAGCGCTCTACACTGACAAATCATCGCCCCTTCTTGAAAAGACATTTGTGAAGTCATAGTCACGTGGTATTGCCATCGTGTCAATAGTTTTTCTGATATTGAACTCACCCGCTGTTTGATCTTTCACGCCATGCCTTATATAAACATTATATTATATATATAATTATATTTTATCTGTCATATGCAGGCACAGTCATAAAACATGATATAGATATATGACTGTAGTATAATTATAGTAAAATATTCGCTCTTTGTATAACCTACTGGGGAAAACATATTTTGATTTCTGTCAATTATTTTCTGCACTTGTTTATGGCAATCTGGACACGTGACATTTGTTCATGATTTTACTATTTGTACCAGGGTTATTATCTATCTTACGACCGTTTCTGTCGTATAACACTCCTATATTATGTTATTACGTTGTCTTAATTTAATATGGTTCTAAGCAATTTGTTATCTATCGCTAATATAGTGTGGTCTTAAAGATTGCACTTCATCTAGAAGTCATCGCCTAGCCTCTGTCATCGGCGTAGACTATAGCTAACTCCAAAACTTCCAGAAGCTCACTTTAAAGGTACTAGTTCACAGATTTGGTTTATTTTTTTTTTCAATACTTTCAAAATACCATTCAGTGCCTGTATTTGTATCAAAACGTTATTTCTTATTATTTTAAAACAAACTGACAGGTACTATTTGTTGCAAGAAATATACAATAAAAGTCACAAAAATGCACTAAAATTGTCTATGCCGTGACATCCGGGGTAGATTTTTGCTATATGAAACACCCCCATTTGTAGTTGTATGTCAATTTGAACTAAAATTGTCATTATCAGAACACTAATATCCTGCTTTCAAAAATGCTTTCATACAATTTTGATAGTTTCCATTGTGGTCCGTAAATAAATGAATGTTTGTCCTAACAATTCACAACAGATTACTTAAGTGTATATGAAGAGCAATTTTGAACAAAATTATTGAAAAAGGCGGAAGTATTTATGACATTTAAGAAATGAATGATCACTGCATCTCTCATTTCTGCCTATGTACTTATAGGTGTTTAAATTGCGATAAATTCAGACAGGCTTCATTGACAGACCATGTTTTGCTGCAGTTATTAGTTGCAGACAATTTTGACAGCTGTGCGACAAAAACTCGCAAGAACCGGAAGTTTGAAGTTTAGACTGTGTCGCTGTATTGAAAGACTAACGACCACAGATAGCCTTTACTTAGACCTAGCTGAACATGAAGGCCGTGTTGATAAAACGGATATACGTCGGTCGCAGGGAAAGTCGTAAATAGTGAACTTAAGATACGACCGGCCTTACGATCAATGTTATTGATAAAACGCACTCAAGAGTTAAAGAAATATACTCCAAGATTAAAAAAAAATGTTCATTTGTATATGTACAGTAAAGTTCCGCTATTAAGACCATTTTTTTATATTTCAAAATCATGCGATTTTTGACAATTTTTAAGACCCAAATGCTTTATTTGTGAACAAAAGGGTCTCTATAATAAGACCGTTTCGCTATTAAAACTATCGATTTTGCTGGTCTTAATAGCGGAACACTTTATTTTCTCCAGATTTGAAGATACAAGCATGATATTATTACTACGAACATAAACAATAGATAATACAGATTAAAACATTAGCATACGTACATGTAAATAACATAACTAATTGCTTAGCATTACAATAAATGCGCCCACACTTTGTATAAGTCAGTTATTTGTCCACACATTGCTGTCTTAAGCAACAAACAATATTCTTTATTTTGTAAATGAAACAGAATACCCTAGAAATATCAAACATCAATTATTTGTATGATAAAGTAAAAAGGTTTCGTAAGCTGAGACTGTGTCGATCTAATATTTTATTTGTTACATGAGGTAATGTTTCCAAGACGGTATAAAAACATGTTATAAAATAAAACATGATACGGTTGTTGTCGACGTGTTATATTCATTTCTTTGCTTTTTTCTTAAAATGTTTTAAGATACTCAAAACCGTTGCCATGGAAACCAAGTAGAATAAGACACACTAAAGTTAATGGACAGTAATGGATGGCAAGTCATTAAGTTGATGAGGGTATACGTTACATAAACAATTTATGGGATTTTCCTAATCGTACACTTTCGGGTAGTTCCGTATGCTTTGTAAATTAAATCTCTAGCATAGCTTTAGAACCACAGGGAATTGTCATGTTACCTCCCTTTGATTTTCCAAACATACATTTTTATACATATATATACAAGAAAAGATTAATGCAAAGCATTAAATACCACCGGATAGAGGTACCACTATGTGTACATACGTCAAAAGGGAAGACAAATATATGTGCGGCAAAAAAATACTTCCAGCCGTATTGTCAAACTTATTTTGACTTAATGGCGACACCCATGAGTGAGTTAGACAGTAATTACACAGTAACAGCCGAAAAGTTTAGCATGCAGAGACAGTATCTGTCAGTAACTTACCACAGACAAGTACAAATAATTTAAAATAATTAACTTTACATCATGCATTTAGCGCTTTGTATACGATTAACCCGATCTAAAATTCTCAGCTCTCGCACTTGCTTATTTACCGCGAATCTGTAGCAAATCTGTTCACGGTGACGTGCGTTAAATATGTACGGTACGTGTTTTTAGCCTGAACCTCAATTTAGAGAGCAGATATTTTACAATGTCTTAAAATATAAATTAAGGGTAAAATGCTCTTTAAAATGCCCCCCCCCCCCTAAAAGCACGAAATTTTATTGCATTACTATAAAACTAAAATTAATACAATTTCTCACTGTCAACATTTGTAAATAAAAAAGGAGGAAACAATTCAAAGAAATCATGAACTGCTCCTACCATGGTCATCGGATTCTGACGACTCCAATATACCACCGGCCTTCAGGCCGACGGTAAACAAGGGGTACAACTGCATTTACTTGACCACTTCATCTAGATTTATTATTTTGTGACTCACAAAAAATACTGATACCCTGGTGGCACTTTAACGGCACGATTAAATCGATTAAACATAACTCTTCGAGTTATGAATATTAAATGTTTCAAAGCGCAGACCATTAATACGATTAAATTATCAAAAATATCAAAAACGGCACACAAATATCTTGTTCAAAGGTGATGTTTGAAATAGATAAATGACTATTTTCTTTGCTGTCCATGGACAGTATCAATTTTGATAAAGGGGTTTTAAGAAAACGATTCATAGACTAATTCAAACTAATATTTTGTATAATAACCTAACGCCTCTTCAGACGTTTTTAGTCAGTCACGTGACTATAGGGTGAAAAATATAACGACAAAACTAGACGCAAAACGTGTAGAATAATTTCAAAAACAAATGGAGAGTGAAAAATTTAAACAATACATAAGTAAAAGCAAAACGTGTGGCGTTTGTTCCTCACGAGATTAAAAAAACGTGATTTTTTTCTCCTTCTTCATTGGTAAA
Source organism: Mactra quadrangularis (assembly GCA_025267735.1). NCBI lineage: Eukaryota > Metazoa > Mollusca > Bivalvia > Venerida > Mactridae > Mactra > Mactra quadrangularis. The sequence goes on from CM046295.1 coordinate 14,883,454, forward strand.
GGTACTCATTCACTGATTTCAACTTAAATATTAACTTCTTCTAAAACTATAAAAATTGTATGGAAATATTTTAGGAAGCAGGAAAGTAGTGTTCTGATAATTACAATGTTAGTGCAAATTGACATACAACTACAAATGATGGCGTTTCAAGTAGTAAAAATCTACCCCGTATGTAATGGTATAGACACTTATATAGGCATTTTTGTGACTTTTATAGTATATTTCTTGCAATCTTTAGGTCAGTTTGTCTTAAAATATTAGGAATTATTTTTGGACACAATTACAGACACTAAATGGTATTTTGAAATTATCGGAAAAAATATACCATATCTGTGAACAAGTACCTTTAAACTACAGTGACAAAAGATTCAGTCAAAACTCAATAAAACCTTCATAATCAAATAAAAATAATTGAATAAAGTAAAGCATCGGAGTTAAAATTATGTCTGAGAGCATTTTGTTCACGGAAATACTCCATAGATTTGTGCCTCGTTTCAGGCGTAATGCTTCTGGCTTTACAAGACGAAAACGTTATCGCCCGGTTCCATAGAAACCAATTTTCCGTCTTTGAAGAATTTTCTAGAAAAAATGTATGCCTGTTGACAAAGCTGTCATTTTATATTTAAAATAAATGCTAAAGATTATGATAACCGGTTAAGTCCGTAATATCTTTAAAAATGCCATTAAACGCCACGTGACTCAAGAGGAACATGTCGGTTTGTGATAAATAATGTCAAGTTTTTAACAACTTTTTTTAATAAATAGTCACGTGATATTCAGAATGAAAATTTGTTTTTCTTGTCAAATTCTTGTTACCATTCTTATTAAGAAATTATATTCACTGTCAGTGGGGCAAACATTAACCCCGCTGATTTAATAGTTAATAATTGATATTAGTTTGATAATCTCATTGCGTATAAAATATAAATAATTTAATCAATCGTCATTGCAGAAGTTATGAATGTAGTATTTAATTCAGCGGGGTTTATTTATGCGCTACTGACAGTTGAATATAATTTAACAATATAAAGATTTTATTCTAGTATGGTCAAATGAATTTCAATCAAACAGCCCAATTGCTTGTACGTGTATAAAAGACAATAATTAGAAGTTGTTATATGGAAAAGACGAATATCTTTTCCACTTTAAGGTATCGCGTGATTTTTTGCTGCTTAATTTCTGTATACTGTCCAAACTGACTCGAGTGTCGATGTTTAAGTTTTTTAGTTACCTCCCTTTGGTCACCCTAAAAATCAACTAAAAAGGACGATAACATACCTTCATTTTTTCGAACTAAACTTGCACGTTCGGAACGCTTTGATTCTTGCGCTTACCACTCGTTGCATTGTGGGACGGTATGACTCGCAATGATGATTTTTGGGCGAAATAAAGCAGACATTTGCGAAATTGAATTGTTGAGATTTAATTGTTTACATTTTTGGCTCTACATAACGAAGTTAATTGTCTTTTTGGACCGATGTTCTGAACATCGTTCCAGAGTTAACAAACCGTAATTTCAGCTCCAATCATTGAATCTAAGCTAAAACCCCGATCCACTCCGCATATCATTACTGCAAAATTTGATTCGGATGTTTTCGGCTAGTATATTATCCTGATAATCGCTTGCTACTTATTTCCATAGATTTTTTAATCAATAGGCCGTGGCTATCATTATAACAAAATGAATATTACTTAAAGTAGCCCAACATCTTGTATGTGTTCAAATGACATTTATTGAAGATTAATATCAAGTACTTGGTCTAAGAACCTCATTGTATAAAGTTCAGTAAACCCGTGCCACTATCCGTTGGTCTCCTGTTATCACCAATATGATAATCTAAAACACGATGATGACGTAAGCAATAAAAACAAACATCTATAAAACAAAGGGTATTATTGACGTATTACGCCATCTTGTTTACATATTTACGACTAAATTAATTCAACACGGAACATGAAAACCGTCTTGTTCATGAACTCGTTATACAAACCTATCATAATTGTAAAAAATTTGTATCGTATTGACAGATTCATGAAATAAAAATATAATATCAATAAAAATGTCTTTGAAAGGTTGTCGTGCCTTTTTTACAGAAAAATCAAAGCGCTGAAGGCACTGAAGTTGTTGGGTTTGAAAAGTTGAAGTAGATTTTGTGCTTTAACAATGTTTGTATAAAATGAGCTTTTATCAAATTAGAGATTCGATATGGGTTGACCGACTAGCCTTGATTCCAACTGTAAGGACCTACTTACCAATTGGATTGCTTCAGATTTTATCAGTGAAAGATAACTGACTAAAATCCCTAATTACCTATACAATGTACAGTGTTTCGTTTAGAAAAACTGTTTACTGTTCTGATTGGTCCACACGAAGGTTATCTGAATGTGACCCCCTTGTGCGATATCAGAGTTATATCCTATAACAATGGTGGTCTATAGGGTTTCTGTTTACACAGATTTGGTGAAACAGTAAACCAAACTAAAGATAATTACCAAAAGAAATTAGTTTGATTTAATCAACACCTGTGGCTCAGTAAAAAAATTAAATTAGTTTTCCTTTAAAACGTATCAAGAGGTAATGAACACAATAATATGATATAGAGTGAGATTTTTATCACGTAAGATTGATTATTGTTACATTTTTCCAACATCTAATGAACTATTATGTAACATAATTAGAAATATCACCTCTAATTTACAATTATTTGTAGTTCGGCAAAACATCTAGACAGGACAGATTGGGATTATCAAATTAACAAAAATAGAATTCTGTAACAGTATAGAAGCCTTAGGGTTGTGTCCCTGTTCCGAAAAAGTCAGAATGAATTAAGTTTTAAATAAAGAATTAACCTTCGGTTGTCGATGTTCTTTCGTATAAATAGATACAGGCGGGCTTTGATGCGCGTAGGGATAAAATCCCAAGTACTTTAGCACAAGTTATCTACTTAATCGTTTATCAAACGAGTGCCTATATTTTATTACACGATAAAACATAGAAAATTGTCAGCTATGTGATTTTAACATCGTAAAAATAGTACGCAAGGAGATATATTTTGTGGAACTATTTTTTGACCAATTTACGCTTTGATGCTGTTGAAATTTACCCCCTTGTTCAAAAATGTATACAGAACAAACAGACACAGTCGACCATGACTTGTAGTGTACTGTTGGCATTCCACCAAAGTTGTTCAAATCTGTTTAAATTAGGTCCATGGTTAAATCATTTTAAGTCACTCTATTAATAACACTGTCGCACTATTTTCGGCATTCACGATATTTTATCGTGAATTTATGTACAACACGCGCTCTGGACAATGCATTTTGTTTCATAATCACATGCATATCATGTAATATGCCTTGATTGGAAAATAAACTTGTAAACTTGTAAACCTATATAGTGGAAACTCACGTGATTATTATAAAGTTATTTATATCATACTTTTATATGGAATATTTTAGGAAAGGTCGGACAAAACTGAATTTTGAATATAAGGGTAATCAGCAAGTGATCAAAAATTTTACAGCATAATTCTCAAATAAATTTTTATTTCACCGAGTGAGCTCAAAAACATATTTGAGAGAGTGAAAGTATCATAAGTTAAAATGTCATTTTCTGAGCACACGAGTTAATTCCTTTATTTTTGTTTAGCCTATGCTATGTAAGATACAATTTACACAAATATAACGTGACGTCATTATTTTCTCAAGATGACGTCATTACGACTTTATATTTTCACTGCAGTGAAATTTTAAGATTTGCATGTTCTCTATATTTTTATCGAATAGTTTCACATTTTCAGCATAAAACATAAAATAAAATATATAACTTTTAAAATACCTTACCTGAAATGGTATAGAAGCCGGAAGTGACGTCACCAGCATGGCTTGAAGAACACATATACATATTGCCGTAATATATCTCATTTTTTGTAATGTTCTTTCTTTTCAAATAAAGTTATACTAGAATTGAGCAGTAGTTTCCGTACAAATTATTTTAATAGTTAGTTTTGTCGCCTAACAGCTAAGGTATTAACTGATTAATTTAATTTCGATAATGAAGAATTAACTAAACAACACCGTCAGTAAATGATGTATTAAACACAGCGTTCTTTTATACCTAATCACCAGTCTGCTCTCTTACTGTGTGGTGGCACCCCAATATTTCCTCGATACTAGTTAGAAAACTTCACGTGGAGACCAATTTATACCATTATTGGAATCTGTCACAGTGATTATAAAAACTCGATTTCGATTGGCTAATAAATCAAAATGGTCATTAATGTAACAATGAATATGATTGGTTGACAGCAAATTGTGACAAACGCCACAGGAAGCGATGTTTTCTTGTCGTTTTTTCTATCAATTTTGATGCTTCAAGATTTATTTTATTAACAAGAGACATTTTGATGTTATTTTTTCCCTGATTGTTAACAATAAAAGGTAATTATTGCAACAAATTTGTTGACAACAAACGGATAAAGCTAGACACGTTATTGTTGATTATGTAATACGATTGGAACACGAGAATACCTTTGTAATAGTTTTATTACTAAAAGTATAAAATACCTATGGTGGCATATTTCTGCCATCAGATAATCACATAACTAACCAGTTAATTAAGATGTTAACTAGTTACGGTAACTAATTTATCTCTTAAGCTAATTAAGTTAAGAGGTTAACTAGTTACCGTAACTAATTTATCTCTTAAGCTAATTAAGTTAAGAGGTTAACTAGTTACCGTAACTAGTTAACCTCTTAATTAACTGGTTAGTTATGTGGTTATCTGATGGCAGAAATATGCCACCATAAATACCTGACTAAAAACTGATTTTTATTGCAGTTGAATAATTCTAGAAATAGTTTAATTTGTTTGTACAATGTACATTGTATTTTTAAACTTTTTACCATGCCAGATATTTTATGATGCCAACATTTATGTTTTATGGACACATTTAAAGTTATTCTATTTTCATATGCAACTAACTAATGTATATAATATAGGACAACAGGCAGTGATCCAGTGGTAGAACGCACGCCTCTTGATCTAGAGGTCCTGGTTCGATCCCCACTAAGGACATTGCTATCCTTGAACAAGAAATTTACTTACACTTGTTCCATTCCACCCAGGTGTAAATGGAAACTGTAAGGAATCACCTACCTGAAGGTAATTTCATTGATGTGGGGTTATAGTACAAAATTGTAAAAGTGGCTGAACATGTATATGGAAGCAGACTTAAAATCGCTATTTAGCTTTTACACAACAAAAACCCAATGTTTCCACTTTTCCATTTTCAGAAATCTTAAAACATTTTTTATCAATTATCCCGTTTCCTGTAAATATTCCATACAGGCAATATAAACTTCATTTATTTGTTAAAATAAATTTTATGCAATAAGTCAGTGGGTGACAATTTAATCAAAACAAAAACTACAAAATATGAAAAAGAATAAAAGAAACGCATGACGACAAGTAAGTTTTTTGTTTTAGAAATCATAATAAAATGTCAATTCAAATGAATTATCAATCAAATTGTTATTGTTGTTTTTTAGTTTTTTAGACACTTAGTAAAGGTTTCATATTTCGCTTGACGTGGCGTAACACGTGGCCATAAAGGAATAAACATGTCGGCTTTTCTGCTCGTCTGATCTAAACTATATTTGTCTTTTTTCCAAAGATTCATATAGCCTATCATGGGCTCATTCGTTTCCGACGTATTTTGATATATTTGCTTTGTTAATCCATGTAGAACACATTTATAAGATTCAGCATCTGACATCCTAAAGCATCCAAAACCTTGTTCATTGTAATTATTTTCCATAACATAGCTTCTATGCTATTTTTGTAGTCTCAGTTATCACTATAATGATAACCAAAAAAAAAACTCAAAATAAAAAAAAAAACATTTCAAAAGAAGCAGTTATCAAATTTTAAGTAAAAGCTAGTCAGTATGCCTACAAAAAGAAAATATCTGAAAACTTTCGGTGGGTTCTGTATATTAATTACATTCAAACGTTTCTACGTGTAAATGATGTCACATATGTAACTTGTACGCCCCACACAAACAATGAAATGATAAAAATCAAACATATTTTTTTTCATGACGCCCAAAACAATCAATTCAGCGTCTGTATAGCTCATTATGAGACATTGTTTACATAGAATATGGTTTAAAATTTGTCTCAATTTATCATAAACGACCTATTATTTATGATTATTAATGGCAAATACACCAACCCTATTAAAAAGCTTTAGTTCTTATCATTTTTCAAATCCATTAATAAATCGATATATTCATGAATGACCCTTCTGACAAAAAAAACTAAAAACCAATTAATGTTACAATAGTTCAACTTAAAACTTGTTTTTCTACAAATGGATTCTTTTTTATACAGTCATTAAAGGTGCTAGTTCACAGATTTGGTTTATTTTTTCTACATTTTCAAAATACTGTTTACTGTCTATAATTGAGTCAAAATATTATTCTTATAATTTTAAGACAAACTGACCTATAGGTTGCAAGAAATATACAGTAAAAGTCACAAAAAATGCACTAAAAATGTCTATACCGTGACATACGGGGTAGATATTTTCTACATGAAACACCATCATTTATAGTTGTATGTCAATTTGCACCAAAATTTTCATTTTAAGAACATTATTTTTCCTGCTTCCAAAAATATTTCCATACAATTGTGATAGTTTTAGAAAATGTTGATATGTAAGTTAAAAGCTGTGAATGTGTACCTTTAAGTTCTAAAACATGACAATCATAGACAAAGTAAACATTTCTTAGTTCTAAAACAAACCTATTCGCATAAACATCAATATATATGAAATGATTTTCTACGACTATTCTCCCTCATACCACTGATTCTAAATCATGTTGACCGTAGTCAGACAATGACGGAAGTATGCGCCTAGTAGTTGGTTAACAGCTAAATTCAGAGGTTAAGTCTTTCCAGGAACAGTGAGTAGGTGCACTGACCGTCGTGATATAACCTATACGATGTGTTGCTGCGGCTTTAACCAAACAAAAATATGAAATGTAAAAGTATACAGTCACTGACTTTGAAAATTTATTTCTTAAGGTGGGATAAAAACTTACGAAACATGATATTTTTCATTCATTACAATAGTTTGATAGAACAGAACAGAACAGAAAGAAGGTGAAAAAACAACAATATAATACGTATATCATAATTATAGACTGTCTAGATTTAATGATTTATAATATTTTTTCTAATTTTTAAGGCACAGTGTAAATAGTTTAGATAATTTTGCATGGATTAGATTTATTACATAACTTGCAATTTCAAAAAAAATTATAAGATTTTGGAATAGGATTAAGTAATAACCTCCCTCGCATATGAAAATATATTAATTTTAAATGTGTTCATAAAAGTATGTTGACATTATTAAAATATCTAACATGGTAAAAGTTTAGAAATACAATGTACAAACAAATAATACTATTTCCAGAATTATTCAGCTGTCATAAAACCAAGTTTCATTTAAGGATTGTATTCCTTAAATACATTAGACAATTATCTTGTACATTTTAGCTCGCTTATGTAGAGCTCATTATTAACTTTTGTAACCCTGGGATCGTTTCCTAAGGCTACTGTTCTTTCTCACTGAAAACATTCGAGGTACCTCTGCTTTTAAAAATGACGACCCCTATGTTGAAACTACGCCAAATAAATGGGGATAGATATTGAATGGGGCGACTTTACACGAGGGAGTTAATTTCAACAGCATCGTGTTCCATTGTAGCGTGAATCGGTAAAATAGTTCTACAAAATACATCTTCTCAAAGAAGATATTTTTCAAATTTAGTATAGAAAAATGTTTTAGATTTTTTTCATGTACGTTTCTTAGAAAACTTAATCACGTGGTCATGTTCATTACTCAGAATTTTAATCACGTGGTCACGTACATTTCTCAGAAATTTAGATCACGTGGTCGTGTACATTTCTCAGACATTTTAATCACGTGGTCATGTACATTTCTCAGACATTTTAATCACGTGGTCGTGTACATTTCTCAGACATTTTAATCACGTGGTCATGTCCTTTTTCAAAAATTATAATCACGTAGTCATGTACGTTTTTCAGACTTTTTTATCACGTGGTCGAGTACATTTCTCATATAATTTAATCACGTGTTCTTGTACATTTCTCAGAAATTTTAATCACGTGGTCATGTACATTTGTCAGAAATTTTAATCACGTGGTCGTGTACATTTATCATATATTTTAATCACGTGGTCGTGTCCATTTCTCAGATATTTTAATCACGTGGTCATGTCCTTTTTCAAAAATTATAATCACGTAGTCATGTACGTTTTTTAGATTTTTTTATCACGTGGTCGTGTACATTTCTCAGACATTTTAATCACGTGGTCATGTCCATTTCTCAGAAATTTTAATCACGTGGTCATGTACATTTCTCATATTCACTGAAATTTCGATCACGTTATCAAAGTTGACCTCACCCAAAAGATTTACAATTTAACAAACATTTATATGTGGTAATGTTTCACAGTTGAGCAACTTAGGGCCATCGTGACTCTCTTGTTTCGTCTGCTTTTCGTCACGCCCCGTCCTCCTTTATCAATATTCATGACAACATTTACTCACACCATGAAATATTGGAAGCATTGACGTCATGTTAAATGTAAGACAAATATATTGTATGTATTTTACAACAATTGAACTAAATCATAACATGAATGATTTTAATATTTTGATAAAAGTAAAATTTTCATTGACGTTAATTCATTGTTTCGAACCGGATAGTGATTTTGTAGCTCAAAGTTTTTTAGGACAAACGATGTGTTGCTATAGAGTAAAACATATAGTAAACATATTGAAACATTACAGCATTGTGTTTTCGGCTCGTCTAAACCCATATTTTCATATACTATTCGCATTTATTATATTCTTAAAATATTCATATAGCTTTTTATATGCTCAATCATTTACGACGTATTTTGATATGCACGTACTTGCTTTGTTAATTCATGTAGTAGATTCTATAGACACTTCTTAAATTCGTAGTTCTTAAGACGAGGAAAACATCTCGCCATTTTGAATTATTTTAGTCACGTGTGACGGCAGCCTGAAACAGTTATATGTCGTAAATGTTTCACAGGTGAGCAACTTAGTTCCATCGTGACTCTCTTGTTTCGTCTGTTGTCTGTCATGCCCCCTCTTCCCTTTGTCAATATTCATGACAATATTCAATCACCCCATGACATATTGGAAGTTTTAACGTCATTTTGAATTCATTTTAAATGAAAGACAAATATATTGTATGTATTTTACAACAATTGATCTAAAAACATAACATAAGTGATCTTACTATTTTAATAAAAAGTAGAACTTTCATTGACGTTAATTCATTGTTTCCAACGGGATTGTGATTTTATTGTACAATGCTTTTTAGGACAAACAAACGATGTATTTCTATAGAGTAAAAACATATAGTGAACATTTCGCAACAATACAACATTTTGTTTTAAAGGCATTTGTAATTATCAATATGCCTGTAAAATCTATTAAAACATTTGTCTTGTTTGTTTGTTTTTGTTGGGTTTAACGCCGTAGCAACACATTGTATAGGTCATATAACGGCAGTCAGGCAATCTACTCACTGTTTCTGGAAAGGCGAAATCTCTGGATTTAGCTGTTAATCAACTACTAAGCGCATACTTTCGTCAGTGACTGACAACTGTCCTACATAATTAAGAATTATTAGTAGAAGGGCGAATGGTCGTAGAAATAATTTCATGACCAAACGTCAATAAACTGATTGATATAGCAATTGTAAAGTCAATTTATCACAAGAATTTAACTTGGGAATGAGAGAAGGAACTTTCTAAACATAGTCTAAAAAGGACCATTTTAAAAGTTCATTTAACGTGCTTAGTTTATTGGATAGAAAATTTTTATGGAATAGCCACAAAACCACACTCAAACTGTTCAGTACTGTCGAAGAGGGAAATTATTAGAATGTAAGCATTTTTATCCATGATGCTTAGTGTAATATCGCACAGACTAATCTGTAAGCACAATTAATGGCGTAAGAACTTTTGGAGGGTGGTGTAATGACTTAGATCCAGTTTCCAGTACAAATTTTATACAAGAAATATATAAATAAATTTCAATTTAATTTTTGGAACGATGTCTAAACAATTTATAAGTGTCTCTACAATAAATAATTTGCAAAATTTGCTTTCAAAGCCTGTACATTGACTATTCAAATTTTGGATTTTTTTCAAACCATTATTGAATGTAATAATAATATATATTATAAAAGTAATGCTTTATAGCTCGACTGTTCGAAAAGAAATGAGAACTAATGCGTCAGCGTTGGCGGTAGCGTTGGTTTGGAGGTAAAAGTTTTTTAACCTTCAAGATTATGTGACTTTTAGTTTGTAAACTTATATGTCGGTACTTAATTTACACGGCTCTTCAGGGATGTAACTGAGGATAAATTGGTTTTTTTTGGAGTTATGCCCCTTTATATTCTAACATTTTAAATTAAAATTTGTTCAAATGGAATATACTTAGTAATTATAAATACATTTGAATGGAAGTTGGAAGGTTTTTCCTCAGTTCTTCATCTATCAGACTTTAACGGGACATAACTCTGGATGAAATACATTTGCAGTTATGCCCCTTTATACTTATAATATTAAAGGTTAAAGTTAATTTTAACAAAACCAATTCAGTATTGTTAAAGATATTTGATAGGAAGTTGATACCCTTATTTATCAGCACTACATTTACACGACTAAAAAGGGAAATGACTCTTGATGAATTATTTTAGGAGTTGTGTCCTTTTTCAACGTTTTAGTTATGGTTATATTATTTGAAGTGAAAAGAATTTAATACTCATAAAGATATTATAATGAAAGGTTGTATGCTTTTTCATTGTAACTACATCTACTCAACTATAAAGGGACATTACTCTTAATGAATCATTTTTGGAATCATCCTCGTCTATTTTAATGTTTAAGTTTGTTCAAATTGAAAATTTTTAGTATTTAATTAAGATACCTAAATGATAGTCGGTATGCTTATTCATTGATGCTTCGTCTACTTAACTATGAACGGACGTTACTATGGATGTATGTTATAGAAGTTATGTCTCTTTTATATTTATATGAACTGGTTATCTTTCTTTGACTGATTTATTTCATTTGAAAAAGTAAAATAAACCTTGCCATGAGCAAAACACTCGAAAAATCTAGCACGCTGTCTTTGGACTGCTCTTGTTAAATTCAATTAATTGATACTTAATACATTACTTTATAGATAATATTGCTATACAAGTTTGATTTTTTGACATAATTATAATCTTTATTTAATAAATAAGTTCAGGACATCGTTCCTCCAGCACTCCAGTGCTTTGATTCAAGTTTATTTGTAACATAAATCAATGTAACTTATCATTAATGGAACACAATTCTAAAACTTTATAGAGAAGTACTTGAGCTATAAAAATAGAATTTGCAATGACGCCTATTCATTGTTTCGAAGAGTATGGTGAATTTGTTATACAATGTTTTTTAGAACAAACAATGGATAAGTTGTCATGGAGAAAAACATGTAAAAAATATTCCGTGACAATTCAGCATTGTGTTTTAAGAGCATCTACGGGCATTAATTTGCATTCAGCATAATGCCTATAAAATCTACTAAGGTATAAAATCCCTAACTAAAAACCATTGTTTTATGGCAGCTGAATAGTTCTAGAAATAGTTTTATTTGTTTGTACATAGTTTTTCTAAACTTTTTACTATTTAACATATTTTAATAATGTCAATATAGACTTTTTATGGACACATTAAAAAAATTATATTTCATATGCAAAGGAGGTAATTATTACTATGTCTTGTTAAAAGTTTTTGTCAAATATTTGCGAAATAGCAAGTGATATGATAAATCTAACCCATGCAAAATGATACTTACATTGTAATGAATGTAAAATTTCATCTTTTGTAAGCTTTTATCATACTTTCACAAAATTATTTTTAACCTTGAATGGCGTTGGAACTGTTTACTTTTAAAACATGTACTGATAAACTGTAGTACAACTTGAATGTAATTGGGAAATGAGTAAATGAACTTTTGGAGAACAGCGTATTGATCAAGTTCCTTGTAAAAATGTTATACAAGAAACTAAACTTCAATTTAAGAATATTTGTAATATAAAACATTGTTATATACCATTATTGAAACAAAGTATGAAAATCTATAGAAAATTCTTGAACACAAAACTTAGCTTACGTCGCAGAAAAAACTAATAAAAGTAAGAAATAAAACAAGAGGGCCACGATGGCCCTTTATAGCTCACCTAAGTATCATTGAAGGCTGGGTGACCTAATTTTGACCCAAGGGGACACATAATCGAACTTAACTTAGAAAAAATCAAATCAAACTTTAAGACAAATTTTTAGTATATTTGGATGAAAAGTAGCCACTAGAGTGTTAACAAGATTTTTCTACTTTTAGCTCCTGTGACCTAGTTTCTCATGTTCGAATCATCCGAGCAAATACCTAGATAGGTACCATCACAACGTTTGATGATAATTGAGGCGAAAATGTGACCACAGGGGTGTTCATAAACAAACGTGGACGGACGACGGACGTTGGATATTCAACTATCATAAAAGCTCACACAGAGCTAGCTCACGTGAGCTAAAAAGAGATTCCAGTTGATTTTTATTATTCATGTTCTTTGAACATTATTTAATTTTGTGTTTTTAATTTTGGTTTTAAATTACTCTTTGTTCGTTTATTGCTATTGTGTAGAAAAATGAAATGGAAATATGATATTTTTATTGCTATGGTATTCAATGAAAACTAAAAAACAAACCTCTGTCTAAGAAAGAACATCTCGTATCAGCATTTGACAAAAAGCTATCAGTAAGTGATTCAGTGGTCTTTTTTTTGGCACACGTATATCATGCGTGAAATTGATTCACCAGAGTTCAACAAAAGAACATGAAGAGTTCAACTTTCAATTTCAATTATCTAAGACATTTTTATTTGATCGAATTAACTTGTTTCCTGAACAGATTTCTATGGTAATATATTTCTGCCACCAGATAACCACATAACTAACAAGTTAATTGAGCTGTTAACTAGTTATTTAACTAATTTAACAGTTACCACTAAATATCCATAATTTCGCAATTCATTAAGTTTTAACTAGTTACACAAGTAGTTACTTTGTTATCACTTATCCAAATTTTCTTTTAATAGTAAGAGGTTTACTAGTTACAAAAGAAGTAAACATATTAACACTTATCCAAAATGCTATACAAGAAATGTAATGTGGAAACCACATGAAAGCCGGATCTAAAAACTTCAACGCAAAAACTACAAAGGCGAAAAATCCATAATAACGGCAGGTAGAGTTGTGGTTACTTTCTAATTCACGTAATATGTTATCATTGTATATAGTTTTATAAAGATCTGACAATAAATGGCAGAAATATATGGTAAAGAAAAAACTTTAATTTAACTGTTAACGACACTGGACGCCCGATCGACCGCCCGACCGTGTTTCGCCAAACTATTAGCCGATTTTTTTTTGAAAATTCCGGTTAACAAGATATTGCTGATGGGTAAGTGGTTATCCAGTGGAATAGCTGATTAATCACATAATTTACAAGTTACTATAGTTGTTATCTGATGGCAGAAATATGTCACCATATATTTCATACAAGCAATATTGTCATGTCAAAACAATACACCCATATTTGTGTGCTATAAAACATAACATGTCACTTATATCTGTTCAAAAATTTTAATTACGGAAGACGTGTGTGAACTGATGCAGACAAAATGTGAAAAATTAGACGAACCAATCAAGTTTTTATTACTTCTCGAATTCTTCAACAATTTTAAATTGGTTTCAAGTTCTACTTCAATCTAAATATTTATTGTCATGGTTATCTGTGATAAAAGAATCAAAACATGATTTTTCACACTCCTATGAGTGAATGACGTCATTCATGTGATATCACGTTCTAGAATTCTCCATAAACAATATGACCATTAAAGGATACTTCCGTCTTTGTTTGATTTATGAAATACAATACTGTATCAGTAACCTACACGTTAAAAGCTGTCCAGCGAATTAACTATATTTAGAGTTTGTTTTGTTGGTTTTTACGCTGTAGCAACACTTTGAATAGGTCATATAACGGCGGTCAGTCAACCTACTCACTGTTCCTGGAAAGACTTACTGTCTGGATTGACTGAGCTAGCCGGGCTGCCACTATATACTTAAGGTATAAGTAAAAACTGTATTTTGTGACAGTTGAATAATCTAGAAAGAGTTCAATTTATTTGTACATTGTATTTCTAAACTTTTTACCATGCAAGAAATTTTAATAATGTCAACATACTTTTATGGACGCATTTAAAATTATTCTATTTTAATATGCAATGGAGGTAATTTCTTAGTCCTGTCAACAGGTTTTGTCAAATATTCTTTAACTTTGAAAGTATGTAATAAATCTAATCTATGCATAAAAATTATCATGTTGAAAAGAATGAAAAATATCATGGGTCGTAAGCTTATATCATACCTTCACAAAATTTAATTCGAACAGCGAGTGGCGTTAGAGACGGTATGTCTCGTTTGTTTTGTTGGGTTAAACGCCGTAGCAACACATTGTATAGGTCATATTGTGGCGGTCAGTCACCCTACTCACTCCTCCCGGAAAGACTAAATTTCTGGATTTAGCTGTCAACCAACTACTATATACATACTTTCGTCAGTGACTGACAACTGTACTACATATTAAGAATCATTGGTAGGAGGGAGAATGGCCATAGAAATAACTTCATGACCAAGCTCCACAAGTGTATGCCCCGTCAGAAAATCGAACCCACGACCCCTAGATCAGTAGACTTGCGTGCAACCAACTGAGATAGCCGGGCGGCTTAAGGGACAATATACCTTAGACTTAGATATTATCAGTCAGGTCCACTAACAAATCAATAAAAACTTTGTCAAGAAAAGTGGAGGAAAAAAACCGAATATATCCAGTCGCAATGGATTATAAGGAACAATGCCGAGGACAAATAAATGTTGAATAATGATGAAGGAGTAGATTTTCTAAATAGTAAATTAGAATTTTCGGAATTGACATTACGCTGAGGCTACAATGACCACACACTTAGACACGTGATTATATAAATTGTTTTAAAAGTAATCCTTTGTGTCCAAAGACATGTGACCATATTTTTCCAAGTATACGATAATCCTTTCATTGGTGAACGGATCATGAATATTTAGAAATGGAGGGGGGTGGGGGTTTCGACGTAATGTCAATTGTTCAGTGATACTCGGTCAACGTCACTAACAAACAAATGTTAACCAAAGATTAGCAATAGGTGATCTTCAAACAACCTTTAACAAGCAGTAGCACCATCCCATCAGTAGTGTTTTTTGTTTGTTTTGTTTTTTAAACGTCGTATTCAACACATATTTAGGTCATATATACGATGGCCAGCTCTTCCTACTATAGGCTTCCTGGACACTTTTTCTATCACCAGTATTAACTTACCCTACCACGAGGCCGACAACTCATGTATAGGGTATGACTTACCGCGACCGGGCTCGAACCCGCGATCTCCGGATTCGAAGTCAGTCATGCTAACTACTACGCCACGGCCGTGGTCTCCCATCAGTATTATAAGGACTGAAATGTATGGCCTTGAGTGGTAACAAATTTACGGTAGAGTATACGGCAATTGTACTCTCTTGTCTTCAGGCTAGTTTATATAGCGATGTGGTAGTGTCCGCGCATGACTCGAGAGGTCATTGGTTCGAATTTCAGTTTGGACCATTTGATTTTTATCGGGGTACATATTTACACATGTACCTAGATGGTGTATGCTGAATTGTTACATATATTTTCCAGTAGTTATGTTTTCATGTTCAATTAAATTTTGCAAAAATTGGTTTAATCAAAAGTTGTTGCTGCATAAAATAAAACAAATATTAATTTATTAAACCAACAATTATTGTCTATGACAAACAATAGGAAAAAGAAAACAAGACAATACTTTGCTAATATGAACGTTTTATTGTAGAAATTAAGATATTCACAAAATTATGGCTGATGTAAAGATGTATATATAAATGTATGTGCAACACATGAAGTATATAGTTAATTTTTATATATATCAAATACATCAATACGGGGTATTATATAAAAATCAAAACAGTTGTTCTAATATACATTTACCTGACGTAAAGCTAGACTTATGTACAATTATAAAAAAACACAACCAATAAAAAATTGATTAAAATAGTTATATATATATATATACACCTGATCTCAATTGTGTAAAAAATTCACAATATGGAATGTACAGTAAATATTACCTGGGTTAAACACCTATAAATAAGGTATGCATATCAAACAGCAACTAGGTTAAACACCTATAAATTAGATATGTAGGCCAAAAATAAATTTGGTCAAAGACCTATAAATTTTATGAGCTATATAAAAACCGAATGCATATTTTGATGTATAAAGGCAATATAATGTTATGAATAGACAGTTATAATTAAAATTTCTTATTTTATAATAGGAATATTTTATTGATCAATAATTTTATTTTAACAAAACATGGTTAAACACCACTTAATCTGTTTGAAATTAGTTAGATGCCACCAAATTTAATATTGTCCGTTTTTTTTCAACTGTTAATGCTTGAATAATTTCACGGTGACTGAATGCATTGTTTTTTTACTTGCGGCCTAAGTTTTATTAGAAATATCTTGACTAAAACGTATCACACAGCATAAGTAGCTTTACTCAATCATAATACACACTTTCGGAAACTCAAGGATGTATTACGACAATAATTTAACAAACGCATTCACCATGAAATTATTCATGCTTTGACAGTTGAGAAAAAACGAACAATAATATGAATTAAACTCAGTCCACATTAAAACAGAACATGCCCTAAAAGTAAAAAAGAATACACAGTAAAGTATTGCCATTTTTAATCAATGATGAAAACAATGAAATTTGACAAAAAATGGACAAAAAAATTAAAACACGTAAACTGATTAACCATCAAAATTACTGATTAATATAATCAAAGCGCTGTAAGCACTGAGTGAAAAATTTATTGAAAGTTTTTCCTGAACTGATAATGGGTAAGCAACATGGAAGAGGACAAACGAAAATAGAATGATAATGGAATAGGTTTTTTTTAACAGTAACATTGAACTCTTAAAATCGTTTTAAGAATTCTAAATTGAATGTAAGTAAAAATTAATCATAATGACAACAAAATTCGAAATATTTCACTTTAAATCTGATATAAATGTATCACAATAAATATTATCATTGATGGTATAAAATACACTGCACAGTTATAACATTAAATTTTCTCCAGCACAAGTCTAAATGATTATGTAATATGGTAAAGCTTCAATTTAGCTATCAGTCTGACTGTCTAAAATAAGCAATTGTTACTAGCCAAAATCAGTTTTCAATAGTCACTGGGCATCGGGCTAGAGGTTTAGAGGTACTCATTCACATATTTCAACATATCTCATTTTTTTTAAACTGTCAAAATTGTGTGGAAATATTTTTGGAAACAGGAAAGTATTGTTCTGATAATGACAATTTAGTACAAATTGACATACAATAAAAATAATGGTGTTTCATGCAGTAAATACCTACACGTATGTCACGGTATAGACACTTTTAGTGCATTTTTTGTGACTTTCATAGTACATTTCTTGCAACATATATGTCAGCTTGTCTTAAAATTATAAGATTTTTTTACACAATTACAAATAATAAATGTTATTTTGAAATTATAAAAATAAACAAAATCTGTGAACTAGTACCTTTAAGGGGATGACGGACATCAACAGGTAGGTTTAATGTAGTTTTTGTGTAGGAAGAGTGAAGTAAGAATTGGGAAGTAGGTAGAAAGGGGGAAAGGGGTCTCGTTTTAATAGAGATTATTTCTGAGTATTTTCTACAACTAATATTAAACATTTCAATTTTGGTTTTCATTCATTATGCAATATAATTGTGTAAGTCTGGTTTTATTTGTTTATTTGTTGAGTATAGACAAATAGATTTGATTCAGAACTTAGTTGACGATTTTTTCCAGCGAAAGGTTATCTTGCTGCTATAGGCCAGGTTAAATCCTAATCTCCCTGACATAGCACAGAGGTTCACCTTGAGAATATCATAAAAGAAAGATAGCCAGAACCAAAGTTAGCAAGTGCAGGAGCTGAAAATTTTGAATAGGGTTTTAATCAGATTTGGTAAAACCTACAAGTTCAGTCAAAGTAATTTAAAAGTACTTCATTACACGTTTAACTAACCAACCTCAATATATAAAAAAAACTAATATTCTACAAAAATAAAAAATATACAATAAGTGATAAAAAAATCAACTACTTTACACTCTCTATTAAACATCGCCGGGGGCATGTCCAGGGTCTATAGTCACGTTATCAGCAACAGAAACTAATAAGGTAAACAAACATTTGTTTTTTACAGTTTTCTCTCAATTCAAAATTTTTAACGACATCAAAATTCGTCATAACAATAATGGGGCGTTTATTAGGTGAGGGACATTTATTAGAGAGTATACGGTATTTAAAAATTATGTATATATGAGCACTTCACCACTATTTGAATATAAGGTATAATATATGTATATAAATATTGAACTATTCATACATTAGATGTAATCATAAACATTCTATTTAAGTACAAATCATCAAAAACATAAATATATATGAATACGATAGAATAGACCTACGGTAGACAGAGTTATTATTCCTTTCCTATTATTCCCTTACTAAACAGAACAATAAACTTAAGGTACAAACATTATGCACACTTTGATAAAAAATCATGTTCTTAATTCAAAGATTAGTTGAAACAAAAACATGTTTTTATTCCAAATTTTGGTAAGAAATTCTACATTTTTTAAGTATGTTTAAAATACTTGTTTTTGTTTTCAAGTGTGGTTATTAGAATAAAATATGTTTTTATTTCCAAGCCATTTAACCAGGGTTGTAAAATTTCTAGTTTTTCCACTTGTCTCGGACAAGTGATATCTTAAAATATACTTGACCAAGGTCAAAATGCACTAGTCTGGAAGTTCAATATTCAAAAAGACATATTGAAAACTATGACATTAAAATGTACTATTAGTAAAAATTCATACACTATGACATGTAGTTGACACTATAATACAGTGTAGGTGTCTGTTGAATTTGACTAAAACACTTAGACATTCATATGATTTAGTATATTTACAGCTAAAATATCACATGTCCGCGGACAAGTGGGTTTGATTGATTTACTTGTTCACAGACATAATGTACGAGTCGGACAAATCGGGCATAGGAATTCAACACCCCTGAATTAACAATAACACATCCAAAAATTTTGTCTAAGTTTATGTTTTATACATAATATATATTATCGCTGGTTTAGTAAAAAAACAATCGTAACTCAATACGAGAAAGGAGTGAGTTGCGACCATTTTGCGCTAAACCCTGCGATATTTATGTTACATATCAGATATTGAATATAATAGAATATTAGAACATGGCACACAAAGTAATAATATAAACTAATAAACTACACCTATATCCATAGGTTACATCATATGTCCATAGGACACACAACTGTGTCCCTAGGTAACACTTTAGAGTTTAGATAAAAACTTCTTAATAATCACTTCACCTTAACAATTGGTCTTTAAAACCATGACATTTGGCCTCAAAACAGTGACATTTGAACGCAAAACCTTGACATTTGATCACCAAACTTTTATAATTTATCTACAAATCATGATATACTCCCTGTTAAGTTTTAGCACTTACTATTAAAAAACAAACCATCATTTATAAGACAAGTTTTTTATTAATGAAAAGCACAACAGAAATGTTAATAGTAAGCACTTTTATGTTGGCAATAAATGTTTTCTATAAGGCGAACATAGACTTCTAACAAGAACTAAATACAGTGCCAACCATAATTACCTTTACACTTTTGTTACGTGTGATTTGTTTATACGTTTTACATATACATTGTACATGAAAACTAAAAAAGATGTCTTCAAATACATGCTTGTTTGTTTGTTTGTTTGGGTTTTACGGCGCATCAACACAGAAAGGTAATATTGCGCCGATTCAAATACATGTATAACAATTACAATTGTATTTGAATCGGCGCGATATAACCTTTCATATAAAGTATCATTACTCCCCATTCAAATGTTACAATCAATTATGTATAACTATTCAATGTTTAAATATATCCGAAATAAATTTTAATAATAAATATGAAAAAAAGCTGTTTTTTTTACAAGTGTAAAGGTAACTTTAGATTGACACTGTAACTATACTTGAGCCATAATAATGTCATAAAATATGAAATACGAATAATATATCTAAACATTGAGACATTGTAGCTAAGCATAGGTTGAATATGTTAACATGTATAGCGATGTTTATTAGACATTATTAAATAACTATGGGGTATTTGCCCTGAAAAGTGCCAAATGCGTTGCACAATACTGCTAAATCTGTTTAATAAAATGGAAAACAGGGCCGAAATCTGTTATAGGGCCGGCCAATAACACTTATAGGTCCAGGTCGAATAATAAATTTCTGTGCGCTGATTGGTTGATAAAACAGGGCTAATATCAAAGTAATTTGAAGCAGACCCTGTTATTTTTTATTCGGGACAATCATATTGGCTTTTGGTCCTGGGCCTCGGGCTAATATGACTTCCTTTGGAAAAATAACAGACAACTGCCCTAGGAAATATAACACACGATTGTCCTTGGAAAAATAACAGGGCCTACATCAAATCACTTATTTAATAACACATAGTACATTCTTAAATGGTGATAATTTTAGTCTCTTTATATACATGTTATAAAACATATCTACACTAAAACCCGACGTTTATACAACAGCATAGTAAATTTAGAGTATGGCCTGTTTAGATAATATGTCAGGACGGATATGTCTATAGAAATGATGTTGGTGTAATATATACATTAAAACTATATCTAATATTAACAACATACACTGGGGTCCAAAAGTTTACACATTTTTTAAATATTTGTTCGCTTATTGAAAATTATTAAGGACACATTTTGCTTGGTATTTTTTAAATATATATTATACACAAATAACATAAATGATGGTTCATGTAAAACTGTAAATTAGTTGTAAAACTAATAACAACACGTAAAGTATATCTAAGTTTACTTATAAAAAACATTATTTTATACGTGTAAAGAAAGGTTTTGACCCCCAGTCTAGTATAAACAATATTTATACGATGAACCAGAAATAAATTTTGAAAATAGCCAAGGGAGATAATAAACCAACGAGAGGTTACTTCCTTATGTTTTTAAATATCATGTAGGTTTCATAAAAATTTGAAATCAGCAGTAATGTTTATGTTATTGCTACAATAAAAAAAACATATTTCTTTCATCCTCAGAGAAATACGGTGTTATTTTATGAAAATATACAGTGAAAATATACAATCTTACACTTTCATTTTGAAGTGAAAATATATAAGATGGCAGAAATGTGACACCATACATTGGAAAAAACCATGACTAAATAATGTACAAAATGCTGCCAACTATATCACGTAACTTGCTTTACAATAGATTATGATTATGTTGGTTACACTAAAAGTCTTAACTCATAAACCAAAATATAACAATAATTTCTTGAAAATTTAATGTAAGTGTTTAGTATGCATTTCTAGAGGATCGTAAACTTTGATTATCAAATTTCCTGAAAATTGACAATTTATAAAACTCATCAGCAACTTCTCAACGTATCAATTACCTGATATAGCTTGATAAACAAGACATACGTGAATTTTAAGACACAATAACGAGATAGATGAAGATTGTTTATATCAAAAAATCTATATGATAAAATTGTACTTTAAATAATAAATTTCAATTTCTAACTAGAGACTTTGACTCACAAAAACAAGTGATCATACAATAAGCAGTTAGGCCAACATAATTCAAATGTTAATCATGTAATCAACCAAATATTTCTATCAGATTACGAAAAGAAAGAGTATACAGTTAATCTCTGTAAACTGAAATCCTCAAAAAACTGAACTATAGTTTTTACAATGACGTTTTTATGCATTTATTGATGTACATGTATAATTAATTTTATTAAAACATTTCAATTTGTTCGAAATGATAGGAAACCTCTGACACAAGAATCCTCTGAATATCAGATTTTTACCCTGTCAAGGCAAGGCCTTGTTTTCTTTAGAGTTTTCACAGTACATATGTAAGTATTTACAATACAAATTGTGCACAAAAAATTAAAAATCTATCAGGTACAACATTCAATATTTTACAGTAAATATCAAGGTGTAAAAATCAAAAATCAGTAAAAATAATATGGAATGCATGAATCAAGTATAAAAAATGTCTTTACATTTCATTGGAGCAAAATAATTCATAAATGTTTAAATGACAACAAGTAACTCAATGTAGCACAAATGATTCCAACGAGACACAAATTACAGGAAAGAGCCGACGAGCCACTTATGTCACGATCTAAATCATCCATGTTGGATAAAACAGTGTCTATAATATGTACGACCCCGTTTGTGGCCCCTAAATCCCACATTATCAACCTAGCTGCTTGTCCACCCCAATACAGACGTACGACTGAAATAGAAAGAAAATAATAAGTATTAGAAAAATCTGAACAAAAATAGTTTAACAGATGTTTAGGTAAATAGATCAAATTATATATAAAGTCATGGCTTGTGCTTCTGTGGCCCAACTTCAGTCAGTTTTGAGCCTAGCCTGGACCGAGTCTACAGTAGACAGTCAGAAGAACTGTTGAGTCGTAGACAGTAGTATATTTTGTTATCAGAACAGTTACAAATCGGGGTATAAAATCACTAATGAAAAGCTAAGTTTTTATGGCAGCTAAATAATTCTAAAAATAGGTTTATTTGTTTGTACATTGTACTTCTAAACTTTTTACCATGTTAAACATTGTTTTTGTCTTGATATAAAATTGATATAACAAAACTCTTTTAAAGATTTTTACAATAGTGTAGTGTTATTACCCATGTTACCGCTCTTTTTACAATTTCAACAGCACTGTCTTATCAGTGATTACAGTACTTTGATTTGTCTGCTTGCAAAACTACTTACTGTTTTCAGTCTCCTTTTTTATTGATATCTCCTCTCCACTGTGGGTACGATATCTGTAAGACTGTGGACTCACTGGTAAGTTCTCTAAGAATATTAACTTATTTGGAACCATTAAACGACGGAAAATCTGAAACATTTAAAAAAGAAGCATGTAAACATATCTCGAACAAAGTGTAAACTTATCAGGAACAGCGTTAAAACATATATTGTATAGAACAGCAACAGTCAAAGCATATCAGGAAAACAGTCAAAATTGCTTATGATAAGTCTAAACATCCAGCGCGTACATATCGATGATCATTAAAAACGCTCATCCATCTATCAACAGTTGATATTATTGCTGTTAAACAAGAAAAGCACAGACATTTCACAAAAGCAAAAGGCAAAGAGGGCGATACGTCCAAAGAGGTTTCTCTGCTCTGGATCGTTCACAAAGTCTTAATTTTCTTCATCTCAGAGCGAATATTTATTAACCTTGAAATTTTCAGTGAGATCACGTCACCTTCTTCAGCTGACTGATTTTGATCACATGACTGGAAAAGGATCATGTCTTTTCGTATCACGTACCCCTTCGCCAGTCATGTGATCAAATAAGGTAATTAAATATTCGCTCTGAGTTGAAGAAAATTAACTCCACAAAGAGGGCGATGTTTTAGTTTTTTCCCACATTTATTATAAAAGAACACAAAAACAATCATGTAAATCTAAATTATTTGTTTTTCTAAATATATTATTTTGTTTTTTAAGTCTCAAGATGTCTAAGTCCATGGTGTAGTAGACCATGTGAAGTGCTATAAATGGACTTGATCTACGGTACAATGGATATTTTCAAAGACAGTTTATTCATAGAGATGTATAAAATACTTACAAAGGCATATCTATTAACATCCTTGGTTATTCTGTTACCAATAGAAGTCATGTAATAATTATAGATAGCCGTTCCGTTTGGTACAAAAAATGTAAATTGACATACACTGTTAATACTTCCACAGTAATTACCTGAAAGAAAAAACATCAACAATTTTAGTAATCTCAGTAAACAGATATTCTAATAGACCCCTGTCATAAAATCTCCTAATATTGCAAAGGGGGTCAGATAACCTTTGTGTCGACCGATCTCCCGACATTGCATAGGGTGTCATTTTTCAGATAACCACTGTGTCGACATATCTCCCGACATTGCACAGGGTGTCATTTTTCAGATAACCATTGTGTCGACCCATCTCCCGACATTGCATAGGGTGTCATTTTTCAGATAACCATTGTGTAGACCGATCTCCTGACATTGCACAGGGTGTCATTTTCTGATAACAATTGTGTCGACAAATCAATGCATAGCTTTTATCTAGAATTACTATTAATAGCATCTTAATTTCTTTTAAATGACCGAACTTTGCAAGCAAATTCAAAGGTGTGTGTGACGGCTGTATTTGGATTGATCTTTGCAAATTACGTCACACAGACGACACAAACAGGTCACCGAGCGCTATGATTTCATCATGAATATTATAAAAGCCAAGGGCAGCTGAACCCTGTATAGAGAAGTGGCCAGATCCAAAATAAGCTAGTTTGCGAGCAGAGAAATTTAGATCAGTGTCACAGTGATCATTCTAAGTATTAAACTATCTCTTAGTTACAATGAGCTGTACTAATAAATATTGATACTATCGCCAAAAAATCAATGAAGGGTATCATGCCTTAACTGCGATTCCAATATATATTAGCAAATTCAAAAGCAAGCATGCTATTCAATAAACCATGATTACTGTTTAATAAGAAATTGAAGTTCCAGGCAATTAAAGTGTTCTGAAACATTTCTTAACAAAAAGTTAAGTTTCATTCAGATTTGGGCCAGGCCACAACAACCTAATCATAAGTTCGTCGGATTTACCACACCTCAAAATCAGAAAATGAAAAAACAAATTTTTCACAGAAAAAAACTTTTTGCATGCTCGCTCCAATATTTCCCGGGCGGGGCATACTTTCGTGGAGTTTGGTCATGAAATTATTTCTACGGCCATTCTCCCTCCTACCAATGATTTTTAATTATGTAGGGCAGTCGTCAGTCACTGACGAAAGTATGTGCTTAGTAGTTGGTTAACAGCTAAATCCAGAGATTTAGCCTTTCCAGGAGAAGTGAGTAGGTTGACTGACCGCCGTTATATGACCTATAAAATGTGTTGCTACGGCGTTAAACCCAACAAAACAAACAAACAAGCTCCAATATTTTTTGGGATAAATCCATAGAACATGTAATCAATTTGTTGTGGCATTATAGCAAAGTAGGTCTACTTACCCTTGCCCGTGTACTGGTTGTTGTTGTTGTTTGGATACTGATTATTATTGTTTGGATATTGATTATTGTTGTTAGGATACTGGTTGTTATTGTTTGGATACTGGTTGGTAGGATACTGGTTGTTATTGTTTGGATACTGGTTGGTAGGATACTGGTTGCTAGGATACTGGTTGTTAGGATACTGGTTGCTAGGATACTGGTTGTTAGGGTATTGTCCACCAGATTGTTGACGTCTCATGTATTCATCGTATGGAAGGTTGTTTGGATACTGTGTAACCTGTGAAATACAATATACAATATATAAGAATGTAGGGCCATCATTGATAAAAAAGTTTGTATTGATGTATAGAAAGGCAAGTAACGGTGATATATCAATATATCGAGTCAGACAAGGGGTGTAATAGAAGCCGCTAGAACTCCAGTATATATATACTATAATATAGTATTATATTATAATCCCTTCAGTATATTATGCATCATGTTAAGAAACGTTTCAGACATAAAACAAACTGTATTTTCTTCTTTTCATTTCTTAACAGAAAACATGAAAACTCAGAAAAAAGTACTTGAATAGACCCTTGTCAATTTAGTCGTGACTAAATGGATTGCATGGATATGTCAGTCGAAGCACGTGGTAAAAAGAAAACCAGTCTACTCAAATTATAACTTGCTAATTTGAATGTGAATGTTGACATTTTTATATATCTAACATGGTAAAAAGTTTAGAATTTCAACGTACATGTACAAACAAATATTTCTAGAATAATTCAGCAACCATAAAACTTAGTTTTTAGTAAGGGATTTGATAAAATTAAAAAAGGTCAAAATGATCTTCAAAATTTTATAATTTATTCTAATTATACCTGACTAGGGAACTGTGTTAGAGATTGGTTAAGAAACGTTAAATAAGTGACCCCTAAAATACCATACCTGATTAGGGAACTGTGTTGGATACTGGTTAGGGAACATGGTCGTATATAGATTGAAGTTGTTCATGTTGTCGAAGTTATTAAATCCAGAACTATAAGTACTAAAGGTTCTAGGAGGTAAATTACTTCCATCAAAACTTGGATCTCGCAGATAATCTATCAGTTGAGTCATTTGTAGATCATTGTATGTATATCTGTAATTATAAAAACAAGAAATATCTTAGTACGAAGATATCTTTTTTTAGCCAGCGAGTAAGACTTCAAATAACAATAAAATCTCAGTTTACACAATTTTCCTGCATATTGAAAATTTGGGACCGTACACTAAACTTTATTTAAGGACAACCAATGGTGTCATATATTTTATTTATTTCTAAATATCGGAACAGAATTTCATCGGACAAATAGCAACAGTAGAGCAAGCTGTATTGGTTAAAATAAAGGTCAAAAGTGGCCTTAGACAGCTGTGCCAAATAATTTAAAGTTTAAAGTTAAAATGTGGTTAAAAGTCTCCTTTTAAGCACAAGTTTAGACATCTTTCCATTTTTGTACGATAGCCCCTGATAGTTGAAATCACCTTCAGGCAGGGGATCCATCACAGTATCCATTTACAACTTGGTGGAATGTAACAAATTCATGTAAATTTCTTTCTCCAGGAAATATTAGCACTGCCTCTAGTGGGGTTTAAACCCGGGACCTCTCGATCCCTAAGTTTCCTACCAGAAATCCTTAGAGAATTTATACACCGTCACTTTTCTTGTAATTATTTGCAGACTTAAGTAAAAGATCATCTTTTATTTCACTGAGTTAGCTCAGGAAACATATTTCATATTTTCAAGAGAGAGTGAAAATATCCTTTCATGAGCTCACAACTTGAAATAAAAATATCTTTCTCTAAAAAAGACGGATATTCTGTTTTCTTCAATACTTTTTCTGTATTTTATTTGAAATACAAAAATGTATTATCTTACAAATAAAAAGGGACATAACTTTAACATAAATTACATTTGGAGCACAGAATATTTGTCTCCCTTCATTTAGTTTGAAATGATAGATTAGATTACTTGTGGTAAAGAATAGTGTTGTGGTGATATTCGCAATGCATCAATACATGTGATATCAGCAGGACAATAGTATATCACAATAGAATCTCAAATTGACTATCCTACGAGGTAACTGCTCGGCAACGCCCACTCCTAAATTTACACATCTGAACAAATTTGAACATGTGACATACACATTCGTTAAGAAAAAAGTAGGATACCGAGGAAATCACTAAGATAGATTCATTACACGTTATGCATGTCATGTTAACATTAAACAATTCCATATGACCCTTTTTTGTACTTTTAACATTCTGAGGCAATTAGGGTATCTTTGTGGTATAATTTGTGCAATATAAGTGCAATGACATGCCATGTTAACAAAGTTGATTTATAGTCACAACAGGCGTTATAAACACGTGTATTACTGTGTACATGCATATGGGGACTAACGATTTAATGTAAGTGAAACGTGTAATTATTAAATTAAGGTATTTCAAGCTCTGGTTAATATTGCCGCACTATAAATATTGGTTGATGGTCAGAACAAGTAAATCTGTGAGCTAATGCTCACTAGTGATACCCCCGCAAAAATCTAAAAATATGCGTCAAACAGGAAGTAGATGAGCAAGGAGCATGAAATCGCTTTACACCACATGGGACTATGGGATGAAGCAATATGCAAAGTATTAGGCTGCTGCATGTTACAGTTGCTGAGAAAACTGCGACGGAAATTTTGTAACGGACGGACGCACTGACAGACAAGGGTAAAACAGTATACCCCCCTCTTCTTCGAAGCGGGGGTATAAAAATCAGTTAACTTACATAAGATATTCATCATAGTATATAAGTGTAGCTATATCCATATTTGGTATTCCTAATATACCATCGACATATTGTAGCGCCCCAGTGGTTACTTTGATATCAGGGCGTATAATCTTTGATCGTACATGACCAGCATTCACCCAACTTTCTGTAATATACAAAAATATAGCATATGTTATTTCAAATAAATTTTTTTTGGTTTTGTTTTTTTTGTTGTGTTTTATGCCATCGCAACACATTGTATAGGTTATATTACTGCGGTCAGTCCGGAAAGGCTCAATCTTTGGATTTAGCTGATAACGAACTACTAAGCGCATACTTTCATCAGTGACTGACAACTGCCCTTCATAATTAAGAATCATTAGAAGGGAGAATGGCCATAGAAATAATTTTATGACCAAGCTCCACGAAAGTATGACCCGCCCAGGAATCGAACCCACTATCCTTCGATCAGAAGACTTGCGTGCTACCAACTGAGCTAGAAGGGCGGCTCATCAAGTTGAAAACCAAGATAAGAACAATATAGAATGTAAAATATTAGTATATTTACCGTTTCTGTCATTATAAACAACAAGTTTGTAGTTATTATATCTGGTGAATCGTCTTTGTCTGACGTCATAGTTACCATTGATACTTGATACCTCGATACTGCTGTCACGTATCATACATAGTCTTACAACCTATATATAAATATATACATAGAAATCGATACTGCTGTCACGTAACATACATAGTCTTACAACCTATATATAAATATATACATAGAAATCAATACTGCTGTCGCGTAACATACATAGTCTTACAACCTATATATAAATATATACATAGAAATCAATACTGCTGTCGCGTAACATACATAGTCTTACAACCTATATATAAATATATACATAGAAATCAATACTGCTGTCACGTAACATACATAGTCTTACAACCTATATATAAATATATACATAGAAATCAATACTGCTGTCACGTAACATACACAGTCTTACAACCTAAACAGTATAATATAGCAAGAAAATGAAGAAACATTACGAGGAAAATTAAATTTAAGTCTGAAGCCCGGTTGAGAAATAATTTTAATTGAACTTTACACCAGACCAAAATTATGTTATCCTTCTTGAGCCTCAGTGAAAATAAAGATGTGAGCCATTTTCATAGCTGTCTTACTGTTATAACATGTTCTTATTTGTCCTTTGACATTTCAAGTTCTCCTATGTATACAATACCCTCATTTTAGTTTTCATTATACTTATAAATGAGACTATGAAAATATCATAAAAACGGCGTTATGGAAAACAATTACAAATGACATGGTTTTGAAGGCTTTAGGAAGTCAGATGCTGATTCCTATAAATATGTTTCATTAATTTTGTTTTAATTTTAGCCGACTCCGTACTCAAATATTATATACTGCCCTAAATACCCGGGTCGATGTAAAAATTTAAAAAAATTAACTCACATAATCTACAAGTGTACTGTTTGTCTCAAAGCTTACACCTCGTAAATTTTGTACACTTTGGAAAGCTGCATCTGTAGGTACGAATAAATTAACTCCAGTTGGTTGAGTAATCAAGGACTGTAACTCTGGCGATACTCGGTCTATTAGAGAATTGAATCGTCTGAAAATATGATAAATAAATAAAACTAATAATAGATGATTAATAACAAGAGCTGTCAGAGGAGACAGCATGCTCGACTAAGTAAGTATTTGTCACAGGAGATGTGGTTGATGATATAAGGAACATACATATTTTAAAATTTGAAAATATAACCTTAACAAATTTGAAGTAAAAAAAAATATCTACCTAAGTCGAGCAACCCACTTTCCTGATGCATCATACAAGATGACAAAATAAAGACACCTGGCTTCCCATTGTGAATACAGAAACAGTACAATCTCTTTTGGGCAACAGCCACTGGGAAAGACCAAAAGGTGTAGCTGTTCAGACGTTGCTGCTCCACGGAGGTTAAGCTCAATTAAAATTAAGGGAGTATCAAAAGCTGTAGATGTACGGAGGATTTGTTCCGTTAAGATTATACTGAACATATTTATGGACCAGTTGCGCCTTTCACAAAAATTCTTACGATAAAAATCTTTGTAACTCAAAATCAAAAAGCATTAATAATACCTATATTTTTGGCCAATCAATTCCAAATATCATTGAATTATGTTGAATATTGTAAACCTTTTGAATATCACATCAAAGTTATGTTAATTATCCTACTGACTCAGAACTGCAAAATAATGAATTTGACTTACGATAACTTTTTCCATAAGAATTTTTGTGAAAAGATGCACAGGTTTATAAAACAGTATATAATATACTTACGGAGCATCGAGAGCAATCTGTTCTCTAGCAGAATTATAGACGTAACCAAACATCCTATCTATTATATGTATGACACCATTGTTTGTTGTGATATTACCTTGTTCTATCATTGCTGTAACACCTCCACTCTTTACAAGCACTGTAATAATGAATTGTTTAATTTTTATTAGAATAATCCCGCTGTGAATATGAGGTATATGATATTTATTGGCCAGATATATATCCATCATTGCTGTAACACATTCGTTCTTTTGTTAAGAAATTGATGCGCCAAATTAAAGAATCATTTATAAGTATGTGTGGGATATAAAAACAAAAATATACAATTACCTCTGTTTCCATCTTGTCTCATAAACAATATTCTAGATCCAGGATAAGCAGATTCATAATTCTCTTGATGCTCCAAGTAGGATGTGAACACTACACGGTTTAATATGTAATGTTGTTTAAAATACTAAAATAGAGAAATAATCATTTTGCAGACTTGAACACTACAATTTTAAATATGTTATGTTGCCTAAAATACTAAAATAGAAAATAGACAGTTTAATAATGTAAAAAACTACATGACTTAATATGTAATATTGTTTAAAATACTTAAATAGAAAATGACAATTTTACATAAAAACACACACTTGGACAATCACATTCATACAGCGCAAATTGTGCTAAACAACACAGTTCAAGTAATAAAGAAAGTTTGAAATCTCTTGGGAATTAATAAATATCAATTAACCAAGAAAATTAGTATGTTGAAATTGTATAAAATATGTTAAAACTAAACCAAATTTGTGGAAATAAAACCAAATATGATGAATTTAAACAAATCATTTTCAATATAGCCCAAGTATGTTTAAATTAAGCAAAATATGTAAAATTAAACAAAATATGTTGAAATTAAACTGAATATGTTTTAATGAAACCAAATATGTTTAAATTAAATTTCCTTCTTTATCTAGATATCATTAAACATTGAACATAGAATTACATAGTAGCATAAAAACAGCACACACAAAATAAGCAAGAATTCAAACACTATACAACAAGCAGAGCAAATAAATAATATAGCAAGAATTCTTGATGACAGTAGACTGCAGGCTTTTAAAAAGATGATGAATTTGTTAGAAATGATGAAAAAAATGTTAAAAATTATATATTGTCCATGGATTCTTCAGTGGTGTGGTACTCCTAGATATTTTTCTCTTGTCCTTCGACAAGTGATATGTTAAATTCTACTTGTCTGGGGTAAAAATGCAATAAAAAATAAAAATTCAATATATATTGAGAATTATGATATTGAATTAACTATATAAGTAATAGAAGATTTTTGAAAATACATCAGTGTAATTTACTTTTAAAATTCTCTTAAACATTCTGACATTTACATTATTTAGTACATTTACAGCTGAATATCACTTGTCTATGGTCAAGTGGGATTGACTTATATACTTGTCCACAGACATAAATGTATGAGTCGGACAAGTCTGACATTTGAATTCAACAGCCCGGGATTCTTGATTAAATCATGGGTTGTTGAATTCATATATCCGTTGACACGTAAATGTTTCAAATCAACTTGTCAAGTTTGTTTCAATGTAATAATCATAATTAACATTGAACTATTTTATTGGAAAGTATATTTCTATATCATAGTTATCAATATTTCTAATTGAATATTCAATTTTTAAACAAGTATACTTTGATCTTGGACAAGTTGATTTTTAGACTACACTTGTCCATGAACAATAAAACAAACTTGAAATTCTGCACCACTGCGACCTTAAAATTCGTAATTTCTTATAAAATCAACCTCATTCAGTGTTTGTACTTAACCACAAATAAATGTATCATGAGCAATGTGAATTTTACTTCTGACAGTAATAGACAGGAAAGTTTATACTGGTAAGGTTAGGTTAAAGCATTAGGGTTGAGCAGGTAGTTCCCATGGTGTGTTATTTAATAATGTGTATTATTATTGTATAATTTATTCTATAAGCAAATGTTGTAATGATGCATGAACCAATGAAAATGAAATGATAATTGTGTATGAATGCAATTTTACAATGAACCGTCTGTCGTTAAATTGAATGAAAAATGAAGACCTAACATTTAAGAACAAAAAAGCCTCAAATTATATACTTTATAATTTGCTAATATGTGTAATAAGAATTTATAATCAAGGTTTTATCTAAATTGACCCCAATGCAGCAAAAATAGAAAATTAAAAAAAAATTCAGAACCCTTTAGTAGTGAAATTCCCTAGATCCATAAAAAGTAAAAAAGGACCATAAATATCACACCCTAAAAACTGGACCCAAAACATATTCTGGACCATACAAAAAATGGACCATTTAAACATGAACAGACCCATTAAAGACTCGCCCATGTGTCGGCTGCAAGTGAGGTTTATTAAGTGTTCCTCTCCATCTTAAATATGATTCTAATTACTTTGACTAAGTGGGTTTAACATTAAAGTATATGAAAAATCCAAAATTGGGTTTGATGGAATTCCTCGTATAACTCCAACTCAGCAGAAAAGAAAAATGTACAAGACTTATACAGTCTTCACAACAACTTTCATCAGTACAGGACATTCAGTCGAGCAATATGGATTTTTTGCTGAACAAAATGAAAGTTAACTGCACTAAACAACATTTTTAAGATATGCAGTCAATTTAATAATTAAGCATAATACATTGTATATTCAAAAGTTCAATTAACATATAACAGCAAGTAACGTGTTTCTATTGAAAATGGTGGCTATAAAACATTGGTGGACCGTTGGGCCATTCATATTCTAAAAGTCACTGGACCAAAGGCAATTTCAGTGCATTCGACCAAGGTCCACTGGCTAAATTTGAAGACTGCTAAAATTTCTTCCAGGGAGAAACGTTTAACAAAAAAAATGTTTCATCACTCACGTTGGCAAGCTCTTCACCTTGCAAACTTTGTAATTTAGAAGGTGGGATTTTTCGTAGAGATTTTTCACTTGGAAGGAAAAACGTAACTCGATCAGCTGTTGCTATGGGTGACACGACATCCAGATAATATCTGCTATCTTGAAATAGACGTTTTGCAAGTTCGCTCCATAATCTAAAAATAGAAAAATGTCACAAGGCATACAATATGGCGGCCTGGCTCATATTTGATCGTCTAACCTCTGTCCTTTACCAGCTGTAAGCAATGTGTGATATAATATAAATATATATGGTTTGTGTATATACCTGAACCAGTTAATAAGTACTCCCTTTCCCACCTGTTTTTTTTTCGTGGTATTCAACACATATTAAGGTCATATATACGACGGCCAGCTCTTCCTACTATAGGTTTCCTGGACACTTTTCTATCACCAGTACTAACTAACCCTACCACGACGCCGACAACTCATGTATAGGGTTTTACCTACCACGACCGGGCTCAAACCCGCAATCTCCAGATTCGAAGTCAGACAACTAACATGCTAACAACTACGCCACGGCCGCGGCCTTTCCAACCTATACTCTAGTATTTATTTTCAGATGTAGGGGAAAAGTTGGCAGGGTCCATTTTTAGAGGAAAATATCACAACAAATAAAACTACAGGATTTTTAAACCATGTAAATATTTAAATTTTTGAGGGAATTTGAATCGAATTTCGACCTCAAAATGCCCAAAGAAAAAATTTACGCTAGTGATTTATCCCCTAAGCCAGCCCTCCCTATCACTGCACCTATCTGTATTAAGTAGGATATAGATTTTAACCATTGACAACTTCAAACCCTTACAATTCCCATATTCTATAATTACATGTATATTAATTTATAAGCTAAATCGCAGATCCTTAATAATTTTAATTTAGAATTGATCACAATTTTTATTAATTTAAGAAAATTTTATCATGTGAAAAATATTTTTGCGTCTTTGTCCTGCATTTCTCTTTTGGTTGGGTATAACACTGTAGCGACATAATTTTTAGGTCATAGCATGACAGTCAATATAGACTTTATCACATGTCAATCAACTTACTGTCCACGTCTGGAAAGGCTAAATTTTTGGATTTAGCCCGCTTACCAATTACTATGCACATTCTTCCGTCAGTGACTAACAACTGCCAAACATGATTTAGGATCAGTGTTAGAAAGCAAAATGGCTGAAGAAATCATTTTGTGACCAAACACCACTAAAGTTTGTCCTACCCGAGAATCGAACCCACAATCCCTTGATCAGAAGACTTGCATGCTACAGACAGAGCTAGCCTTGGTTCTCAAAACATTCGTTTACAGGGTTAGAGATTTTACTTACAAATTTTATTGTTTTTTTTATTATATGACTTTACAAATAAGAGACAATACCGGTAGTTGTTTAAAATTAAATCAACATTATATGATTACCTAAAGAGTTTATGTCAAAACTTTGAAATTAGAAACTTTAGAATGGTCGCCATTTACAATCAAAATTTTCAGTCAAAATTAAAAAAAAAACTTTGCTGAAGTTTAAATGAGATATAGATGATATATGGATGTGATTTTTTCATGCACCAATAACACAAACAAATTTACACTTAAGCCATATAAATTGCCTACAATTGCAACAAGCGAATAAAAAAAACTAGCAATCTTTTGGCAAAATAAAACAAGCCTTCAATTTCTGATAACCTAGATCAAATAGGTACATAAAAATATTATAAAGCAAGCACCAAGCAGTGTAAAAATTTCACCATTTATTGACTGAAACAAGTGACTTGATTGGTCCTTACAGACTATGATGAAATATATGAACTTATGAAATCAAAGAATACATGGACTGAAACAAGTGATTTGATTGGTCCTTACAGATAATGATAAAATATATGAACCAATGAAATCAAAGTAAACATGTACTGAAACAAATGGTTTGATTGGTCCTTACAGATGATGATAAAATATATGAACTAATGAAATCAAAGAATACATGGACTGAAACAAGTGATTTGATTGGTCCTTACAGATAATGATAAAATATATGAACCAATAAAATCAAAGAATACATGGACTGAAACAAGTGATTTGATTGGTCCTTACAGATAATGATAAAATATATGAACCAATGAAATCAAAGTATTCATAATAAATGAAGTATTTTAGGTTTCAAAATGAATGTAACAAGACAGATGATTGGTTATGAATGAAATAATGCAAACAAATGATACAATTGTCCAGAAATAGATTATAGAATGAATATCATGCATATTTAAGTATTTCAGTGAAATTCTTAGTAGTTCTTGCCCTTGATTCATGCTTTTACATATGAAGACTTTCTTGGTTAAGTATATATCACATATATAAATAAGTCTTGCATATAGATTTTCTATGACTTGAGAGAAGCAAGAAAGAATGGAAATATCATGCAGCATTCATTTTCACTTTTAGTGGAACAGGTGGCACCACTCTTTTGGAGGGGGAAATAGCTACAATATTAAATCTTGGGGGGAAATTGTTCTTTCATTTTCAAAACTCTATATAACATTTACTCGCAAACTAACATTTTCTAAGGAATGTTTATGTTTTCTCATTTTAAAAGTCAACTTTTCAATGAGATTTCTCAATTATATTTAATAAATTGTCAAAAATGAAATAAACAGTACAAAACATTAATGAATGGAAAATATATATATTTTTGGGAGTTATGTAGGATGGTTGGTATGTTTCGCCAGCCAGACAGGAAAGTTGGCCAGGTACAATCTGTACAGTGTATAATACTGAGTGGGGGGGGGGCAAACTGGCTGTGTTTGGAGAGCAATAAAATATATATTATATATTTATCTTATATATGAACTTAAATAGACCATTTGGATACTAGTGTATTATGTTTAACTGGAAGATATAAGTCATGTTAAATAATATGGGTATTTATAAGGGACATCATTATTGGGACAGTATCAAATACATTGTGTATGCATATATATTGTGCCGAGTGCATTAGGGGTCACTTTGAGGAGTGGTAAAGGTTTTGCTTAGAGCTTTACTTTACAAACCCCTAACATCAATTTGTAAAAATCAGAATGAAAAAATTTGCTAAAAAAATTAAGTGTTAAAAGCACATGTCAAATTAACATAACATGCCATGTTTTCAAAATAGATTTAAACCTGAAATTGGTGAAATAGTAGAAATGTTATGGGAAAAAAATCATCCCTTGAAGGGCAAACGTTTTGTTATTATGAATCACACTGCTCACAAAAAAGTCATGTGATATAGACATCATGAACATTGCACGAGAAAGATTAGAAGGTCAGCTAAAAAACAAAGATAGCTCATACAGCAAGTTACCCTACACACACTGAGAGGGCAGAGGTTTTAAATACCCGGGTCTATAGTCATGTGATCAACATCAAAAGAGGTAAACGAATATATTTCTTTTTTTAATCTCTCTTTGCAGACAAATAATTGAATGAAAACAAATAGCGCATAAGTAATAATTCCTTTCTTAACCCTAAAAGTCTTGCAAGTTTTCCTCTGTACAAAAATTAAATTATGCTGTAAACTTGGGAATGTGCATAAATGATTTGAGCAGATGATTCAACAAATCAATTACAACACACAGGCAATCAATTACAACACACAGGCAATCAATTACATCACACAGGCAATCAATTTCATCACACAGGCAATCAATTACAGCACACAGGCAATCAATTACATCACACAGGCAATCAATTACATCACACAGGCAATCAATTACATCACACAGGCAATCAATTACATCACACAGGCAATCAATTTCATCACACAGGCAATCAATTACATCACACAGGCAATCAATTTCATCACACAGGCAATCAATTACATCACACAGACAATCAATTACATCACACAGACAATCAATTACATCACACAGACAATCAATTACATCACACAGGGAAAATGTGCACTTTTTCAGACAAAGAATTACAAACACTTATTTATGCACTTTTTTAATCTAGCTTTTCTATTTTTTGGACTGTGGCAAGAATTTGATTGGGAAAAATCTGAGCGATGGTTTACAATGTGAAGATCACGTGACTACACACCCAGTATACTTCCTTTTTCCTATCGTCCTAAACTTACGTTGGCTAACTCTTGACCTTGTAGAGCTTGAAATTTGCTCGGTGGTATTTTTCGTAGGGCAGCTTCTGAGGGCAAGAAGAATGTTACCCTATCAGATTGCCCTACAGGAGCCACCGTATCTAGATAATACTGTGACTGTAGACGCTCTATCAAAGTTTTTAGTAAGCTGTAAGGGATTCAATATACATGTATTTATTACATCATTGTCAAAACGATATTGGCCCAATGTCAGCTCAATGTTGACAGGATTACCACAACGTTGGGCCAACAAATGAACCTGAGAACATTGGCCAACATTTTGTAGGCTGTAAGTATTTCAATATATTTATTATATCAGTGTAAGTTCGACAGTGGTCCAATGTCGGCTAAACGTTGGTCTGACTTGTATCACAATGTTGGGCCAACAAATGAAGCAACCTGGACCCAACCCATATATTGTATATGACCTTAACCAAATAAAATATGGCTCCATTACCTCATTCTTTAGTTATATATTATAAAAGTTAATATTGCATCAATAATCGTAATAAATATCAAAATACATCACAATACTGTAATTTTAACATTATTCGGAAAAGTACATAGAAATAAATGTTTTTTAATAAACATTTTTAACATTAACAGAAGATTAATCTCCGTATTTCTATTTAATTTAATGACAAGGGAGGCAACTCTAAACTTTAAAACTTTTTGAATTTTCAATGATATATTACACATAAATCATTTTCTGTATATTCAACAGTTAAGGACAATAAGAACCAGGCAATTCTACAAACCATCTTTCATGGGATATTGCACCAGTACTGGATTTCATTCCTAATGATGCCTACTTTTTCTAAGAATTATTAATGGTCTGTTGCAGGACATGAGCTCAAAAGATTACATATATTTCATGGTAATAATTTAAACAATTTATTCATTTATTTATTTAACTGGGTTTAACCCCGTGTCAACACAATTTAGATCATTTTACGGCATCCAGCGCACCTAACATAGCTTTCCTGGAACTTTGTTTATAACCAGTACGCACCCACCCTTCCACAAGACTGGAAACTTCTCCATATGTCTTATTAATGGAGGAAAATTGACATTATTGTCAAATTTTCATGGAAGGGTAAAACCTCTCCGGTTGGGATTCGAACTTGTTACCCCTCGGGTCACCAGATTCCAAATCCTGGCGTGCTACCAACTTGGGTTTACACCATTTAGATTTTTAAAGGGAGTGTATTCATTAAAAATATTAAAGGAGATATTGTTTGTTTTTTCTCAACTGTCAAAACATTAATAATTTCACGGTGACTTCGTGACTTCGTGCTCTTTGTCTAACACTCGAGATATTGAGATAGTGTGTAATCATTCACCGTGAAATTATTCAAACTTTTGACAGTTTAGAAAAAACGAACAATAATTATTAAATACGCTAAAATGTATTCATTTAAAATATTAAAGGGAGATAATTATCAAAAGAATGCAATACTTACGATGTTTGTACGCCAGGGTCAGATGGAGCATTTAACCATTGATAGACATTTTTATCAGAAACGACATCTAAAGCTCTATCTAAAACATGTATAATACCATTACTAGCTTGTATTTGTTCCCTAATTATCATGGCACCATTTATAAATGTTGCTGTCGTACCAGTGGTTGTGGATGGATTCTGTAAAATAAATAAATCAAAGCACTGACAGTACTGATGGGACATACTACTGAGATTGCAAAACGTTTATATTAAGACTTTTAGAAACTGTAGAAAATAAAGGTATTCTGAAATGAAAAAAGAACATGTTTACTATAGAATGCATGGCATATACTCACTAAGAATTGTGAAGTTTGAAGTTGAAATTCAAAATGCATGCCTAGATCTTAATTTTCTGGTTATCCCGTTATGATTGAAAAGATTTAAATATAAAACAAGAAATGTAATATGGAAACCACATCAAAGCCAGATTTAAAAACTTTAATGCAAAAAATACACAGGGAAATAATCCATAATAAAGCCAGGTAGAGTTGTGGTTACTTTCTAATTCTGTTCATCGCATGGTATGTTATAATTGTATGACGTTTCATGAACATCTGACAATAAATGACAGAGATATATGCTAAATTGCAAACTTTAACGCAATTGTTAACGACACCAGACACTCACCCAACAGCCCGCCCACCCACCCCTGTTTCGCCAAACTACGAGCCGAATTTTTTTTTGAGAAATTCTGGCTAAAAATGAAAATGTTAAGGGGATAAACTCTGCTTACATATACATATTCTTAAGACTTAACAACTTTGTACCAATGACCCCTGTTTATTAAAATCATCTTATGTCATGTGATCCCTAACAGTACCAATTGGCTCATTTTGAAACTCAAATTTTTGGGGTTTTTCCTCTGTGGGCAGGCAGTAGAAACAAAGTTTGATAAACATCATTACTGAAAAGCTGAATATGGATAAAATCCTATAGTTCTTTGTACACATATATTTATTTTTATTGTGATGGTACACAGAGGAAAACCTAAATATTTGATTTCCAGATTATAGTCTATTTACACCTTTGTGGAGTTTTCAACTGTAGTAAATTTCTTGCTCAAGTACGTTAGCAGTGTTTCATAGTGGGGTTCAACCCCCCACCTCTTGCTCCCTAGGGCGATGATTTTAGTCCCCCAAAAAAATTGTCAAACACAGGAAAGCAAGTCGCAGTGGACTGCCTTCCTTAGAAATCCACTAGGTTGCATCAGAAAATGGTCATCCTGGGCGAGTGGGCGCCAGTTAATTTCCATCTCTTAAGGTCACATAATTTCAAGGTCACTTACCATCCAATATGTCCTACTTCTTTTGTTTACAAACAATTTTTTACCATTCAAAGCTTGAACTGTAGAACTGTCATGTAACTGATCTACTTTTACTTCACTTCTTACTAAAATACAAAACAAACAACATCATTGGTTGGTTAACAGTAAAATATCCAAATTTGTTGATCTGAATACGGTAGTAAGATGTTTCTTTTACAAGGACATTTGAACAGTCTTAAAACAAGACTTTGGTACATAAAAATCATCAAAAATTGTTTGATTTTGCAATCACCAAGGCTGTCTATATAAGAACATAACAGTAAAAGATTTACATGAAAATAGTTTGATATTTCTTGGTTTTAAGATTAAGGTTCATTTGTCAACAATTATTTCCTTGGATTAAATCTTTCAATCAATTAATATTGATGTTTGTATAACCAATATACTCGCATGCTACCAACTGAGCTAGCTGGGCAGTTTTACATATTTACACACAGTTGTAACTTAAGTCAAAATATGTATAACTTACATGTATAAGTTTGAATATAGTCCCTTTTTTCCTCCAGTGTAAGAGAGTTCAATCTAGCTCTGATATCACTTGGCATTGTATTAAATGATGTATCATTGAAAGCAAACACTGTCAGTACTCCATTACCATCATATAGACCTGGCATGGTCTCCTGACACCAACTACCAAACTGTAAATAGAATAAAATATGTAGTAGTGTGTGTGGTATGGTCACTGGTATTGTGTGTCAAAGTGTGGTATGGTGTGATTTGATTTTGTGTGGTGTTGTTTGTTTTGGTGTGGCAGGGCTTTAACTCCTCAGATCACTGAAATCCCCCTCAGGCAGGCGATCCCTCACAGTACCCATTTACACCTGGGTAGAGTGGAACAATTATAGGTTTATTTCTTGTTCAAGGAAATTAGCAGTGCCCCTAGTGGGGATTGAACCCTGGACCTCACGACCCCTAAGTGCGCGTCCTACCACTGGACCAATGCTCCCTTTCCCAAAACCCCCTGAAAAAGCCCTGTGTGGTCTGGTGTTGTGTGGTTTGGTGTTGTGGTGTTTGTTGTTTTGTGTGGTGATGTTTGGTGAGGTGTGGGTTGTTGTTGTGTGGTTTGGTATGGTGTGGTTTGGTAGGGTATAGTTTGGTGTGGTATGGTGTGGGTAGGTGTCATTTGGTGTGGTGTGGTTGCTATGGTGTGATTTGGTAGGGTATGGTTTGGTGCGGTATGATTGAGTTTGATGTCATGGTAGGTCATGGTGTGGTATGGTATGATTAAGTTTGGTGTGTGGTGTGATGTGGTTTGGTGTGGTTTGGTATGATTAGGTTTGGTGTGTGGTGTGGTGTGGTTTGGTGTGGTTTGGTTTTGCACAGTATGGTACAGTATAGTATGGTAAAACTTTAAACAGTAAATACTATTATCTATACAGTTTTTGACTAAGTCAAATTTAAAATGCAAAACCAACTTATAGCATCACAATGACTGAACTTATTTCTGTCACATATTACACATACTGATATTTGGTTAGAGTCATTACCATAATCCTGAACTATTTCTTCCAAAGCATTTACAAACAAAGATTAGATTAATATAATAAGAAATAATTAAATTATGCGACGAAACAAAGACTTAATATTACTTATTCATAGGAGTTTCGATACACCTACATAATGTATGACTCATAGTAAATAATGGACAAAAATATCTTAAATCAGTACTATAGATATCTTCTTTGTACTGATAGCTAAAAAATATATAAATTGACAAACAAAAGATGGCACAATGCCAAAATATAAAAAAAACACTTTTAAATCGTGAGAGTTTGGTTAAAAATCAGGACATGGTTAAATAATCCATGATATGGTTATACATCATTTATCTTGTATACATCTTATTTAACTTTATCTTTATATTATAACAGCTTTACATTTTTTTTAACTCAATATATTGGTTTTAAATAATCCATGTTCAGTAAGGTTTAAATAAAAGGAAAACTGAAATTGATAGAGAGTGAATGAGCGAGAGCTAGGGAAGAACGGATAGTTTTTGAGAGAAAGAGATACACACTCAAAGAGGGGAGAGGGAGGGACAGACACAGAGAGAGACAGAGGGAGGGAAGGAGGGTGGGGAAGTGTGGGAGTGGATGGGATGGGAGGGGCAGTGAGAGAGAGAGAGAGAGAGAGAGAGAGAGAGAGAGAGAGAGATGGGCAGAGGGAGAGAGAGAGGTAGAGGAAGAGAGAGAGGCAAAGATGAAGAAGGTGAGACAGAGCTAGAAAAAGACTGAAACATACACACAGAAAGACACAGAAAAAGAGATAGATCTATAGAGAGGGGGGGGTCATACAACTATAGTATACACAACATATACAGTACATCTACAACATCACAAAGATCAAATTTCTTATCTAACAATGTAAACTTTTAAACTATTCAATGAATAAATTACTTTAGAGTGTCATCAACAACTTATGTACGAGATAAAATACATTCAACTTGCTATAGATTATATCCGTACTATATACTTTACTGAGGTCAAGGGTTTGATGGTCTAATGACTGTTTTCAAATATCACTATCTAAAAATCCCCACCACAATTATGGATACTTATTTTTATGGATAGGGAGTACAGAAGTAACTGTAGTAAGTATTTAAATACAGGATTTATCAAACAAATATTGAGTATTTAAATCAGCAGGGTTAATTTTAGCACCATTGACAGTTGAATAAAATTTAAGAGTGATACAAGCATTCATACAACTAAAACAAGTGCTTATATTTTATTGTATGATAAAGCGTAGACAACTGCATGTGAGTTAAACTGATCCTTTGAAGTTCTATTCTAGAATAATATATGGTATTGCTGTTTATGCATCTAGCACACTCATGTGACATTATAGGCGGATCTAGCGTGGGGGTCAGGGGGGTCTGAACCCCCCTCCCCTGGAATTTCCAAAATGTACCTGTCCTTTAGTGTATTTCATGTATTTAAGTCATTTTTAAGTAGCAAGAAGCAATTTTTCTCAGTGCTTAACAAAGATTTAATGGTTATGTAGTTTTTATTATTAATATGTTGCATTATTCTGCAAAATGCGCATAATGTGGTTGTGGTTGGAAGGTTTGGACCCCCCCCCCCCACAAAAAAAGTTGACCCCCCCCCCCCAAGAAAAAAATCCTGGATCGGCCCCTGGACATAGAATAATAGATGGCATTATAAATGATTATTTGTTTATTATATATCTAGTACACTCATGTGACATTGTTAGAATAATAAATTAAATCCCACCTACTTATTAAAATAAATATAAGATGTAATTTATAACAAAATTGTTCTATTGTATTTAGCAATGGCAGATATATTGTATATAGAACAGTGAACACAATAGAACTTAAATATCAG
The DNA here is from genome assembly GCA_025267735.1 of Mactra quadrangularis. Lineage (NCBI taxonomy): Eukaryota > Metazoa > Mollusca > Bivalvia > Venerida > Mactridae > Mactra > Mactra quadrangularis. The sequence continues at coordinate 14,927,394 of CM046295.1, forward strand.
GGTTATATAGTCCAGTTACAGGTCGTCCACGTAAACATTGCGTATATAAACATAGCCAGTTTCATTACACACCAATATTTAGGGGTGTATTATTTTTTCAGTTTTATAATTTAGTTATTTGATACTTATTTTATGAACATACCACTGTATAAAATTTAAAATGTGCAAATACACTATTTAAAATAAATGTTAAAGATCAATTTTGTATGTTTTAATCAGTAAAAGGCCATTCATGCATCAGCTTATTCCCCTATTCAGTGGTAAGACCATTGTTTAAAGTGCAAAAACATGTATGACCTAGAATACGACCTGTTATCTTCAGAATGTAAACAAACATCAGTAAAAAATCAAACAAACTTGGACAAATTGTTACTTGCCAAGGGTTAAACTCTCTGTTGATAAAATATTGAATACAGAAAGAATGAAATAGTTAAAAACTGCACTATAATATTATATTTTGCACTTATGTGACCCCCCCCAAGATAGGATGAGTTCAAATTAAAAGTACAAAAATATGCCACGTTTTCAAAATTGATTTATAATAGATATCATCTTCACACATACATGGTATATGATATAATACAATGATTTTGGCATTGTTTTAGTATATAAAAGTCACATCAAGTCAACATCATTGAGCTACTAGGTTACATGAAACAAATCAACTATGAAACAGTTATACCTATAAAAAAAATCCTACATTGTTACTGTTTGACATTTATGTTGTTTCTTATTTGCCAAAATGTGTTTTTGTTTTGCCACTGGTAGTTAAGCATTGAGGAGATAACCTACCATTGGTAATAACAAAAATACATTTTGGCAAAAAGAAACTACCCTGATATGAATTATATCAGGAATTATTCAACATTTGACTCAATTAAGACACAAACACCCAATCTTTTTAATGAAGAGTCACATTCTGGGGTCTGCACATAATGCATCCTTATGGAGCAGACAGACCCTTGTTGGATTCAAACAAAACAAACAAACTGTTTGACATCTAGACAAGAGTATTGGTAGGGTAGATGAGGAGAGTATAGACAGCTGATGACAGTATCTGCAAAAATACTTGTATAAAAATATCTGCTCATTTCATAATTGACAGTTTTATGTCTTTATAAGAAGATGTAGAAACACTGTCATAAGTTACCATGACAAATGGTGAAATATGTGTAGTCTTTGAATTTAGCCAGTGGACTATTGACCTAGTCAACTGAAATCACTGTCATTTCAGTTACTTTTAGTAAGTGAGATGTCCGATGGTACAACAACATTTTTCAGCCAAAAAATTATCTGAATTTGATAAAATATCATAATCTGTTGTTAATATGTTAATTTAATTTAGACTTATTCTAAATATATAAAATAGCATGTTTTTGGAATGGTTAACTTTAATTCTGTCCGGTGGTGAAACATTGGTTTTTTACCTCTTGGGAAAACCCAAATACTTGAATTCAGTATACAGGTACTATCTAATTTTATTCAACTATCAGTGGCTCAGACATTAATGGTAAACCCCCTGATTTAAATAGTCACAACAGTTTTACTGTACAATACTCAATATCAATAAAACAGATATCCACATTTATCTACAGGGGATATCCAACAAAAACCAAGTATTTAAATCAGCCAGGTAAAGTCAGAAAATAAAAGTTTAAACTATATGCCCTACTGGGAATCCAACCTGGTTTTCTCGAGTGGTAGGATAGACACTCAAACTAAAGGGTAAACTCAAAGATAGGGCCGTTAGAAGTGACTACATTCACCTACGATCACCACATTTCAAAAACTTGAACGTCCAGGTGTGTTTATGACATTAGTTTTCGCGATCTAGTTTCAACTCGTAGTTAAATTTTTATGTTCGATTTTTAAATTATACATAGGAGTTATAACATAAAAACAATTAATTATACAATCATGTGTCTATCATGGAATATTCAAATATATTTAAGCTCATAGTAAACAGTTTAGTGTTCACTTCCGTATTTACCAATGTTTACAAAATTCAAAAATGGCGAACTTAGTTAACTTCAATATTTAATCCAGGTGAGTTTATTAATTAATGAATAACTTACCGTTTTTAATCCATTAGTTGATGATAACACATTAAGAATCGTTCCTCCGCTGATCTGTCCTTTAATCAAATATACACAGCCAAAAAGAATGAACAAACTCCGTAACATTGTCGGGGCCATATTTGTTTCGCGTACCTGTAAAAAGGTTGACCTACTTTAATTATCTCACGTGCTGTTTACCTGCTCAGGTGTGTATAAAAGTCATTACTACGGTACAAACCGGGAAACAGTTTTACATGCTTGATAAATGATTCATTTTGAATCGAGACATCCCTGGGTGGTTATATATAACTCATATTTTACTCTAGGGACGGTGACAATCCAGCAAATAGTCATAATTAATATTTAATTGTACAAATGTATATGATTCTCGTGCTAGCATTTAGAAAATATGATTTTATTTCTGGACAGCGCGCACAATTACAAAATTACAAATTTAAGTCTTTATGATTCGAAATACGGTTTTAACATGTTAGGACTCATATGTATGTAAAACAGTAGTTATATAATTAATAGATAAAAGTTATATAAAATGTTCTAAATTTGTCACATTTCCGGAAAATAATGTTTTAAGTTTTAATTTTGTCACGTCATTTACAAAAAAATGGTATAATTTTGTCACATTTCTATAGATACGTTCTATTTTGTCTCATTTCTATTGAATCGTTCTTATTTTTCTCATTTCACAAATGTTTCTATAGAAACGTTCTAAGTTTGTCTTATTCCCATCAAGAGTATTGCTTTATGCATGAAAATGTTCCTTAAGAAACATACCAATTAAAGTGATGCTGGTAATTAATTTAGGTGAAAATATTTAACAAAAGTTGTGTTTGCAAAATTGATGCTGAATAAATACATATTCTAAACACGTCGCTGAAGTTAGCAAATTTTTTTTGCTAGCAAAATTGGCCACAAAGTGATATTTTTGCTAGCGATTTTTTTTAAAACGAATCGTGAAATAATAATTTAGGCCTAAAACGACATACTATAACGAGTTATTAAACATGGCAAATACATTTGTCGGGTCTAATGCCTCTAGCCGGTATTATGTGTTTTGAGTAAAAAAATCAGGTCTCAAATGGGCCATGTTTCAGGGCTCGATTCTACAGTTAAAGCGATTTGGCCGGGTACTGGCGTATACCATGCATGAGGTCTGACATAGGGCTATCACGTGGGCATAGTGGCTACAATGGGAAAATTCCATGGGCTTGGGTCAAAGACCACTAAAGGTCGGTGCTTTACGTTTTGTGTATAAAATCAGCACTGAGATGTGCCGTGTTGCAGGGCTCGAATCTAGAGTTAAAGCGATTTAGCCGGGTACTGGCGTATATCACACAAGAGACATTACCTAAGGCTATCACGTGGGCATAGTGGCTACCCTGGGAAAATTCCATGGGCTTAAACCAAAGACCACTAAAGGTCGGTACTTTACGTTTTGTGTATAAAATCAGCACTCAGTTTGGCCATGTTTCAGGGCACGAATCTTGAGTTAAAGCGATTTTTCTGGGTACTGGCGTATTCCACGCGAGATGTCTGACTTAGGCCTATCACGTGAACATAGTGGCTACCAAAGGAAAATTAGGGCTATCAGGTGGGAATAAAGGCTACCCTGGGAAAATTTCGTTTGCTTGGGCAAAAGACCACTTAATATCGGTACTTTACGTTTTGCGTATAAAATCAGCACACAGTGAGGCCATGTTTAAGGGGTTCGAATCTCGAGTTAAAGGGATTTTGCCGGAAACTTGCGTATACCACGCGTGAGGTCTGGCCTAGAGCTATCACGGAGGTATAGTGGCTACCCTGGGAAAATTTCGTGAGCTTGAACCAAAGACCAGTTAAGTTCGGTACTATACATTTTGTAAATAAAATCAGGATTCTGATGGGTCATGGTTTAGGGCTCGAATCTAGAGTTAAAGCGATTTAGCGGGATACTGGTTTATACCACGTTAGAGGTCTGACTCAGGGCTATCTCGTGGGCATAGTGCCTACCCTTGGAAAATTCCATGGATTGGACCAGAGATAACAAAATGTCGGCACTTTACGTTTTGTGTAAAAAATCAGCACTCAGATGGGCCAGGTTTCAGGGCTCGAACGTCGAGTTAAAGCGATTTCGCCGGTTACTGGCGTATACCAGGCGAGGGGTCCGACCTAGGGCTATCACGTGGGCACAGTGGCCACCCTGGGTAAATTTCGTGGACTCGGGCCAGAGACCACTAATTGTCGGTACTTTACGTTTTGTGTATAAAATCAGCACTTAGATGGGCCATGTTTCAGGGCTCGAACGTCGAGTTAAAGCGATTTCGCCGGGTACTGGCGTATACCAGGCGAGAGGTCCGACCTAGGGCTATCACGTGGGAACAGTGGCCAGCCTTGGAAAATCCGTGGGCTCGGGCCAGAAACCACTAAGTGTCGGTACTTTACGTTTTGTGTATAAAATCAGCACTCGGATGGGCCATGTTTCAGGACTCGAACGTCGAGTTAAAGCAATTTTGCCGGGTACTGGCGTATACCAGGCGAGATATCGACTCGGGCTATCACGTGGACACAGTGGCCAGCCTGGGAAAATTCCGTGGGCTCGGGCCAGAGACCACTAAGTGTCGGTACTTTACGTTTTGTGTATAAAATCAGCACTCAGATGGGCCATGTTTCAGGGCTCGAACGTCGAGTTAAAGCGTTTTCGCCGGGTAATAGCGTATACCAGGCGAGAGGTACGACCTAGGGCTATCACGTGGGCACAGTGGCAAGCCCTAAGTCGTACCTCTCGCCTGTTCGAGCCCTGAAACATGGCTCATCTGAGTGCTGATTTTATACACAAAACGTAAAGTACCGACACTTAGTGGTATCTGGCCCGAGCCCACGGAATTTTTCCAGGCTGGCCGCTGTGCCAGTGTGATAACCCTAGGTTAGTCCTCTCGCTTGGTTCACACCAGTACCCGGCGAAATCACTTTTACTCGACGTTCGAGCCCTGAAACATGGCCCATCTGAGTGCTGATTTTATACACAAAACGTAACGTACCGACACTTAGTGGCCTCTGGCCCGAGCCCACGGAATTTTCCCAGGCTGGCCTTTGTGCCCACGTGATAGCCCTAGGTCGGACATCTCGCCTGGTATACGCCAGTACCCGGCGAAATCACTTTCACTCGACGTTCGAGCCCTGAAAAATGGCTCATCTGAGTGCTGATTTTATACAAAAAACGTAAAGTACCGACACTTAGTGGTCTCTGGCCCGAGCCCAAGGAATTTTCCCAGGGTGGCCACTGTGCCCGTGTGATAGCCCTAGGTTGGTCCTCTCGCCTGGTATACACCAGTACCCGGCGAAATCGCTTTAACTTGACGTTCGAGCCCTGAAACATGGCCCATCTGAGTGCTGATTTTATACACAAAACGTAAAGTACCGACACTTAGTGGTCTCTGGCCCGAGCCCACGGAATTTCCCAGGCTTACCACGGTGCCCACGTGACAGCCTTAGGTTGGACCTCTCGCCTGGTATACGCCAGTACCCGGCGAAATTGCTTTAACTCGACGTTCGAGCCCTGAAACATGGCCCATCTGAGTGCTGATTTTATACAGAAACGTAAAGTACCGACACTTAGTGGTCTCTGGCCAGAGCCCACGGAATTTTCCCAGGCTGGCCACTGTGCCCACGTGATAGCCCTAGGTCGGACTTTTAGCCTGGTATACGCCAGTACCCGGCGAAATCGCTTTAACTCGACGTTCAAGCCCTGAAACATGGCCCATCTGAGTGCTGATTTGATACACAAAACGTAAAGTACCGACACTAAGTGGTCTCTGGCCCGAGCCCACGGAATTTTCCTAGGCTGGCCCTTATGCCCACGTGATAGCCCTAGGTAGGACTTTTCGCCTGGTATACGCCAGTACCCGGCCAAATCGCTTTAACTCGACGTTCGAGCCCTGAAACATGGCCCATCTGAGTGCTGATTTTATACACAAAACGTAAAGTACCGACACTTAGTGGTCTCTGGCCCGAGCCTACGGAATTTGCCAGGCTGGCCACTGTGCCCACGTGATAGCCCTAGGTCGGACCACTCGCCTGTTATACGTCAGTACCCGGCGAAATCGCTTTAACTCGACGTTCGAGCTCTTAAACATGGCCCATCTAAGTGCTGATTTTATACACAAAACGTAAAGTACTGACACTTAGTGGTCTCTGGCCCGAGCCCACGGAATTTTCCCAGGCTGGCCCCTGTGCCCACGTGTAAGCCTTAAGTCGGACCTCTCGCCTGGTATACGCCAGTATCCGGCGAAATCGCTTTAACTAATAATGAACTAGTCTGTTCAATTAACCTAAACGTAACAAAACGTTCCGTAAGGATTCATTTGGAACTCCTCGGCCATTCGCTGATAATAATCTCAGACATATTTAGACGCTAGTATTTTGTATTAAGCTACCGGTGTTGAAGTAAACAAAATTTAATTTACGATGATTTAAACTATGAGTGATGTTTCGTTTTAGTCCATAAATTTTGAAGCATTACTCATTGCCTTAACGATCGCACATTTGTTAATAAGATTACATTATTCGCACCGAATGGCCAAGGAGTTCCGAATGTATCGCTACGGAACGTTCTGTAACGTTTAGTGTAATTGAACAGGCTATGGTTCCCGGGCATTGCATAATGTTTTAGGTTTTGTTGTATTTTTTTGAATAAAATCATCTGAATTTTAAACATCCATTATGTACATATGATTTCTCACGAAATGAATGACTATTAAAATGCAATAAGATTGAGATTTTCACGACAGAATGGACGAGAATAGACTTGGTTCACATTTTCGATGACTACGTACATTTCCGGAAAACTATTGATGAAAATGATTACCTCCCCTAATCAGTTAAAATTTAGCACATTAAATTGTTGGATGCTAATTTATATTCTACAATTTTATGATTTATTCCGTTATTCTTTATTTATTTAAAAAAAACTTGGTAGAATGTGTTCAAATTTATTAGCTTTAAATGATAGGACTATGAAAGAAACCCTTTACTGAAAAAATCAATACATATAATATGTATTCCAAAAATCATATCGTTACGGAAAATTATTTTGAGTTTTCAATACTCCTACACACCAAAATAATGAGAGACCATTCTATTGTCTTGGCGCTATTTATGTCGACTGAACAATTAGAAAAAATATGCACAATAGAAACGTGTTGCTGAAGTTAGCAAAAATATTTTGCTAGCAAAAGTGGCTACAAGTTGCTATTTTGGCTAGGAAATTTGTATAGGGAATAGTTTTATTTATTTATTTTATTTATTGGAGTTAACGTCGTATCAACACAGTTTAGGTCATTTTACGGCGTCCAGCGCACCTAACCTAGCTTTCCTGGACCATTGTCTATAACCAGTACTCACCTACCCTTCCACAAGGCCGGAAACTTCTCCATATTATCTAATCAATGGAGGAAAATCGACATTATTGTCAAATTTTCATGGAAGGGTATAACCTCCCCGGGTGGGATTCGAACCCGCACCCCCTCGGGCACGAGTATCCAAATCCCGGCGCGCTCCCAACTGCGCTATCGACATAAGGAATAGTAAAACATTAAGATGATTTCTTTAAGTTTCATACTCATTATTTCAAATCCCACTCGGAAAGGTTATACCCTTCCATTTAAATTTGACAATATTGTCAATTTTCCTTAATTAATAAGATATATGGAGAAGGTTCTCGCCCGGGAAACGAAACAACGACCCCACGATCAGTAGACTTGTGTGCTACCAACTGAGCTAGTCAGGCGGCTTTCTGTACTATAATACAAAATGTATATAGGTGAAAAATATTGCATTTTATATGAGGATTGCTTGATTCAGGCGAGTTCATCGATTAAATTTTGGTAGATATTCTCAAAGTATCAATTTGATTCGACCTAAACTATGAGACATAATGCAATCGGTCTTATACAGATGCCAATACTCGGCGATATTTGCGCTACACACGCGTCCGTTTACGGAATTACCCGAATAGTTTTCCGGTGAAGAAACTTCGCCTATAGACGGACGAATACACACTGACTTGACCACACCCTATTATCATTATTATATTGTTCATGAAAAAGTTTAGGCATGATGGAAAATCTAGCAGACGATTCTTTGTTGGCTCTTGTTTTGGATCAGCAGCGTGTTCAGTAATGATTGTTAGCTTATGTTACGGATACGGGACAACTCTACCCGTAGACATCTCAACCTATGGATAACACAAGCCAAAGTTGGGAAAAACTCAAACCGTTATTGAGATTCTGAATTTTCTTGGGTTGAGTTGTCTTTGGGTTGAGTTGTCCTGTATCTATCGTTACGGAACGTTTCGGAACATTCGAGATAATTGAACACGCTGCTGACATTTGCCGTCGCTTTCTTAATTATTTCCAGCAAAATTCTGGCGACTAGTTCAACTGAGCAGTTTTTTTTTGTATAAACTGACCATTATTAACTAGCACGCGCCATAAAAATAAAATCTACAATGTACTTTTGTGTCAAATTGTAATGATTTGTTTAACGTGTCTTAATTAGGAATTGAAACCAGATCGACAGGTAAAAGGTATTTGAACTAACAACTAACAATTTGATCAGGGCCATGTCATCTGAATTGGTTAAGAAAAAATACTATTTAAAGTCAAAAGTAGGTACATATCATAAAATGTACGACACCTTTCACAGGTCTTTCTATCCAACAAAGTGTAAATTGCGCAATAGTGTTGCATAATCATCTTCTGATTATCTTGTCATTATAGTGCATTTTGATATTACGACTTTCTACGGTAAATAACTTCACTATTATACACAAAATTGGTCTTAACATTTGTTTGTAAACCAATGCCTGTAGCACAGTTTGCAGCGCGCCGGGAATTTCGATTCTAGTTTTCCGATGGGGGACGAATTCGATTGATTTCTACCTGCAGGCGGTTCAGATTATAACCTTAAATGAAAATTTGAAATTGTGACAAGTTTTTCACTGGCACCAGAGTGCTTAAAACCGATTTTACGTCAACTTATGCTTTATTCGGAACACCTCGACCTTTCATGAATGAGTAATTCGTAGCGAATGGCCGAGGAGTTCCGAATGATATGCTTTATCAACGGACACAATTTAAAGACGGACCCGTATAAATTATCGTGTACGACATGTAACTATACTTTCATTATCATAGTATTGTTATATAAGGCAGTGTTTATGTATTCGAGACACTATAAATGGGGTCGTATGCTTTATTTTATGATCAAAAGAAATGGAATCAGTGTCAGTGACTTTTCTCCATAGGTTAGGTGCACTGGTCGACGAATTGTGTTGACCATGCGTAAAACCCAGAGTAAAAATGTGAAAATAGCAAATGTCTAGTGCAATTACTGGATGAGAAAACGGATGAGTTGCATAACTTTTCCAAGCAGTATACAAAACACAATTAATTCCAAAACGAGGCAATAAGCGCTCTGCACGTGAAAAACGTTCTATGCGTACTGAAGATTTGAAGGCCTTATTAAATCAGTCGAAACCGGTTTTATTACGCAGTTGTTCGATATTTTTTGTATAATTGCAAAAAAAGGATTTTAATAATTATATAAAAGTGACATTTGAGGCAAATGAATTATTAATCGATAATTGAAAAAAGTGAAAATTTATGGCAAGCAGCGGAAAATGTCGAAACATTCCGATCGAGCTACTTATAGTCTAGGCGTCACTTCTCGGCTATTTCCGTGCATTCTCGATACAATTTGAGATACATGTGAATATAAGCCTCGTTCTGATTGGCTGAATCTTAGCCAATAGAATTCTCAAGCTGGCCTAGCCGGTTCATCATCGCCATTACCTCATGGCTAGCCCAATTTGTTTTCCTTGTATTTGGACGAATTCATGGATTCTTGGTAAGTTTTTGTACCCTAATTGATCAAATATTGCAATAATTTGTAATTTGACATACTTGTATTCTTTATTCAAGCTGTGAGTCATTTGATATTCGATGAATTCTATGTTCAGAAATGAGGATGCCCAGAGCCATGCCAAGCCATGTGCCTGTCTAGGCCTGGACTGCTGGTCTGTTGCTTGACATCATACTTTTTCAGTTGATGAAAACATATCCCATGCAATGTACGTATACGAATTGTAAATGTTATGCTCGTAGACCCAATAAGCGCATAGGCGGATCTATCAGGGGGAGGGGGGGTCCGGACCCCCTGGAATTTCCAAAATGTACCAGTCCATTAGAGTATATCTTGACGGTAAGTCATATTAAGTAGAGTGGGTGGACCAGTGCTCGGCGTATACCAGTGGTGGCGTATCGCATATTTTTCGCAGTATTATAAAAAATATCGACGTCTGACCTAAATAAAACCTGCTGAATTCAATTTGTTGTCATCTGACATAAATTTCTGTGATAATGTCAACTTCAGGTTTGATCACGTGACGTCACCGGTTGCAGATGTTATGGAGGACAACTCTTGTTAAAACTCTTTTCATAGTCGTTTAAACTTACTTTTCTTCAAGTAAACTTAAGATAATCGAATAAAAATGGTTTAATTATTCAACAATAACATTCTTCTATTAAATGTAATAGTTTCTTGTGATATTTTGGCTGAAAAGTTCGTGAAAGACGCATTTAACTCACCCCTGTCAACAACAGCCGATATTAACCAGGCCCGGATTTACCGGGGGGCACAGGGGGCACGTGCCCCCCCATCTGGTCCCACAGATATTGTCACTCATACAAAGGGAAGGGCACAAAATCGGCACCATCAAAGCAATATCAACTAGACTTTTACATTAATTGTACTATAAAATCATTCATCCGATCTATCGAAATAGATAAGAATCTAAATTGATACATTTAAGCATCTCAGGGTACCCAGATCGGGCCTTATCAAGCGTTCAAATCATTGATCGTGCAAGTGTATGGTCCTTCTTTACAGACACATACTAGATATCAATAGCTATGCACATACATCAACAGTATATTTCAGACCGTCGCCAACGAAATTACCATGGTAACAAGCTTACGAGGCCTAAATTTGGTTATTATGCACTCTGTTACTAGTTTACTAGTGTATATCATTGGCGTTTTCAGTTAGATGGCGAAAAGACGAGGACAGCAACACTAGTCGAGTGCATTTTTACGTCATTATTATGACACTTGAACTTGCACGATTGTCTGATGTTTTTTTATGCTATTAAAATTCCGAATAACTTATAATGAGTGACCACGAGCCTAAACATAAATTAATTATTTATGGAGGACATCGGCGATTTTCATAGCAAGTTAGATTAAGAAAGCCGAGTACAGCCGAATGATTTTTTTTCATTAAAATGATGTACGTATTTTTTTAATATCGGAAGAAGCGAGTGTTTGATTTTTTTTAAAGAAAATGAAGATAAACGAATTAAACTTTTAAGTAACTTTTCAAGAGTGACTTACCCTACAACAAATTTCTTACGAAAAACAAGACTAAAATTAATCAGTGGTTCAACATTTTTTTCATCCAATGATTAATTCATCGGCTTTTGTTTCGTTAATTTTTAAATCGTTGCTTTAATTTTATATCAATATGAGTTTTAAATATTTGTGTTCCTTATTTTTTCCAAAGGAATACAAAAATATGTTTTTTCTGCGGATTTCCACGTTTATAATCGTCCGAGGAATTATTCTTGTAAATCTGCTGAAACGTTTGAAAAACTCACAACACCGACTTTCAACACAATAAACCAAGCCTCTTTATATAAAAAACGTATCTTAAATCGGCCATTTTTGGATGTTTAATCGGCGAATTTTTCTCATTGCATTCGGTGATTTTATTTACAAGTTACCCGGTGTATTTTTTTATGAAATTCTCGGCATGCATTTTATACCATGAAATTGCTGGCTTTTTGTCCATTCTCGTTCTTTCGAAACTTCGGGATACGAGAATGGACTTTATTAAGCCAACAAATTAAATCTAAACAAACAAAAAACGGACACATTGAGGAATGATGTCTCAATCATAGCGCTCATTTGTTATAAGTACATAGTAGTGCCCAAAAGTGCTCAAAATTGCTTTTTGTCATCATTTTTTTCGTCAGGAGGGAAACCCCTCCCGAACCACCCAATTCAACAACTTGGTCGTTCCGACTAGAATGTTTAAGTACAGCGGTATTAAATGGATTAACGTGTTTTTAATTTAACACGGGGTATTAAGCCAAAAACTCGGATTTACATCATAGTTTTTTACGGGCCGTATTTGACTTTTTTGTTAAAATGTAATGATAATTTACCAAATTTTAGCTTCATTTTATCCTTTAAAGAGTGTTTAAAAGTGCTCATATTTGCACCTTTGACTTGCAAAAATTCAAAATTTTTCCACATCTTTGGGAGGGGATACCCCTCCCCTACCCTCCCCAACCATGCTCCCCACCAATGACCCCTCTGGATCAGGCCCTGTGATCTAACTCATGTGCAAAACATTCCCTTTTATGGGTATTTATTAAAAGATAAATGTAATCAATGAGATGAATCGGGATTGATATGCATTGCATCACTTTTCTTCAGAAGAAAATGCTACATTGTAATTCGCATTGTTTTAACCTCATTCTTTTTTTATTAAAGAGCATTTTGAAGTGCTCAGATTTGCACCTTTGACATGTTAAAATTCAAAATTTCCCATACCGTCGGGAGGGGATACCCACCCCTGTGCCCCCCCACTTACGACCCTTCTGGATCCGGCCTTGTTAACATTGGCTATGTTCGCGTAACCGTAATTTATACAAGAGTAGTCCTTCTTGGATTAGAACAACGATTTCAATTTTTGATTCTATCTTTTAGTCGTTAATATCATCTTAACTTACATAATACTATTCAATTTATAATTATATCATATTATATCAGCATTTGACTCTAAAATGGTCAATTTAGTTAATGACCACAGATACCACTCATCATTACCCTCTATTAGGGCTGGGTACCGCCAGGGGTTTTTTACCACGGTATACCGTGATTTTTTACTAAATACCACGGTAAATACCACGGTATACCACACTATAATTAAAATACACTTTTCAGAAGATCATTAATTAACTTTTAAAAACACAAAAACCCTAATTTAAGGGTAATAACTATAACAACTTAATCATCATTGATTTTGTTTATGTTTTTTTTGCTCAAATTCATTGAAAATTTGACTATGTTTCTTAATCCAAGTTGAAAATAACGAACCTAGGTTAAAACGAATCAGTCCGTCTATTAATTGTAGCATGACGACATACGTGTTGTTAATACGAGGCATTTAAAAGGGATTTATGCTAAAACTTACTAAGATTAATCAGGGAATAAATACGGCATTTTTTGTGGAAAAAATGAAAATGAATTAAACAATCGTTGAAGGAAACCCATGCATACAAAAATTGCGTTCCACTGCTTTTAGAACCAATCTCGAAATCAAGAATTAAATAAAAATATTTTATTTATGTAAACTAAAATTTACAATCAACTTATAACAGAAAATGACGACTGTCGTAAATTAGTCAACGTTTCTTTCTCGCAGAATACTTGTACACGGACAAGTCAAAGTTAAAAAAAAAACTTAATGTACGGCTCGGACAACCGTTGATTTTGCCAACCCTGACATATATAACATGTAAAACCATAAGCTAGGGTACTACTCGTTCACGTGTACTGTAATACCAGAATTTCCGAACATACCGTGGTACCGTACCGCGAGATAAAAAAACCACGGTTACCGCTTTACCGGTAATACCGCACACCTCTACCCTCTATCAATGATGTGAAAATATTCACAGTTAGGGGAAATATTACAACAAAACACAATGATAATATCATATTTTTTATTATATGTAATAAATTATTCCATATATAGATATGTTCAAAATTATTCTTGCTTCCCTTCTGGTGAACAAACATGTGTTGATATCAGTCTTGTCTGCACTTCAGTTTGTTTATGCATTTCCTACAGATATACTGAAGAGAAGAATATGTGTAATTACATATTTTTTTGCATTTTCGTAGTCATAGACTACAAAGAAGTAGAGAATCATATATATCATAAATGTGATCAAGAATTGCTCTTGATATCAATCATTTTTTATACGCCCGTTTTGAAAAAACGGTCGTATTATGTTATGCTGTTGTCCGTCTGTCCGTCTGTGGACAATTGCTTGTCCGGATGATAACTCAAGAAAGGATGTACCTAGGTTCCTCAAATTTTATGTGTGGATAGCCCTTTGGTGGAGGAGGTTCCCTATTGATTTTGAGACCCCAGGCTTAAAGGTCAAGGTCACTGGGACTTAAAATAGGTAAAACTTGTCCGGACAATAACTGAACCACCAATGTACCTAGGTTCACCAAATTTTATGTGAGAGTAGCCCATGTGTCAAGGATGTTCCCAATCGGTTTTGGGGCCCCTGGGTCAAAGGTCAAGGTCACAGGGACATCATATTGAAAAACCTTGTCCGGACCATGACTCAACAACGACTGTACCTAGGTTCACCAAATTTTATGTAAGAGTAGCCAATGTGTCAAAGATGTGCCCAATAGGTTTATGGGGCCCCAGGTTCAAAGGTCAATATGCCCTATTGATTTTGGGGCCACTGGGTCAAAGGTCAAGGTCACAGTGGCATCATATTGAAAAACATTGTCCTGGTAATAACTCAACAATTACTGTACCTAGGTTCACCAAATTTCATGTGAGAGTAGCCCATGTGTCAAGGATGTATCTTATCAGTTTTGGGGAAACAGGGTAAAGTTTAAACCTTAAACCAGAAGATATCAAATTACCAAGCTGTGACTTCAAATGTTCAATCAATATGTTTATAAAGTCAAAATGGCAAACAATGAAACACTAGTCCAGACAATAACTGAACCACCAATGTACCTAGGTTCACCAAATTTTATGTGATGGTAGCCCTTGTGTTAAGGATATGCCCTATTGGTTTTGGGGCTCCTGGATCAAAGGTCACAGGGGCATCATATTGAAAAACCTTGTTTGGACAATAACTCATCAACGACTGTACCTAGGTTCACAAAATTTTGTGTGAAGGTAGCCCTTGTGTCAATGATGTTCCCAATAGGTTTTGGGGCCCCAGGCCCTAAGGTCAAGGTCACAGAGGCATCATATGGAAAAACCTAGTCCAGACAATAGACATAATTTCATGTGAGAGTAGCCCATGTGTCAAGGATGTGCCTTATTAGTTTTGGGGAAACAGGGTCAAGTTTAAACCTTCAACCAGAAGATATCAAATTACCAAGCAGTGACTTCAAATGTTCAATCAATATGTTAATAAAGTCAAAATGGCAAACAATGAAACACTTGTCCAGACAATAACTGAACCACCAATGTACCTAGGTTCACCAAATTCTATGTGAGGGTAGCCCTTGTGTTAAGGATATGACCTATTGGTTTTGGGGCTCCTGGGTCAAAGGTCAAGGTCACAGGGGCATCATATTGAAAAACCTTGTTTGGACAATAACTCATCAAGGACTGTACCTAGGTTCACAAAATTTTGTGTGAAGGTAGCCCTTGTGTCAATGATGTTCCCAAAATGTTTTGAGGCCCCAGACCCAAAGGTCAAGATCACAGATGTATCATATGGAAAAACCTAGTCCAGACAATAACTGAACCACCAATGTACCTAGGTTCACTAAATTTTACCTGAGAGTAACCCATGAGTCAAGGTTATGCCCTATTGGTTTTGGTCCCCTGGGTCAAAGGTCAAGGTCACAGGAACATTGTCCGGGTAATTACTCAACAATGAATGTACCTAGGTTCACCAAACTTCATGTGAGAGTAGCCCATGTGTCAAGGATGTGCCTTATTAGTTTTGGGGAAACAGGGTCAAGTTTAAACCTTCAACCAGAAGATATCAAATTACTAAGCAGTGACTTCAAATGTTCAATCAATATGTTAATAAAGTCAAAATGGCAAACAATGGAAATAATGCTATATTTAATAAGTAACATGAATTTAGTTCATCAAATTTTATGTGAGGGTAGCCCATGTGTCAAGAATGTCCCTAATTGGTTTTGGGTCAAAACTGGGTCAAAGGTCAAGGTCACAGGGGCATCATATGGAAAATCCTTGTCCGGACAATAACTAAACAATGATTGTACCTAGGTTAACCAAATTTTATTTGGATCAGCCCATTTGTCAAGATGTAATGTGTTGATAGCTCTTTGGTATTGGATGTTCTCTTTTGATTTGGAGACCCCAGGGTCAAAAGTCAAGGTCACAGGGACTTAATTTATATTGAAACATTTTCCGGACAGTATTTAATAATGATTGTACCTAGGTTTACCAAATTTTATTTAAGGGTAGCCTAAATGTCTAGCATATGCCCCTTTGGTTTTAGGCCCCTGGGTTAAAGGTCAAAGTCACAAGAAAAACCATGAGGAAAAACCTTGTCCAACAACCAACTTTACCTAAGATCACCAAATTTTATGTATTAATACTCTTTGGGTCAAGGGCGAGAACATTTGGTTCTGAGGCCCCAGGGTCAAGGTCACTGGAAGTTTGTAATTTGTATGGGAAATCTTTGTGTCGGTGATAACTCAACCATGGCTGTACCTAGGTTCTCAAGATCTTTGCTTTGGATAGCCCTTCAGTTAAGGATGGGACCTATTCTGAGATCCCGGGGTCATTGGTCAAGGTCACAGGGACTTCATATGAGATAGAACACAGCATGGGCGTATAATGCCCCGCCCAGAGGAGCTCTTGTTAATTATTATACAATGTTTTCATTCATATATTGAAGAGTTTACAAGTGTGTAAACACGTATTTTAAATGAGATTAAACGTAGCTTAATTATGAATATTTTTTTTTTAATTTTCTACATATTTATTAAAAATTGCATGCATTTTCAGAAAATGATGATCAAGTCTTGAAAAATAGTTCGTACGCACGTGTTGCGTGCGCCGAGCATTGGTATCAGTCATCGGAATCATAGTCCAAAAATACAGTGTCTATTTTTAGCACATTTTCGGAAAATTTTTGACGACTTATTTTCAATTTTCTTTACAATGGAATTTCTTTCTGGGATAGTTCTTCAATTCAAACTGCGAGTATTAAAGATAAGTTTAAACTTTGCATAGTATTTTTAGGCAAAGATAACTTTATGCCGAGCACTGGTCCACCCACTCTAGCATGAAGCAATTCCTCTGGGTGCTAAACATATATTTAATGGTTATGTAGTTTTTATTATCAATATGTTGCCAGGTGTGTAGCTACCAGTATGCAGAGTATGCAGCTGCGTACATATTGATCCAGAGAAATCGTAAAATTACAAACGCTAAAAATGCAATAAAAACTTGTGTGTAAAACAAAGCTGTTTGTTATATTTTAATACTCCTGCGTCAAGTTACATTTCAATGGGACTTGTGAGTTGAGTTTACGGTTAAAATTCGTTGTATTTGACTCCAGTCTTTATATTTCTTAAACGCTGGTTGGAAATTAATTATAATTGGTACCAATGTCTTCCTATGTTTGTTCCCGGAATGAATTATACTAACTCTTTCCGTAAAGTTGTCGAATTTCTCCTGAGATGATCTACAGAAAAAACAAATTCGGGGGGGGGGTGCCCTTGACCCCTAGAGTTCTGTGTACACATAAAAAAGCTCTTGCTACGCCCCTAGTTGCATTATTCTGCAAAATGTGTAAAATTAAAATATGTTTGTGGTTCGAAAGTTTGGACCCCCCTCTAGAAAAAGTTTGGACCCCACCAGAAAAAAAATCCTGGATCTGCCTCTGAAGCGAGAGACAATGAAAGAATCGTGGTAGTCACATGGTTGAGCCACGATGCTGACAAAATTCCTTTATTCCTAATTCATGTCTGTCGGTTCAAGCTAACTTATATAGCAACATGGTAGTGTCTGCTTACGACTATTGAGGTTGTGTGTTCGCATCTCAGTTTGGACAATGAATTTATAAGGATTTGCAATTGGTGTCCAAGGTAAATATTTTACTAGACACATGATTGTACCCTCAGAATTGCCACAGACGATCATGCTCCAAGAATCCGAGGACAAATTCAGCTTAGGAGTCATTGGTGTATGTAGCAGAGGTATGATATGGCACTCATACTCTCTTACCTCTAAGCTAGATTTTATGGTGACATAGTAGAGTATGGTCTTTTGACTAGAGTCTAGAGGTTGTGGGTTCAAATCTGATCAGACAATGGATTTTATTTGGTCACAATGGGTTCAAATTTGAAAAAAGAATATGGGGTTTGATGTTAATAGTTATTCTTTTATTGTCTTTTCAGATGTTAATGTAGATTTGGTCAGTTGAATTTGGTAGAATGAATGGTTACCCAATGTATGAAATCTAGATATTGTTAGCTATGTGACTTATTGATGTTCATCTAAATGTATTTAAAATCAGCCTTACCACAGAGTTTCTACTGTAGTGCAATACTAAACAAGATAAATGGTAAGCTATTGAGTATTGTCATTTGATTTATCCAACATTTTTATTTTCAGGTCTGATTAGATATTGTATTGGTGCTATTACAATCAACAAAACACTGATTGTCTGAAACTGCTTAGCATAAGTATTGAGAAACTAAATAGTACTTACTAGAATTAAAGATTTTGTATTGCATTACTTTTTTAAAAAAATTAAGGAGTTGCTTAACCCAGGTCAGAGCTCAATTTAAGTAGCACACCTGGATTTCCTGAATCTAGTGTCACGAAAGGTGTACCGGTTCGAATCCCACCCAGGGAGGTTAATTATACCCTTTCATGAAAATTTGACAAATTTCATTTTTCCTCCATTAATACGGTATATGGAAAAATTTCCAGTCTTGTGGAAGGGAAGGTGAGAACTGGTTATAGACAAGGGTCCAGGAAAGATAAGTTAGGTGCTGTGGACGCCGTGAAGTAACCTTTAAAATAGCGTGGACACGTCGTTAAACCCAATATAGATAATTAATTATACAATGGTGGACACATTGAGTTAGCTCCCCCTGATTGTTAAAAAGTTTGCATATAATTTTGTGGTACTTATTAATTCTGGGTGTTCCTGGTGATCCTATGTTTAACTAGTATCAAGCTTTCTTCTTATGATATCTTATTTGACAACTTATTGTTTATACATTTATTAGAATCATTTCAAAAGATCTAAATCAATATGTGCACAATTTCATACATGTAACCGAACCACTAAAACATTTAGAACCTGCAGCATTTTATTAATTATAAAGCTTGATTTTTCCAAAAAATTAGAGCTTATCCTTTGGCATCAGCATTGTCATTGCTTGTAAGGTTAAAGTTTTTTTTATTAGTCTTATATCTTCAACACTATCCTACCTATTTTTTGAAAGTTGGTATACCTATTCAATAGGACCTTTATTAACCATACTGTGAACGGACATAAATTTGGATGATTTTTTTTATTAGTAATTAACCTTTTACTCTATACAAATTGCAAAATATGAGGCAAGTTTTTTCTGAATAGAGTTTTTTCAATACTAATCAGTATACTTAGGTTGTCATAAGTATTTGTCGTTACTACATGTACATAAATATTAAGGGAGGTAAATCTAGATGTATTATTTTTGAAGTTTTGTCCCTTTATAACTTAATATTTAAGATTAAAATTTTGTTTAAATTGAGATATCATTAGTAATTATAAAAATATTCTATTGAAAAGGGTATATTTATTTATCAGTGCTACATCTACATGACATTTTAAGGGAGGTAATTCTCGACAAATTATTTTGCAATTATGTCCCTTTGTACTACAATATTTAAATTTGTTCAAATTCATCAGTACTACTTGTTTATTTTGGATTTATCAATAGTTGTTTTGTTTTAGTAATTTATTGGGAATTATGCCCATCTGTTATGATGTCAACATGTTCTTGTCAAAATTCACCCTAGATCACCAAGTTGGCCTCAACAAAGATAGTAAACATTGTGCACTTGTGGGTCTGCAGCAAGCCTTACTTGTAATTTTAAAATTTTAAAAGCTAATATCATGCAAAGTGAATAGACTAAAAGCTACTATATGCCGCTGTTAGAATCTCTTAATGGTCATTTACTACAATGTTGCCTTCATGTTCTGTGTTTCACTACTCCATCTCCCTCTTTGCCAGATTTGTTACAGTCAAGGTTGCAAAACCTACATTTACAATTTGGTTAACAACAGCCTGGAACTTGATATGTTAATGCACTTACTGAAATATTCCTCGTATGTTACTCTGCAAGACACATTTATATACAACAGTACAGTTAAAAACATTATCAGTACAAGACAAGGTTAACTTAGTTGGGGTTATCTCCCTTGTATCAGGTTTATAATAAAACATTATACCTATTTAATTGATAACATTATATGCTTGACCATTTATTGTGGCCCATAAGCACATAAAAATGTATCATTTAACAATATGAAAAAAATACAAGCAGGTCAAATATATATTTATGATAAATTTACAAGAAAATACACATGTTACTGATAATTTCTGGTGTAAATGTTGTTGTTTTTTTGTAGTAATACTAAGATTTTGTTTGTGATTGACACCATCCATTGTTTTGAACATCCAGTGATTTTGTTTGTCTGATGTGCATTGTCTAAATTTAAATTTTTTTATTGTCAAAACTCAGTTAATCACCACCAAGTAAAGAACCAAGTGTATTTTTATGCAAATCAAATACTTTGTTTAAACTTGAATGTCAATTAAGGTTACAGATACTGGTATAGGGTATCAATAGTGTAACCTTTCCACACCAATAAAATTGTGGATTCTAGCACATCAAATGAATATAATTTCAATGGGTGTACAATAGGTCTTATGCCTCCTTGGAGGTGTAAAGCTGGTCATTCGATGGCTTTGAGTTTTCTATCTACTGTATAACAATGTTGTACAGTTAACGCCCGTTAACTCTGTTGTGTCTTGAACTTACAAAGTCAATGTATATTACTATATAAACATACAACACCGTGGTCATAATAAATCTCATACCTGATACATTGTAGTAAAAACTTCAATGATTATTGACTTACATTGCCATACAATAACTTTTAAACAATGGCATCTGTTTGTCTTTAATCAAACATTTATCTTCAAACAATCTTTATCATAAAACCATAAAATATGATAATATGCACAACAATTTGTCAGCCAGGATCCAGCCCTGTTCACCTCTCAGAGTTACACTCAGCCAGGATCTAGTTAAATTATCCTCTCACTCTCATACGTGCTTAACACTAAGCCAGTATCTAGCACTGAACTCCTCACTCTGATACATGCTGAAAAGCTAGGCAGGATCTAGTACTGTACTCCTCTTACTCTCATACATGCTCAACAGCTAGACAGGATCTAGTACTGTACTCTTCTCACTCTCATACATGCTCAACAGCTAGCCAGGATCTAGTACTGTACTCTTCTGAATCTCATACATGCTCAACACTAAGCCAGGATCTAGCACTGTACTTTTCGCACTCTCATACGTGCTCAACAGCTAGCCAGGATCTAGCACTGTACTCCTCTCACTCTCAGAGTTAGATGGTCAACAGCTTGCCAGGATCTAGCACTGTACTCCTCTCACTCTCAGAGTTAGATGCTCAACAGCTAGCCAGGATCTAGCACTGTACTCTTCTCACTCTCATACATGCTCAACACTAAGCCAGGATCTAGCACTGTACTCTTCTCAATTACATACATGCTCAACACTAAGCCAGGATCTAGCACTGTACTCTTCTCACTCTCATACATGCTCAACACTAAGCCAGGATCTAGCACTGTACTCTTCTCACTCTCATACATGCTCAACACTAAGCCAGGATCTAGCACTGTACTCTTCTCACTCTCATACATGCTCAACACTAAGCCAGGATCTAGCACTGTACTCTTCTCACTCTCATACATGCTCAACACTAAGCCAGGATCTAGCACTGTACTCTTCTCACTCACATACATGCTCAACACTAAGCCAGGATCTAGCACTGTACTCTTCTCACTCTCATACATGCTCAACACTAAGCCAGGATCTAGCACTGTACTCTTCTCACTCTCATACATGCTCAACACTAAGCCAGTATCTAGCACTATACTCCTCTCACTTTCATACATGCTCAACAGCTAGCCAGGATATAGCTCTATACACCTCCCACTCTCAGAGTTGCTGGTCAACAGCTAGCCAGGATCTAGCCCTGAACACCTTAAGAGTTGTATCTTAGCCATGGCTCTTTATTTCTTATCTGGTGACAAATACTCACCCTGCCTCTGTTTCTAAACAGTTCAACTATTATTATTAGGTGGTGCATAGGAGAGGCGCAAGCTGGTGTTTGACCCCTTTCATTGTTTGATTTTTTTTATTATTTACTTTTATGTACTTCGGACTAGTTTCAGAATTCTAATTCACATTATAAGTATTATGAATGATTTCTTTCTTTATTCATATCTACTGTTTTATTTAATCACTGTATCGTTTTATTGTGTTATATCCTAGTTTAACTGTATAAATATTATGAATGATTTCTTCCTCTATTCATATCTACTGTTTAATTTAATCACTGTATCACAGTTTTATTCATTTATTTGATTATCAAATGTGAGCACAGGAAATATCTGTGGTATTTTTCCATTCTCTATTTTTGTATTTTTTTTAACTGTAGTATTGACAATAGACTATATCTTGAAATCAAATTGTTCGTTTATTTCCTGCAGTACAAACAAACTTCCATTGTCACAATAATGATATGTTTACAAAGAACAAAAAGGATTTGTCTGCATATATACAACAGTACAGTTAAAAACATTATCAGTACAAGACAATGTTAACTTAGTTTGTGTTATCTCCTTTGTATCAGGTTTATAATAAAACATTATACCCATTTTATAATAAAACATTATACCCATTTAATTGATAACATTATATGCTTGACCATTTATTGTGGCCTATAAGCACATAAAAATATATCATTAACATTATGAAA
The DNA here is from genome assembly GCA_025267735.1 of Mactra quadrangularis. Classification (NCBI taxonomy): domain Eukaryota; kingdom Metazoa; phylum Mollusca; class Bivalvia; order Venerida; family Mactridae; genus Mactra; species Mactra quadrangularis. The sequence continues at coordinate 14,950,404 of CM046295.1, forward strand.
AAAATACAAGCAGGTCAAATATATATTTATGATAAATTTACAAGAAAAGACACATGTTACTGATAATTTCTGGTGTAAATGTTGTTGTTTTTTTTGTAGTAATACTAAGATTTTGTTTGTGATTGACACCATCCATTGTTTTGAACATCCAATGATTTTGTTTGCCTGATGTGCATTGTCTAAATTTAAATTTTTATTTGTCAAAACTCAGTTAATCACCACCAAGTAAAAAACCAAGTGTATTTTTATGCAAATCAAATACTTAGTTTAAACTTGAATGTCAATTAAGGTTACAGATACTGGTATAGGGTATCAATAGTGTAACCTTTCCACACCAATAAAATTGTGGATTCTAGCACATCAAATGAATAATTTCAATGGGTGTACAATAGGTCTTATGCCTCCTTGGAGGTGTAAAGCTGGTCATACGATGGCTTTGAGTTTTCTATCTACTGTATAACAATGTTGTACAGTTAACGCCCGTTAACTCTGTTGTGTCTTGAACTTACAAAGTCAATGTATATTACTATATAAACATACAACACCGTGGTCATAATAAATCTCATACCTGATACATTGTAGCAAAAACTTCAATGATTATTGACTTACATTGCCATACAATAACTTTTAAACAATGGCATCTGTTTGTCTTTAATCAAACATTTATCTTCAAACAATCTTTATCATAAAACCATTAAGTATGATAATATGCACAACAATTTGTCAGCCAGGATCCAGCCCTGTTCACCTCTCAGAGTTACACTCAGCCAGGATCTAGTTAAATTATCCTCTCACTCTCATACATGCTCAATACTAAGCCAGTATCTAGCACTATACTCCTCTCACTCTCATAAGTGCTCAACACTAAGCCAGTATCTAGCACTATACTCCTCTCACTCTCATAAGTGCTCAACACTAAGCCAGTATCTAGCACTATACTCCTCTCACTCTCATACGTGCTCAACACTAAGCCAGTATCTAGCACTATACTCCTCTCACTCTCATAAGTGCTCAACACTAAGCCAGTATCTAGCACTATACTCCTCTCACTCTCATAAGTGCTCAACACTAAGCCAGTATCTAGCACTATACTCCTCTCACTCTCATAAGTGCTCAACACTAAGCCAGTATCTAGCACTATACTCCTCTCACTCTCATACATGCTCAACAGCTAGGCAGGATCTAGCACTGTACTCTTCTCACTCTCATACATGCTCAACAGCTAGCCAGGATATAGCTCTATACACCTCCCACTCTCAGAGTTGATGGTCAACAGCTAGCCAGGATCTAGCCCTGAACACCTTAAGAGTTGTATCTTAGCCATGGCTCTTTATTTCTTTTCTGGTGACAAATACTCACCCTGCCTCTGTTTCTAAACAGTTCAACTATTATAATTAGATGGTGCATAGGAGAGGCGCAAGCTGGTGTTTGGCCCCTTTCATTGTTTGATTTTTTTTATTATTTACTTTTATGTACTTCGGACTAGTTTCAGAATTCTAATTCACATTACAGTAAAACTTGGATATAACATACTCGCTGGGCCATAGAAAAAAGGTATGTTATAACCAATGTATGTTATATCCATATAGCATACTAAGTATATTATATATCAGGATGAAAAACGGGCCAGAAAAGATGGTATGTTGTAACCGAGTGTATGTTATAACCGACTATGTTATATCCGAGTTTAACTGTATAAATATTATGAATGATTTCTTCCTCTATTCATATCTGCTGTTTAATTTAATCACTGTATCACAGTTTTATTCATTTATTTGATTATCAAATGTGAGTACAGGAAATATCTGTGGTATTTTTCCATTCTCTATTTTTGTAATTTTTTTTTAACTGTAGTATTGACAATAGACTATATCTTGAAATCAAATTGTTGGTTTATTTCCTGCAGTACAAACAAACTTCCATTGTCACAATAATAATATGTTTACATAGAACAAAAAGGATTTGTCTGCATTTCATGCTTTTCAGCAATAATGTGTTACAAATTTTGTTGGTACCTCCTGCACATGGACCAAAAAGCCCATAAAATTGAGTATTGAATTAAATTAAAAATTTTATTTTTTATTTTTTTACTGGGTTTAACACCATGTGTCAACACAATTTAGATCATTTTACAGCATTCAGGGCACCTGACCTAGCTTTCCGGGACCCTTGTCTATAACCAGTACTCATCTTCCCCTACCATAAGGCCAGAAACATCCATATTTTCTAATCAATGGAGAAAAATTGCCTTTATTGTCAAATTTTCTTGGAAGGGTATAACCTCCCTAGGTGGGATTCGTACCCATACCCCCTTTGGGATACAAGATTCCAAATCCCGGCGCACTACCAACTGTGCTATAGACTTGAGTTTTAAATGGCAAAATAAATTTTACTTTACTTTTTATAAAAATAATTCTCAAGTATTTACGAGCAGACATCCATGACTGTCTTGGGTCTGAAATGCAGTTGGTACAAGTAACATGCTTGGCTTGCAAATCTGGTTTCCTGAAAGGGAATGGGTTAAAATCCCTCCCAGGGTAGTTATTCCTGTCCATGAAATTTTGCGAATTGTGATGATGTAAATTTATTTTATGGAGTTTCTTGTATTAAATTTATTAATAAAAAAAATAATTTGGTGTATTCATATTTTTGCAGTTCTGTATTGTGTTCTATTAGTCCTGGGTATGACTTTAAACTGCATCCATCTGTGGCATCCCAATGTGGATGTGGGAAAGTGAGGCTGCCCTTTACCACAGTTGCCTCCAGGCTCCCCTTAGGCAAGGGTCAGCACCTGAAATTGCCTCCCTTCTCAGGGTTACGAGCTGCTTCAACAAGAAAGAAAGAATCACATTGTGGTCAGTACTGACCAATGCAGTAGCCTTAGTGGATTGGTGGATGAACTTTGTTTGTGGTCAACAACAAAACGGCAAAGGTATGAAACTATTTACTTAACACTCTTTCATTTTATGATGAAATCACTAGATCCAGCAATGAAATTAAAACTTAATTATTTTGAAATAGATCCAAGTCTTGAATGAAATCAAGATTTAGATTTTAGACTCATCTGTTTATGGGAGAAACACACTAGTCCACAATATTGTAGTGTGGTTTCTTAGTACTTGATTTTATGTAATCAAAGTAATTTTTATTTAGTGTGTGTGGCCTAGAAAATAAGAGCATAGATATAAGACATTCCGAAAAGTGTTTTGACATTACTAGACATTAGGTCCAGTGATCTTAAAGAAGAATCACTCGACAGAATCAGGTTTTGTTGGACTGAAGAAATCATCAAAATAACAGTTTTTTGCACCTTTATCAACTACAATTTTTACTACTAATTGGATTAATTATGGGAATTCCATACGTCATGACAAATGACTGTTTAGACGCTACTCAGTCATTATAAATTATTTTAACTTTTAACTGAAGACAAACACAAAATAGGTTCCATATACTTATCAAGAATTTTGATAAAATAGCTGATAATTGTCAGGATTTTAATTTAAAAAAAAAGAAATTGAACTGGACTTTCGGACCAGCTATGACAGAATTTTTACTGGACCTAATGGAAATTTACCGTCAGGTCCGTTGGACCAGCACTTTTTGGAATCTCTGATAGATATTAAGGTAGAATACCCATAATACACATATCAAGGAATAAGACTTTTGCTACTTTCTTTATAATCAGGATCACAACCTAGATTCACTGGCAAAATATTTTAAATTTTTACCGTCCAATAAATTTTTTATAACATTTTTTTGAAAATTGAGTTATAAGTAAGAATCACACTATAAATTTGAAGGGGTATATGTCTTTAAAATGTAAAATTGATTTAAATAATCAAGTTATTTTCATAAATTTTGTTTGATAAAATTCACAATACTTTAATGAATGCAAATACATCAACTTTAATAACTTTACCTTGGTATATTTACACACATACCAAGTTAATAATAGGGAGACCCAACAGAAAATGTGACGATTTTCACCAGCTATAAAAACTACAAGTCCGTATCCTTATTTTTTGACTATGAAAACAGTTTCTGCACTCCTAGTTACACATTTAATAATTTACCTTAAACCATATGGCAATGAATAAAACAAAGAACAAAAACTTTTACCACAGGTAACTAAACAAAATGCCATTTTAATACATCAACCCCCTTTTTGAAAAAATGTCAAAACTCTAGTGACCATCATAATATGAAGTAAACACATCTTTACAGTATATATTTTACTTTTAAACGCCATTATTGACAATTTAAAGATAAAATAATGGTATTTTACGGTCTAATTGCATTAATCATCAACAACTTATTGATTACGAATTTGTTCGGGGACGAATCTGTTAGGGGACGAATCTTTTCGTCCATTATTTGAATTGGATTTTTAAACTTCCGGTTTAAACTTTTTACACGAATTCTACCTATTTTCTAAAATAATTGAGAGAATTAGTATTCTTGTGAGGTAATACAATAAAAATAATAATAATATTTGAAAAATGAGGCATTTACACAATAAAAAAGTTCATCCGATCTTTATCGATTGATAACGACACCGACGAAAACCGCTTACGTAATTTGTCGACATGAACCGACATCGCCCGAAGTTTGACAGCAGCTATTATGGGAATTCTACCTTAATCACTTGTTGTTATATGGATATAATTATAGAATATTTCTGACTATATTCATTCATTCCTGTTATTGAAAGCTAGCCACATCTTTTGTTAGATTGATGCCCTATGTTAAAAATTCACCTGTAGTTGGTTTCGTTTTCAGTTACAAAAATTCACCTTGGAATCAGCTTGTAATTCAAGAACCATCCCTGGTAAAGGAAGATAACAAGATTCATAAGATAAGTTACTGTTTCTTATACAATTATTTAGTGCTGTATTTATACTGAATACGGTTTTGTCATATTGGAGCTTTTTGTATAAGTTGATATATCAGACGCGTATCTGCCATTACGCACTTTACCCATGTGTATAACCTGGTTTCCAGAAATCAAAATCAAGTGCCAAAAACACATGAGAAATAGGATGCAGATTTCATAAATGGGATGGAACAAACGGTATTTTTGTTGTCTAATTAGCATACAACCAGTGGCCAAATTATCACCAAAAACATGGCAAAATGTACCTTAGCAAATGTAGCGAGAACAAATTTCCAAGGGGGGGGGCCTAGAGATGTGTCTGTTTATTGCAATACAAAGTCAAACCATTGTACAAACATTTTTTTATTTAAATTCTCCTTAAATTATTCTTGTAGTTTTAATGTACCATGATAAAAATCATAATGTTTGTAAAACTTAACTTGTTATAAATTTTCAGTATGTCATAGCCAGTGAACAGATTTCATCAGAAAAAGAATATAGTCAGTCAATAGATAAAGATGACAATGTTATTGTAGTACAGAATCAATAAAATTGTAAGTGTAGAATTTTTGTGTATCATTTGTGAAGAAGATAACTCGACATAGATTGTTTGACACTGTATACCTGGTAGTTTAATATAGAGTTAACTCCCTTGAATATCCCATGTCAGAAGATTGAAATGACTGGAGTGTGATTCAATTCGACTTTTTTTTTACAAAACAAGCAACAAATTGAATGTAAATCTTGTCTTAGTAGTCAACTTGAAACCCCATTATCAAAAGTTATACTTTTTGGACTGCAAAGAAAATAGACATTAATTTATTTCCAACACCTCAAATGAACAAGATTTTTTAAATAAATGCAAGTATTGCTTAAATATATATATGTTATTTATTGCATTTTAAAGTGAAAGTAGAATGAAACCCAATGTAGAATTTGGTCGTCAAAAATTGAAACAATAGTTTTGGTCACAGTATGTTTAAGATGAAGTCATATTATAGAAAAACTTACTCCCAATGACATAATTGAGCTCCAAAACTACCCAGTATTGTGGATCAAGTATATTGATCATTATCGTTTAATCGAATATGGTGTGGTCTTATAGCAGTACCCCACTTTTTTTAAGAAATGGACACCTTGTTAAACTTAACTTTAGAAAGCAGAATGGTATGAACTGTTCATTGTGTCTCCAAAACATGATATAGTTTGATAACTTCATGATTGTAAAAGAGTTTTCAAGCCTACTGTACTGATAACAAATATATCTTCATATAGTGGCTTTAAGTTACAGTGTATTATTATTGTTAACTATTATTTTAGAATAAAATGAAGAGAAAAGCAAAAGCTGAAGAAATAGAGATGTTAGATGAACAATTTCCAGCTTTACTATTGATGTAGGATGAGGTAAAAGCTTTCATTCATTGTACTTGTCATGTGTTTTTGTTTGTTTGGGTAAGCAACGTAGCCTCACATTGCACTGGTCATATCAAGGCAGTCGGTCAACCTACTTATCTGGAAAGGCTTAATCTCTAGATTTAGCTATTAACCACTCGCTAAACACATACTTCCATGAGTGACTTTCAACTGTCCTACATGATTAAGAATCAGTGGTAGGAGGAAGAATGTCAGGAGAAAATATTTTATGACCAAACTTTATGAAAGTACATGTATATCCTGCACGGGAATTGAAATCACGACTCCTCAATCAGTAGACTTGCATGCTAGCAACTGATATATAGTGGGGTGGCTTGTATATGATTTAATTTAGTAAGTGGTTTCATTTGATAAATCTTAAATTATTTGTTTTAAGGATGACAACATAAATTAATGTCATGACCAACTGGAAGAAAGAAATCAGACGACAAGTCTTTAATTGGATCAGCACATCGACAGAAGAAAAATAAGCTAAGAACTTTACATTTACCTAAATCTTTTTTCAGCCAAGTCAATACTGTCATTAGATAGAGATATATGTTGACCCCTTATATCAAAATGTTTACTTTACAGATCCAAAGAATAGTTTGGATATCTAAAGTGATCATTTTCCCATGAATCTGACTTCATTGAAATATTTGTTAGCCATTTTTTACCAATCCAATATATGGTGCACTTGCAGGTTAATTGGTACTGTAATTGTTGTCTACTCATGTAAAGCTATATGCAAATGTATAGGTTTAAGGTAATGGCACAAGAATACTCATTAATGTTGCGAGTTCTCATGGTTTGGTGTAAAACTGGCTAGCCTTCATTTTTTATAGAAGTCTGGTAGTTGGCTAGATTAGTTTAGAATATAGTTAGATAGTTTGGACTTTTTCTCTACTCATTGCATGTGGAACAAAAATCAATCATGTACAATGTGTATTCCATATAAAAAATACCATAATTGCCTTTACATTTGAATTAAAATAAGTAAAATGTTTCTTCATTTTACTCTGTACTTTATACACTCTTATATGATTTATAAAATTTTAAATGTCGACTAAATTCTAACAGTATTTACAATTAACAGAGAGAGAGAAAGTCCTTCGTGCAAACATCTTTTCCTCCATAGCTGTTGCATGAACCTAATTATTGTAGTTTTTGTACTCTGAGTCATTTCGGCGGCTCTGGTTTTGATTTTGCTTCCAATACTTTTTAAATTATCGAAAACACATACTTACATTTTTTCATCGGTTTTGCTTTTAGTTAAAAAGAATCTTTTTCATTGTACAAATGAAATCTAATGTTTGTTTTTTTTTTTAGTTGCTTTCTGTAATAATCTGTCATGAACTCTCATTGTTTTACATTCAAGCTTATTGAATATACAAAAAATATTTATTTTTGTCGGAACTTTAATCTTGTAATTGTTTACTCACATTGACCCGAGACTAGGTTTACAATTACTATATCATTCATTTATTTTTGTTAGATAAGTTAGTCACAGAGTTGATACTAAACGTTAATTGTATTCATTTGTTTCTGGTCAATATGAACAAGCTTTATATTTGTAAAAATTGGAGGAAAAGATGTAATGTGTGGAATACCTATGTTAAACTTGTCATACTTATGTAGGAGCAGTAGTCCAGTGGTAGGACATGCGCCTAGGAATCGAGAGGTCTTGGGTTTGAATCCCACTAGAGGCCTGCTAATTACCTGGCGCAAAAAATTTACCTGCCATTGCTTCACTTCACCCGAGTGTAAATAGATACATGCTAGGGTCATGCACTGTATGCTGGGGCTGCAATCTGTGCCCTATGTTAACAGTTGGTGTGTGACTCAATGATCGGGGAAGTTAATGTCAAGAGTCAACTGAATAGTCACCAAATACTATAAAATAGATTTTAAAAATCTTTAACTTTAACTTTTAACTTTACTTTGTCACAGTTTGCTTGCAAATTGATGCAATATTGCATCTGATAATTTTGGGATAAGGTATAATCTTTACTTGAAAATACAGCGCCCACCAAAAGTTTAGGGACGAATAAAAATAATTAAAATTCATAAATTTCAATTTTTGGTAGAACCAAATTTTAAAAAAATATATTTTATATGGTTAGTGATAAAATGAAAACAAATTTCATGAATGCATCACATTTAAAGATTCAGCATCTGAAATCCCAAAGCCTCAAAAACCAAGTTCAATGTATTTTTTCTATAACACTGATTTTTTATCTTCTACTTTGTTTGTCTCAACAACAAATCACACCAGCAAAAAAGTAAACAAAAGTAAAAGTATTTTAAAAACCAACGGTGATAAAATTTTGATACTATGTAACAGGCTTAAAAATTGAAAAGGTCTTCAAACTTTTGGTGGGCACTGTATTCCCATGCCTTTATTTAATGGTGTAGATATTAATGATGGCAATGATGAAGTTAGTATAGTCCAACAGAATTAACCTGAGCTTGAACTCCCTAATTATAGTTATTACACACTTCACTTACATTAAATCGTGAGTTTCCGTATGCGTGTATACGGTTATACACGTGTCATTAACAACCGATGTGACAATAAATCAATTTATTAAAAGTGGCATGTTATTGTTCATTTAATTTTGGACACTTAAGTTTTTGGGGAAACAAGTAAGTCAGCAATATTATGGCACAGTTTCAAAGTATTTATTCTTATGAAAATAACATTAATTGTTCAGCACGTTTATTTGTCCAAAGCTTCCGATAAAGTACGATTTACAAACAAGGACAAATATAGCCTGTAAATACTGAGTTTAATATATTCTTGCATAAAGGTCAAGCTCAGGTTAATTCTGTTGGACTATATTTTAAATTGAAATTCTGATCAGTCTCTGCTAGACTGCTGTCAAATGGAAATTTCTGTTGTTTAAATTGACTTATTTGAATATATTAGTGTTTCCACATTCTTATTTTAAGTCTATCACTCCTAACACAGCCTATTTGTATATAAATATAAATCTATAATATTTAGTATTCTTATCTATTTATAGTCTTAACCCGGGTCGATAGCGCAGTTGGTAGCGCGCCGGGATTTGGATACTCGTGCCCGAGGGGGTGCAGGTTCGAATCCCACCAATGGAGGTTATACCCTTCCATGAAAATTTGACAATAATGTTGATTTTCCTCCATTGATTAGGTAACATGGAGAAGTTTCTGGCCTTGTGGAAGGGTAGTTGAGTACTGGTTATAGACAATGGTCCAGGAAAGCTAGGTTAGGTGTGCTGGACGCCGTGAAATTACCTAAATTGTGTTGATACGGGGTCTGAAAATATATTTAGGCTAGTGAAAATTATTCCTTCAATATAGTCCAGCTTGTTGATAACTTGTTTTCTTTATTTGGTATGCAATGTATCGATATCGGTACAATATTTCTGTGAAAGTAAATGGTGGGTAAGGAGTTGTAGACTTTCATTCAATCTAATCCAAGGAAAGCATATGTCAAGGGCTTAATGGGAAACATTTCTTTCTCATATTTAAAAAAAGTTTTTTTAAATATCTATGGAAATACCAAGTATGAATACTAGTATTTTAACCATGCAAATGTGTATAATATCTGAGAGAATTTGAAAAATCTAAAAACTTGTGAAAGTTAATAACATTTATCTGTTAATCCCTTGACATAAAGTTTATTAATATTAACCTGTTTAAATGAGTACATCCACATCATTTTTGATCCCAGAGGTGATTAAGATTCTCCTAAATGCTGAATCCAGAATCTGATTATTTCCAGGTTCAAAAATGATGCAACTTTTCACACAAAATCTTATAAAAATGTTATTGTAAGTCAATTTCACAAATTTGCTGTTCAAAGTCAGATGGATAATTAACATAACTATGATAATATTTTTATAATACTCAATGTATACAATATTCTACCTAATTCAAAAATATTTGGAATTGATTATCTAGAAAATTACCGTATTATGAATGTTTCATGCTTAAATTGACTTACAATGATTTTTGTCATAAGATTTTTTGTGAAAAGCTACATACTAGATATGTTACTTTGAATCTTCCTCTGGAACAGAGATGAGAAGCTGATATTCAGGTATAAGTTGTAGAATACTAACACTGTTTCTTGCTACAGTACTTTTAAGTGTATAAATCTATTGTCACACAAAAAATAATTTTCAGTGAAATTTAGTACACACAGTTGTTCGCATTTTAATAAATTCTATAATATCTGAATCATTGCTTGTGAACAATTTCAAATAAAATTTTAAAACCTAAAGTCATGTTTTACAGCATCCATTCATTAGTTATTGTACTTATTCAGGCTATTTGGAGTAAATTTTCATATGATACTGTGAACTAGTGAAGTACCAAACTGTACATGATGTGCAATATATATACAATATATCAGATATATGGTGGCTGATTTACGCCATGAAACATTTTATTAGTCATATTGTCGCATATATTGTTGTATTTTTGTTTCTTTGCCGCAAAGATTAGAAAAAATGAAAACACGAATATACAACAATCTGTTAATTTGAGGTATCTTTGGTTTTTCCGATTTTCTAATTTTCACGGCAAAGAAATGAAAATATGACAATTGGCATAAATCAGCCAGCATACATATAAGATTAATACACTTAATAAATTGCTAATGGGACTATCTCATGTAAAGTGCTCTTGTTTGTTTGTTTGTTTGTTTGTTAGGTTTATTTTCCATGAAAATGTAACAAAAATGTCAGTTTACTCCATTAATACAGTATATAGAGAAGTTTCTGGCCTTGTTCAAAAGTTTTTATTACAACTGGGGTTGTTTATTACTTGTAATATTTATATATGTTAAAATTCTTAACATTTCATTTAGATAGTCACATTAGCTGGACAGTACTGTAGTAAAAATCATGAAAGGGGATTTGTAATGCATGTAAATTACATTCAGTAGAAGCTGAGAATACCACACAGCCCTGGGGACTGACAAGACTGTTTCGTTTTCCCTAACAGTCCTGTATTCTCAATGCAACATATAACTTCAGAAGCAATATTTTCTGGACCAAATATAATTTTGTGCAGTTTCTCAACTTTCCCCTTTTCAATGTGTGAAATTCTCAGCTTTTTCTGTAGAACCCTTCATGACATTTAACATTAGTTAAAAAGCCAACTACCAACATTTTAGATACACATTTATCTTTATATAATAGACAATATTTGACTTGGACATATGTTTTATTATGTTTACTATTTTTATATTTCTATGTCTTTAATATAGTAATCTAAATAAGTCATGTATTTTAAGAAAGTTGGGATAGATTTCAAAACTCAAAATTTGTAGCTACAATATATGACCAATAGGGGGGAAGGGGGTGGGAAGTTTCGGTGGCAGTAGTGTTGATGGATCAGTTGACTAGTCAGTTATATATAAAATTCTGGCAAGTTGCATGTTGGAGAATTACTTCACTATTGCAATCTGTGTTGGTAAAACTTTATTTCAGTTTTGTTTGGGGGATGTATGGGGATCTGGCTCACAGTTATAGCCTACCAGTTGAATACCAATCTCATTACATTCATGTTCAAGCTACTATATCTTATCAGGACACAGAAATGACAAAATTGATTACTGTTAATTTCTTTGAGCAAGACATTTACCTACAGTTGTTCCATTCAAGTTCAACTCAGGTGTAAATGGGTACTGTGTGGAATCAGCTGCTTGAAGAGGATTTCAATGATCAGGGGTTAAAGTATGAAATTGTTAAGTTGGCTGAACTTGTACATGGATGCAGACTTTAAACCACACTTAAACTTTTTTAATAAAAATATAATGTTCATGGAGACTGACTGCATGGAGATATTATCCAACAATGTTAACTAGAGCTTGAACTACCTGTATTATGATAATTACATTGTATATGCTTTAACTACATCAAAGTTTGAGTTTCTTGTAATAGAAGCATGATAGTAATTGTGGCCATTATTATTATTCAGGATGGTACACACTTATAAGATTAGCCTCAATTGTAGATTATAAGTTCAGCCTGTATGTCCTTGTGATTGAAATTCCCGAACTTTCAACACTAAAAATTAGACAAAAATTCAAAGTATAAGATAAATGTGTATTCATTTATAATGATCAAGCTTATGTTGATATTGTAGGACTGTGATAAGTTTTTTAGTTAAAAACTAGGCCGCAGACCAGTGAGATGCATGTAATCTGACTTTAATGAGATTGGTTAAATTCTGTTAAATTATACTGTGAGCTAGATAAGTTATGATTTCATGATATCATCACCAGGTCTATTTCATGTATATCATCACAGGTGTTCCCTGTGTAAGGAACTAATTCTTGTGATTGGTGCTCTATTTTGTTGGACTACTTATGTAGGATTGTTTCAATGGCTGTAATATTAAATCGTAGATTGATTATAGCTAGCTCAGGATAACATGAGAACTATATAATTGACATGTTTATTGAATTGTGAATTCAAGTCTTGTTATGACTTAACTACATGTAGTTATGTTTCTAGGGTTTTTTTTCAATACATTTTTAAGATTGTATCAGTATAAATGCAAGTAACAGCCATTTTTTATTATTTCACAAGCTTAATGTTAAGTGGTTAACTAGTTACATAGATAGATAACCTGTTATCACTTTTCTCTAAACGAAATTGATTTTGCTACATTGTATTGATACAGTCACAGAGCTGGGTGGATAGCGCAGTTGGTAGCGCGCCGGGATTTGGATTCTCGTGCCCGAGGGGTTGCGGGTTCGAATCCCACACGGGGAGGTTATACCCTTCCATGAAAATTTGACAATATTAAATGTCGATTTTCCTCCATTGATTAGATAATATGGAGAAGTTTCCGGCCTTGTGGAAGGGTAGGTGAGTACTGGTTATAGACAATGGTCCAGGAAAGCTACTAGGTTAGGTGCGCTAGACGTCTTGAAATGACCTAAATTGTGTTGATATTTGCGTCAACTCCAATAAATAAATAAATAAAGTCACAGAGCTAGGAGTAAGCATGACAATGGTGCAATATGCGTATTTTAGATTTTGGGCAATTTCTATTTACAGATAAGTGGTGATTTACTAGTTATGTAACCACTTAATCACTTAAAATAAAGCTCATGAAATAATACAAAAATGGCAGTTGTATGTAGTAACTTACATCTATTTTCGGTTGTGATCATTAATGTAATAGAAAAACTAGTGATGTAATTAGTTTACCATATGATGAACTTGTTAATTTGGTAGTTAACTAGTTATGTAATTAGTTAACTACTTAAATAACATGTTGATTATGTAGTTATATGGTGGCAGAAATATGCCACTGTAGAGAATATCTCCAGACAAAATCTGGTGATGAAATCATGAAATCATTCTTTTCCCCTTCAGTTTGAAATGTCTGTAATGCAGAATCAAATTGATGGCATACATTCGGAACATCCTCGGCCATTCGCTACGAATAACCTCGGACATACTTAGGCGCCATTTTGAAACTATGTAAACAAATACACAAGCGTTGAGGCGATGACTGAAGTTCCGTTTTTAATCCGTAAATTTAAAATTACACAGTTCAATGATACCGATAAACAAGATTTGTTTCAATTTAAAACAAATAACTCTGTATAGACAAAGATCTGTGTGTATACTATAAGAACTATTTTGCGTAACCGTTTCGTGCTTTGCCTCGCGTAGGTAGTAAAATCACCAAAATCCAATGAAGACCCCCACGAATCCTTCCAAGATTATTCATTCATAAAAGGTCGAGGATGTTCCGAATGTGATGGCATAGTCTAGTCTGGATTACCTGCCCCTTACCACTATCATTATCGGGTCAGGCAAACCGTAATAATGGCTGCCCCCCCTTAGTTATTATTTGGGTAACAAAATTTTTGTTTAGATTTCTTAATCTTGCATGATTGTTTGCTGACGATAGAACTTAAGGCCATGCCAAATCGGAATTCTGTAAAGCGTCAACTCAAATTTGACAAACCTAGGTACCTATTCACAAAAACACACAAGCAGATAACGAAAACACAAATATTTTTATGACAAAAACAATGCATTATTCTTATTTTTTTCAATGGAATAACTTCATTGTAATATGAAACAATGGTCTGAACTTAATATAAAATGACTAGTGATTTTTTACGTAAAATGTATATTGTATTAATGTCGCGGTTATGATAAATTGTTAAAGATGAATAACGTCGTTGCCGAACTCAATTTTCCCTGAATTAAATTGTTGTATTGAACCCGTAACATAGGAATTATTTAAGAAAATGTTACCAACAATTTTGTTTTTATATGCCCGAAAGAATTTCGGACATATTATGTATTACTCCCTGGCGTCCTTCAGTCTATCCGTCCGTCCGTACGTTAGCAATTCGGTTTCCGGAGCATAACTTAAGTTCCATTTGGCCCTCAATATTCGAGCTTCATAGGATGATTGTCCATATCGGGTAGAAGACCCCTATTGATTTTGGGGTCACAAACTTGAAAGTCAAAGGTCAAGGTCACTATTACCTTAAAACTGAAAACAGTTTACGGAGTATAACTAAAGTTCCATTTGGCCCACAATATTCAAACTTCATAGGATGATTGTCCATATCGGGTAAAAGACCCCTATTGATTTTGGGGTCACAAGGTCAAAGGTCAAGGTCACTATTACCTTAAAACTTTTTTCTCTACTTTGTTTTCCACAATTATTCATAATATGATATTCATCTGAAATATTCTCATGTCTTACAAATGTTTCATCTTAACTAAAAAAAAACAACACTTTCAGGCATATAATGCTCCACCCAGCGGTGCTCTTGTTTATTTTGATTGAGGACTCTAAAACCTACACGCACACGGACGCTTAACATAATTCCGATATGGCATGGCCTAAGTAGGAGTTCGGTACTACATGTATATAGGTAATGATTTCGATTTTTCTGATTGCACATATATTTAGCTAATGATTAACAGAAAACCATGTCTTAGAGTGATCACAATTCGGACCTGTATTAGTATCGTTAGAATTTGGGATACTTAATTTAGTGATCCTTTGATTTAAGCCTGTGTAGTAAGAAATGTTCATTTGAAAACATAATCATTGAATACCTAATTCATTGGGCGCAGCCATTATCATATTTTGCCTGACATACTTTTACCTCTCATAGTACAACTTGGAACCAGAAAAGGCATAGTCCAGTTGGCCTTTTCACAAAACTTCCTAGGAAAAAAACTATAGTATTTTAACAACATCTGTGAATTGGTGACCAGTACAATATTGATATCATTTTTTAAAGAGTTTTTGAAAAAGTTTTTTAAATATTGTACATGTACCATTATTTTGTTATAATGTACAGTACTTTTAAACATGTTAATGTACATTAAAAATTGTGTAAGAAGCTTGGTATATAATAATGATAATAATGATAATTATGATAATGATAATGATTATAATAACAATAATAATGATAATAATAATAATGTTAATTATGATAATGATAATGATAATAATTATAATAACAATGATAATGATGATAATAATAATGTTAATAATAATGATAATGATGATAATGGTAAAAATTATAATAATAACAATAATAATGATAATAATGATAATGATGACAATAATAATGATGGCAATGATAATGATGATAATAATTATTCTAATGGTGATAATGATAACAATAACAATAATGATAAAGATTATGATTATAATAATGATAATATTATCATTGGTATGTAATTTTAGTTGAAGATGATGGTATGATAAAAACACAATTACAACATGATGTTCAGAATTATATTATATTCTTCATAATTTTAGAATATTTTGAACCCGGGTCGATAGCGCAGTTTGTAGCGCGCAGGGATTTGGATGCTCGTGCCTGAGGGGTGTGGGTTCGAATCCCACCTGGGGAGGTTATACCCTTCCATGAAAATTTGACAATTATGTCGATTTTCCCCCATTGATTAGATAATATGGAGAAGTTTCCGGCCATGTGGAAGGGTAGGTGAGTACTGGTTATAGACAAGGGTACAGGAAAGCTAGGTTAGGTGCACTGGACGCCGTGAAATGACATAAAATTGTGTTGACACAGCGTTAACTCCAATAAATAAATAAAATAAATAAATAGAATATTTTGAATTGATAGTCTTGTACTAGGCATACCAGAAAATAATGGTGTTATGAATGTTTCTAATTGCTTCAGACTTACAATGATTTGAATCACATGAGTTTTTTAGAAAACTGCCGCAGGTTTTTATCTTAACTACTTTGTTTGAACGCATTAATTGGTTTTAAAGGAATAAAATAGTCTGTTATTGGTAGGACATAAGTAATCTTTCTATACCATTTGATTTGGCAAATGTCTACAAATAAATAAATTTTGACAAAAACTTTTAACAAGACTATTAGTAATTACCTTCCTTGCATATGAAAGTAGTATATACTTTAAAATTGTGTCCATAAAAAGTCTATGTTGACATTATTGAAATATCTAACATGGTTATAAGTTTAGAAATACTTGTAGAAACAAATAAAACTATCTGTAGAATTATTTAGCTGCCTTACATAGCTTTTAGTTGGGGATTTAATATCTTGAGTATATTAGGCATAATCGTCGTTCACTGACAGATATAAAGCAAGCTTCTTATGGTATGCCCGTTTAAAAAAAAACTGTCCTATTATGTTATGGTGCTGGTCTTCCGTTCATCTGTCCATAATATCTTGTGCACATAACTCTTCATTCACTACTTGAACTATTTTCTTAAAGTTCTCTCTGAAACTCTCACTGAAGATGTATAGTTGTGCATAAAGGGAATGTTATTAAAATCATCATTTACTGATTCTAAGTCATGTAGGCCAGTAGTCAGTCACTGATTGAGTATGCTCCTAGTAGTTGATTGACAGCTAAACCATGAGATTTAGCCACCGTGAGTAGGTGGACTAACGTATACAATGTTTTGCTACGGCATTAATCCCAACTAAAAAACAACAAATAAAATTTAATATCTAAGTAACATGAGGTTATAAAATTGATATTCTATACAATCTAATGAAAAAATATTAATAATTACGAAGTAAATGATAATACTTCCCTTAATTACATCATAAAGATCATTTGTAAAGAATAAAATATGAATAGTTGATGAACAATAATGAAAAAACATTGATAATTTAAATAAAATGAATAATTTATATATCTTGACATATAAAATGATGTTATGCTAGACAGTTGTCGTTTTAATCTGTAAAAACTGCTGAAGAATATCTGACATTTAAGTTTCTGGACTTGAATTGCGCAAAACCATTTTAACCATTATATAGTGCCAACTATGTTCAACCCTTCATATATTTATTCTTATCAAATTTAACATTATAATGTAATATTACTGCTAAGTGTGTTATCAGTGGTTATTGAAGCATCATCTCCGCAGAACAAATCCTCTGCACAATAACAGCTTTTGACATTTCCCTTTGGCATATTTTTTATTTGATTTTAACCTTTGCAATGCAATGGCATTAATAGCGACATTCTTAAGTCTCCCAGTGGGTGTTGTTTAAGGGAGGTTGTATTGCAATAATTAGCTATATTCATATTCAGTAGACGGATAAGATCAAACTTAGAATTATTATAGAAATCATATCAAGTAAAGTGATTACTTCAATGTCATCGAGTCTGAGCATTAATCTGTATGTACTAAATCATTTCAACCTTATTTTAAAGTACAATTTTAGTAATCTAAACCTGGCTGTGTGAAATCATTGCTCATGTATAATGCTATTTATTAAAATGCATGATTGTCATACCTAAAGTGAATGTATCTCACAAAACAAGTTGTCATACATGTACATCATTACCTGTAGGAACTTTTGATTCTAAAACAAACACCAATTGCAAAATTAATTTAAGTGATTTTAAAAGATATATGTAGTTGTCACTAATGATGCTAGAAAATTGGATATAAAAGGAGTTTTGATCCAAGCAATCTTAGAGGTATATGACCATGTTTCCCAGGGTGGTTATACTGTTTAGACTGCTAGATTGAATGTAAAATTGTTCAATGAACAGTTACTGTGGTACTGAAATATATCATGTGAATCTGGCTAGGGTGCTCTTACATATATTATATACTGTACATTTTGGTACAAATTGAAATTTAACAAAAAGCTCACCATAATTATTAGAAACTTTTGACTAAAAAAAAAACAACACTAATTGCAAAATTAGTTTATGATAATTTTAAAATATATGTAGTTGTCACTAATGATGCTAGAAAATTGGATATAAAAGGAGTTTCGATCCAAGCAATCTAGCGGTATTTGACCATGTTTTCCATGATGGTTATACTGTTTAGACTGCTGGATTGAATGTAAAATTGTCCTATGAACAGTTACAGTAGTAGTGAAATATATTATATCATGTGAATCTGGCTAGGGTGCTCCTACATGTATAGTAGTTGTCACTAATGATGCTAGAAAATTGGATATAAAAGGAGTTTCGATCCAAGCAATCTAGCGGTATTTGGCCATGTTTTCCAGGGTGGTTATACTGTGTAGACTGCTAGATTGAATGTAAAATTGTTCAATGAACAGTTACTGTGGTACTGAAATATATCATGTGAATCTGGCTAGGGTGCTCTTACATATATTATATACTGTACATATTTGTACAAATTAACGAAATTTAACAACCACTTGCCATAATTATGATCATTTGCATGGTGAAGTCATATTCAAATATTTTATTTTTACTGGTAATGTGAGATGAACTTGTTTAGCTGTTTTACAGTCAGTACAGGGTATTGAGTGTCATGTGATTTATAGGCTATATTGGGAAATAGTTAATAATCATGAATATAGCAATATAGCAATATTTATTATATGATAGTGATGTTACACATGCACATGGCTTTGTTTACTACATTTTTTACTTTAGATAAAGGTTAATAACTGGTAAAACTGTTTGTGACTGGATGACTTGTTAGTATATATATTACTATATTGTGATTTAATTGGGTTTTTAAGTATTAAGCTTTTAAATTTAAAACAATGAATTTAGTTATTATATTTTTTTGAGATTGTAATAAATACAAATGCATGTTACCTATAAAGTGCAAAAAAAATAAATAAAATATTCTATTGCACTTTACACAGTTTATTAATTAACCATCATGTGTTCATGAAAATAAACTAAGTAAAATAGCTTTAAGTATTGATCTAAAACTGGCCTCGTTGTCAAGTGCCAATATTTGGAGGCATTTTCTGTTTTAATGTGTCACATAGCTAAAATGATGCATCCTCCCAATTTTAACTAAATAGGTTACATAGAAAGTAGTTGTAAGAACGATTATTTACAAAATCATGGCACAAATGTTACAATGGTTTTTACAATGGTAATTTTATAAATTAAAGAAATCGAATGATTATGTATTAACCATTATCCTGTGTTTAGTCTCTACAGTTAATATAAACTGTGCTCATTAAGTTGACATTTTTAACATCCTTGCTTAAAGCATTGATTTCAAACATTACTAGTATAATACATGTTGTCAATTTCAAGGTGAACAACCCCTAATCAAAACAATGTTTTAAGTTTTTTATGGCCGCTGTAAATTTCTTGAAATAGTTAAACTAATTTTTACATACCATTCATGAACTTTCCAGCATGTTAGACATTTAAATAATATATACACAGACTGTTAATAGACATATTTAAAATTAGTTTATTTTCATATACAAGGGAGGTAATCCTGTTAACATGTTTAATCAAATATTTTTGAAATCTCAAGTTATGTAATGAATCAAATCCATACAAAAAGATTGATGGTCTCAATTGCAAATTACAAGAAAAACAATTATACTTTTCATATATACTATATACTTTCTATATACTTTCCAGTTAATATATACTTGTTTGTTTGTACAGAGTTATATTATGCATACAGAATATCCTTCATGGATATGGGACTTAAGATAAAAAAAATTGTTGAACTTAATTTCTTGTTCTGAATGAACTTACGGCGCAAAAAGAACTATGCTCACTGTGAACTTCATTTGTGATCACTTTTTGTCTGTCGGTCCATCAGTTGTACCTTATTTTTGTTAGTCCTTTTCTGCATTTCAAACATTTCAAACTGCATCCTCCAAACCAAACTGAATTCCTATAAGACTGACACAGATTGGGATTTTACATTCAAAGCTCTAGCATACAACTTTAAGGAAACTTATATATAACTGGCCAGGATATTTCCGGTTATACTGCATTGACATTCGAGACCACCGAAACATTACGAATGGGGCATTGGTCATATGGCGTGGCTGGGGGGAGGGTTTTGGCATTACTTTGAAATCTATCCTGATGTTCGGTTTTTTTTATTTTAATTTTCTCTTCCTTATATTATATTATTATTATATAAATTATTTTGATATTTATACTTATAATTGTATATATTATTGTAATTCTATTTTTTCCATTTTTGTATTATATGATTATGCATTACTTGTTTGTTTTACACCATTTTTTTCTTTTCAGTTAATCAATCGTAACTATGGCAACCAGTACTACAAGATCACTTTAACATCAATGTAAGTAAACCATTTTTCTTATCATGAATTCTGAATTTGTCAAAAAAGGTAGCATATTTCTGCCACTAGATAACTTTATAATTAACATGTTAATCAAGAAGTTAACTAGCTATCTAACTAGATTTTTCAATGAAATAGTGATCATAACAAGAGATAAATGCAAGTTAGTGCCTACAACTGCCTTTTTTGTATTTTTTCATCGGCTCAACGGAAGTTGGTTAACTAGTTATATAGTATCACTTAATAAACTTGTTACTTAAGTGACAAACTAGTTACGTTATTAGATAAAGGCATTCCAGTTAATGATATTGCGGATAAGTATTAAGTGATAAACTAGTTACCGTAACCTCTTAAATAACGTTAATAAGTAATTTAACCCGTTGATAGCGCAGTTGGTAGCGCGCCGGGATTTGGATACTCGTGCCCGAGGGGGTGCGGGTTCGAATCCCGCCCAAGGAGGTTATACCCTTCAATGAAAATTTGACAATTATGTCGATTTTCCCCCATTGATTAGATAATATGGAGAAGTTTCCGGCCATGTGGAAGGGTAGGTGAGTACTGGTTATAGACAATGGTCCAGGAAAGCTAGGTTAGGTGCGCTGGACGTCGTAAAATGACCTAAAATTGTGTTGACACGCCGTTAACTCCAATAAATAAATACATGTAAATAAAGTAATTATCTTTTTTTTTTTTTTTTTTTTTTGGTTTCTTTTACGTCGCATTCAACACATATATAGGTCATATACACGACGGCCAGCTCTTCCTACTACAGGTTTCCTGGACACTTTATCTATCACCAGTACTAACTTACCCTACCACGAGGCCGACAACTCATGTATAGGGTATGACCTGCCGCGACCGGGATTCGAACCCGGATCTCCGGGTTCGAAGTCAGACATGCTAACCACTACGCCACGGCCGCGGCTCAAGTAATTATCTAGTAACGTAACTAATTAACCTGTTACCACTTATAAATTAATTGCGTTTTGCTTCGATGGCTTGTCTGACTGTGTATCAGTTTTACAATAGAGCAAAACAATGCTATTTATAAATAAGCAATTACTTGTTTCGTTTCTTTAACCCCAAATATTGCTTACTGGTATAAGTAGTTTTGTAGTTACGTAACTAGATAATTACTTAAAATAACTAGATTAGTTAACTACTTAAAATTAAGCTAGTCAATTAATACAACAACTGCAGTTGTAGGCATTTACTTGCATTTATTTAATATGATCATTAATTTATTTGGGAAAAACTAGTAACAACTAGTTAACCACATGATTAATTTGTTAATAATACACTTATCTGGTGGCAATAATATGCCACCATAGTTAAAATGTAACCCACTCATTTCGATCGTGTTTAAATGTGTTCATATAAATTTTGTTGTTACAGTAAAAGTATTGTTAAAATCATGTTAAAATTAGATGGTAATTTTTTTTTACCAAGTAATTTCAGAGTTTTCAAAAGTAGAATTACCATTAGAGAAAATGCTCTTTTTTGGACAACACGTTCAAATAAAAATGTGTTCTTAAAATTTCCTAGATGTTCTACATGTTTTTTTTTTTGCTGTTTTGTATTCTGACATTTTATATTTTCATGAAATATTCTTACATCTCATTTCAGATTGAATTGGACTAACACATTCATCAAAATGATCTAACAGTCAAGCTGGTCGATGTTACATGGTTTCAATGGTTTTTACAGAAAACTTGAAGAATCAACAGAATGTCAAATTTCTTGTACATGATATAATTATGGCCTGCTCCCTTTTAACAAGTCGTCTCGGACATTTTGTCCTTGAGATGTTTGTTGCCCCATTACATGTTTTGAAAGACTGGGTTTTTTATTTATTAAAATGGGTACATCTGAAGGCGAATGGAAATGTTGGATTTGCATTGGACTTATAGTACCCACTTAAAAAGGGTTCGAAATTTCTAGGTGTGAATCCAAATGCTTTGATTCGTTCTTCAGTTTTCCTATACCAATTAATTAGATATGGAATTGGTGGGCAAATCGAAATATCACCATTATTTCTCGTTTTTTCGCATCCAAACGAATAGAATTTTCGTCCTCTGAGCTTTTCACTCCTTAATTTGGGTTCGAATTTTCTTTCTCGTTCTTGGAACGTTTCGCTCCTTGAGGTACGAATTTTTGTGGAGCAAATTGAAATGTGTTCAAAATTACTGCATGTTAGCACCTCAAGTCATCCTTGTTTAGATAGTAGTATATTTTTTTTCAATTTGCACACCTGGAAATTTCGCATTCTATAGGGAAACGAACTTGAGGGGCGAATTGAGACATTTTTATCGTTCACATTCAGAGGACGAACGAAAATTTCAAATCGCTCCACAAAAATTCGTACCTCTAGGAGCGAAACGTTCAAAGAACGAGAAAGAAAATTTCGATTTGCCCTACAAAAACGCTGAAGCAGTGAAAATTCTAGAGACCGTACCCGAGGATGCAAGATATTTCGAATCCTTACAAATTTCGTACCTAAATAAAGAAGCGAAAATTTCAGCGAACGATAATGCGCTCTTTATTGGGTACGAATTTTTTGTGGGGGTAATCGAAATTTCCTTTTTCGTCTTAAAGCTCCCTTATGGGTACGAATTGTCCGTGAGGCGAATCAAACGTCCTCTGAACTTTAGTTCCTTAATCCAAGAACGAATTTTCTGTGGTGCGAATCGAAATTTCATTTTCGTTCTTGGTTTTTAGGAGGAATCGCCCTATAATTTCGTTCCCAGATTAAGAAGCGAAAACTATAATCCGAATAACTTTTTTGTCCTCTGAAACATTTCGTTTCTTAATTACTGTACAATTTTCATCCTCTGAACTTTTCGCTCCTTAATTTGGGTACGATTTTTGTGTGGAGCAAATTGAAATTTGTGTCCAAAATTACTGCATGTGTTTGCACTTCGATTCATCCTTGTATAGAACGAAGTAATATATTTATTTTCGATTTGCCCACCGGGAAATTTTGCATTCTATAGGGAAACGAACTTTAGGGACGAATTGAGACATTTTTATCGTTCACATCCCCGAGGACGAACGGAAATTTCAATTCACACCACAGAAATTTGTACCTCAAGGAGCGAAACGTTCCAAGAACGAGAAAGGAAATTTCGATTTGCCCTACAAAATCGCTGAAGCAGTGAAAATTCTAGAGACCGAATTTCGTACCCAAGGATGTAAGAAATTTCGAATCGCTTTACAAATTTCGTACCTAAATAAAGGAGCAAAAAGATAATGGAAATTTCGATTATGGAATTTTCGCTCTTTATTGGGTACGAATTTTTTGTGGGGGTAATCGAAATTTCCTTTTTCGTCTTAAAGCTCCCTTATGGGTACGAATTGTCCATGGGGGCGAATCAAACGTCCTCTGAACTTTAGTTCCTTAATCCAAGAACGAATTTTCTGTGGTGCGAATCGAAATTTTCGTTCTTAGTTTTTTAGGAGGAATCGCCCTATAATTTCGTACCCAGATTAAGAAGCGAAAACTATAATCAAAATAACTTTTTTTTGTCCTCTGAAACATTTCGTTTCTTAATTACTGTACAATTTTCGTCCTCTGAACTTTTCGCTCCTTAATTTCGGTACGAAAGTTTTGTTGGGCGAATTGAAATTTATTATATCATTTCTACCACAGAATATTTCTTTGGGAACGAAATTTCTGAGGAGTGAATCCAAATTAAAGTTGAATTTTGGCTCCTTTAGTGGGGTACGAAATTTCTGTGGGGCGAATAAAAAATTTCTTTCTTGTCCTCGGAACTTTTCTCTCCTTATTTTGGGTACGAATTTCATATGGGGCGAATCAAAATAGCCTTGTTTGTCCTCGGGAATTTTCGCTTCACAAAGGTACAAAATGTATGGGCGAATATAAATTTCCTTTTTCACCCCTTTATTTATGTAGGGCGAATCATAATTTTCTTTTCAGCCTTTAAGTTTTCGCTTTCTAATTTAGGTACGAACTTCTTGTAGGGCTAATTGAAATTTCTTTCACGGAATTTTGATCTCTTTAGGTACGAATCAGTATGTGTAGTAAAAATTGATTTTTTTTCTCGTCTTTTTTTCGCTCCTTCATTTGGTTACGAATTTTCTGTGGGGCGAATCGAAATTTCTTTTAGTCTTGGAAACTTTTAACCACTCAATTTGGGCTACAAAATTTCTGCCGGGCTAATCAGAATTTCATTTATTCTGAAGTTTTGGCTTCTTAATTTTGGTGGGTACGAATTTTTCATTGGGCGAATCGAAATATTTATTTGTTCTCGAAACTGCCGCTTCTTTTTTGGGTATGACATTTCTAAGGAGCGAACTGAAATTTTGTTCGTTCTCGGAACTTCTCGCTCATTTGTTTGGGTGCGAATTTTCTGAGGAGCGAATCGGTATTTGCTTTTGCGTCCTCAGAACTTTTCACTTCTTCAGTTGAAACGAAATTCTTGTGGGGTGAATCGAAATTTCTGAGGGATGGATCTTGATATTAGCATTCGATCTCGAAACTTTTAGCTCCTTATTTTGTACGCAATTTTGTGGACGATTAGAATTGATTCGTCCTCATACATTACGTTCCCTTATAAAATTTCACAAATCGTTCTCAATTATCGCAGCCCAATTACTTTGGGTACAATTTTGTGCAAGCAAAAACGTCACACAATTTGTCGTCAATTTGTTCGCACCCAAATTTGGTTTGTCTTGTTCCCAGTCGGATAATGGCCGCGCCCTATGTACGAAATTAATTAGGTATTGGATAATTGTTTTCACGTGAGCATTACTACACAAGTTTAAATCAAATGATCATTGTTCAAGAATTATACTGGCTATATTTTTGTGTTGTTCGGTTATATTTATGCTAAATAAAGTATCCGAAATTCTAACGAGACCAATCCTCGTCCGAATTGTGTTCACTTTGAGACATGTTTTTTGGGTTAATCGTTCGCTATATGTACGTGCAATCAAACAAAATCGACTATGTACCTATGTACTCCTATTAAAGTTACTATCGTCAGCATATGATCGTGCAAGATTAAGAAAATGTAAACGAAAATTTTGTTACCTGAATAATGACTAAGTTGGTTAGGAATTAATGTAAATGATAAAAATGTCTCAATTCGTCCCCAAATTATTACGATTCCCTATCGGATGCGAAATTTCTGTGGGCAAATCGAAAAACAAATATATAAACCATTAGTTCTAACAAGGGTGAATCGAGGCGCAAACACATGCAGTAATTTCAAACACGATAAATAGACGAATTATTTATTTCGTAAACTATTTAATCAACGATGCCATGTACGCTATCTGTGTTTCTGCTCTATATCAACAACGTCTTAGACGCTATCTATGTTTCACATAGAAACATCGCTAGATGCTATAATATATAATAGCTTTAACTCGAGATTCGAGCCCTGAACAGGACCCATTAGAGTACTGATTTTTACGGATAAAGCTAAATAACATCGCTAGATGCTATAATGTTATAATAGCTTTTACTCGAGATTCGAGCCCTGAACATGACCCATTAGAGTACTGATTTTTATGGAAAAAGCTAAATACCGACATCTAGTGGTATGTGGCCCAAGCCTAAGGAATTTTCCCAGGGTAGCCACTATAATCACGTGATAGCCCTAGGTCAAACCTCTCGCGCGGTATACGCCAGTACCCTGCCAAATCGGTGTAGCTCTAGATATCAGCCCTGACACATGGCCTCGACAAATGGACTTTCCATGTTTAATAACTCGTTATGGTTCCTCGTTTTAGGACTAAATTAATGTTTTACTATTCCCTATAAAATTTGCTAGCCAAAATAGCAACTTGAAACCACTTTCGCTAGCAAAATATTTTTGCTAACTTCAGCAACGTATTCTAAACGATATTTGTTTTTTTACAATATACAATCAGTGACATGTCTCTGATACATTATAATTTTGTATCAAATCCTTCACAGAACAGTATACATGTAGCCAGGGATTCTATATAACAGGGATTTGTAACGAAGTGCTTTTTTAATTTTCTCGGTCGTCACTGTCTATATAACTGGCTGAAGCAGGCTGTACAAACTATTCCAGAGTTTAAAAACTTGATTTATGTTTTTGTACATGTCTTCCATGCAACTTGTGAATGTTTCTGAAGTTCTTGACAAAATGTTGTTGCAATTATGACCGAAAATATGACTTTAGGTGATGTAAAATGGGGCTAAAAATGGCAGATCGGCGGGAAAATGCATTATTTTTGTGAAACAGTCTGTGGGCGTAATTTACCTCAAAATCATCTAGAAACACATTTTCCAAACATTTAGGTCAATTTTAATGGTACAAGGTACCAGTTCAAAATGTCATGTGAATATCTTTATTTAAATTTGTTATTCTTGTTTTCCGTATTGGCCGAAATAATAGCGACGACAGTGAAATTTGATAAAAATATATTACATTTACTTATCGTTACAAATCCCTGTTATATAAAATCCCTGATGTAGTTCATAATAATTATCTTTCAGTATTTTTAAATTATTACTTTCAGGGATCTGGAATTTTAAATTTTGTCATCTTGTCCACGAACAAGTGGAATCTAAAAATCAATTAGTCCGGAATCAAAGTGCATTTGTCCAGAAGTTCATTTCTAAAACGAATGTTGAAAACTGCGATATAAAAGATATACTGTATGTATTAGCTAATCATTAATAATTGATCATGGGCCAAAAAAATCTTAGACAATAGTTAAAGTATGCTATCCATTTCAATGATTTCAAGATCTGTTTGAAATTGAATAAACAATATACTTGTATATATACTAGGACGAAATAGAAACGCCGGGTAACCTATAATGATTGTTTTAAGGGATAAATTGTATTATTGGATTATTATATTTATTTTTGTATGAAATGTCATCTGTATGGAACCAGCTGTTGAAGTTTCAATCGATTTCCGATACTGATTATGTGAAAAAATACCCCCTTTTAACGATGACCCTTCTTGTTTTGCGAAACACGGCCGGACATGTGTTGCATATTTTATGTACCCGGCGTTTCTTTTTCGTCCTAGTATAATAGCGAATTAAATCTGAAGTAAACATAATTAACACGGTGTTTTTGTTCATACACGAAATTTATTATTTATGATATGCTTTTAATGAATACAGAAAATGATACCTGTAAAAAGTTTGTGGATTGTCAGACTATACTCACATTCTAAAAGTTATTCAACCCCAAGCGATTTCGGTGGACTCGGTCCACAGTCTTCTTGTAAAATTCGAAGACTGAAAGGTTTAATTCTTGCTTCAAGAAACAAGGAGATGGGTTATCTATGGGGTTTGAATCAATGAGGAAATAGCAACAATGACTACAAATGATTTCAAAATCAAAGTCGTAACCACTCGATCATGCTCGATATTTTCAACACTCGATGACATGCTACCTGCTTACAAGCAAATCTATTATTATTATCATTATTATTTACCGGATTTGTATAGCGCTCTTTTCATATAGAATATATGTTCAAAAGCGCTTCACAATCATATGCATAATAAGAAATACGAGCTTAAATAAAATTGAAAATGAAAAAAGATTAAGAAATGATAAAATATAAAAACATAAACTGAAGAAAAATATATAAAACTAAGAATTAGTGATCAATAAAGTGCTTATAGTAGCTTAAAAACAACAACAACATAACAAGTGGATTTTTAACTGTAAAAGATAGTAAATGAGTGATAATGGATTGGTGTACGGTATGGAATCTAGTCCCGAAAACTTTCAATGGATATCAATCAAGTTTCCATTGGTTCGGAAAATTACTGTCGTATAAGCATGATACAAAAACTTAACATTAAACTGAAGCCTAACTTTTTAGATGGGTTTAACGCCATATCAACACATTGTATAGGTAGCATCATGGCGGTTAGTCCACCTACTCACTGTTCCTGAAACACCCCTCCCGTACCCACCCCAAGTTGGGTCTACCAGCCCCCCCCAGGCAGCCCAGTTCTGTATCCGCCCCTGGTTTCTTCTCTGGATTTAGCTGATATAAAGTTACTAGGCGCATACATCCGTCAGCAAATGACAACTCTCCCCACATGTCTTAGCGTCAGTGGCAGGATGGAGAATGGCCAAAGAAATTATTTCATGACCAAGATACATGAAAGTATGCACCGCCCGGGAATCGAACTCACGATCTTTGGATCAGTAGACTAGTGTGTTACCGACTGAACTAGCCGGGCGGTAATGAATATTACTGGAAGGCCTGTTATCAGATCTCAGCTAGGTTAATATTCACCAACTGTAACGCATGTAAAAACCCATGAGATTGACTCTCCTGTCAAGTCAGTGCATGATGTGTTCCCACTATACTTAATTAATTTAGTTTTGTTTAGTTTATACTAATTCAATTTTAGTTCGATTGCAAATCAGGTTCTTACAACTTAGATTAATCAGTTTCAAGTCTGCTTCCTGGTCCCACAGTACTGAGCTAGAGGGATAAAATGTCTCGCTCAATGAAACATCGGGGTAGGTTTTGGATGGGATTCAAACCAACGTGGAGGTGGCTATCCAATGATTACCACTCCTGCGTCGTAATCACTCGGTCACGCCCGTTCCTTTATCAATTGTAAAGCGAAACAACAACAACAACGACAACACAGTGAAGTTTATCTTATTTATTTAGAAAAAAGTGTAAGTTGGTTACAATTGTTTTTTAATTTAAGCACTGAAATATACAAAACAAAAACAACAATAATAAATCAAAATCCATTTATATAGCGCACAAATTAATATAGTCTTGAAACATGTACAATTCTACTTTGAGTTTGCAAATAAACATAAAATCACAGTTTTAAAAACATTCCATATTTATTTATGAAAAAATAGAAACTTGCAAGTTTTAGCAAGTTTTCTGAATTAACCATTAATTGATATAGATTTAAGTCATATGAAAGGGTTTCATCATTTTGGGTCAACAACATGAATTGATCTTTCGGCCATCTTAGTCCTACTACTTGGAACAGGTAACTGAACACTACCCGAGTATCGCAAGTGGTATGACGTATTTGTATAGCTAAGAAAGCTCAGTTTAGTAAGCATATATGGTCTTTTGACGTGAATTGAATAAAAAAACATAAGATACATGGTGATAAACTAAAGTAATCATAATAAGTAATATACTATTTCTTTTGTTGAAAACTTTAAAGTTGAAAAAAATTGCTGTAATGGGGATAAAAATTAAACAGGATCTTGTGTGTAAAATATGCACCGAACTGAAATAAATACAAAGGGAGGTAACACTGAGATATCCATGTTTACTGGGATAACTCATGTACTGTAGCTGAAGAAAAGCTATTTTTAACTGGCGATTTGT
Organism: Mactra quadrangularis; assembly: GCA_025267735.1. Classification (NCBI taxonomy): domain Eukaryota; kingdom Metazoa; phylum Mollusca; class Bivalvia; order Venerida; family Mactridae; genus Mactra; species Mactra quadrangularis. Next base: position 14,980,611 of record CM046295.1, read on the forward strand.
TGGTACTTATTAGGTTTATAATTGTAAAAATATGCGCAAATGAATCATTATATATTTAATAAACAGGAAATTAACACTTTAAAAATCCGTTTCCACTCAACTTTAAAGTTTATATGCGTACAATGGACAATTTTAACAATTATTTGCACTAATAAAATTATAAAACTTTGATATTTTGATTCTTTGATATTTTATGTCTATGTGTGACACCTTTCACCTGTACAAAGTATTCGTATAATTATGAAAATTAATATCCATGTATAAAACATCACATGTCTATTTTTCCTTCAACAAAATCAATTCTTTTATTATTAATCTATACACAGTGTTTATTTAAATATATACATTTTACAATATTCATAGAAAACTTCCCACAGCGGTTATCACCCTTTGTTCAATCAATTAAAGTATTGACGTAACACGGGACGTAACCGCCGTGAGAAGTTTGTAAAGGTAAGTTTCCGCCATTTTGGATTTCTTGTCTAATCCATTCCATTAAGTTTACTTCTATAGTTGTGGTAAATCTTCATGAAATTGTCCTTAGACATGTCTGAGTCCCTATAATAAAGAAATGCAAGAGTTATAGCCCCTGGTTAACGATATTTTATCGCTACTTGTAACAAGACCAAACGTTTTTACAGCAAACTTTCAAAGGTCATTTCAATTTTTGCCTTAAGTAAGCCTAGTCTTTCTATGAACGATGTAAGGGCCATTGTAATAAATTATATATAAATTACATGTATATATTTACTCAAGTTATCTTTAACTTATATGTGGTTTTTTTCAAATAACAGCTCATATGCCCGATTTCTTTTACAATATCAAAGGGTGCGACTACCTATATATGGAAGTGTACAATCAGTTACACACTTTTAAACATGGCTACCGGAAGTGGGACATCCATTAAAGGTTATTAAACATGGCTTCCGGAAGTGGGGCATCCATTAAAGCTTATCAAACATGGCTACCGGAAGTGTCATCATCATTTGTGTGACACAAATTTAAACAGAACATTATATAATGTGTTACAAAAACATAGTTTGTATCTTTTACCTCAAAGTATTATAAATTTCTTTGCATTTTTATTCCTCCGATACCTTCTTGGAATGAACAAGCTACAAGCAAAAGCGTGCATTATATTGTTAAAGCAAGCAATATGAATGTTTATAGTCATGCAAAACGTCAAAAAATGATTGTTTTCAGTAGAGTCGACATCATATCACAAATATTAAAGAAAGGTTCAATTTGTATGATTTCTCGGATTTTACCTTTACTTTTCAATGACGATTTGTCATGTTCAAAGAACAAGAGTAAAAACCAGTTTTAACAGTGACCATGATAAGTCCAGCGATTGAAAAGAAGGGACAAATCTAATTTAAATGGAATCATGCTCGTGGCAGATTATGATAATTCATGAGTATTTGATCAATCTGTATGAAACAATCATTTTCTGACTTCTTAAAATCAATGCAACTACCAATATACAAGCACATCACATATACATATATATACAACTTTAATTTTTCGATAGTGAGTAATGAACTGAAGTAATGTTGTAATTATTTATGTATGGAGACTATTGAACTTTTATCGAGTATTTAAATCAGTGGGATTAATGTTTGCGCTACTGAAATTTGATCAAAATTTACCAACAACAGGCAGTTAAACAAGCAATAAAGCAAACTATCATAAAGGCAATACTGCAAGCAATTAAAACAAGCAATAAAATAATATTTAAAAAACAAGCAATAAAGTAATATTTTAAAAGCAAGCAATAAAATAGAACAATACAAGCAAGCAATTAAAGACAAACCAAGTATTTTAAAAATATCATAGTACAAAATCTACCATTAAAACATTAAGCTGAGCCTCCATGTTGCTTCCCTGCACCAAACAATTACAAGGCTATATTATCAAGCTCAAGTTCTATTGCTTTCAACATAATTGTTTTTATTCAACTGTCAATACTGCAAACATAAACCTCGCTGTTTAAATACTCAGTATTTGTTCGATATCCCTGTTCTTAAATACAGGCATCTGATTTTAACGATAGTAAGTACAGGTGTACTGTAGTGAGTATTTAAATCAGCGGGGTTTGATATATGCTCCTATGACAATTGAATAAAATTTACAAATACATTTTTGAGATTTGATTACATGATTTTAACAATGAAATAAAAGAAATGTAAGCGTTTACATAGTGTGTTTGTGTTATTTTGCGTAGAAAGTTCTTTAATTTGTTTTGTAGGTTGGAATAAGTCAAGAAATAAGGAGTTTTGAAGTTTTGCAGCAGATATTTTTTTGTTATAGCGAATATACCATTATCAAAACGGTGCATATATAACTACCACTACGGGTAATCTACCCGTCAAGTTCATCCGTATGATGGTCCAGATAAATAACCTCCCCCAGATCAGCACGTCTATATCTGGGTATGGCATATGCCTCAAAACTAATAGAATAAAATAAAATATAAAAATACACGTTCCTCCAAATGTTCAATGATATATCAATTCGAGAAAAACTGCTTATTGCAAGTATGTTTCTCTTTAATTAAAACTTAATGACAGACGTGATGCTGAGTAAATAGTAAAGTTTTTTCTGCTTAGCCTTGCGTAGCAATCTTGGAAATCTGACAAGAATTAAAATACTTACAACTCTTTAAATCTCCGACTCGAGGCGCATTGTTTAACCTTTTCTTGAAACCGTGGCATGTGTGAAGTCATAGTAAGGTGGTATTGCCACCGTGCATACTTTTTTAATATTTAACATGCTTTGAAATACATGTAGTTCAAACTGTTTTATAAATTGACAGCTCTTAAAGCCAAAACATCAAAACTGCAATAGTTAGACTAAACTGCCTATATAGACTTACTCCTAATCACATGCACAACATATCTATACTAAAATTGCTGTCAAACATACACAAATTCATGCAATTCAAAGTTTAGTCCATATATCTATATACAAATTTATATTATATCGGCATTCATACCGTTCTAAGTCAGTTTTCAAATACATGATGTAGTAAAAGGATTTCATTGAATTTCAAGTGCATGCAGTTGTAATTTATCCGGATAGGTTTTGAATCCCCAGGAATCTTAAACTAGATTTTCGCAGAATGTTGTGATATCAGTCTTTTATCCGGATAGGTCCGGATGTCCAGGTTTTAGGTTTGTATCCGGAAAGGTCCGGATGTCTGGGGTTTAGAATTTCATCCATATTGGTCCAGACTATCAGGGTTTATACTTACTGTCCATACGTCTGAGAATAATATCCCTCCGCCTCTTCTGGGTTCATACCACCGATAGTCATATCAACACGGCGTGTTGTTGTATATTCTGTGATGACCTCATCACCGCCGCCACGACTGGTTTCTGCCGCACTGAAACATGAAAAAATAGTTCCAAAATCTGTTAAATGGGCATCTTTTATAATATTTAGACCGAGTTGCTAAATCTATCATTCTAACGACACAAATAACATAAACACCGAGAAGGTTTTTTTCAAACTTAATATACGAAGGTTGCTACCATCTTACGATAATTTAACAATAAAATATAGAAGGATTTACGACTAAAATCAGTCGTAAGATGCTTGATAATACGGGCCCCATACCTCCATCTGAAAAGCTCGTAAAACAGGTCAAATTCATTTCCTTGTTGACGTCACGTCTGTAGATAGAATGTGATGAAATTCACTAATAAGTGTCTTATCCCAATCAGTAAATAACACAAGCCATAAAATAAGCTCACAAAAACTCAATCTAAAATATAAATTACAAATTTCGAATTTCGAATCAATATTTTTTTCTTCGAGATGGATGCTTCGCAATGATTGGTCGACACAAAAGTCATACGAACGTGACCCCCTGTACTATGAAGTGAGATCCTGAAACAGCCGTTTATAGGCTTCTTAACGAAACTCCCTATAAAGTATTAGGAGATCCTATCCGTCTGTATGTTACGGAGATTGCAGAGGCATATACCTGTAAGCAGCATTAGTATTTCCTCCGTCGGCTGAAGCATACGTCACTATACCAGATTGTCCAACAAGTTCTTCTGCACTACCTCCACCATTACCAGCTCTGACTGCGGCGTCTATCTCATCCCTAGAATAAGGATAAGATGATCAAGATAAGAAAGATGGGATAATAAAGATAAAATATCTAAAAATAATATTGTCCAACAAGTTCCTCAACATAACCCACGCAATTACCAGCACGAAGTGCGGCATATATATATCATTCCTAAAATAATAAACAAGGTAATTAAGATAATATAACCTACGATAAAATAATTTCAAGATAGAATAAAATTATCTCAAGATTAGATCAGACTATCCAACAAGTTCCTTGGTACTTTAGACCCTCATTTGCATGATATTATGGTTATTCCGACATTTATCCGCGCAAACTTTGAAAAAGATATTGATTTTAAAGTCTTTATAGTAAATGGGATGGAAACAGGAACAGCCATGTTTTATCGAAGAATATTGCATGATATGGCGTTTCTATTTCATATTGTAATTGAACTAATACATGTACATGTATTAAGACACACATGAAACCATTGTAGTTGTTTTTTTACAAACCAAAACGTTATCTCTAAAATTGTTGATTTTGAATGATACACTGTACTAAGAAATGACACCACGTGGTATTATGATGTCATTACCTTGTCATGTCAACACCTTCCCAGCCGCCATCTTGTAGCTCGTGAGCACGTGAATCCATGTGGTTACTGAAAATATAAAATGAAGTTGTTGATTTTTTTATAAATAGTATTTTTTTACCAGCCCTTTTTTACTAGCGGTGAATTTCGTTAAAATTGTTCAGGAGAAAACGACAATTTCCCTTGACATTCCTTATTATTAATGAAGCCAAGTGGAACTATCTTGGCCATTGAGAAAAAGTGGAAATCAGGGGCGACAACACAAATATCTGATTATACACAGTACCATCAGGAGTGATTATCCTTAGAATGGATTTTTACTTATAGGTGTACCCTATTCTGGCCCTAAGCCAATAGATTTAAGTTAAACATAAAGAGAAACAAAATGGAAAATGACTAATCATCATACATTTATATTTAACAATGAGTATTACATTGTACATGTATTTGTGTTGTTTTGTTTTTCAACAACCCTTCCCACTGGCTATATTATCCATTAAAATAAATGAGTACATTTGTAAATGTATTTTATTATGTTTGTTGATAAAATTTGATAAGACCATCATGTTTGCAAATTAATGTTTTAAAAGTTTGGTTAGCCATATCTGATTTATTTCGACATAGTGCATAGCGGTGGGTCAGGGGGGTCCGGACCCCTCCTAGAATTTCCAAAATGTGTCTGTCCATTAGTGTATTTCTTGACTGTAAGTCATTTTTAAGTAGCATGAAGCAAGTTTTCTTGTTGCGTTACATAGTTTAAATGGTTATGTATTTTTTATTATAAATTTGTTGCATTAATCTGCAAAATGTGAATAATGTTGTTGTGGTTCGAAAGTTTGTACCCCCCCCCCCCCCGAAAAAAATCCTGGATCCGCCCCTGTAGTATTCACGAGAAACATTCATGGCGTAAAATTGTAAATTTGTCCATGATATGCACGTCAACGCCAATGATAACACAAGAAGGAGAAACTCTTATTTCCGATGTTAACAATACCGAACTTTTAACATTCGGAGAATCAGGTTCGATTCTCATCCAAATTCCATAAAGCACTGGAAAATCAGCAGCGAGTTCAGTAACCTGAACGTTCCAAAACGTTCCATAACGGAAGTGTCAGAACAACTCAACCCATAGTCAAGTCAACCCGAAACATCTCAATCCTTTACAAACGGATTGAGTTGTCCCAACTTTTAGTTGAGTTATGCACGGGTTGAGTTGTCTTCAGGTTGTGTTCGCCCGTAACGTTAGCTAACAGTAGTTACTGAACACGGGGAAGGGTATAGGTGCGAGGTATGAGTAAATGGTACATATAGTTTCACCACAACTAAATGGCATAGGCGTTATTTATTAGATGTCTTTCTTACATCTTATAACCTGGGGACATCGTTAAGACAACATTATATTTATTTATGTTTATCACAGCATCTTAACTTGTTTTATAACAAATGGCCGTAACACATAGTTTTTGTGAAAATATATATGAAGACAAAATGAAAATGTAAGAAAAATATCAAGTTTAAATCAAATATATAATCATCATAGGCGGATCTAGCAGGGGGGGGCAGGGGGTCCGGCCCCCCTCAAATTTAAAAAATGTACATGTCCATTAGTGTTTTTCTTTACTGTAAGTCATTTTTAAGTAGCATGAAACAAATTTTCTCGGTGCTAAATATAGATTAAATGGTTAATATGTAGTTTTTATTTTTAACATGTTGCATTATTCTGCAAAATGTGTATAATGTGGTTGTGGTTCGAACGTTTGGACCCCCCTCCCTAGAAAAAAATTCCTGGATCAGCCTCTGAAGCATGCTTTTGTATTTTTTTAAATAAGGACTCACCCGTGTATGGGGGTAACATATATGTCAGCGATATTGTGGTACCGTTTCAAAGAATTTAATTCTTAAGAAAATAAATATAATTCTTCTGTGCTATATATCGCTTTACATGTATATGTATCATTTTATTTTTTGAAAAATGCTTTTAATCTATGATAATAGAACACGTATGGAAATATCCATTCATTCCAAATTTAGACAGACTCATCTTTTGTTAGCTCGACACATCAACTTAAAAAATTCACTCATACAAATAATTTATTATATGCTTTCCAGTAGAATACCGGGATTTATCAGTGAAATAAAAATTGATATTCCACTGTTTTGAAACAATGAAAATAAATTTGGTTTTTTTTCACTGTTTGGATGCACCGTTCTGATGACATACCATACTTAAACTTTAAAAAAGTCAGTTTGAAGCATATAATAAACAGAAAATTTGTTTATTTCAGAGTAAGATCTATTCATTTCACTCGTGAGCAAATGCTAAATTATATTTTCCCTCGTGGCTACGCTAATCATGAAAATATTGCATCCTTAGCTCACTCGCGAAGTAAAAATCGATCTTTCACCGAAATAAACAAATATTCTCTATTTATTATTTTGATCATATTACTGCGCTTTAAACAAAGAAATATTGTATCATAAACACCGCCGTATGATGAATGAACAAGTAAACACTTGGTGTATATTATTAATGACATGCTGTCAAAAATCAGACACGTTATTATTTACAAATAAATAAATAAATGCATATTTATTTGAATAAAATATGTAATAAGAGTGAAATAAACAATCCTTTTGCATTCCAATTGTCCTGTAATTAATTCATGACGAAGACATTATGCATAATTTATGAAAAGTTTGCATTCATACAGTGTTACATATTACATTGTATTGCATTAGACTTGATTCGGACACCATTTTGTGTTTTCATTTTGTTGGCTTATACTAAATTACAAATCATTCAACTGTCCCGCTTGCGTAGTAATACATTGTAGAGGCATAGGGAAATTAACTCACCCTCCCATGGAACTGTCAACCCAAGGTCTTGGAAGTTTCATGTCTCTGAAAATAGTATTGATATAGTTTATTATACAAACATTGTATTATTTGAATATAATGATGTATCATAAAATTAGGCCATGCCAAATTGGTATTTTGTTAAGCGTCAACTTAAGTTTGACAAACCTAGGTACCTATTCACAAAAACACACTAACCGAAAACGAAAACACATGTCCATTCTAGCTAGTATTCCCACAAATAAGTACCTGTACTTTGTAGTACATGAATGATTATGACATTTTTGTGAGAATAATGTAATTCTATAAAAAAAGTATGAACAACATACACATGTACATTTTCATTAATCAAATACACAGAAACAAGGAACTATCAGTATTTCCTGAGAAAAATCAATTATTGAATCCTGGAACAACAGAATTATTAATTTTAAGAAAACTCTACCAACAAATTTTGTTTTTTTATTGGATCGAGGACTCTAAAACCTACGCGCACGCGGACGCTTAACAAAATTTTGATATGGCATAGCCTTATTATACCTTGTAATGGAGTTGATGCACCCGGTAGAGGGCATCACATGACCATACCATCATAGCCTTCTTGCATGGAGGGCATCAGTAACTAACATCTTGTATGCCTAGTTTGGTACAGAAGAATTCTGTGGGAGTCTCATCATGAGGCTTGTTCTTACATATCCAGCGTATCATATTAAAGTAATTTAAGTAATATTAAAGTAACAAAGAAAGACTTACACTCCATATAAATGTTCATAATCCATTTTATCTCCCTTGTTCCATGATCCAGTACTCCAGAAAGATTCATTATCTGATCTGTATAAACAAACATACGAAATAGCATTACTTTTACATGATGCATGGTTTAATGTATACATACAATATAGGATGGCACTTCGTGTTTACCATAAAAGTTAATTACAACACAAGTATATCAGCAATTTTGCTAAAAGAATCATCCATGTTTACCAAAAAACATGATAGTCGAGAATATTATTATTGATCTTTAAAGTCAACTTGAAGGGATATAACAAGTACAAAACGAAAGCTAGAAATACTTTGTAATTCAAGCACAATTCGACGGTTCGAACACACGGCTCGCTCGATCTTTTTGTCGTGTCACTTATATAGTTCAAGCCATCGATATTTTACAGTACTTGGAGAGAAAAACGCATACCTTGTTATATTAGCATGTTTGTGTCCACTACTGACAGCTGCTGATTTCTTCTTACCGAACCACCCTCCAGCACTCTTACCACAACAAGCACATGGACACAGACAACATAGTATAGGTAGTAGTAAGAACAAGAAAGCCGCTAGACCAGTCAACACTCCGGCCAAGATGGCCGTCTCTTCGGCTGTTAGTCCCGGTAAAGCGCCACCTGCTCCTGCGGCGTACACCATTGGCGCTTTATCAATGTCGTGTACTATACCTGGAATGTAAAAGAGTTATGTCCAGTTTGAGTGATGTCCAGTGTCAGTAATGTCCAGTGTCAGTATTATCCAGTTTCAGCAATGTCCACTTTCAGTAATGTCCAGTTTCAGTAATGTCCACTTTCAGTAATGTCCAGTTTCAGTAATGTTCATTTTGTCTAAAATGTCCAGTTTTAGTATAATGTCCAGTTTGATTAATGTCCAGTTTAAGTACTGCTCAGTTTGTGTGATGTCCACTTTCAGTAATGTCCAGTTTCAGTAATGTCCATTTTCAGTAATGTCCAGTTTCAGTAATGTTCATTTTGACTAAAATGTCCAGTTTTAGTATAATGTCCAGTTTCAGTTACATAATTTTTCAAGAAATATAGCGTTAAATTTTGACCAATGTTTGGTCCCGCATTAAATATGAAATCCGACCAGTTTAAGTTATGTCCAGCTTGAACGAAATGTTTAATGGAAATTTTAACCAATGATTTAGTACCACAGAAAATGAGAAACACGACAGGTTTAAACAGTGTCCATGTGCTGTATTTTATCTGACTTTGTTCGAATATTTTATATCATTATCGCATTTATACCAAAAAAGGGTTAATATTTGGTAATTATAACTTTGACCGAATATACGGACCCGCCCTCATTATTGTTATCAATTTATTCCATGCTTATGAGGTGAATTTCCGGTCTTTCTACTTCAAATCACTGAATTAATCATTGAGCATAACATTTTTATTGTAATTGCTATTATATAAATGCAATTTTTGCCGCCATTAATTACAATTGATCATTATTATGATCTCATAAAATCTCGTAAAGTCTCAAGAAATCTCGTTAGGACGAGTACAATAAGTTCACGTGCAACACAGTGTAAAATAGAAAAATATAATTAAATATCAATAATACATTGTAGTAATAATAATATTGTTTCAACTAATTACTTTGTTATTTCTTGTTCTTTTCAGTTTAGAGCGAATGTGGTCGTGAGGTAATGACTTTGAATTGCTAATCATTGGATACCTATCCTGTTATTTCCTTGAGCAGGAAACTTTATCTTGGTAGCTTAGTTCTGGGGGAAACTTATTTTCAATAGTGGCGGAGCCAAGAGTGACTACATGTATGTCATTTTCAGAATTCATATTTTTTCTTTCATGATTTTTCAGTGTTTTATTAGAGGTATTTGTACACCATTATAACGAGACGTCGTTTACATTAGTAACTATAGCTCGTACAAAATAAAACACTGTTTATAATTACAATACAATGAACTATTCCTCGACGAGGGATGCTCAGGATGACAATAACATAGATAATTGTGATATGCTTTACGAGTGTCTTAGTTGTTGGTGTAATGGAAAAGTGTTCTACCATTACAAGCATGATTTACCAAGTGGTAGTGGTTTATCTGCCATGCTAATTTTGTTAAAATGAATCACACAAATTTTATTTTCAATACTGCCTACTTCTGAAATGGATTGGTTCATTTTTTAATGTATACACAAACAATTTAGTAATTTTGTATGAACTATATTCTCTTCAGTTATTTTATCATTTTTATCATCTAAAACTATGTGGTTAACTCGAGAAAAATACATTATATTTGTATGAATCATAAATATTTAATAATTTTATTGTTTTATGTATCGTTTTGAACATCAATTTTTGTAAGCCCGAAAGCTATGTCCGTATATTGACGCTAAACGACGCAGAAAAAACAAACGAACAAAGAATATTTCTGGACTATAAACTTGCTGTATTTAAATACATCAAGTTCGCTTCTACTATGGGAAACCTATCAACGTTTTTTTTCCTAATCAAATGGACTGTACTTTGTCACTGTAGCACTCCGAAAAGGAATAATTTCCCAAGTTGTTAGAAAAAAATATATAACTTGCGTAGGAAATGTGATGCGTAGCAAATGGTATACACTTTTCTGCTTAGCGTCGCGTAGGTATCATTGAAATCAGACATGCAATAAACGACTCGTCAGGGCCGGCGAAATATTAAAACTATTTACTTGTCTATAGGTTGTCCATTCTTGACAATATGTAAAGTTACTTGTCCGAATGAACATTATAGAATAAAATTATTGAAAACATCCACTTGTCCATAGTTGCCTTGGGACAACACGAACAATACGGACGTTTGATTTAGCCGGCCCTGCTCCACTAAGCTAACTGTTCTTTAAAATTTTTAGTTTATGCTGATTTTTCATTGATTCCTTCATCAAACCGTAGCGTTTGTGATGTCATAGTCATGTGGTATTGACAAGTGATTATAGGCCTACAGCATTATTTAGGAAGTTTAAAACAAGTATTCTTACCTACTCCGGCGGATCTACATTCACAACCAGGTGTCGCTATCCATGACGATGGATCCTTTAAAAACTCGGCTACAGGTATTGTGTTACCTGCAAAGTATAGAAATATCAGTAAAGTTATTAATTATGCATGTTTAGATAATATCCCCGGCTATATTTATATTTATACTGGGTTTAACGCCGTGTCAATACAATTTTAAAAGTTATTTTACGGCATCCAGCGCACCTAACCTAGCTTTCTTTGTCCCTGGTCAATAACCAGTATTCACCCACGCTTCATCAAGGCTGAAAACTTCTCCATATACATGTACCTTATTAAAGGAGGAAAATTGACATTATTGTCAAATTTTCATGGAAGGGTATAACCTCCCCGTGTGGGATTCGAGCCGGAACCCCTTCGGGACACTAGATTCGAAATCCAGGCGCGCTACCAACTGCGTCACCGCCCCGGGTTTATCCCCTGCTAGCTCAGTCAGAAGCACACAAGTCTATTGATGGATGGGTCTTAGGTTCAATTTCCGAGCGAACATACTTTCGTGGAGTTTTGCCATAAAATAACTCAACCCGTGGATAACTCAATCCAAAGTTTGGACAACTCATTCCGTTAGTAGGGACTTGAGTTGTCTCGGGTTGAGTTGTCTTTGGATTGAGTTGTTCGGACCCTATCGTTGCGGAACATTTTGGAACGTTCGGGGTAACTGAACAGGCTACTGATCGTGTAAACAGTACAATGAACTTCTCCACGTCAGGGATGTCTAGAATGACAATGAAATATGTTGATGTTTTACGAGTGTCTTGGTCCAATCGTAAAGCATTATACTATAGTTGTAATATATTACAAGCATGTTTGACTAATGGGTGGGGTGGTTTTGCCTTACTTATAAACTATAAATTTTCAATTCTGCCCTACCTTTGAAATGGATTGGTTTATTTAATGTTTACAGAAACACTATATTTCAACATGTTTTCATGTATTTATAGCGGCCAGTCTGTCTAACCAGCATATTATTATAATAGACAATTATCTTAACACTTAAAAATCAACTTGATGTTTTACCATCTAAAGTCACCATGTTTTTGTATATAAATAGCCTCTACATTATGACTCACGTAACAATGTTGTATTTTAACATGTAAACATGGTTTCTACATTTTCTTCAACACTGATTCTTAAAGCTGCACGTGCAGAAATTTAACTAAAAATATCAAATTTTCTAAAACTCATAAAGTGCTTGGAAACATTTGAAAGCAGTAAAGCAGTGTTCTGATAATAAAAATTTTAGTGTAAATTGAGGGCTGAACCATACAATAGTGTAATTCCATTTGAAATAAAGGGAGTTACGATAGCGTTTCGTTCAGCCCTCGAACTATAAAAGATGACGATTTCATGTATAAAATATACTCAGTTAGTAACGATATATATGATTTTAGTGTGGTTTTTTATTTCATAATTCTCACAATCTATAGTTCAGTTTTTCTGGCTTAAAATATTGATAATTCAAACACAATAATTAGACACCAGGGGCGGATTCAGGATTTTTTGTCCGAACTTTTTCTGGGGGGGGGGGACTTTTTCTAGGGGGGTCCAAACTTTCGAACCACATTATACACAATTCGTAGAATAATGCAACATATTATTTATAAAAACTACATAACCATTAAAACTATGTTAAGCACCGAGAAAAATTGTTTCATGCTACTTAAAAATGACTTACATAATTTGGCTTTCAAATACATTTTAGTCGAATTAACGAGAATATGTTCAGGATGTTGAAGTTGCCGGCCTTGTGGAATGGTGAGTACTGGTTAAAGACAAGGATCTAGGAAAGATAGGTTAGGTGAGGTAGCCGGTGTAAAATGATCAAAGTTTGTATACGAAAATATTAAAACAAACACACTGGTTCAATGATTAGTAAATACTTGGGACTAAGGACCCGGAAATAATGGTTCGATCCCTTGTCGCGATAGGTCATTCCTTTACATGAAAACTCGTCAAAAATGTAGATTTCCCTCAAAATACATGACTGTTTAGTTTAGAGAAACTTTCGGCTCAGTCAAAAAGAGATTCGCGTGTATCGGTTACAAAAAAGTCCCGAAAAGTAGACAAGTTAATATAGACCCTTTACAATAACTTTTACGATAAGACTCAAATTAGAAAACAACGTTGTTTTAACTTACTCATGTTGTTTTCCCTTTCAACAATTTAAATCCTTGGCTAAAGTCTTGTTGATGTTGTTGTCGTTGTAACGGATCTTACATAAATTAAAAACACGAGTCATAAATCCAACAAAGAAACTGTCTTTACAATGTTTATTTACACAAACAAGTTCATTACGAAATTTAAAAGCGAAATGAAGACGCAAAATTAAAACAGAAAAACGGGGAAATATTTTTCCGTCTCGGTTTGTCACGAATATGGACTTAGTACGTAAGACAGGGGCAATAACTGTGTATGTTATACTGGTCTAAATTAAACTGACACGTGACTAAAGATACAGCATTGTTGCTTCGAGTTTAACAAAGCGTTGGGCGCAACTTTCGATGTAAAAGATATAATAAATTTTCCAGAGTTAGGCCATATGTGATTGTAATGTTGTTTTCAAAGTCCCATAGCCTAGTTACATTTTTAACAGTTGGGGATAAATCACCCTCTCTGGTTTTTTTTAGCTGTGTGTAAGGTCTATGTTATATAACTGTTGTTGTTTCTCAGAGTACATGTATATGTTTTTCGGCGCAGCTGTCTAAGCTAACATTTGAAATATCTTAACCAATACAATTTGCTTTACCATACGTACGTAGAGATTGATAATGAAATAAATTTCTGCGGCCATTCTCTCTCTTCAATTGATTCTTAATCATGTAGGTCAGCTGTTAGTCACTGAAGGCAATATGCCCGTAGTAATTAATTAACAGCTTAATCCAGAGATTTAGTCTTTCCAGAAACGGCGATCAACTAGGTTGGCTGGACGCCGTTATATGACCTATACCTCTACATTGTGTTGCGACAGCATTAAATACATGTATAACCAAAGCAAAGGAAGACGGGCATGTAAAACAATTATTTGCACCGCTCGGCCTTAATTGCAATTAGCCGGCAGCTGAACAACAGAGTACAGAAACAATGAAATATCGCTCTCATCAAGAGATGACCTCAGGGGTTTGTATGTACACAGAGATATCATCATATCAAACCTTATATAGACGTATCATACATACAAACATAGTCATCTAGTCATGCGTTCCTCAACACACCTTTTGTTTGACGGGCTTGTTAACCGCCATGTCATTTTATTGTCAAAATTTGTGTACTCATTCTCTTGTTCAATGACTGCATCAATATTTATAGTTCATACAAAATATCATTATAATCCAATTTTTAATGGTACTAGTTTACAGATTCGGTTAAGATTTTTCTATATTTTCAGAATACTATTCAGTGTCTGTTATTGTGTAAAAATAATTCTCATTATATTAAGACAAACTGACTTATAGATTGCAAAAAATATACAATATAAGTCACAATAATGCACTAGAAGTGTCTAGACCGTGACATACGGGGTAGATATTTACTACATGAAACACCATCATTTTTAGTTTTATGTCAATTTGCACTAAAATTGTCATTATCAGAACACTACTGTCCTGGTTCCTAAAATATTTCCTTACAATTTTGATAGTTTTAGATTAAGTTCTAAGTTGAAATCTGCGAATGGGTACCTTTTACTTGGTATCTAAATTAAACAAAGGAAGAGTCTGATTGCCAAAAAACAGGGACTAATGAATATGTTCTGCAGTTTTCTATTATCATAGATTTGAAAAAAATATGTTTCCGTAAAATATTTGATGTACATGTATATTAATAAAAAAGGACAGATCAATATAATTTGTTTTAATAGGAATTAAATACTTTCTTTTCTTAATATTGGGTTTAACGCAGTGTCAACACAATTTAGGTCATTTTACGGCGTCCAGCGCACCCTACATAGCTTTACCGGACCCTTGTCTATAACCAGTACTCGCCTCCCCTTCCACAAGTCTGGAAACTTCTTCATATATCTTATTGATAGAGGAAAATTGACATTATTGTCATTAAATACTTTCAAATCGTACATTAACTTTTCGGACCACTTGAATGATTTTAGCATCTTAATCCGCAAGAAATCTAATAATAATAATTAATAATAATAATAATAATTATTATTATTTGGCATAGTGTACACAAAAACATAATCACATTAACATATATCACAGCATGTTGTAATTAACCATGACAAGCACACCATCCCCAGGGATAGCACAAAAAAAGGGCAAGCCCTTATTTCCATTGTGGTCCCTACACGATCTAAACCTGTTTCATTCGTCAATGTATTGAATACTCTCCTTCCATGTGAGGAAAAGACAAGTTTGATATATCAAGCTAGATTATTTTCTGACTCCCCTTCATTGAATTAATAAGTAGCAAAGTGTGACGTAAAGCACTGTAACTAAGGAGTTCGCTTTCTATAGCGGGTATATTCATTAAAGGATAATAACCGCTGTTCGGATTATTTTGTCAAGTATTATATGGAGTTGTCGCCCTTGATACGTCAAATTGTATCAAGTACTTGGAATAGCCAGAGACATAGCCCTGGAATAGCCACGGATTATCTGTATGACATTTTGGTTTGGTTTGGTTTGGTTTGTTTGGATTATACGGCGCACCAACACAAAAAGTTATATAGCGCCGTGTATGACATTTTATCATGCAACATCTTCATGTAAGATTACTGTGGTAGCACACGTTAAACATTTCATGGACATTTACTTAACATATCTTAATCATAGTGAATATAAATTTCATTGAAAATTCAAATTAATTTCAATCAACCCATGTCTTCGAGATACTGAAAAAACCCGACAAACTTAAAGATTTGACATACATAAAATTGTTATTCTCATTGATGAATAAAAAGTCGTTCGTTGCTCCGTAACCAAATTAAAAACAGTTCTTCAAAACAGACAACATGACGGTGCCGCTGAATTTTCACCAATCACCCGTATATATCTCTACGCCCTCTCCCCTCCTTTCTTTCTCTCATTCTCTCCCCCTTTCTTTTTTTCTTTTTCCCTCTCTCCCTCTCTCTCTCTCTCTCTCTCTCTCTCATCCTCTCCCTCTCTCTCTCTCTCCTCTCTCTCTCTCCCTCTCTCTACCTCTCTCTCCCTCTCCCTCTCTCTCCCTCTCCCTCTCCCTCCCTCTCTCACACACACACTCACTTGCATTTCGGTCTTTTTGCCTTTTCAGTCATTTTCGGTCCTTTTCGGTCTTTTGGCATTTCGGGCTTTTTTTGCTTTTTTGCGGTCAATTGCGGTCTTTTGGCATTTTCGGTCCATCTCGGACTTTTTGCATTTCAGGCTTTTTGGGGTTTTTTTGCATTTCGGTCACTTTGGGTCTTTTTGCATTGTCGGTCTTTTTTTATTTTATTGCATTTCGGTCACTTTCGGTCTTAGTGCATTTTCGGTCCTATTCCGGTCAGGTGCTTTATTTCGCCTTTTTTGCATTTGGCGATAGGAGACGTAGTGGGATTCGAACCTACAATGTTCGGATTACAAGTCAAGTATCACATCCACTTGGCTATTCATCCCGCTGGTTTGAGTAACATTTTATTTCATATATAAATTTACTATAGCCAATTTTCGCACCTTTCTTTCATAACATACAATGACCACTATACTTGAATAGAAAGTCTATTTTACGTGTGATTTTTTTAAACCTATGGTTATACATGTATTTCTTATTTTATTTTAACTCTACAGTACAAAATTATTCATTTTAATATTTTTTTATAAAAATGTTAAATAATGATTTTTCCGGCATCCACCTTGCATACTTCCTGTCAGTATAAAACCCGACTCCGGAACGTCCAATTATAAATGCGTCTTATAGTTGCTTGATACATGTTTCGATAATATCAAAATGAGTCCTCGCTATCAAGTTTATCCACTTCATAAAATGTTTATACCAACGACAAACATACTGGAGATCATTTTGAATTCTGCCAGTCCTATTGACATTCTCTTCTCATTAATAAAGCTGTCGTTCAATGTACTAGATCAGTACCAATCATTGCGTAAATTTTGAGGTTTCAGTATTTTTTACTTTTTGAATTAAAGATTAATTCAAGAAATTCACACTTCCATTTAATTTTCTCGACCTCAAACCTAAAAATCTCGCTGTTGCATTAAGGGGGGTTTGGAGAGATCATGTGGGTACTAGTGTATATTTAATAATGAAGAGCATAATATGATCATCAACTATTTTCATGTACAATATTCGCAATCAAAACACTTATTCTGCGTAACTTTTCTAAACAAGTTTAAAAACAGAAATGATTTTAACAACTGTTTTTTTTCCATTAACTTAAAAATAAAATTATGAAATTCTAACCATTGTTTTTCAATTATTAGTTTGATAGTGTTTGTCAAATGAAGCGTAGCAATTTGCTGTAAGACACCATATGAAATAGAGTACTTGTACACAAAATTTCAATCAATATCCAATGCATCATCATATCTTTCAAAATAATTTTAAAAAATACTATGTAACCTCTCAACTGGCTGTAGAAAAACACTTTCTTATCATGCACAAATATGTACAATTATACGATTTTGCTCTTTTCTCACATTTGAAGATCAATCTACAGGGTACTCATTTCGACAATGCGCAAGAAATCACACAATCGTGCAAATCTATTCTTTCATCACTGTTCTGGGTCTAGTTCAAAGATACGTTTAATCAGTGGGTACATAAACATCAACGATGCATCGCAGCCAATCATGGAATATACTTTGAGAAAGAGTGTCGCTAAGTAAGGCCAGACCTTTATATTTTTCGCCTTACAAAAATCCCGACCTTTATTTTTCAGAAATTTAAAAAAAAACTTTATTATTATTATTATTATTATTGAATAAGCTCAGTGTGTCAATTATCACACAGTTTGAGAAAATGTCAGTGAATTTCTAAGGTAAATGTCAATTTCAATTTGTGCACAATTAGTTTGAAAATCGATTGTAATTGACATCTTATATCTTTTTTATATTTTTATTTCGACCTACCGTACTCATTTTTTCAAGAATATTCTCGTAAGACTAAAAATATAAAAAGTGTGGCCTAAGTAAAGGTTACGACACTATTAAAAACGTCGTTGACGTCAATCACCTGCAGTTTGCGGCGGGTCTCGTTACCCTACATAGGTCGGGAAAGTATAGCTCGAGATTTAGATAACGCACATACATGATTTTTCACACGCATATAGGAAACTACTTTTTTACACAACTGTTACAATTTTCAAGTGAATTCCACGATTTGTTTTTGGATATATCATTACTTCTAGATAACCTCTAGCGTTTGAATACTTGAATCAACACAGATCTGACCGTAAACCATGATAAGCCGATGTATCAAGTCTCTCTGACTGGCCATCTAGCCTACACTTCAAGTGTGGAAAAAAGTGCACTTAAAGTGCATTAGGGTGTACTTTAGTGTGAACTCAACGTTTTGTACTTGAAATAATGTTCAAACTTTTATTCAAAATTCGACAACGTTCATTTATAATTATCTTAGAATACGATAATGATAATTTATCTTTTTTTATATCACCTTTCTGTTCTTAAAGGTTATTTTTAATTACATTAGTTACATAAACATGGTAACGAATATAGACTTAAAGATCAATCTACTTTTTCATTAGCCAGTAATTTCCTTTTATGTAATCTTTAATTTTCTTGAATTCAGTGAGGAGTAATACTATTTTCAAATACAGATAAGTTCTGCTATTAAGACCATCAAAATTAGTGGTCTGAAAAGCGGACCGGTCTTATCATAGGGACCTTTTTCTACACAAATTTATTTATCATGCATAATTTAAAACGAAAGAAAACTCGATACAATAGAACTTCCTTAAACCGGTCCGTCTCCAAGCCAAACTTCTCTCCAAACCAGACAAATCGTCAATTCAGCATTTCTTCCACATGATGTTCAACTTAATTTTAATGACTAAATATAAGAAAATCTTACATATTTTCTCTGGCTGTTGGCAATTAACAATATAATTTATCTATTTTAATTAAGACACGTTCCTTGACCATTTTTCCATGATTTTTTTCAGCTTACAGATAAAAATACACTCATAGACGGGTACATTTTGGATACAATTTGAGGGGGGGTCTGGACCACCTGACCCCCGCTAGATCTACCTATGCCAATTATGTTGGACGTTTTGTTATCTTACTTACTAATCGGTTAATTTCCAACCAAGCAAGTTGGTCGGATGAATCGAACTAACTAAATTTAAACACAATATCTGTAAATCTTTGTTTCAATAGTAAGAATATAACTTTTAATTATACAAGAACATGACAGAATGCCATCACGTTACGGGTTGGACCCCATTGAATGACGTCACAGACGTTATGATGTGTTATGAGATTTTGTGTCATCAAAACGAAACTATTTTTACACATGTTTTCGTGTTTAAAGAAAAATACAGCAATAAGTGGTAGGCCCAGTCAACAGGTAGGTGCAATCAAGGGGGAAAACCGTGGTTAGAATTGACCTTGGCATTGTTTCCAATGGAGTGGTCGACCCTGTTGAGTGTTTACATTTCGTTTATGCGCACACCAGGACACGGAAATTCACGTTCGATTTACGTACAATATATTGGTGCCCGGTTCACGCGTATTGATTCGTTGTCCTTACTAACTGGAGGTCGCCTGAAACTGGAGTTAGCGAATAAAATCGACTGCAAAGATATTATCTACGTCTTTTTGAGGTCTGACAGCGTTTCGGATAGCAATTTCGAAGGTTATTTTATCTATTTTAATTGATGATTTTCATTTATTTTCGTATTTTCTGTCATGAAAATTGAAATGAAGTCGTATTCGGTACCCCACCCATATAGATTATAGTTTATTTATGGCATAATCTTTAAATGCTGGCATTCGGTAAACGCGTGAAATCGGATTGAAAAGCTGAGTCATGCAATATTGTTTCAATGTTGGCAATTAAGCATTTTGCTGCTATTCAAACACAAGGTCAAATGCAATATTTGCTGTATTGATTGATTTCCAAATAGACCATGTGTTAGTCCTGACTCTTGTTAGTCAATCTCTTAGGCAGCATACTGAGCCTGAATCGGTTCTTGCCAGTTTTTGGCTAGGTTGCATGGCCTTATCATCTTCATAACTTGTCATCATCTATTCATATGTTATCTATACTGAGTTTAATGCCATGTCAACACAATTTTTGTTTTTCTTACATGGGACAAGCACCTAACCTAGCTTTCTTGGAATCAGGTGTAACATACAAGGCAGATGACTGGGGCAATTGTAGTTAACCGGTTCATATAAAATCTGTGAAACTAGTGTTTTTGTTACTAAGCCTGGAGCAAGCGTCCTTCATCAAACTTATTAAGCTAGTGTACTCCTGCAAGAAGAGGTCACCTTTAAATGAAGTTGCCGCCCCCTTTCTTGCATGATTTGTTTGATTTATTGTAACATCCAGTTTTTTCTTAAGTTAGGTGTTCCAATGTATGTTGTTTTAAGCAAGGAAAACAATGGCCATCATTTGCTTTCATTGTTGATTCTAGCATAGAACAGAAGCGCACCTGCTCTGTCCAGTTAGGTTTGCACAGAAGTGGTAGACAAACTTGTACCTGTAAACTGCAATCCATCCCTGATGCCTGAAGGGGATTAGGTTGAAAGCTGAAAGCCCAATCCCTATACAGTAGCCACCTAACATGGCTGACAGAGATAAAATCAACTCCCAATCATATGCAAGTCTAATTTTTTGTTAAATTAGAGTCCTGCCAATAACATTGTATTTATGTTTTCAGATGGCTCAAATGTTGGCTCAGTCATCTGGGTCTGGATCGGCCCTTAGTACAAGAGGCTCTTCATTGGTAAGTTTAGATTATCTATATATAGTTACATATTTTTATATCTTTATATTGTACGCAAACTATCACCCTGTTGGGCTAAGTGAAGCCTCAATTTTAACTTTGAGGCAGGTTGTCTGTGGGCACTAGAGCTTACCTGCTTGATAACTGAATTTCATTGGGTGAATGGGCTCTAGTCTATGTTAATCTATCTTTCAACCCCTCCTAGTAGACAGTCTTTAGCCCCTATTTTAACTGCTTACAAAAGGGGCCATGGAGTTAGAGTGTACCTGTTGGCATTTGTTCATAATCCGAGCCTTGGTGAAATAACCTAATTTGGAACTCCAATTTATGGGTTTTCTTGGGTGCACAGGCAATATAAACAAAATTTGCTACTCATTACTGCTGAAAAGCACAGAATATGAACTAATTTCTTTGTACTCATGTTTTCATCACATTGTAACAGTGAAATTTTGTTTGTACCTTTGGGACAAAAAAACATATATTTGAATTCCGATTATAGTCTTTAAGAGCCATGCTTTCTTCCCCTCATATAATGGGAGCTTTTAACAGGCCCATTCCCTTACTATCAATATTGCTTTGAAATCATGCTCAACTTTCCCCTAATGTTCTACTAATTGTGACTCCCCCAATTACTGAAAAAGCCTTGACTTTTAGTGATGATCCCATATTTTATGGCTGAAACATTGCTTCTATCATTTAGTTAATTATTTGTTCTTTTTTTCATTTACAAGGGCTCGACAAATCCACTTGTAGGCTTATAGTTAAGTGTAGAAACTGACTCAGGACAAGTTGATCTTTTGGCAGTGCTCATCCTGTAAGACAAGTGAAATTCATACTCCTAGCAGAAAATAATCAAATTTCCAGTTTTAAACACATATAAAAAAGAACATAGCAGTATTCCCTTACAGACTTTGACTTTGCACAGAATGCTAAATAAGATTATAATACATACAAAATCACTATAAGGCCACAACAAGTTGATCATATGTTCTATGGATTTGCTCGCACCTTGACTTTGAAGGTTTTTACAAAAAAATTCCCTTATTTCTTGGCTCGCTCATAAAAATTTGGTCTAACTGCTATATATATGAAGCAACTGAATTAAGATTTTTTTCTTTGCTTGCTCCCCCCATTTTCTTTCAGTAAAATCTGTAGAACACATGATCAACTTGTTGTGGCCTAACTGTAACAAATGACTGTTACTGATTCATACTTGTAAATTAACAATTAATATGTGGGTTCAGCACAAAACAGCAGTAACTTACTCTTCTTATATTGAGTTACCATTTTACGCTTATCCCACAAATTGCATTTTCCATTTTGGGGGTACAGGATGAGTACATATTGCAGCAGTACAAGTGAAAATTCTAAGCTGCCCGCCCTGCATGATAAGTTGCTCCCGAAAAATTTGTCGAGCCCTGTTTTCATTACTTATATTGATAGCTAGTTCTATATTGTATCTATCATTTATTTCTAGCCACAAACCCAGGTAAATTTATCATGTTTATTTTTATAAGAAATTTGTCATGGACTTCTATATTCAATTGTTGTGGCCAGAAATTGATAGGTTTCTTGTAGTAGGCCACTCAAAGATATTAATTTCCTGATCTAGCTCACTGCAATAAAATCAATCACAGACCAAGCAATTACAAAGTTCTCAATCATATTCACTAGTGGTTTCCATTGAATTGTTTTTGTAATGTTATATAGCTATTGGTAAATTTTATTTATGCTTTATTTTATGCCAGTGGGGCATATATTTTCCCCACTGATTTAAATACTCAATATTTATTCTTTATTGATTGTGAATGGTTGTCTTTATTCAACTGCCAGTGGAACATTCATTTAACCCCTCTGATTGAAATGCTCAATTTTTATTCTATAACATCTGTGATTGGTAAGTTTTATTTAACTGTCAGTGATGCATTCTTTTACCCCACTGATTTAAATACTTAGTATTTATTCTTTATTCATTGTTAATAGTAAATACTGATGTACTATAGTGAGTATTTGAATCATTGAGGTTATTATATGTCCTGCTGACAGTTGAATAAACTTTATCAGTATCTACTTTGGCTTGCTTTTCTATTCACATGATTGATCTTTTTCATTGTAATTTCAAGTTTAATAGAACTGTACATGCATGAGATCACATCTCATAATTTTTTCATATTACAGCAATAAATCAGTGAGGCATGGAATTCATTTTCAGAAGAGATATGAGTATTATGTCTCAAATTAACCATTTCTTTGACTTTTTATGCTTAAAAATTGTTCGAAGTCTTTGACAAATTTCTTCAGTAGAGTTGTATTTAAAATGTTAACAGAATATTGTAAATCAGTTATGAATCATTGTTTTTTATGATTGTTTATATTTTCTCCTTTAAAATGTTACATTATGGCTTTTTTCCCTTATTTAAAAGGGGCTGTTTTAGGGCTTCTTCTTTCTTTCAAATCATGTAGTTTTTTTCCCAAATTTGGAGGTTGTAAACATTTGAATTTTCATTCCCTTTTCAATGAAATTGCGATGAAATTTCTCCAATTGTTTTATATAAAGTAAGGGCCCTGGCCCCTTCCCATACATTCTGAAAAATTACCTGCCAACCAAAACTGTGAATGCCTTGCAAAACTTAAAAAAGGGAGTTAGACCCATGATTTTTTTCTGAATTTCCTTGCACAAATTCTTGTTTTAGAAGAAACTGATCAGTTTACATTTAGAATGAAACATAAAAACAAAAGTAATATTCATCTGAGTATATTACATAATCAACATTTAAAATGAGTTTTACTTTATCACATATGATTCAAACTACATGTTATATTAAATAATAAGCTTTGAATAGAATAAAATTAATTTTTTGTGCATGATAAGTTTTTCTCAAACTTATTTAGTGAATTTACGTATTTTTTTTCAATGTAAATAGGAAGAATATTGACAAAAAAGAAAATTAATGCCCATCATTGTTTGACTTGGCCTTAAAACTTTTAAGTTAAATGTTTATCATTCAGGAAATAGCACTTTTGAAATTTGTGATACATTATAATAAAAACATTATAATAGATAATGTCTAATTGAGTCTGAGTTAGCTGTCCTGTAAAGTCTGGGCTAAAATGTGCAACTTGTCCTATACTGGAAGGTAGGATACCCCCCCCTGCATTCGTTTTGTCAGTATTTTACATAGTGGTTCTATCTTAGTAATTTTCAAACTTCTTCACAAATTAAAGAAACAGCTTTAGAAAACTGGACATTTTTTATATAACTGGACAAAGTAAAGCTTCTTTCAATGTTTGCCTGGAAAATCTGGATTATGCAATTGTAGGGAACCACACACAAAACTTTTTAGCTAGAAGTATTAGCATACAGTATTTGGACAGAAAATGATTGAAAATACCTCTTTTGTTGTTTAATTTAGACTGAGCATCTATAGACCCATATATTATAGAAATCATCCAGTTGAACCCCCTTCAAATAAATCCCTGAGCTGCCCATCTCCTAAAAGGTCTAATTTGAAATATGTTCTTTACAAAGCAATAATTTGTCCCATAAGGTAAGGTTTGCAATATAATAAAATTGTTGAAATAACTGATTTACAATATAGAATATAACTGTGTATGACTACAATCTCTATGGTAGGTGTATTAACAATTGTCATTATTTCTTATTTTGTATGACTTGAATAATATTTGATTACTTGGTGATGTTTACTGGTTGTGTTCTAACTTTTTGTATTTTTCATCTTTTTTCGCCATTTTTCATCTTTTTTCGCCATTTTTCATCACATGATTAACTCTCTCTCTTTCTATGAAATCTTTCTTCTGGACATTACTAAATTCTAACTTTTATGTTGAATATCAGTTGGTCAGCACAAAACTAGCCTATTCTCTAGTTTCTTTCTTTGCATATAATTAGACTTGTTTTGCAATAAACTATCACTATCTTTCATGTCTTTGTATACTCCTCTAATATTTTTTTTCCATTGACCTGGAGAGCTAAGAATCCCTGGAAATTCTCCCAAGTTTTTTGGACCCACAGAATCATGTGACTTCAATTAGTGTCAAACCTATAATATCAATTAACATGTTTTGCCCACAATTTTGATAGAATACAAAACTTTCTAAGGTAATTATTTAGCCCCATGTAGGACCTCTTACTCTTTACTGCAGTAAATTCATTAACATAAATCCATTGTAATTGATATTGTGGGGCTCAACATTTAAGGACGTTCTATTACCCCTGACGACCCATATTTGGGTTAGGGCAACCTGTTACTGTTTTTTAAGATATGGTTTGGGCAAGTTAAAAACATAGCTGGCTGTCCATTCGGGCAATCTAGTTTCAAGATTAATGTCAAGCCCTGTATTGGAATATAAATACATTTAATCATATAAACTACTTTTCCCTGTTATAAAATAATGGTTATTATACCCCCGCTTCAAAGAAGAGGGGGGTATACTGTTTAACTCTTGTCCGTGCGTCCGTCCATCCGTCCGTTACAAAATTTCCGTCGCAGTTTTCTCAGCAACTATAACATGCAGCAGCCTAATACTTTGCATATTGCTTCATCCCATAGTCCCATGTGGTGTAAAGCGATTTCATGCTCCTTGCTCATCTACTTCCTGTTTGTCGCATATTTTTAGATTTTGGCGGGGGTATCACTAGTGAGCATTAGCTCACAGATTTACTTGTTATTAAAGCATGTATATCTAACATGTAGTTTTTAGTTTTTATAACCATACAATTTATGTTGTATACTCATGTAAAATTTTTATTGCTCTATGTAAGTGAAATTGGAGATATAATTTTTCACTTGACTCTCTTTCTCTCTCTTTGTTTGACATTAAGTCTTTGCTTGTTTTGTATCATAATATATCTTAAACAAACCAGGGTTTGTAGCCCAGTTGGTAGTGTTTCGAATCCTTTTTCCTGAAGGCAGAATGGACTCAAATCCTACCATAGGGCAATTATTCTTCTCAATTAAAATTTGACAATTATGTCTATAATTAATCTGAAATACCTTACAGCATGTGTAGATATTTAGCAAACATTTAGAGATCTAAGAAATTTATAGTTTTACACATTTCAACCAATCAATTTCTTCTGTTCTGTCATGTCTTAATTTTTACAGGATTTGTAAGTTGGTTTGCCATGTTTGGCAAAGACTGCCAAATGTCATAGTATATTTTCCTTATTTTCTGTCAATACTAGCCTATGGAATCTTAGATCATGTGATCTTTTGCAGACTGGTTGTCATTTTCATTGTTTTTTTTTCCTTTCTTTTATTTTTCCTGTTAATTTTATTTTAAAGAGAATTTTACTGTTTTGCTTTAATATTAATAAAAAATGTCTTTCTATTTCTTATCTTTGTCATGTACACTTTCGCAGACTTTAAATCAATTGTTACATTAAATCAAGTAATGGCATCTTGGGTAACTGGGAGAAGTTTTAATAGTTTGAGCTAACCACAAAACTAGCTTCATGGGTATATTTGTGGTTACTACTTATTGAGTCACCCTGACTCACTTGAGTCTCCCTGACACAATGATTAAAATCCTGAGTAAATAAATCAATGCTACTTCAAGGCTTGTTATTAAAGATGCCCAATAGACTCAATTTGTAACTCCAATTTATGGATTTTTCCTTCCGTGGAACAAAGTTTTCTACACATTATTGCTGAAAAGCTCCAAATACAGATTAAATTCTGTTGTTCATTGTTCCCATATTGTCATTGTGATGGTGAAAGTTTTGTTTGTATGACAGGGGATAAAGTCTATTGCCTCTGACTACCTGTATTTGGGTTCAAGTAACTTTTTACTGTTACAGTAAAACTTGGATATAACATACTCGCTGGGCCAAAGAAAAAAGGTATGTTATAACCAAGGTATGTTATATCCATATAGCATACTAAGTTTGTTAATATATACAAAATATGAAAATTGGGCCAGGAAAAATGGTATGTTATAACCGAGTGTATGTTATAACCGAGTATGTAAACATTTGGTTAGAGAATACAGTTGGTTGTTCAGCCAGGCAATCTACTTTAAAAATTATATCTAGGAATAAAAACATAACCATCATATTCTATGTATACAAAGTGATATTTTAGGTTTGTGGGATATTAAACTTTATTACTTAATCACTTTGGTGTAGGGACTTAAAAATGTAGAATTTTTTGTTAATCAAGGGAAATTACTCTTGATTGTTTAAGTTTATTAAAGGGAGACAATTAAAATAAATATGAATGTTGTATTCAGTTTTTTCTAAGGGAGAACACTCCTGATGTCTTAAAATAAATTCAAAGGGAAGTAATACAGTTAAGTGTAGTATAAATAAAGTACTTGAAATGTAGAGCTACATTTTATGCATATTTAGCAATTATACATTTTGTTGGTATATTTTGTGTGACTGGTCAATTAACTCATATAAGATACAGATGGATGTATGTGATAAACATGGATTATTTGGAGGCAGAATGTTTGATGATCTTAGGGGCAAATAAGTTGATAAGTGATTATAAAGGCAATATACATTAATAAACAGTTTCGCTGGTAGCTCATGATTTATATACACTCGTAACTCAGCTAGTGAGTGATATAAGTTTATAACTAGAGGGAATGTTGTTTTATAAATGTCTGTACTCACTATAGACATTTTTGTTGTAAATGTTCAGCGTGGGATTTTGTTGCATACATTATTTGAACCAGTGCACAACTCAATGGAAGATTTTTATGGGTTTATGAACAGTGTTATTTCATTTATCATCTGTACTCACTCCCTTGTGGCTAAAATATTTGGTATTTTCCATTCATGATAATGTTTAAATTGATAGTAGGGTTTTTATACTATTATGATACGCATGGAAACTTCAGCTGATGTATTGAAGTGCAATAGAAACTGTTGACATTTAAAACAGCTAGTATTAAAGTATATTTGTACAAAGTTACGTTAGACCTCGTGAAATACGGAAGTTTAATATCTATGTACAAATTAGGAAGTATTTGAATATTTCGTTTTATTTTGTTCACATATGTTTTATCTGTAGTGAGTTGTTTTTTTACCTCAGTGAATTGTTTTTATCGCAGTTGCTTTAACCATAGTCAGTTGTTTAAACTATAGTGAGTAATCGCCTAAACTAGTGAACGAAAGATACAACTTAAGAAAATTTGAACATTTAGATCACATGTGCTTTGACCATAGTGAGGAATATAAAAAAAAAATTTGGGTTTAATTCAAAATGTCGAATCCCGATATTGCTGTTAATGGATCATCCATTCTTACCCCTAATAGGGGCTATCCTGTAAATAGGATAGGGTCTTCAGGGATTATTTTAGATTCTATAAATAGAATAGGATCATGGACGTCACATGGATCTGCCCAGGTAGGTTTTATAAATTTGTTTGAAAATTTTTTTTTTAGGCTATTCTATTGTAGTTATATTGTTTGCTGTTTAATGCCTGACCCTCCAAATTGCTTCAAATGACTTTTTTGGGGGGTAATCTTGATTATTTTTGCCATGTTGAGAGAACTTTGTTCTTGATTGTGGGTTTTTGCCAGAGATTGAACTCGTATTTTTTATTTGTCTTAACAGCAAGGCATTTTTTTTAAATTGACAAATTGACAGTTTAGTGACTCTAATTAATTCATGATGTATTAACTGTGTTTTATTTTATTCTTAATTATACCTGATATATCATTTTTGATGTATTGTGTTAGTTGTGTTAGGTTACTAATTACTTAAGAAAGCAGAGCAGGCAAGACAAAGTTGTGGCGACATCGAACTTGTAATCATTGGATAGTCGGTTCCTCATTGGTTCAAATCCAATCTAAAACCCACCATTGAGGGAGAAAATATGTTCTACCTGCTCAGTAATGGGGACCAGGAAGTGAACTCAAAAGTGATATTCCTAAGTTGCAATGAATAGATTGATATTTAGGTTTAAACATTTTATTTCCCTGGATTCAACTGATTTTGTCCTTGAAGAAGGTGAATGTTTCACAATTTACAGTAACTG
Source organism: Mactra quadrangularis (assembly GCA_025267735.1). Lineage (NCBI taxonomy): Eukaryota > Metazoa > Mollusca > Bivalvia > Venerida > Mactridae > Mactra > Mactra quadrangularis. The sequence continues at coordinate 15,009,848 of CM046295.1, forward strand.
CTGACATACAATTTTTTGTTTAGTAAAGATTTTACCTGTAACATGAGACTTCGCTTTTTGAATGCCTTCTTTGCTATACATGCTATCAAATGTATTTGAATAACGTTGATGTAAGATGTTTTTTGTACAATCTTTATAATAATGCAGTGGCAGATCTTTTTTTCCTTATATAACAAATTAACATGGGCTGTTTACAGGCGCCTTTCCCTCTTGAAATTTCTTTAAAATTATGCAGTTTTACCCAAATTTGGAGTTAAACTTAGATTTTTTGTTCCCCTAACTATGAAATTGCAATAAAATTTCCCCAAATGATCTTTACAAAAAAAGGCCCTGGCCCCTCCCCAAATTCTGAAAAAAAGCCCTGAGTGCATATTATTTTGCTGTACATGTTTATTTATGTATTTAGATAACATTGATGAAATATGTATTTTGTATAATCTTGACAGTAATAATGTAGTATATAAATCAATTTTGTAAACATGGAATGTTATTGTACTTTTAATATCGGACTCATCTGTTCATTTGGAAATCACTGAAGTCTGCAATATTGTGGTGCAGTTTTGAAGCATACGGTATAGTCTTATCAAAACACGTTTATTTGTTCTCTATGTATGAGTCAGTAGGTATGAGTGTGCAGATATTACTCACTCAGGGGCGGATCCAGGATTTTTAATCTAGGGGTGGGGTCTGAACTTTTTCTAGGGAGTGGGGTCCAAACTTTCGAACCACAACCACATTATACACTTTTTGCAGAATAATGCAATATATTAATCATAAAAACTACATAACCATTAAATAAATGTTAATCAACGTAAAAAAAATGCTTAATGCTACTTAAAAATGACTTACAGTCAAGAAATACACATATAGACAGTTTGGAAATTCCAGGGGGGTCCAGCCCCCCCCCCCCAGATCGGCCTATGCTCAATTGTTATAATATAGACGGTGATTGAAAATTTCTGAATACATGATACACTTGAGTTTAATGTTAAAACAACAGATGAATGTAAAGTATTTGTGGTTTATCTGAAACTAAGCAGTAATAAGCACCTCACCATGCTTAAAACTTTCTTCATTGTAAGCACTCAACAATTGATAGTGATATCAAACTACAGATTTTATACTTAGAAGAGATCAAAATATTCTACAAAACTGTATATTAAATTCATCATCTCAAGCATCCAATAAGTATGATAGTACTGTACTATACTGAAAGAACAATGCAAGCTATTACACTAAAAAAAACTCGACATAACTTATGGGTTGTCTCAAAACCTCCACACCAAGTCATCAAGGGTTTACAAATTATTGTAAGATTTTTAGCTCGACTTTACGAAGTAATGTAGAGCTCTCCTACTCGCCCCGGCGTCGGCGTCCGCGTCCACATTTCTGATTAAAGTTTTTGTGCAGTAAAATACTTTCTTCTATATCTTTGTTATTTCTTAAGATATTAACTTCAAACTTTAAATATATGTTCCTTTCTATCAACCACATCTCACGTGACATGGTCCATAACTCCAAATGCATTTTTTTTTCAGAATTATCTCCCCTTGAACTTAGAATTTTCTTTAAAAAATATTTGTTTTTACTGCAACTGTTTTATTTCTTTAGGTATTGACTTTAAATATATGTTCCTTATTATCAACCACATCTCATGTGACAAGGTTCATAACTCCAAATATATTTTTTCAGAATTATCTCCCCTTGAAATTAGAGTTTTCTTTAAAAAATGTTTGTTTTTACTGCAACTGTTTTATTTCTTCAGGTATTGACTTCAAACTTTAGATATATGCTCCTTATTATCAACCACATCTCATGTGACAAGATTTATAACTCCTTATACATTTGTTCAGAGTTATCCCCCTTGAACTTATAGTTTTCTATTTTTTTATTTTTTTTTTATTTGAATTTGTTAAGGTTATATTTTCAAATTTTAAAATATGTATGTTCCTTATCATCAACCACATCTCCTGTTACAAACACTTACTAAGTCGAGCATGCTGTCTCCTCTGACAGCTCTTGTTGATAATACGCTGCCCGCTTATATTTTCGTCAGTGACTAACAATAATTTTATGACCAAACTCCACAAAAGTATGCCTACTCAGGAATCAAAACCACAACCCCCTAATCTGTAGACTCGTGTGCTACCAAGAAAGCTAGTCCGGTGGCTGTAGATCTCAATTTAAGAATTTTTTATAAAATCCAGCTCCAGTCAGGATTAATCATAGATCTTAGATTCATCATAATTTCTGTAAAAGCTTAGCAGGACTAGCGAAACCAATCGTCTATATGTTCATACAGACAAGTAATTATTATCAGTCAACCAGAGTGAACAAGTAAACAATTTTAAGATTTTAGCCATCCCTGACGTAACATGTCTGCATCAGCATTATTTTATTGTCTTTCCATCATCTTGAAACATTAAAATAATAGACTGGTGTCCCCATGGTGGTCACTCATTATGATAGACAAATGTCCCCATGGTGGCCACTCATTATGATAGACAAATGTCCCCATGGTGGCCACACATTACCATAGACTAATGTCCATGTGGTAGACACACTCCTTTGTATAATTTGTCTAGGTTTAGTTGATAGTTTATTGGGAAACTTCTGGTAACTGTTTGATGAAATGTCTGCAAGCAGCTGGTTGACAAAATGTTGAACTGTATTTAATCCTTGATATTGATTCTTACAAAAATATTGTCCACTAATATTTGATTGTATCTTTTATACTGATTAGTTTTTTCTTTTAGTAAAATATAGTGACCAGTTCAAGACTTTCATCATATTAGTGATCTTAGTTATAAATATCAGTGATTTTTGTGATATAGTAAGCTTTATTTATAGTTTCTTTATTATAGACTGTATAGTGACTTATTTTATAGTGACTTCAGAGATTTAGTGATCACTTCAACTATAGTGATATTTATTCTTTACTGAGCTTTGTTATATTAAAGTGTCTTCATAGTGACCTTCACTGAAGGCTTCAGTGAATCACTACAATTATAGGGATTTTAATAATATATTGACTTTTACTATAGTGTCTTTAAAGATTTTAGTGACCTTAGCTAATCACTGCAATCTGTGATCTTTATTATATAGTTACTGTCGTGATATAGTGATTCACTGCAACTGTAGTGATTTTATTGATTTAGTGAGCTTTACAGTCTTTTACTTTACAGTGACTTGCATGATAAAGTGAGGTACTTAAGTTAATAAGTGACTACAATAAGTTATTTTAAGTACATATTAGGATTTTATACTTTTCTTCTGACATTTTCCATCTATGTGAGTATAGTCTGGTATTTATGTTTAACATGTTAAATTTCATTAATTACGAGACCATAGATCAGGGCAAAACTTAGTCTACATCCTTTATTTACATTTATATACGACTAGTTTGGCTCTGACCCATTGATATATACCTGCATAACCTCATGGTTTTAGTATTACATCATTTAATGACATCACTCACTGGTTGTCCATATCGTGAACATAGCACAAAACACGTGTAACTCACTTTTATTTTTTAATTGAGTTAGGACCATTTAGCCCTAAGCTTACAATATAGTGTTCATCATAATGCTATTCAGCCTCACCTGTTATAAGCCTACTCATTTTTGTGGTTTCTCTTTCTTACATAACCTAACCCTAATTAAGAGTTGATAAGTGATGTAACATTTAATTAAGGTATACAATCCCTAACACCAGTCATGGTTAAAATTTGATTAAGTGAAAGTGAAAGTATGCTAAAAGCTTACAAAACATAAAATTTTTCATTCATTACAATATGTTAATCATTTTGCATGAATTAAATTTGTAATAAACTTGAAATTTCAAAAGTATTTGATAAAGAATGTTAACAGGAGTTTGTAATTCCCTCCCATGCATATTGAAATGAGTTTTTTTGCAAATTGAAATGAGGGTTTTTAATGTGTTCATAAAAAAGTCTATGTTGACAACTTGACATTATTAAAACATCTAACATGGTAAAAAAGTTTATAAATACATTTTACGAACAATTAAGAGTAAAAATCTAAAGAATTATTCAGCTGTCATGAAACAAAGTCTTTAGTTGGGGATTTTAAAACTTAAGAGATTTTAGTTTCAAATTTCTTATTTTTTTTAATATTAAATAATACTGTCTCATCTCTCGCCTTGTGTTTTTTTCTGTTATTTCAAAATGTACTTGGTAAGCATTTTTTATTTATTACTATTTTTTGTCCATCTTAATATATGACTGAAACATTTCAAAATGTGCATTAACATTTTTTGCTATTTCAGTTGTTTAAGGGTTGTGTTTTTGTTTGTGGTCTATTAGTATATCAATTTGTATGCAAATCAATGTATTTAAAGATTTAAATTAGTGATTAAACTTTAAACATTGTAAATGATTTTTTCATTAAGGTAAACTTTAAGATTGAGGCTTAAAATTTGGCCAGTTTATACCGTAAAATATATTTTTATACCCCCATCACTTGTAGTGTCGGGGGCTATGTAAAAGTCACTTAGTCTGTCCATCTGTCGGTCTGTTCTGTCATCTGTCTGGAATCTTGTGAGGCTAGTATTTCCAGTATTATAATGAATTTTATTTATATTTGCCTTCATGATTGGATGTGTCACATGCAGGAGCAGTGTTGAAACCTCAAAGGACCTGGTCATGAAAATGGGGGACAAAGGTCAAATATTGTCACAAATTCATCACCCTTGAACATGGAGGCAGATGGGGGTATTTGTCTCTTCTGTGACTGATAGCTCTAGTTATTTTTGGATTTTGTATATGATCTCCTCTTTGCAACAACTGAATTATAACAATCTTCCATGCAACTTAGACTATTCACCCCGCCCCTTTTTTATGTGAGAATTTTTGTGAATTTTTATGTGAGATAGGGGAAAAAGCATATGATTTTGAGAGGCGAATGAGGCTCATATTCTGCTCAAAAATATGCCAAATGAGTGCCCAGGTTCTTGTAATGAATGCCCAGGTTCTTGTAATGAATGGCTTAAGTAAGTAAGTAAGTAAGTAAGTAAGTAAGTAAGTAAGTAAAGTCTTTATTTATAGTGGATAACACATTTAACATATATATGTCAATTTTCAATATGGTCCACATACATAATAAATGAAAAAGTAGAATAACAAGTAAAATAACAAAATTTTTAAGATCATGTTCTGTCTGGAATTATCAATGTAAAATTATTGACAGAGCAGCAAAAATGTGATATATAACTCAAAATAGAATCTTTAATGTCAGTACTATAAGTAAAAGCAAAATTTCAGTGGTAGACGCAGGGATTGAGAGATCCCTGGTGTGAACCCGACTTGGGGCCCTGTTAATTTCCTTGAGCAAGAAATTTATCTGTCATAACTTCACTCCACCCAGGTGTAATTTAAATGGGTACCTGAAAGGATAGTTGCTTTAATGCTTATGGATAATGCTTTTTCCCCAATTTGTCATTTGCAATATGCATAGTAAAAGACTCCCCAGGGAGATTAATAAATTAATACCAGTAGCCCGATGATCAGGCGTAATAGCTGTAAAGTTGATAAACCTGTGTAAGGATAAAACTTAGACTATAAAATGCCATTACTTTATACTTACTATAATAAAATTCTCACTTCTCTCTCTGTTGAGCTCCGCATACGGCTATTATAAGTTAATGCCAATTTGTTTAAGTAAGTCTTTTGCCATGAACGTCTGACACAAAGATGTTCTGATAAAATGCTGATGCACAAATATTATACAATGTATTATACAATTTTCATTGTCTAGAAATGTTGTAAAAGGCAAGGTTGCATTTATATAACATAATCAATGATTGTATTACATGTGTTTCACCATGCATCTGGTAGTTTACAAAATGTCATTGAAATGTTACTATTTTTAGAGCATCCTTCACCTTCAGACTGAAGAATACCTCTCAAGGGAGATAATTTGATACTTTTAAATAATGCATTTATTTGAAGGGCAGCTAAAGAAATAATGGAGAAACTATGGTAGTTTATAATGATCATGTCTGTGGAATTCTTGTGTTTTTCTCGGTGACATTTTAAATTTTATGGCTACAGCTTATTTCTCACAGAGTTTCGTGATTTTTTTATTGATATTTTTAAATTACCTATCAGTGTCTGTAATTGAAAAGAGAAAGTAATTCCTCAATATTCTAATGCAAACTGATGCTCATTAAGTGTGAGAAATATACTATTAGATATAATGTTTAAAAAATCCCCTCAATACAAAATCAAAAAGAAAAAGGCAAGGAGGAGAAGAAAAGGGGGCAAGTGGCATCAGTGAATTGATGTTTCAAAGAACTAGCAAAAAAGGGCATAGTGAAAAGATAAAGGAAGAAAAGGAGGCAGGTGGCATCAGAGGGTTGATGTTTCTAAGGGGGCTGTTTCTGCTTAGAGAGGGGCAAAAAGGGAGGGACCCTGCACCCTGCTATTCTGCTGTAAAATTAGACTTAAAAGAGTGTTGATATTCAATATGAAATCTGTGAACTAGCTATATACATGCATGGATGAAAATTTTCCATATTTATACCGATTTCAGAATTTTGAGAATAAAGAACCCTTTATGATTTATATGAAATTTATCTATTTCAGTATTTTGAAAGTTGGATTTCAGAATTTGTAAAACTTTCAATTTCCAACCATGATGTACATGTATTATTGTTGTATATTTTCATTGAATAACACTGCAATTAACCATGCATAAAGCATGATGGAAAAAGTTCAAATTTCATGTAAATCTGTGAATGGGAAGCTTTAACTAAGAGACAAATTGAAGACATTGTTTTATTACACTATCTGACTGGTCTTCATTGTCTGTCATTGATTTTCTGTAAAATTACAACAAGTCTGTTACTGGCCATCAACTTTAAGATGATTTAATGTAATGAATATTTATATCAAGTTTCAAGTTTATCTTTTAGTGCATCATGATAATCAATTGTTCATTTTCGTCTGGTTTTATGATATAAGTTGGTTTTACAAGATTGTTAATATTTAATTGTGTTTGATTCCTGGCGGCTGGCTATATTCCATGGAAATTTTCCTGAAATTAGCAAGAAATCGTTGACTCCTTAATGAAACGTTGAAAGGAAGTAGTTTTAGAAAATTGTTCAGGAAAGCTGGTTATGTGAGCCAGTTTCTTTAAATGATCGAATGAAATACTCGTATCAACCATTATCATACACTGCTCGTAACATTTCGAGGGCTGAGCGAAAAACTATTTTAACTCCATTTGAAAATAAAAGGTAGTTACAATAATGTTTCATACAGCCCTTGATTTAATTTGTGTATTAAGTGTTTGTGATCTATAAAACATGTAGTGTCAACAAAACCTTATACACTCAAGTCATTTAGGAAAGTTTAACAAATAATGTTAACAGAAAATTTGTTTCTCATGTTGCAAATTGCCGATGAAGGGGCTTAATCATGATTTGCCTGTATTGTGTAAGATGTTTTGGGAATTCAGGAACAAGAGAACAAAAGGAGCTTTCAGTCGGGACTGGTATTCTGTGTGCATTCAACATTGGTTTAATATTCATTTTTTGTGACAATCTGCATATTATAAGGGCTGTACTTCATTTAACAATATTCTCTTAAAGAGGCAAGTGAGTTAAGAAGTATGTGGGTAAATACTGTAAGCAGGCTTGTCCAAGTAGTAACGATGTTGAACTGGTAATCATTGGATAACCAGCTTCACATATGTTCAAATCCAATCCAAAACCTACCCTGTTCTTGTTTCCTTGAGCAAGAAACTTAATCCTACTAGCTTAGAACTGAGGGACCAGGAAGTGGACTCGAAATAGAAGTATCTAAGTTGTAAGAACTTGTTTCACAATCAAGCTCAAGTGAAATACATCATAGTATAAACTATGCTAAACCATGAGATGAGAACAGGTTTGAAATGTGATCAAATATCAACTGATATTATTTTCAACTTGTTTACATTTTCTATTTTAAACAAGTATAATGTCATGAGAACAGTTGCTGGTCTATTATTTAACATTTCACAATCTATATAAATATTCCTTGTACTTGAATGTACTTAAATTATGTGCGTGATAAAGTGGGTTCAATGTCTCGTTAATAAATGTATTTCAATTGCTGCATCTTCAAACTTTCTTGATTTTAATCTGTTTTACAGCTTAATATTTGCTGTTTGATTTTAAATGTTTATTGCAATTATCATAATGTTTTTCATTTTATTTGAGGCAGTTTATTGTTTGCTTAAAATAAAAGCACATGTTTGTGTAAAAATTAAAATAAACCAATCCATTCCAAAGGTAGGGTAGTTTTGAAATCAAAGGTTGTTATGATTTTGTTTTTTGTTTTTTTTAAATAAGTGTAGTGGATAAATCACTACCCCTTAAGTCAAACATTCTTTTTTCGAAATTCACATTATTCCATATAACTGAGTATCCTCAATACAGTGATTGTACATCCGACATTACCCTATAACTAGAACTCAAAGCATTTCCTCTGCTAACGATGGTCAATATCCATTATTAAATTTTTCTTCAATATAGAGTGCTACAATGTCCATTACTTCAATGCTTCTTTATTAGGATAATGCCATCTTTAGAACTTTAGACTGAAAATATATTCCATCTTAATTTACTACTGTGTACCTTTTTTACAGAAATTCGTACAAAAAAAGTTATTGTAAGTCAGTAATAATTTTCATAATTTTGCATTTCCAAGTCAAAAGGATAACAAGAACAACAGTTTCTATAGTGATATTCAAATGGTATACACAAATCTCCATATTTCAATAATATTTGGAATAGAGCAGCCATAAAATGACCGTATTATTAATATTTCTTGCATTCTTGCATATTTCTTACAATGATTTTTATCGTTAGAATTTTTGTGAAAAGCAGCACTGGCTGTTACTTATTTTACTTTTACCTTGGCTATTAGTCAAATCTGACCATATCAATTACCTGTAGATAGAAGAGTTGAACTATAACCAATGTCGAGATGTTATACCATCAGTCATTTATACCCGTACAACCAGTAATATATTTACACTGCCTTCCAAAAGTTAAGCCACCCAGCTAGCTTAGTTGGTAGCACGCAAGTCTACTGATAGAGTGGTCGTGGGTTCGATTCCTGGGTGGGGCATACTTTTGTGGAGCTTGGTCATGAATTTCTTTCTACAGCCATTCTCCCTCCTACCAATGATTCTAAATTATGTAGGGCAGTAGTCAGTCACTGACAAAAGTATGCATCTAGTAGTTGGTTTACAGCTAAAATCCAAAGATTTAGCCTTTCTAGGAGCAGTGAGTAGGTTGACTGACCCCCATTATACATGTATGACCTATACAAATTTTTGCTATGGTGTTAAACACTACAAAAAAAACAAAACAAAAATTCCTTCACTCTTCACACATTTACAATTTACATAGCATCTGCCCGACTTGTCTGACTTGAACATTTATGTCTGCTGACAAGTAAATATTTCCAGCCCACTTATTCTTGGACAAGTAATATTTAATATTTTTTAGCCAGGGCTCAACATTAAAAATTGTCCTACTGTCGCTGACAATCTATATTTGGGTTTGGCAACCTGTAACTGCTATTTAAGATATGGTTCGGGCAAGTTAAAATATAGCTGGCTGTTCATTTGGGTAACCTAGTTTAAAATTTAGTGTCTAGTCCTGTTTAGCTGTAAATACAATAACATAGCAATACTTAATATTATAAATGTTTCAATCATATTCAACATTGAACTAATTCATTCAATTATTTATTATGACTTACAATATGTATGTTATATCATACACATAGTTCACTATTTTTCTTTTTGAGTAATCAGTATTGAACCTCTGGACAAGTGCATTTTGATTGCAGACAAATATATTTTTTGAATTCACTTGTCCATGAGCAAGTGGACAATAATTGAAATTCCACAACCCTACATTGTACTATATGGAATTTCAGATAGATGTAAAAGTAGTTTATTGCTGTATGCTTTTTAGTATTGCTTTTTGAAATCAGTGCATTTTTTATTTAGTTGTGAAATCTTTATTTTGAATGTATAATTACAAAAAAAATCTTGGAACTTGCTATTAGTTCATGAGATATATTGATTACAGTTTCAAAGGCTGATTGATTACTTATGCTGCGACTTAAGAAAAATGAAATATATCCATAGAAATTCTGTTTACATTGCATGAATAATGTATGAAATAAACAACGATATAATAATCGATTAAAATTGAACATGGAAAATTGTAGCAAATCAATTAATTGTACTGTGAAGGAACTTTTGGAGGGCAGTGTATATATTTATATATATGTTATATATACATTGTATTTACTGTATGTATACAGAGTCTCGAAGTGCATTGTTCTTTGGATATCATTATATCATAGTTTTGTTTTTTCCCCGGCATTGGATAATTTTTCATAACAACTTGTACTACAGGTCATGTAAGTTATTTTCTTGTTATAAATCAAAGTGCTAATAGCGCTGTCAGACATGGGGTTTTGATGGAGTATATTAAGACAAAATTTATACAACAGTCTGAAGCATTACAAGGGAAATTTCCCTTACATTAACCAATTACTAAAGATTACTAATACAAATTAGATATACTTCAATTGCACAAATTGCATCGTCTGTTTGTAAACATGCAAAATGGACTATTTTGTTTACAGTAAGTAACTATCTCTTTAAGTGCGCAGACGCTTCTTAATATAAACACCCATGGTGGAATATAATGCAAATTTGCTAGTCTGCTACTAAACATGGGAATCCCAATGTAAAAATCGTCGACCCAGGTCTGTTTTTGGTGTAGGCTTCATACAGAATTTGAAATCTTGTGTCGCATAAAAGTTGTTGATTTGAGCCTCACTTGGGCTGGATATACCCTTTCATGAAAACTTGACATTGTTGTTGATATTTAAATTTATATGGTGTATTGAGAAGTTGCTGTTGTTGAAGGATTGATGAGTGCTGGTTAAAGACAAAGGTCCAGGAAAATAAGGTTATGTGACCTGGTCGTTAAAAATATTGATGATGTTTCCTTTCATTTGTGTGCTGCATAATTATTGTGTTCCAAACTTAGTACCACTGGAAATTTTGTAATGCATGTTCAGTGGATTGCTTAATGACCATTACTCCGTGCATTTCAAATTTTTGGGGACAAGTATTATTTGTTACATATCATTGCCAAGCTTATTGCTTATCATTGGCAACCCAATTTAACACAGTGAAGAGCAAATAAATTGACAACCATATTGCTTTCATTGACAAGTAAATTGCATTTCATTGACAAGAAAATAAAATATCATTGACAAGCATATTACATTTTATTGACTAGCATATTGCATTACATTGACAAGCATATTGCATTTCATTGTCAAGCATATTGTATTTCATTGACCAGTAAAGAAAATATCAATGACTAATAAAGTGTATATTGTTGACCAGCAAATCACATTTAGTTTACGAGCAAATTGTTTATCATTAAAAATATTGTTGACAAGTAAATTACATGTTGTTGACAAGTAAATTATCTATCATTTAAAAATATTGTTGACAAGTAAATTACATGTTGTTGACAAGTAAATTGTCTATCATTTAAAAATATTGTTGACAAGTAAATTACATGTTGTTGACAAGTGAATTGTCTATCATTTAAAAATATTGTTGACAAGTAAATTACATGTTGTTTACAAGCAAATTGTCTATCATTTAAAAATATTGTTGACAAGTAAATTACATGTTGTTGACAAGTGAGTTGTCTATCATTTAAAAATATTGTTGACAAGTAAATTGCATATTGTTGACAAGTGAATTGTCTATCATTTAAAAATATTGTTGACAAGTAAATTACATGTTGTTGACAAGCAAATTGTCTATCATTTAAAAATATTGTTGACAAGTAAATTGCATATTGTTGACAAGCAAATTGCATGTTGTTGACAAGTGTAGTGCATTCTATTGACAAGCAAACTTGATAATGTTAATTGACAAGCATAATACATATCATAGACACATGATTGTAATATATTCACTTGTTACGTGCATTAAGTTCTATGTTTGTTGTACTAGTCTCATGTTACAATGTCATTGATTGACAAATATTCTGCATGCAATGACAATGCTTACTGTAAGTTATTGGTCTGTCCTTGGATGTTTTTCATGCCATGCTGATTAGTTGCAGTAATAAGTAAGAATTATATAATAGTTGCCAAGTTACCTGTACGATTGTTTACATCCAGATAGTACAGTCTAGATTTCTCTAGACTTATGTTATATATTGATTGTACAGTGGAACCTTTCTATAACAATCCTTAGTTTGTAATACTCAGTGTTTGACTTAAACAGTGTCCCAGGATTCCGAGGGTCTTAAAAACTTGGGAAAAGCCTTATAATACTTTACTGGGGCTTTTGTCAGGATCCCTGAAAAAAATGCCATTGATGTCAAGACATCCTACAACATAACATGATGAAATGATGGAAAATTATTAAGTTTTGTAGTCATTATCATTTTCTTTCAAATAAAGTAATAACTGCATATATGCATATGGGGAATTCCAGCTTAAATATGAAAGAAAATGGCTGTTGTTGAGAGACGTTGATGTTAGAAAGTTTTTTTTTTCATTTGAAAAAAAATTTACCTCACTTAAAAGCGAACTTGTTACTAGGTCATTTAAAATACATACACTGGGGTCCAAAAGTTTCTTTACACATGTATTCTTTCATATTATCATTTTATTTTTTATTGCAAAAATAATTGCAGTCAAATATTTTTGATTTTTTTTGTATACTTAAATTATTATTTTATACATGAAAGAACATAATTGATTGTTCATGATAAACTGTATATTAGTTTTGAAACTACTCGGTATTAAGGATGTGTTCAGTATTTCCAAAAATATTGAAGTTCGATGTGTGACTGTAAAGAAATTTTTGAACCACAGTGTATGTTTAGTGGTGGTCATGAAGGAAAGTTTTACCGTTAAGAAATAAGAGTGGTGTTAAAACATACTTGTTCATATTGAGGTTACTGATGCTGTATGATGTTAATGAAACTAGGTCGTCCTTGACTGTGTTGTAAAGGGAGGTAATTCTACTGTAAGGATTATGTTGATGCTCATTTTGTAATTGAAATTTGGATAGAACATAGGTGTGTGAAGATAGATTGGATTATATAATGTGAACATATTCGTGGATCTTAATGAACATACGCTGAGTACTATTTTAAATTGGTGCCAGAGGATTTATTTTTATTCTTTATCATTGTAGTGGATTTAATATAAATAAAATAGATAATGGTTTTAAATTAGTGGCAAAATGTGTTTCATCTATTGATAATAAATCAGTAGTGATTTTAAATAACTGGCAAATTTGTGTTGCATATAATAATGATAAAATAAAAAGTGGTTTTAAATAGGTGGCAAATTAGTGTTTCATATAATTAAAAAAAAAGATAAATAGTTATTTCAAATGAGGGGCAAATGTGTGTTACTTATAATAATAGAATAGAGATTTTGAATTAGTGGCAAATTTGTTATTCAGTAATAATAATAAAACAGAGTTCACACAGTCTTGAAATAGCCCTTAATTTTGATGGTTGTCTTGTAAAGGCCCTCAATTGCATTGCTGTCCCTAAAAAGCCCTAAATTTGCACTGTGTGGTCCTAAATAACTATTTTTAACTTTAAAGGCCCTAAATTTAGTTTGGAAACTATTTGGTTTATTTTGTAACCAAAATCTAAATGATTCTTTTGACAAATGAGTGCCAAAATAAATATTTATTTGTCCACCATCATGGCAATAATTAATGCAATATCACCCAATCAAATGAAGAAAAAGAAGGGCTATTACTTAAAATTTAATTCGAGGTTTACAAAATTAATGTAAATATGTATTTTTTCTATAGGATTTTACATGTCTTATGTAAACCCAGACTGGTAAACATAGATCTGGATCCATGTTAGTTAAAGCCACTATATGAAGATATATTCATTAAGTGTAGACTTAAGAACTGTTTTACAATCATGAATTTATGAAAATATAACATGCAATAAAGACACAATTAACAGTTCAAACCAATCTGCTTTCTAAATTTGAGTTTGACAAAGTGTCCAATTCTTAAAAAAGTGGGGTACTTTTATAAGAGTGCACTACATTCATTTATATGGGGATATTTAATGTACCTGATCCAAAATAGTTGAAAGTTTAATTATGTAATTCAGAGTAAGGTTTTTCTCTAATAAGACTTCATCTTTAACATACTGTGATCAAAACTATTGTTTCGAGTATTGACAACCAAATTCTACTTTCGGTTTAAATTTACTTTCACTTTGAAATACAATAAATAACATGAAATATCTAATCAATAGTTGTATTTATTTAGAAAATATTGTTCATTAGAGGTGTTTGAAATAGATATAAGTCTATTTACTTGGCAGTAAAAAACAGTATTACTTTTGATATAGGGGCTTTAAATTCTATTCAGTATCGAGATGCATACACACTGTACAAATGTGTACTTTTATATCGAATATGAGCTGTTCATGTCAATGTCTTAAGTTAATGTGCACTGAACTACAACATATAAATTGATTGATAACATTTTATTACAATAATTTAGTGGAAAAGTCATTAAAAACAGTCTCCAAGCTATAAACTTGCTGTTGTTAGTAGACAACACATTTTTTAGTGAGATTTTATAATGTTGTTTAGCAATATAATTTGTGAGCTATATTTTGTAGTTGTTTAGGCAATGCATTCTGTCAGCGATATTATATTCCATTGTAAGACAAACAAATTTTGTGAGCTGTATATTTTATTCTGTCGTAAAACAACAAATTAAGTCTGGGATATTTTATTCTGTTGTTATAACAACAAATTAAGTCAGCAATATTTTATTCTGTTATTAGGCAAGAATTTTGTACTGTTGTTAAAATAGTAACCTTGATACTTCGTTTTATGATACTGAACAGTACATATCAATAATAGCATGTACTTTAACATTGAAGGTCGGAAGCAACAAGTGGGTGATATATTATTGTAGTGTATAGAACTGACTGATAGTATTTTGGTTCTCAAGTGTATGCATCTCATAGTGACTTTCTCTATCCTGAACATATAGAAGCACTGTATACAAGAACTGTTGTATACTAGCAGTATACAGTCAGGGATATATATAAATAGAAAAATATAAATATATATATTTGAAAACAGTGTTGTTAGAACAACATCAATCTATAACCAACAAAGATGCCTGTATTTATGGGAGGAAAGATTCTCTCTGTACATTCATTGTCACATTGTTCTAGTGTAAGTAGTATTCTGTTGTTATATCTCATCTCAAGATGTTAAAATATCATCTATGATTGGGTCTTGTCATTGTTATCATGATGTTTTTGTACCGACCCGCCCCCCTTGTCAGGTACTGACCCCCCTTGTCATGTACCGACTCCCCTTGTCATGTACTGACTCCCCTTGTCATGTACTGACCCCCCCTTGTCAGGTACTGACCCCCCTTGTCATGTACCAACTCCCCTTGTCATGTACTGACCCCCCTTGTCATGTACCAACCCGCGTTGTAATGTACCAACCCCCTCCCTCCTCTCATCATTGTCTTTGAGACATCTGATGATGTAACCCTCCCCCCTTGTTCCTGGTCGTCTTTGAGCCATGAATATGGAAGAAAATACAAGTTATATAAGAGTTGAATAATAATACATGTATATTCACCTTGAACAAAGATTGACCTTCTTTCCATTTTTGCCATTGAAAACTTTAATGTGAAAAATTTGATACACTTGCCCTGGTTTATACAATTTTACTTACATCACAATTTTCCTATGTATTGACATCGAAAATATAAATTAGAAAACTTGATACGTCTTCTCTAAGATTTGACAAAAAATTGTTTTCTTTAGTAAATTACAAACTTTATATGAAAATGTTTTGATGCAAATATACAATGTACTATCAAAATATAGGAAGATTATATAAAATATATTATATACAGTTTAACCTCTCACATCTGGAACTAGTGAATTCTGAATCTTGTTAGTGAAAGTTTTACCTCATTTGCATAATTTTTATGCTTTCTATATTAAATATGACTTCTTCTAGTCAAAAAATTGCATACAGACCGGCTACCCATTCCATAATTCTTATACAGACTAGGTTTTGAGATATTTCACCCTTTTAACAAATAAAATGATAATTTGCAAACAAATTATAGTAAAAATGATGGAAACAAAAGGGATGCAAGGATTTACAGTGTTTTTTTCCAGGCCATTTTGGAGCCGAAATTGGGCCCCATTCCCCTCTCCAAAAAGTTTATATTTTTCCCCTTCCCAGGTAAAAAATTCCCCTGTCAGAGCGTCCTAAAACTTTTGTACTTTTAGCAGTTTTGCCCATTTCTCAAGCATTACAGAGAAATCACAGATGAATATATGGGTTCAATAGTTGAAATTTCATATAGGTAGACAGTAATGTTACTCTGTTAGAGGATCCATGTAATCTCATGTATTGAAAAAAATTTCCCCTAATTTCGTTTTTGTCGCTATTCTCCCCTCAAAAAGGGCCCCACCACCTTTCCCCTAAGGGTGAAAATAAACACTGATTAAGATTTGGTATAATATAAGTTATAACCTATTAAACATGGCCTTGATGGCGATATACCTTCCTCGGTACCAACCACCCACACTGAAAATTTGTATATACCGCTCAAGGCCACCTTTTATTTGTTAATTGTCGAATTAATGCTCAAGATAAGTTTGCGCATTACTATAAAACATAGTTAACAGAGCTAATGCTAGATAAAATTTAAGGCAATGACTGATTATATTATATTCCCCTTTTAGATTTTGTTGGTATGCATTTTTCCTAGTTTGATTTAAATGTGAGCTTAATTTCTGATTAAAGGTCAAACTATGTGATTAAACTATGTTATGTTGATAATGGAAAAGTTTTTGTTCTTAACTATTAGATAATGTTATCATAAAATACAAATTGTTGATTGTTTAACATATTTGCATTTCAACTATGTAAACATTGGATTACATACTTCAGATATTTTGATGTCTATGTTTTTTTAATGAACTGTGTTAGGAGATTAAATTTATCTTAAATGTTGCCAGATACCAATGTCTCCAACAAAAAAGCTATTTGGTAAATTGTCTCCCTTGTTTTGAATAAGTTATTAATGATTTCTCTCCCTTGAAACAAATAAGTTGTTCATGATTTGTCTACCTTGATATAAATAAGTTATTCTTGAATTGTCTCCCTTGAAACAAATAAATTATTCATGATTTGTCTCCCTTGATTTTAATTTCTTATTCATGATTTGTCTCCCTTGATATATAAAAAAGTAATTAATTATTTGTCTTGCTTGATACGAATAAGTTGTTCATTGATCGTCTTCCTTGGTACAAATAAGTTATTAATGATTTGTTTCCCTTGATTTAAATAAGTTGATGATTTGTCTCCCTTGATGCAGATAAGTTATTCATGATTTGTCTTCTTTTAAACAAATAAGTTATTCATGAGTTGTCTCCCTTGACACAAAAAAGTTATTCATGATTTGTCTCCCTTGTTGCAAATTTTTCATCTCTGAAATGTTTTCCTTTTTTAGCATTTTTGAATGTTTTCTTACTCTTTTTATGCTGCTTCTTTCTTTTGATATATTAGTAGTTTTAATTTTGTTTCTTTTCTTGTCATGTGTCTTAAATCTTATAATGATTATGGTGTAATTTGATCTTTGTCTATGACAACATTTTTGTACTAGGCATCTTTTATGACATTTCATAGTTATACCCCCGCAAACGAAGTTTTCAGGGGTATACTTGAATCACCCTGGTGGTTGGTTGGTTGGTTGGTTGGTTGGTTGGTTTGTTGGTTGGTTGGTTGGTTGGTTGGTTGGTTGGATATGTGGTCTGTCCCAAAAAATTAATACATTTGTAGTATGTTTATTTCTTAATGTATTTGAGTAGAAGCTGTTATATACCATGATTTAATGGTGTATACAAAACTCATGTAACTATGGAAACATATCTCACTTGTTTAAAATATTTAATTGCGTTATATATTTTAAATCTAATTAGATAACTGTATAGTTTGCTTTTTTTCTCAATAGATTTTTTTCTTATCTTATTTTATAGAATTTGCACAGGCGTTTACAGTTGATGTTTATATGCATGTTATATCAATTCCAATTCAAAATGGCCGACTTACGGCCATCTTGAATTCTTTTTAATTTAGTTTAATTACTGTATGCTTATTTCTCATTATATTTTTTCTTAACTAATTTAGATAGAATTTTGCACAGGTGTTCACAGTTGATGTGTACATACACTTTAACTCAATTCCAATCCAAATGGTGGACTGGCTGTCATCCTTTTTTCAAAATTAATACAGTCTTATATTGACTTATTACCATACATATTTTGAAAAGAAATTGCATACAAGGTCTCACTAATACAGTTGATCAGTATGACTATTCTTCATCAATTTATATTCAATATGGCTGACTGGCAGCCATCTTGAATTTTTATTTAAATTACTGTATAGTACATGTATGTGTTTTTTTTACTCAATTTTAGCCAAATTTCGCTCCAAAGTCTTTATTGATGTAGTTGACTCGTACATGGATTTACTCTGGATACAAATTCATTATGGCAGACTGGCAGCCATTTTGACTTTGTTTAAATAACTGTATAGTAAGCTTATTTCATTACCAATTTCTTCTTGCTGAAGTCTGATTGATTTATTGATTGATTAATTGGATTTTACGGCTTATTAATGCAAAAAGGTCATATTACACCGAAAACAATTGATGATACTATTACTTCAATAGATAATGAAGATTTTACGTCTTATATTTTATGATAAACATTTATTTCCTTCAAGTATGGTTTGGTTTTGTTTTGGTTTTACGGCGCACCAACACAAAAAGGTCATATCGCGCCGAAAGCAATCAATGATACTATTTATTAAAACGATATTAATGATGTAAAGCTCTATATCTTATTATATACATTTATTTCCTTCAAAAAGTTAAGTATCGCATATGATGGTACAGACTCAAAAAGTTCTTTAAGTGAGTTAACTTTAAAATGTTTGTCACGGATGTCTTTAAGATCCTGACAGTCAAGGAGAACGTGTTTGACATGTAAATGCTCGTCACAGGGTATACATTTAGGTGCTTCCTCTCTTTTGAGGAGGTATGAATGTGTTAAATTGGATTGACCAATTCTATGTCGCGAAATCACTATTAGATCTTGGCGATTAGAAAATATGATGGTACAGACTCAATAAGTTCTTTAAGTGAGTTAACTTTAAAATGTTTGTCACGGATGTATTTAAGATCCTGGCAGTCAAGGAGAACGTATTTGACATTGAAATGCTCGTCACATGGTATACATTTAGGTGCTTTCTTTCTTTTGAGAAGGTATGAATGTGTTAATATAGTATGACCAATTCTACATCTCGTAGTAACTATTTGTCTCATTGATTAGCAAATATTATTGACGAAGATGAATCAAGGGTTCATGGCTTTATGTCATGTAACTTATTAAATATAGCATTATTCCACATTGTTTGCCATTTTGAGTTGCTGAAGTCTATTATGTACTGCTATTTTTATCAAATTCTTAATTTTGAACTTTTTTTTTGATGTATTGATATTTTATCAAATTCATAATGGCTGATTGGCAGCCATTCTGAGTTTTTCATTTTAAAAAGCAAATGATTTGATAATTTTTGTACAGACTTTGAGAAAGTAAGCAATTGTTTAAGTTGATGTGCTTGGCATTTTCTTAAGTGGAATTCAAAATGGCTGACTGGCAGCCATGTTGAATTTGCTAATATCTTGTACAGCAAACATCTTTTTTTTCTCACCTTATTTTGATAAAATTGTGCTGACAAATTCTCGTTGACGAAATTTTTATATGTATTTATTTTTTTATGTATTTCAATGGACCAACTAATAGCCATCTTGATTTTTTCTGTAATGTTGAGAAGAAAACATCTTATTTCGTTATAACTACATGAGATTTTAGATATTATTTTAACTTTACTACTGTGAAAATAATGATCGGTAATTTAAGCTTTCTTATGGGGTATTTGTGAAATTCTTGATACAAGATATTGTAAATACTAATTGTTTGATTTATATTGTGTACATTGCTGACTACCATTTTTACAATTGCCTTATTTTTTACTTATTTATCAAAAACTTACAAACACATTCTACATTTTGCTCATCTGGTTACAACATACTCATGATGAGTTTAAATGTGATCACTGTTTGTCTGTTGTTCCACTTTACATTCATAATGACCAAATGGTGTTCATTTCATGTAAAAAATCATTTGAAATATGACAACTCTGTTCATTTTGCTTTTTCATAAATCTATAGTGAATTACACTGTAATTTGCTGTTTATTTCCAATTTGATATTTGCATCCTATTCTTTTTATGGTTTTTATGCTTCTTACAACATTTACCCTTTTGGACTTCCACAATGTTGACTTGCTTTTATCTTGAAATGTTGCTGTTGCGGGGGTATTTTCGCCACTGGTGGCAGTTCTAGTTTCTAATTATTTTGTTAACCTCTTCCAATTCATGATCATAACCATTTTATTTTTACTATTTTTGTTTGCTGTTTTTACTCTTGTGTTATTTAATGTTTATTTTATATGGTATTTATTCAATTTTATGTTTTATTCATTTCTTTTTCACAAATATTATTACTATATATATTTAATACTTTTAAGTATCATGACTATTTAAAGTAAAATTATCATTCATACAATATGTCATCTTCTTAAAGTGTTGTTATCACTAAAATGTACTCATACCATATAACTAACCATTGTTTGCCTAGTGATAAGCTTATAAGATACAATATTGTGACAGGGGTTTGGAATTCCTATGCCATGTCAACAAATTTTGGTTATGTTACTGCATCCAATGCACCTAATCCAGGGCTGGCAAAATCAAACGTCTGTATTGTCCGTGTTGTCCCTAGGCAAGTACAGACAAGTGTATTTTTCAATAATTTTATACTATAATGTTCATACGGACAATTAACTTTAACCAGTTGGCAAGAACGGACAAGTTTACATTTATAAGATTTCGCCAGCCCTGCAACCTAGCTTTCCTGGACCCTAGTCTATAGTAAGTACTCACTTACCCTTCCACAAGGCCCGAAACTTCTCCATATACATTATTCGTGGAGGAAAATTGACATAATTATCAAATTTTCATGAAAGAGTATAAACCTGGGATTTGAACCAGTAACCCCTTTGAGACCCTAGATCCTGGTATGAAGGATATAACCTCCCAGGGTGGGATTCAAACCCCTACCCTCTTTGAGACACTAGATTCCAAATCCTGGTGCGCTACCAATTGAGCTACCGACACAGGTTCCATTTCAAGGGTTGCCTGCTTGACTGTAGTAAGTGCATTGTGTAAAAGAGTGAGTTACTACAGTCTTGCGGGCAACCCTCGATTTATTATGTAAATTATCTAACCATACACATATATTTTCTATTGACAGTTTGACTTACAAGGTATGGAACATGAAGGTGCCTACTACATTCAGAAACAACAGCTTCATGCAGCCTACTCCAGGTCAGCATTGGAACATAAATGTCGTCTGGACATTGATTCAGAACCTAATACTGTTCGTATGACTGGCATCATTTGTACTATTGGTAAGTGGACTTGTTTATATTGAAGGTTGTGAAACTCAAACAACTAATAGTGTCATTGTCACTTATTCTTTTTTCTTTATTTTTGGATGGGTTTAATGCCGTAGCAGCACATTGTGTAGGTCATAATGGCAATCAGTCAACCTACTCACTGTGCCTATGTCACAACTCAAATCAGCATTTTTTGAAGCTGTAGCAATGACATGCAGGGTGTGACACTATATTTCCTGGGCTCCAGAAGGAATCTCTCGTCAATTATCCACAGATTCCTCCTTAACAGGAGGAGTTCCTTCAGTAAATTACCAAAATTTGCAGTAAGCAATTCATGGAAACTTAAATTCACATAAGGCCACAACAAGTTGATCATATGTTCTACGGATTTTTCTAGAAAATAATGGGGCCAGGGTGAAATAAATCTTAATTCAGTTTCTTTATATAGCAGTTATACCAAATTTTTATGAGCGAGGGAGGAAATCAAAATATTTTTTTTGTAAAAAACGTCAAAATTAAGGTGCGAGGGTATCCATAGAACGCATGGTCAACTTGTGGCCTAAGCATTTCGTAATGAAGTTGTTGGAATCCCCAGCTAAGAATCATTTGGGTTCCTCCCTAGATTTTGGGATCCTCAGAATCCTGGGACACTGTATGTGTGGAACCCAGTCTAAGCGAAGCATCACTGTTGTCCCTTATTCCATGACCAGTAACCACAAATCATGTAATAGTCTAGCATGTCTGAGATATTTGAGACCATGTAGACAGACCGGTAATAGAATCTGTTTCATTTTGAGGCTTAATGAGACTTGCATTAACTGAGGTGAATTCTAGGGTTGCCTGCAAGACTGTAGTAAGTGCATTTCGCTAAAGAGCAAGTTACTATAGTCTTGTGAGCAACCCTCCAATTGATTTGTAGCGTATTCTGTCTGAGTGGCTTTAGGAACTTGATCAGACTTTATCTGGTCAGTGAATTATGTAACATTGAAAATTGTTGCACAGCTGGACAGCAAATTAGTCTTAGTGTCATTTTTAATGCATTTATAATTGTGGCTTTTATCACTTCGTCAATGTCCATTCTAAGGTGCAAAACACTTACGCACTAAGGTTATTCATTTTGTTATTTGTTTTTGGTGTCTTTTATTAACAAAAGTTTAACCTTTTACTTGTTGTGACATGGGTAAAATGTGGCCATTTTTATCACTTTAAATGCTAGGGTCATTTCAAGATGCTGTAATTTATAACTTCCTGTAGTGAAATTTACTAAAACCAAATGAAAAATCCAATTTAAAGGCCTGTGGTGGCCATTTTGAAGTGGGGGGGTCCAGACACGTGAATATGCAGGATTGACCATTTAAGGGTTTAAGATCTTAAACTAATTGCTCTTTGGCTGTGTGGAGATCTGTGTGTTTTTACTGTTGTTTCCTGATATGTTAACATGCTTCTTGCTGTTTTTTAGGACCTGCTTGTAGAGAAGTAAAAACTTTACAGAAGATGATTATTGATGGTATGAATATTGCTAGACTCAACTTTTCTCATGGAACATATGAGGTATAAACATCCCTGCTTTCATTGTAGCAATATGTAGGGGCAGATGTCCAGTGGCAGGACGCCCACTTAGAGATTGAGAGTTCCTAGGTTAGAATCCCACTAGGGACACTACTCATTTCCTTGGGCAAGAAATTTACCAGTGCTTGCTTCAATCCACCCAGGTGTAAATGGGTACCTACCAGGGTGGTATAATTCTGTTGGGTCAATTTGTCGGCTGCACTAATAAGCTGTAAAGTCACTGAAGGTGTGTAAGCATGAAACTTAGGCTTTCGATATCTTCCATTTGATGTAATTTAAATTGAATTAAACCTCGACAGAACAATAACCTCTGAATAGCAATACACTTTAGTCCCTCCCAATGGGTGTTGTTCATGAAAGGTTTTACTGTATTACAGAATCTGATTGGTTAATGTGTGGGAAATTTTATACAAAACATTATTTGATTGGCTGGCCTCTGTACTACCTTATAAAACTCCGTCATCAATATTACCTCCATTTAGCTGAACACTCAGTCATCTCATTGGATTTTATATCAAATGACCTTGACATTTGGTTACAATATTATGTGACCTTGACTTTGAATAGTATGTAATATCATGACCTTGACATTGATACATATCTTTCAAATGACCTTGACATTAGGTTACAATATTATGTGACCTTGACCATTTACTGGTCACTATTAGACCAGGAAGTACTCAGTGGTGTGTACTATTTCTTATTTATTTAGTCTATACATCAAATCAGACAGATGTAATAAGTCTAAACTAAAATGTCTTGGACGTTAATGACAAAGTTCTCCAAGGTCTAATCCTCTGTAAGCCTCAGAATCCTTAGAAATATTTCAGTATGACAGGAATAGGGTTAAAGATTATAAATATTTCTTCTATGTTTTATTTTCTCTATGTTATTCTGCTGGTTTTTAGTCTGCTATTATAAATAAGTTCAAACCAGGTCGGGAGCACAGCTGATAGCACGCCAGGATTTCGATTGTGGTTTCCCTAAGGGGTATGGTTTCAAATTCCATTCTTGGAGGCTATACCCTTTCATGAAAATTTGACTTTTATGTCAAGTTTCCTACATTAATAAAGTATATGGAGAAGTTGCTGGCTTTTTTTGAAAGGTAGGTGAATACTGGTTATAGACAACAGTCCAGGAATGCTATGTAAAGTGCACTCACCAGTGTAATATAACATGAATTTTGTTGACATGATTTTAAAGCCAGTATAAAGAAACTGATGCTGTTTGCTTAAACTTGCTATTTTAGAATACGTAGGTGATGGGTATAATATTGTAGCACGTGATTACGTGCCTTGTACTATTGAAATGTAGTTTTTATTTTAGTACCATGAAGGAACCATCAACAATATAAGAGATGCTGTCTCCCAGTTCAGTGAACCACGTCCATGCGCCATTGCCTTGGATACTAAGGGCCCAGAAATTAGAACGGGACTTCTTGCAGGGGTTTGTGACTCATTATTTTCATATTTTTTTGTCCCCTTGATCTTTTTTCAGTATCACGAGGGAACTATAAAGAATGTACGAGAGGCTGTTCAGCAGTTCAGCCACCCAAGGCCATGTGCCATAGCCCTTGATACCAAAGGGCCTGAGATTCGTACAGGTCTCCTTGCTGGGGTTTGTTGTTTTCATTACAATTGTTGTTGTTGTTTGTTGCCATAGTAACCAATCACATGTAACCTTAGTTACTGTTTAGTTAGAATGATGTCACTGTAGATGAATTAGACTAAAAATCTCAAAATATTTGTTGTTTTCAAATCAATTTATCCAGCATACAAATGTTTGTAGTTTTCACATCAATTGTCCCTGCATTTATTATAACTGTGTTCACAACGAACTTTTATTAGCATTGGACATTATTACTTGCATAATGGAATTTTTTTTTTTCACTAAAAGTCTTTTTGGTTGAATGCAGTTTTTTGTTGGTTGTGTTTTTTGTTAATTGCACAATTTTTTTCATATTACACATTTTTATACGCCCGTTTTGAAAAAACGGTCGTATTATGTTATGCTGTTGTCCGTCTGTCCGTCTGTCCGTCTGTCCGTCTGTCCGTCCGTGGACAATTGCTTGTCCGGATGATAACTCAAGAAAGGATATATCTAGGTTCCTAAAATTATATGTGTGGATAGCCCTTGGGTGGAGGAAGTTCCCTATTGATTTTGAGACCCCAGGGTTAAAGGTCAAGGTCACTGGGACTTAAAATAGGTAAAACTTGTCCGGACAATAACTGAACCACCAATGTACCTAAGTTCACCAAATTTAATGTAAGAGTAGCCCATGTGTCAAAGATGTACCCTATTGGTTTTGGGGCCCCTGCATGAAAGGTCAAGGTCACAGTGGCATCATATGGGGAAAAAACTTGTCCTGACAATAACTTAACAACCAATCTACCTAGGTTCACCAAATTTTATGTGAGAGAAGCCCATGTGTCAAGGATGTTCCCAATAGGTTTTGGGGCCCCTGGGTCAAAGGTCAAGGTCACTGGGACATCAAATTGAAAAACCTTGTCCGGACCATAACTCAACAATGCCTGTACCTAGGTTCACCAAATTTTATTTAAGAGTAGCCCATGTGTCAAAGATGTGCCCTACAGGTTTATGGGGCCCCAGGTTCAAAGGTCAAGGTCACAGGGGCATTATATTGAAAAACTTTGTCCAGACAATAACTGAAACATCAATGTACCTAGGTTCACCAAATTTAATGTAAGAGTACCCCATGTGTCAAGAATATGCCCTATTGATTTTGGGGCCCCTGGGTCAAAGTTCAAGGTCACAGTGGCATCATATTGAAAAACATTGTCCAGGTAATAACTCAACAATGACTGTACCTAGGTTCACCAAATTTCATGTGAGAGTAGCCCATGTATCAAGAATGTACCTTATCAGTTTTGGGAAGACACGGTTAAGTTTAAATCTTAAACCGGAAGATATCAAATTACCAAGCTGTGACTTCATATGTTCTATCAATATGTTTATGAAGTCAAAACGGCAAACAATGAAACACTTGTCCAGACAATAACTGAACCACCAATGTACCTAGGTTCTCCAAATTTTATGTGAGAGTAGCCCTTGGGTAAAGGTTATGCCCTATTGGTTTTGGGGCTCCTGGGTCAAAGGTCAAGGTCACAGGGGCATCATATTGAAAATCCTTGTTTGGACAATAACTCATCAACTACTGTACCTAGGTTCACAAAATTTTATGTGAAGGTAGCCCTTGTGTCAAGGATATTCCCAATAGGTTTTGGGGCCCCAGACCCAAAGGTCAAGGTCACAGAGGCATCATATGGAATAACCTTGTCCAGACAATAACTGAACAACCAATGTACCTAGGTTCACTAAATTTGGCGTGTAAGTAGCCCATGTGTCAAGGTTATGCCCTATTGGTTTTGGGGCACCTTGGTCAAAGGTCAAGGTCACAGGGGCATCATATTGAAAAGCATTGTCCGGGTTATTACTCAACAATGATTGTACCTAAAATCACCAAATTTCATGTGAGAGTAGCCCATGTGTCAAGGATGTACTTTGTAAGTTTTGGGAAAACAGGGTTAAGTTTAAATCTTAAACCAGAAGATATCAAATTACCAAACTGTGACTTCAAATATTCTATCAATATGTTTATAAAGTCAAAACGGCAAACAATGAAACACTTGTCCAGACAATAACTGAACCACCAATGTACCTAGGTTCTCCAAATTTTATGTGAGGGTAGCCCTTGGGTAAAGGTTATGCCCTATTGGTTTTGGGGCTCCTGGGTCAAAGGTCAAGGTCACTGGGGCATCATATTGAAAATCCTTGTTTGGACAATAACTCATCAACTACTATACCTAGGTTCACAAAATTTTATGTGAAGGTAGCCCTTGTGTCAAGGATATTCCCAACAGGTTTTGGGGCCCCAGATTCAAAGGTCAAGGTCACAGAGGCATCATATGGAAAAACCTTGTCCAGACAATAAATGAACAACCAATGTACCTAGGTTACCTAAATTTGGCGTGAAAGTATCCCATGTGTCAAGGTTATGCCCTATTGGTTTTGGGGCACCTTGGTCAAAGGTCAAGGTCACAGGGGCATCATATTGACAAACCTTGTCTGGGTAATTACTCAACAATGATTGTACCTAAGTTCACCAAATTTCATGTGAGAGTAGCCCATGTATCAAGGATGTACTTTGTAAGTTTTAGGGAAACAGGGTCAAGTATAAACCTTCAACCAGAAGATATCAAATTACCAAGCAGTGACTTCATATGTTCTATCAATATTTTTATAAAGTCAAAATGGCAAACAATGAAACTTTTGTCCAGGCAATA
The DNA here is from genome assembly GCA_025267735.1 of Mactra quadrangularis. NCBI lineage: Eukaryota > Metazoa > Mollusca > Bivalvia > Venerida > Mactridae > Mactra > Mactra quadrangularis. The sequence continues at coordinate 15,037,414 of CM046295.1, forward strand.
ACTGAACCACCAATTTACCTAGGTTCATCAAATTCTATGTGAGGGTAGCCCTTGTGTCAAGGATATGCCCTTTTGGTTTTGGGGCTCCTGGGTCAAAGGTCAAGGTCACAGAGGCATCATATTGAAAAACCTTGTTTGGACAATAACTCAACAAGGACTGTACCTAGGTTCATAAAATTTTATGTGAATGTAGTCCTTGTGTCAAGGATGTTCCCAATAGGTTTTGGGGCCCCAGACCCAAAGGTCAAGGTCACAGAGGCATCATATTGAAAAACCTTGTTTGGACAATAACTCAACAAGGACTGTACCTAGGTTCATAAAATTTTATGTGAATGTAGTCCTTGTGTCAAGGATGTTCCCAATAGGTTTTGGGGCCCCAGACCCAAAGGTCAAGGTCACAGAGGCATCATATGGAAAAACCTTGTCCAGACAATAACTGAACAACCAATGTACCTAGGTTCACTAAAGTTTATGTGAAGGTAGCCCATGTGTCATGGTTATGTCCTATTTGTTTTTTGGGCCCCTGGGTCAAAGGTCAAGGTCACAGGGGCATCATTGTCCGTGTCGTAAATCAACAATGACTGCAATTAAGTTCACCAAATTTCATGTGAGAGTAGCCCATGTGTCAAGGATGTTCCCTATTGATTTGAGGGCCCTTGGGTCAAGTTTAAATCATCATCCAGAAGATATCAAATTACCAATCAGAGACTTCAAATGTTCAATCAATATGTTAACAAAGTCAAAATGGCAAACCATGGAAATAATGCTATATACAATAAGTAAAATGAATTTAGTTCACCAAATGTTATGTGAGGGTATCCCATGTGTCAAGGATGTTCCCAATTGGTTTTTGGTCAAAACTGGGTCAAAGGTCAAGGTCACAGGGGCATCATATGGAAAACCCTTGTCCGGACAACAACTAAACAGTGATTGTACCTAGGTTAACCAAATTTTATGAAGATCAGCCCATTTGTCAAGATGTAATGTGTTGATAGCTATTTGGTATTTGATGTTCTCTTTTGATTTGGAAACCCAAGGGACAAAAGTCAAGGTCACAGGGACTTAATTCATATTGAAACATTTTCCGGACAGTTACTCAATAATAATTGTACCTACATTGTAGGTTTTCCAAATTTTATTTAAGGGTAGCCTTAATGTCTAGCATATGCCCCTTTTGTTTTAGGTCCCTGGGTTAAAGGTTAAAGTCAAAAGAAAAATCATGAGGAAAAACCTTGTCCAACTACCAACTTTACCTAAGATTTACCAAATTTTATGTATCAATACTCTTTGGGTCAAGGGCGAGAACTTTTGGTTCTGAAGCCCCAGGGTCAAGGTCACTGGAAGTTTGTATGGAAAACTTTGTGTCGGTGATAAATCAACCATGGCTGTACCTAGGTTCTCAAAATCTTTGCTTTGGATAGCCCTCCTGTTAAGAATGGGACCTATTCTGAGATCCCGGGGTCATTGGTCAAGGTCACAGGGACTTTATATGAGATAGAACACAGCATGGACTGCACACGGGCGTATAATGCCCCGCCCAGCGGAGCTCTTGTGTATTATATTTTAATGTGTTTATTAATTTGTTTCTGTTACACATTTTTAGCTCGACTTTACGAAGTAAATGGAGAGCTCTCCTACTCGCCCTAGCGTCGGCGTCTGCGTCCACATTTCTGATTAAATTTTTTGTGCAGTAAAATATTTTTTACAATAACTTCTTTATTTCTTGAGGTATCAACTTTTCGATACAATATATGTTCCTTATTATCAACCTCATCTCTTGCGACAAGATTCTTAACTCCAAAAACATTTTTTTTCAAAATTATCTCTGGTGAACTTGAAATTATTTTTTTTTACTTTATATTTGTTAAGGTTATATTTTCAAATTTTAAAATATATATGTTCCTTATCATCAACCACATCTCCTGTGACAAATACTTACTTAGTCCGGCATGCTATCTCCTCTGACAGTTCTTGTTTAACATATTGTTGGGAAGGATTTTATATAAGTGTGGTAAATTATAATTATGATAATTGATATTTGTAGTTTTCAAAAAAAATTCTGCAGCATTTAATTACTATAGCAGTTTTCACAGCAAACTTTCATTTGCACTTGACTTATCGAAAAACAATTTTTTTAGACAGATTGAAAGTTAATCGGAGTGAAAACATTCTTATTGTTTTGATGAAACAAAATACATGTGGAAAATATCTTATTAACATGTTTAACCATTTTCTATTTTTTCTCAGTTCTCATGTATTAGTATTGTTGATTGAGAAATTAAAGTATTGTTCTGTACAGTTCTGTTCTGTTGCAATCTCTAGAGTGTTAATATGTCTTTTTGGCTATACTATATAGAATTAACTTTATATAATTAAAAAATGCAGCATTCTTATTCTCATTTCTAAAATATTTTTTAAACTAATTTTAGCTTTTGCTATATATGTTTTTGGCTATTTTATTATCAATTATAACAAAGAACTGCATCATTCTTTTTTCTCATTTTATGAACAATTAATGAACATATTTTCAGCTTATGTTTGCTACAAGCTTTGAATTTTAACACTTTATGAACATATCTTAAGCTGATGTTCATGAACTATCAAGTTACTGTTTTTTTGTTAAATTTTATGAACAATTTTAAGTGAATGAACTTTCATGGCATTGCATTTTGTGTCATGAACTTTCATAGAATTGCATTTTTGATTTATGAACAATATTATGAATATATCTTTAACATCAATAATGAACTGTTTATGATCTCTAAAACAAAAGACTAGCATATTTTACATTTTGCCATTTTGTTCAGTTGAATGTTTCCCTGTTTGTTATTTCTATATCACTTATCCTAGATATATTTTTATGGCCCCTTTTCTTGTGTGTGTTTTATCATAACTGTATTCGTTGCCAACCGTACATACATTTACACTTGTAAAATAGCTGGTTTCCATTGATACAGTTATACTTGATTTCAGATGTATTTACACATTAGGATAGTTATTATATAAATATCACATCCTACTGAGAGTGATAAAACAGAATGTTCACACGAGACAAGTAATGTCAACCAAGGCTTTAGCCAAGGTTGACATTACTTGTCATGGGTGAACATTCCGTTCTATCACTCTTTGTAGGATGTGATATTTATTTTATTATACCGAACAACAAAATTAGAAATTGTTGACACTTTAATTTCCACAAACCGTTAATGTTATCTGTCTGTTTGTCTCTCAACTTGAAGACATGTTTACACCATTAAGTTTGTTGTTTTATAAAAAGCAAGTGTCTGCGCAAGGGAGGTAATTTAAATTGAATGGCTGAAAACTCAGGTTTGGGTATTAACAAACAATAACGCAGTAGTCTCCCATAGCTTTAAGTGGACCGATAGGTGATGTCAAGTGGGCCAATAGGTAATGTCCAAAGGGTAACATTAGGGATTGTCACCCGGTGACGTCACATTAGCCTATATAATAAACAAATCATGTGAGGTATAATAAAATAGATTGTGATATTTAAAATGGGAGTTATGATACTTCATACAATTGTAATTGTTATAAATGTACATGTACCTAAAGATATGTTTTTATTTTCTTAATTATTTTGTAAAAATTTAGAAAAATAAATCACACTTTTACAAAAATGTAAAGCTTAATATGGATGGCACTGTATAACAGAATTAGCTAATGTATTTTAATAGCAGGATTACATTTAAAAATCAATTTTCTAAACATGGCATGTTATGTTTAATTTTGGATTCATCTGTTTATGGGGGAAACACTTGAGTCCATATTATTAGCAGTTTCAAAGAATTTATTCTCGTGAAAACAAAACAAATTATTCAGTATGTGTGGCTCAATGAATTAGAGTATAGATATTACTCACTTGTTTTTATGTAGATAATAATTTAATACTTTTTCTATATTCATCCGTCCCTGTATTTGACGGACTATTCTTTGTTAAATCAAAGCACCAAGTAGAACAATTGTTATTCAAAGAACATTAATTCTCTTCTAACTTTAATTGAGTGTTTGTTGTTTAAACTTTTTAGGGCTACACAAAATAGTCAAATTTTTATGCAGATTGGCATTTTTAATTATTACGAATTAAATGAAACCGAAAATGTATTTATTGATAAAGCAAATTTATAAGAATAAAATGAGTTTTAAGCTTAGTCAGTTATGCGGCATGATCTGCCAGTTTCATGTTTTAAAAATGATTATTTGAATGACTGAAAGGTAGAATGTTAATAAGCAAAAAGTTAAACAGTATATTATTTTAACATAATGTAGAAACTATTTTTATAATTAACCATCAGTGGTACATACATTAACCCCACTGATTTAAATGTTTGATATTTGTACATTAATACAGATATCTATTTTTATGGATAGTGCTTTGAATTTAAGAAGTACTGAAGTTATATAGTACATGTGTATAGCCTGTTTTTTCTCAACTGTCAAAACATGAATAATTTCACGGTGAATTCATTTGTAAAAAATATGGTCTTTCCGAAGATTTTTCGAAGATTTTCCGAAAGTGTGTTTTATGATCGTGTAGAGCTAGCTTATTGTGGGTTTAGCGCATTAAGGTTGTAACTCACTCTTTTCTTATATTGAGTTACGACTGTAATGTTATGTGCTATGATAGGTTTTTAGTAAAGTTATTTCTGTAACAATGAGGCCACGAGTATATAAATACAATAAATATAATAAATTCAGTCTCCAGGAAATTATTCAAGCTTTGACAGTTGAGAAAAAACAGACTACAATAAAAACTCTAATCCTCTGAAAACTGGACGATTTTTAAAGTCCCATATTTTTCCGTATTAAATGCATTGAAAAATATCCTCTGAAAACCGGAAACTCTGAATTCCGAATACCGGACTTTTTGCCATGGCTTCTAATAATAGATATGCATAAAACATCCTCTAAAACCGGGAGCTAAGTGTCAATTTTCTGTGTATTGTAACAGTCAATTGTTAATTAAATATCCAAGTGTTTTATCTAAACAGGTGTGAAAAACACTTGTCTGTCATTGTTTAGGATTCTTACAATGTTTGTTTTGTATAAACATGTATTGTTGTACAGATATGATTTGTGAAAATATTTTAATTTCAAATATTGTTTTTATACAAATAAAGAGGCAACATGTTTGTATTCAAAAAAACCAATGTTGGTTAATTGTAAGGAAATAATAATTACTCTTTTTTTTATTTTGAGTAAGATATTAGAAAAACATTACATGTTTATATGACATTGTTGCTGTTGTTATGTGTTTATATGCATTCATTTAAAATGAGAAAAGCATCCATATTTATCAGTTATTTATTTGAATGCATTTTAAGTCCATTGCTAACATGTACATGTAACTAAAGAAACGTTATTATTTCAATTTTCTTGTTTTCTCAGTTAATTTATACTTACCAAACCAAAATTGACTAAATTGTAATGAAAAATAAGTTAAGATATAGCTGATCCATCCATTCATTTTAGGAAATTGTCCCACCAAACCCATAGCTATGTTTAATTAGTGATTCTGTATAAACCTCTGAAAACCGTTACCCTCTGAAAACCAGACTTTTTGGTCAGTCCGGAATAGGTCCGGTTTTCAGAGTTTTTACTGTATATGAACATAGGTTATCCAACAAGTCTCAAGTATTCAAATCAGCAGGGTTAACATACATGTATGTTTCACTGACAGTTGAATGAAATTTAACAATACCAAGTATACAGTCATGTTTTTTACAGGGTGCATCGGCTGAGGTACAACTCGTAACAGGAAAAATGATAAAAGTTACCATTGATGACCAATATTATGAACAAGGAACTGAAGAATTAATCTGGGTAGATTATAAAAATATTGTAAAAGTATTAAAAGTTGGAGATAGAATGTTTATTGATGATGGACTTATCTCAGTTATCGTAAAAGAAGTTGGTAAGTCCTGCGTTTTTTTTTCAACTTTAGGAATTATTACAGGAAAAGTTGGCATACGGGCTCTTTGGGGGAGCAGGGGATAGCAGTTTTTATTTGTAGGCGAAAGTTGGTGTGAGTGCCATTTTTGAGAGAAAGAAAAAAAGATTTTTAGGAAATTTAGTAGGACCTATTTTTGGGGACAATAGAGATTTTCAAAGTTACCCTTAAGGTGGCATGAGGGCTATATTTAAAGAAAAAATAGCAATTTTCACTTGTTGGGGAAAGGTGCAATCTTTTGTAAAATTCTGACTATTTAAGCAATAAATTTGTCCAAGACTTTTCACATAAATGAATGCATTTTACTAATGTGGACTAATTAAATTTGAATGAATACATATTTCCGGCACAGAATATTTTATTGTTTTCTTGTACTAAGTGGGGGCTTCTCAATGCATATGAATTTTTCAGGTGGGGACAATTTTATTCTTGCTGAATACATATTTCCAGTAGGCACATTTTATTAGAGACTATTTTATTGTGTATGAATACATATTTCAGGGGCGGACTATTTTATTGTGTATGAATACATATTTCAGGGGCGGACTATTTTATTGTGTATGAATACATATTTCAGGGGCGGACTATTTTATTGTGTATGAATACATATTTCAGGTTCGGACTATATTATTTGTGTATGAATACATGTATTTCAGGAGCGGACTTTTTAATGTGTGAGATAGAAAATGGTGGTGATTTAGGAAGTAAGAAAGGATGTAACCTACCTGGTATAGCTGTAGATTTACCTGCTGTCTCCGAGAAAGATATTTCTGATTTAAAGTTTGGTGTAGAACATGGGGTAAGATTAACTCTATCTTGTTATATTTGATGTTGACCTGTCACATGTCAATGTTGGACTATAAAGCGGCATTCAAAAGCTTGGACTCAACCACAGGTGGCCGGCACGGTCCAGAATAAAAAATATTATTTACGAGGGTTGTCCCAGAAAAAGTGGGATAACGTTTGTAACTCTTAAAATAATTAGCGTACGTTAATATAAATTTAACACATTATAAAATGAAGTGTTTGCTACTCAGTGGTAAAGTTTGAAGTGTGTATCTCCAAAATTAACAAAGATATGCAGAATAGTAGCTTACTAGTGAGTGTGTGCCGGCGCACGATAATTAACGTCATTATTTTTAAACTTTATGTTGACCCGTAAGTGTCTATTTAAAAAGTTTTTCGAAGCTAAAACATGTCTTTCCATCTCATCTTCAGTCAAAAGTCGAGGCACCCAGCTCGCACACACACGACTCATCTGTAGATTTTCCACAATTAAGTGCTGAATAGCCTACTTACTCATTTCTGTCTTTTCTGAAAGTTCACAAACTCTTTTCAATTTTTCAGCATCTTCGGCTTTACACTTCTTTGGTCATCCCCTACTTTCTGCTATTGTAAGCTCTGACCCTTCAGAAAAATGTTTGTGCCACTTAAATTCAAGTGTGCCAGACGCTCTCTTGAAGCATTCTGTAGATTCCATTTCTTTTTTTGTTTGTGTTAGTGTCATTCCTCTCTCGACACAGTATTTTATGACGTTTTTTTGCACCGCAGATTTCGCCAACGTCGCCATTTTAAAAGTAGTTTCTATCAAATATTTAGTAACGTCAATATTTATGACGTCAACTACATAAAAACATCAACATTTTTGCGCCGTTTCATGCCTTACATGCAGATGTATTTTTTATTCCGTTATTTTTGCAATAACCTGGCCATATATGGCTTATGCCAATGTTGGTCATGTTAAAAAATGGTGTGCGCCGCAGACCTCTACCGCGCATGCATATTCATGTAATATTACGTACAAAAAAACATTGTTTTGATATAATATGTATGCGAAACAGTGTTAAAATGTTGAAAATACATACTGTGTAATTTTTGTATCGATCAGACGTTGCATTTGCAAGTAATTAAAAAAGTCCCACTTTTTCTTGGACAACCCTCGTATATAAATTATGTAAGGTATATTACTAAAAAAATGTAATTTTTTATACAAGTTTGATTATGAGAAACCCAGTTTCTCCTTTATGAATTATAGTATTTCACAGATTTATATATGCATGCATAGTTAAGGCTTTCCAATTTGATGCATGAATTTCAAAGGTGTGTTTCAATAGCGATAATAGTTATAAGGAAATCAAAGGATGAGTATACTGTAGTCCAATTTTTCAACTGTTTAAATTTGAATAATTTAATTAGCAATATCATGGTAATTGTTAGACAACGAACATTTTATACACAAGTCATAGTGAAATTATTCATGTTTTGATGGTTGAGAAAAAAAAAACAGGACAACACCAGGATAAAATTGTCAAGTAACAAATACATTTACAATTTTTTTCTTACTAATTTATGATTATATATTAAATTTTCAGGTTGATATGGTATTTGCCTCATTTATCAGATCTGCTGATGGAATCAGAGAAATCAGAAAAATTCTTGGTGATAAAGGAAAAAATATCAAAATTATTGCTAAAATAGAAAACCATGAAGGTGTTAAAAAGTAATTGAGAATCTGAGTAGAGACTATTGGATTTTGAGCTTTTATGGCAATTATCTACTGAATGAAATTAGTTTTGTCATTCAAGTTTACTATAGCACAGTTGGTAGCACATCAGAATTTAGAATCTAGTGTCTAGGATGGGTGGGTTCGAATCCCCCTTGGGAGGTTAAACCCTTCTAGGAAAATTTGACAATTTTGAATTACATTGTATATCAATTTTCCTCCATCAATAAGGTATATGGAGAAGTTTCTGGCCTTGTGAAAGGGTAGGTGAGTACTGGTACAAGGGTCCAGGAAAGCTAGGTTATGTGCGCTGTAAAATGTAAAATAACCAAAATGTGTTGACACGGCCAGTATAAATATATATAAAAAATCAAGTTTGCTAAATAAGCTATTGGGTTTGCTCCATATGAAGAGAGATGTAATTTATTAATTGGCTGATGATTAAAATTGTGGTGTCTGATTGCCCCATTGATAGAAATTGTTGGGGACATTTAAAACCTTAGCATAGATATTTTTTTTCAGATTAATAATTGATATGCATTTTCAAAAATAGATAATAAAGCCACAAAGCTCAATGATTGTGGCTTTGTTTATTTCAACACTTGCTGAATTATTTGTTTTGGCTTGTGACGCAAAGGTAGTTTGTCTAAAATGGCGTCTAAATATGTCCAAGATTATTCCTAGTGAATGGCAGATGAGTTCTGAATGATACATATATGTCTACAAATAAGACTTATTTCTACTATGAATCTTAAACATGATATAATATTTACTGTATGATATAGGTTTGATGAGATTCTAGCTGTGACAGATGGTGTAATGGTGGCTAGAGGTGACTTAGGTATAGAAATACCTCCAGAGAAAGTCTTCTTAGCTCAGAAAATGATGATAGGTAGATGTAACAGAGCTGGTAAAGCTGTTATCTGTGCTACACAGGTAAGTTGATCCTGCTGATTTAAATACTCAATATGTGTGATCTACAAATACCTTCAGAGAAAGTCTGCTGATTTAAATGCATAATATATGTGATTAGTATGCAAATCATGGGCATAAACAAAAACTGTCTTCACAACTTATGTAGCAGTGGTCCTGTGGTATGACGCGAGCATAGGGATCAAGAGGCACTGCTAATTTCCTTGAGCAAGAAATTTACCAACAGACGTTCCACTCCACCCAGGAGTACATGGGTTACTGCCTGCTGGTAATATCAATAATCAGGGGTTATATAACAAAATTGTACTGTTGACAACATGTGTATAGAAGCAGACTTCAAACTGCACTTAAATTTTTAACTTTGGTATTTTAGATGTTAGAAAGTATGGTAAAGAAACCACGTCCAACACGTGCTGAGACAAGTGACGTAGCTAATGCTGTATTAGATGGTGCTGACTGTGTTATGTTGTCAGGAGAAACAGCTAAAGGTTTATATCCACTAGAAGCTCTGAAAATTATGCACAAGGTTTGTATACCTTCAATAAATTATATTTATCAATTATTATTATTTATTGTGGCGCCAGAGAGGCTGAGCTGTAACAAGATTGAACTGGTAAACATTGGATAAACAGCTCCACATTGTTTCAAATCCCATGTAAAACCTACCACATTGTTTCCTATAGCATGAACATTTTATCCTACTAGCTCAGTACTGGGAGACCAGGAAGCAGACATAAAAGTGATTGAATCCTTTGTTCAGTGCGCATGGTTTTCAGCTACCTCACTGATACAAACTAAGATAATAAAAATATAAATAAAGAACAGGGAAACATTTAACTGTATCTCAACTATACAGTGCCATTCAGAAATACATTTACTCTTGTAAAAGACTAGTTTTTTCATTAGGACTATTGAATTTTATTTCAGATGTATTTACACATTAGAATAGTAATAATAGATTGTAACATTTGAAAGGGGAGTAATGATGCTTATGCCATTGTAAATGTTATGCATGTTTATGTATCTAAATATAAGTTTTAAATTTCTAAAGTCTCTGTAATAGTAGAAAAACAAATCAAACATTATCAAATGCTTAAAAGTATCTATGGATGGCAATACATATAAAAATGATGGAACACACGAGAAAAGGGGCCATAAAAATATAAACAAGGGTATGTGAAATGTAGGGATGCATTTATTTTTTTTATCTCTATAAATGACCAACATTTTTTACTCTATATTTTACCAGATATGTAGAGAGGCTGAGTCAGCTATATTTCACAGTCAATTATTTGAAGAATTAAGAAGAGAGACACCAACACCCACTGATCCTACACATACTGTAGCAGTGGCTGCTGTAGAAGCTTCATTTAAATCTATGGCATCAGCTATCATTGTTATAACAACCACTGGAAGGTATTGCTTTTTTAGCCAGATTTTTCAATGAAAAAATTTGGCTTATAGTTTTGCGAAACCTGGGTGGGCGGGCATTGTGTTAAAGTTTTTTCTTTACCGTGTATTTCTGCCATTTATTGTCAGATTATTATGAAACTTCATACAATGATAACATATCATGTGATGAACAGAATTAGAAAGTAACCACAACTGTACCTGGCTTTATTAAATGGATTATTTTCCTTTGTAATTTCTGCGTTAATGTTTTTAATATGTTGGATATCTCTGTCATTTATGGTCAGGTTATGATGAAAATCTGGCTTTAATGAGGTTTCCACATTAAATTTCTTGTATAAATACCTAACATTGTAGTTAAGTTTCATGAAAGTGTGTTGCCTGCAAAAACTGGGTCGAAACCTCAAGGGGCGTTGCCAATAAGTTTGGTCTAAAAGCAAATTTTGTTGAAAAATTTACTTGCCCGGGCTATCATTGGGTCATTTATTTATGGATTTTAAAATTACTTTCACAAATGTTTACTTAACTTAGACTGTGTGTCGCCTGCAATACTTCCAAGGGTGTGTCAAATAAATTTGGTCGAAGGTCAAATGACCTTCCTCTTTGATTTTGACTGTGGCAGGTGTGTTTTTTTCACTCCTGTGATAGCTCTAGTTGTGTTTGTCTCTAATTTTAGATCTGAATAATTGACTAGGGATTCCTTAGGGGCCCCTGATTAAAATTTAAGTGTGGAACCCTTGAGGGTATCAAATAAACTTGTTAAATTGTACAATTTCAGATCAGCATTTTTGGTATCAGCATACAGACCACGTTGCCCAGTACTGGCTATTACAAGGAATGCCCAGACTGCAAGACAAGCACATTTATATAGAGGTGTATTCCCTATACATTATGTGGGTAAGTATTTGTGTGTTAAAGTATCTTCTATACTTTTATATAGTGTTCATCTTGTAGTCTATTAGTTTATAGTTGAGTAAGTCTATGAAGAGTTGAAGCTATACAACCAAGCTTGGCGTCAGTTGACATTTTTTATGTCCAACCTCCCATTTCTATATATTTATAATCTGTTTGGGGTCAATTGACATTTCATCAGACCTCCCATTTCTATATTTTCATTATTCGTTCACCAATGAAACAATTAGTGTATACTTGGACAAACATATGGTCAGTTGCCTAAGCAAATCACTAGCAAGCACTTCTCCCTCTGCTACCCTTGATTTGATATCATATACTTGGAACTTGGTGTAAGAAGGGTACCAGAGGACAAAGTGTTTGTTAGTGTTATGCTTAGGAAACTGGCCATAAGTACATGTAACCTGTCTTTGTACACTAAGGATTACTTTGTTTTTATTTTTTTTAAACAAATTAGCCCCTTGTCTAACAGGCATGGTTATATAGCCTCAGCGTAATGTCAATTTTTAAAGGGACTTGGAAATAGAGCTGTATTGCTAGGCTTTGTATCTGTTTCTATTGAAAAGGACTTAGCAATAGTAGTAGTAGTGCTATGCTTTGCATCTATTTTAATCACAAGGGCTGAGATAGGGCTGTTAAGTTAAGCTTTTACTTTTAAAGCAACTGTTTTATGCTTTTTATTAGAACTGTAGAGCTATGCTTCACATAAACTCATTTTAAATGGACAATGAAATAGTTGTGTAGCTGAGCTTGGCATTTAGATGTAAGGGACTGCTTGATATTTCCCACTGTAGTTGGTTATAGGTAAATTGGCTAGTGCTCTCACTTTCCTCCCATGAATATTGACAATTTCTGTTAAATAGAAATATTCAGATATACATCTACATTTAATGTAGACAGTAATAAGAGATTTTTATAAATGAATATTGATATAATGCTTTATTAAGTATGGCAAACACTGGCTAGACAGACATATATTTTCATTGATTTATTCACTCTATCAATTTATTAAAAAAACTTCTTGTTAAAAACCATGGGGCAAGGAGTTTCTGTATTTGGCATATGGCATCACATGAAGGTCCTCTACATAAACTTTTGTCTTTAGTAAACTACAATATGTCTTAAAGTTTTTTCTCCTTTTACAATAAGATGATGGTTTCATTAAAACATACATATATCATTCACCACAGTGTTTTATATCATCATTGTTATGAATGTGATTGTCTTACTGGATTTAATTCCTTGTACATTATTGGAATCCTTCTGTGTGATGGTAAAATGTTTCATGGAGTGCTTATGATACAAGCTATCTGATTGGATGCTTTCATGATTTCATGGTTCAATAAGCTCCAATCAGATTGCTCCTTATAAATTATTTAATGATGCCTATTTGATTGGTTGCTACATGATTTCATGGTTTAATAAGCTCCAATCAGATCGCTTGTTGTAAATAAATGCTGATTTTTTGGCAATTTAGAAATTTATCACACAGAGGTATTCCACAATTAATTGGTATTGGATATTGTGTTACTTTTTATTTAGATTTAGTTTGCTTATCCTAAGTTGATTTTTATTGTATAGGTTCATTCTTTTGGCTTTGGTTTTTTTGTCCAAACTTTTGCATTTATGATTTTTAGTTTCTTTTTTGTATAGGTGTATTACCCTTACATAGTTTAAGCACACATTTAACCTACTTCAGGTGACTTTGTTGTAAATAAAGTAAAATTCTGTGACCCCTTGTGGTGAACTCTTATACCCCCATAAGGACCCTATACTACCTAATTAGGGAATTTTAACTTGCATTGAAATTACTGTATTTTTCATTGGCAAATTATTCATTGTGAAAATCCACTTATACTTTTTGAATAACCAGTAGCCATAAGTATGGGGTTCTGATTTTATATCTAGTAATGGTTTCTAAACTTAGGATAGGGTAGGAATCTAGGTATACAGTCCCTAATGCCACTTTGACACAGTTAAAATAAATTTTCTGAAAGTATGATAAAAGCTTACAAAGAATGATATTTTTCATTGATTTAAATATCTTAATCCTTTTGCATGGATAAGATTTTTTATAAAACTTGCAATTTCAAAAATATATGACAAAAACTTTTATAAGGACTTTAAAAATAGTAATAACCTCCCTTGGGTTATGAAATTATAATAGCAGTTGGTAGAGCGCCGGGATTTGGATACTCGTGCCCGAGGGGGTGCGGGTTCGAATCCCACCTGGGGAGGTTATACCTTTCCATGAAAATTTGACAATAATGTCGATTTTCCTCCATTGATTAGATAATATGGAGAAGTTTCCGGCCTTGTGGAAGGGTAGGTGAGTACTGGTTATAGACAATGGTCCAGGAAAGCTAGGTTAGGTGCGCTGGACGCCGTGAAATGACCTAAATTGTGTTGATACGGCGTTAACTCCAATAAATAAATAAAATAAATAAATAAGAAATTATAATAATTTAAAATGTGTCCATAAAAAGTCTTATACTGACAATTATGAAAATATCTAACATGGTAAAAAGTTTAGAAATACAATGTACAAACAAATAAAACTATTTTTAGAATTATTCAGCTGTCATAAAACATAATTTTAATACACCTGTTTAAAAAATAGTCATATTATGTTATGGCACTGGTCGTCCAACTGTCCCTCGGTAATATCTTGTGCATAAAACTCCTCTTTTGCTACTGGACCTATTTTCTTCAAACTCTTACTTATTATAGATATTGAAGTTATGCATAAAGGGGACATAATTCAATTTTCATCATTTACTTTCAGATTATTACCGTTATATATACTAAGAAAGGGGAGATCATTCAAATTCCATCATTTTCTTTTGAAATATTACCACTTTCTATATGCTATAAACTAATTCTTGCGCAGACGACTCCTCTTTTATTACTTGCCTTAAATTCTTGTAATTCTTGTTTCAAGTTGACCCATCTTCAGGCGTATTTTGCCCCTCTCAGCAAAGCTCTTCTCAGTTATGAATATTATACCTTAAAAACATCTCTGTGTCTTATATTGTAATGATATTTCTTACTGCATGTAGTTTCCTCATCTTGTCTAAGCTGGTTCTTTATTGTGTATTGTAATATTAAAGATAATTCTTTAAACCTTGGTCTGGTTTTGATGGCATAGTAGACTAGTAGCAACTATGATTTTGAAGCTACTGGTGGAAAGGGTTACTGGTTCAAGCCTCAGTGGGGCTAGTTATACACTTCCATGACTTTCAACAATAATGTCAATTTTCCTCCATTGATTAGATTTTTAGAGAAGTTGTCTGTCAGGTGGAAGAGTATGTGAGTACTGACTTGAGAACAATGTCCAGGAAAGCTAGGTTAGGTGAGCTAGCTAGCCTAATATAACCATAATGGCCTCAACCCCAGTAAAAACGTATTTTTATACCCCCGCTTCGAAGAAGAGGGGGTTATACTGTTTTACCCTTGTCCGTGCGTCCGTCCGTAACAAAATTTCCGTCGCAGTTTTCTCAGCAACTATAACATGCAGCAGCCTAATACTTTGCATATTGCTTCATCCCATAGTCCCATGTGGTGTAAAGCGATTTCATGCTCCTTGCTCATCTACTTCCTGTTTGTCGCAAATTTTTATATTTTTGCGGGGGTATCACTAGTGAGCATTAGCTCACAGATTTACTTGTTTTATATTGATACCCTCTCCTCCTATTGTTGTGTGCTTTATTATACATTGTCTGTGTCGGTGATCACCTATCATTAGTCCATAGCTTGGTCGGTACATCTGCTTGCCACCTCTTTTTTGCTTCATAATTTGTGAACTATAAGACCTAGGGTTTTTCTATCTTGTAAGAAGGTTAGCCATAGTTGGTAGATGAACCCTACATGTTTGTTGGGGTCAAAGGTCAAGCTCACTTTAAGTCTGTCATCTTGATTCAATATTTGTAGACAGCACATGCTTTGAGTGTTATCAAACAAAATACCGTTTGCTGCTAGGCATTCCACTTGCTTTGTAGCATTGATAAACTTTATATCAATGTGAATCACTTGCCAATTTACCTATTTAGATAAAACCTAAATTATATTATGACCTTGCAATGTATATTTAAAAAGATAGGCCTCTGGCCTCCCTTAATAAACTTGTCTTGTCTAGTAGATGTTTGTCTTTGCTAGACTCTGTTGTCTTATGGTTTGAGTTTTAAGATCTTTAATTCAACCTTAGATAACTGACATTACGCCAGACCTCCCATTTCTGAATATTCATAATCTGTTCACCGATAATAAGGATTTACGTATACAAATGTACTTGAACAAACATAGTCACATGTCTTTGGACAAAAAGGATTACTTTATTAAACAAATTAACCACTTGTTTGAGGGCGTGGTTATAATAGCCTCAGCGTACTGTCAATTGTAAATATGTAGATGACTCATTTGTTTTTTTATTATTTTAAATTGCTAACTGGCAGATGAAGGTAATGTTCTTTTGAAACTTTAAGAACAGCTTGATAAATAATCTTGATCTAATAGAAATGTAAACTTGATATTTACTGTTTACTCAAGTTTTAACTGACTTGCTTACAATGTTAAAGGGTATACGTCTATGACTGACAGTTTAAGTCGTGTAAATTATTTTAAAAAGTATATCGTAATTATTTATAAGGTCCCGCATCCAAATGATCAAAGCACAGAGAAAATTTGTGAAAAATATGTTTGTGAATAGTTGAGCATCATATCTTTATTAATGAAGTAGAATATGACAATATTTTGTGCATTCTGAAGCAAATAGCGTGTTCAATTGTAATCAATTTATTCATCATTATTCATGATTGTTTGACAATTTCCGTGTTTTAATTCGCCTATGAATACAATTGGACGCGACTATGAATATATTATCTTAAAATCAGAGAATTTATGGCATTTATTGTTACTATGGTTACTATAATTCATGTCTGTATTATTGATCTTATTAGCCAATTGTTTGGGTTTTACTGCCCATCAACACAGAAAGGTTATTTCACGCTTATAAGCTATAGTTGTATTTTTTGCTATAAAAATATAGACGTATACCCTTAACCTAAACATTGAAGGAATAATTATTCAAACTTCATATTTTTAACTGTTAGTGGTACAAACATTAACCCCACTGATTTAAATACTCACTTCAGTGCTTTTGTACTCCTGGTCAGTTTAAATAAGCATGGTTAAAGTTTGCTTCACTGACAGTTGAATAAAATTTTACAATAATAACATACCAGTATGCAAATAAACTGGTAACATACTTTAAAAATTTGAGGCCCACTCTGTTATAGTTGGTTAAAACAGTGATAACTCCATTTTTATTACGATGCATGATAACTTAACATACTCAAGGTAATAATAAAGACTTTATTTTAAGAGGCTACACATTTGGATAATTCCAATCTCCCATGTGGGCCTCTATCAAACATATTACACAGTACCGAGTATATACAATATTTACATAATGATGAATGCATATAAGAACATCTGAGAATAAGAAATGAAAAGTTTGTGCATCAGACTTGAGAAAAATATGTTATTTACATATGTAAATCATATAAAGAGCAAAGTAACTTGAAATGACAAGAACATTAACAGGAGCAATATGCATAATAAACACTAAAGTATAACATGATATTATATATTATTTAAATCAGAGGGTAATGATGGGTCGCCTGAGGAAGGTATATATACATGTACTAGTAATATAACATAGCATGAATAACCTTTCTTAGTTCTAGATTGATTTTAGTT
Source organism: Mactra quadrangularis (assembly GCA_025267735.1). Taxonomy (NCBI): domain Eukaryota; kingdom Metazoa; phylum Mollusca; class Bivalvia; order Venerida; family Mactridae; genus Mactra; species Mactra quadrangularis. The sequence continues at coordinate 15,054,897 of CM046295.1, forward strand.
ATTTATTGACTAGCCCCTATTGAATACATTACACATTTGACTATCACTTAATTTTCATGTGGTCAGAATTGTTAAACTTTACTGTACCATCAGTGGGGCATACAATATCTCCCTAATTTAAATACTCTTTACTCAAAGCTTTTTTTCAGTACTGGGGAAGGGGCCTTGGGCCTTTTTATATGTAGAACATTTTGGGAAATTTTATCACAATTTCATAGAAAGGGGAACAAAATATCCAAAGTAAACTCCAAATTTGGGGAAAACTAATTGATTTTAAATAAAGGAATTTCAAGAGGGGAAGGGGCCTGTGAACGGCCCCTGTTATATAAGGAAAAAAAGGCCAGTCACTGTACATTAGTACTTGTTATTGATTTAAATCAGCAGGGTAATGTATGTGCCATGGACTGTAGAATAAAATCTAACATTGCCCTTGACTTTGATGTCACATAAGCTCATTGTGTTAATCTCATTTGTAATGTATTCATTGGACCAGGTAAATAAATTTAGAATGTGCCTAAAATTTTGTCTTTTGTTTTAAGTATTTACTGGAATGTATTGTTGTAATTATTCTAAAGCAGAATATCAGGGTGCTGCACTCTGTCCCTTTTTTTCTCAACCCTGTCCTTTTTGCTCCTTTCTCTCTGCAGAAAAAGTTACTTTTAATGATCAACCCTTAAACACCCCCTGTCCCTTTTTTCTGCCTCGCTGCCCTTTTCTGTGTTCCAGAATAGTCACTAGTACTGTAAAATTTAGTTGTTTTATGTTTATTCATTTGGCTGTCATTAATTTAAATTAAAGCTAGATTGTGTATTTTTATTTCCCCTAATATCTTAATTGTACTCATTAACATATTAATTGATAAGAAATAAAAGTAAAAGTGACAAGAGGGAAAGAAAGTGGTCAAAAAAAGAATTGTAGTCAGACTTGTTTAGTGTTAATCCGTTGGTATACCATTAATTTGTGTTAAACCGTCAGTGCTGCATATATTAACCCTGCTGATTTAAATACTTCGAATTTGTTCAACAATCCTTGTAAATGATTATGAATATTGTTAGGCAGTTTTTTCAACGAAAAAATACGGCTAATATTTCGGCGAAACACGGACGGCCGTGTCGTTAACAATTGCTTTAAAGTTTTTCTTTACCATATATTTCTGCCATTTATTGTCAGATCTTTATGAAACTTCATACAATGATAACATACCATGTGATGATCAGAATTAGAAAGTAACCACCACTCTACCTGCTTTTATTATGGATTATTTCCCTTTGTAAGTTTTGCATTAAAGTTTTTAATCTGGCTTTATTGTGGTTTCCACATTACATTTCTTGTTCTTATGGACAAATAGTACAATGTATTGTAGTTATAATATTGTGTATGTACTGGGATTATTAAACAAAAATTGAGTATTTAAATCAGTGGGGTCATATTATACACCATTGACAGTTGTTAATATTTAAGAATCATATCACATCATGTAACATGTAACTGCTCTATATGTCCTTGTCTTGTAATGTGTTCTTGCATTTTGTTTTTTATATATTCATGCTTACAGGGTTCAATTCTAACAGTATCCAGGGATCCCTTTGATCCAAAAAACTTTTGAGGAATTGTAGTGATTCTTAGTTAGGGATTCCTTCAGAATCCCTGAAATCTTTCTCTGATAATTACATGATTTTGAGTTTCCATGAATTCTTAATCACAATTTGTGACTGCAAATCTGTATCCAAATTCTTTGTCTTATATTGAAGGAATTCCTAACATTAAGGAGAAATCGTTGAATAACATATAAGGTATTCCTTCAGGATTCCTGGTAAAACTGTAAGTGTTAAACCCTGGCTTTTTCTTGCTGTAGCTTATGTCTTTAGTGTTAAATTTTATCTAACTGTTCGTGATGCATACATTAACCCCTCTGATTTAAATACTCAATGTTTGTTTGATAACCCCTGTACATATATAAAGTTATCTTCTATTACTGATAAGTGTGTATGGAAGAACTGTAATTACATAGTATATGGGGTTTATTGAACAAATATCAAGTATTTACATCAGGGGGGTAATGTCTGCACTACTGTTAGTTGAATAAAATTTGAATATATGTGCATGGCTTAATTCTGTAGAACCTAAAGTTGAAAGCTGGTCTGAAGATATGGATAAGAGAATCTACAAGGCTATAGCAGTAGGTCGAGATCGAGGAATGATGGTGACCGGAGATAACATCGTCATAGTGACAGGATGGAAATCAGGGACCGGTTATACTAATACTATGAGGTTGATTACTGTTCCTGAAAATGACTCAGGGACAATTTTAGGAGTACCTTGCTGATGATCGAGGATTTTTGAAAAAAAAATTATAAAAAATATTATGGAATTTTTAAAGTTTCTTCCTTTGAAAACATTTTTTTTGACAAGTGATTTAGTAACAAATAAAAGAAAGTCAGAAACTGTTTAAAGAACATTTTATTAATTAAAAAAAGATTTGTGTAAAAAATTTTTTTAATTATGTTAACTTTTATCATTTATAATGAGCAAACATCTATCAAGGGGTTGTTTAAGGGTTTCTTTCATAAAGAAAGGGTTTTGATCATAATTACTTGTCTACAATTCTCTGTGATATTTTTATTATTTTGACAAGAAAATGAACTGAACAATGCAATTAATTTTCAATGTGATAGCTAAACTTTATGTGTAGGAATATTTTCTCGTATTAATGATTTAGTGAGTCTTGTTTATTTTGTACACGTTACATTATATTTATACAAGTGAACAAAGTTTTCAAAGTGCACTCTATTGTTTTGTTTGTGTGAAAATAAAACATAAAAAGTAAATCTCTGGTCTTTTTGAATTAAGATTTTGTCTAAGAATGGAAAAGTTATACATTTATAACAAGAAGTCATCACAAATAATAGACCTAATTTGGTACTTAAATTTGTTGGTTTTCCATCTTTGAGAAGACCGTACAAACCAAGTTTTTTATATACATAATTGCTGAGAAGCACAAGATACTGATTAAATGCTTTTGTTCTTTGTGCTCATATTTTTATTGAAGCTGTGCATGTTTGTTACTTAAATTCCGGATATTGTCTATTGTGCAATCATAAAAAAAAATAAGTACTTCATAAGCCCATCATTTAACATAAACTCTACAAATTAAGATTGTAAGTATGTGTTGCTGAATTTAGATGTTAAAATATTTGAAAGTTAAAACCTTCCTGTTCACAAATTAATTGTTCAGAAAATTGTTAATAATTCCTCGCTTCAAAAACAATATCGACCTGACATGACCCAACCTGACCAACTTGACTTGACCAGACCTAACCGTCTGATTCCTGTTCACGTTTCACAAGTATTGTAAATGAATTCCTTGCTTTAAAAACAATGTCTTTCACTGAAACTGTGTGCAATTATCTCCCTTGTAACTCATATCCTGCCTGGCCTGCCAGCTGACCGGCCGATCAACTGATGAGAAATTTTCACATTAGCACTTGTGATAAACAATTAAATAATTAATTGATGAAATGATTTATATTGTGTTTGTTCAATTATTGATTTTTGTTTAGCTTTGTAATTTTTAAAGAATTAAATGTTGTGTTTTATTTATTTATATTTTCACATTATTTTCTATTTCTCACTGTGTTTCTGTTTGTGTTTGTTAATCTGTATACATACATTCATATAAACGTATATACATAATGGTGTATACTGGTAGTTACTATCTGGTCATACATTTTTGTATTTTAAGTATTATAACAAAATATTTTCTGTAAATTAACTATATTTTACTACTAACTATTAATTACATATTTTCATGCATTGTCTTCAATTTCAGCAGCAATTTCTGTTACTTTCTCTGTGTAATTTTAGATATAGAAATGAAACTTTTATCTTGTGTTGTCTTTAAGAGAAAAATGTCTACTAATGTTTCTGCTTTTAGAGTTTACACTGCCCTCCAAAAGTTCCTTCACAGTCCATTGATAGAATTGCTATAATTTCCATGTTCCAGTTTGAAAAATCATTATTTTCATGGTTTATTTTATTCATGATTGTCAGAAGAGGTAATTGGTTGTCATTGACAGCCAGACGTGACCTAATTTCATAGACTGTTGAGATATAGTCCTATCGCAGGTCAACATGAGCAAACTAATGCTATACAATAATCTGTTTTGTTCAAAGTGAACAGGTTATTGTTATAAAAGATCTTTCTCAAGTCAATGTGAAGAAGCTATATACAATGTTGTTATATAGTATCACTGTAAATAATAAGGGACCTTAGTCAGTTATTTCCCCTTGTATATTCTTTGAATAAGTAGGTCCAATTAGTTGGATTACTCAGATTTTACCCTTACCTTTCAATGTCAATTTGCCAAAATTAATCTGAAGTTACTTTTTTGTAAATGATTTAGTTTGTTTGATATTCAAGCTAAGTATTTTTAGGGGAAAGAACTATCTAAATTTCATCACTTCTGTAAATATCTTCATTAACAAGAAAGATATTAGATGAAATATTTTGTTATCCTTACATAGGAATTCAATGATAAAATCTGAGGATTCTAACTGTAAGGACATACTGACCAATTGGATTGCTTCAGATTTTATAAGGGAAAGATAACTGACAAAAGTACCTAATTATATAAACTATTTCTATATTAACAGATGGTGTAATGAATGAATGGACCGTGGATGTTGATAGAAGGATATATAAAGGTATACAAGTTGGTATGGATAGAGGATTCGTACAAGTTAATGATCCTATAATCATCGTATCAGGTTAGAATATTTTCATCTAGATATCTTTGCTTGAAATTTGTTTGATTCTAAAATCTAAAGTAGAAATTCCCATGGGATAATGGCTTTTATGAAAATGGAAATTTCCTGCATGGATGAATTCTCACAATTCTATTTTCATTACTTAATCACTGCAAGGTATAAGTATATATTTACCATCATAGTGATGTTCTAAACAATAACAGGTAAAAGTGAAATCCCATATTTAAGAATGGGAATATTCTCCATTGGGAGAAATCCCATTTTCTTCTATGGGCGATATTTGAAAATTTACTCTGGTGTTATGCCCATGGGATGATCTACTTTTCTAGAAAATGTAATACTAATTGGATGAAAAATAAAAAGGTAAAGTTTGCAAGATTTCTTGATTCCCAAACATATTCTATACATGGACAGACAATTAGTACAAGTTAGTGATCCCATAGTCAATGTTACTGGTAAGAATTATATGATTTTAAAGATCTTAAATTTATAAGCTTTTTAAGGAGCCAGGGGCCCAAATTAGCAAGTGTCTTACGACTGATTTTAGTTGTAAATCCTTCTATATTGTATTGTTAAATTATCCTATAATTTTTGATAATATGATGCCCTGTTGCCTTAGCCTATTGCTACGTATCACTTTGCCCCCCTGGGACCCTCGATTGGATATCACATACTTATTCCTGTTGGTGTAAGAAGGGTACCAGGGCACTAAAAGTGTTGACATTTCAACTTTCAGAGGTGCATACATTAACTCCACTGATTTAAATACTTGAGATTTTAGTTCAATAAATCCTACATATCCTCATATCTACTTTTATCCATAATAAGTACAGAGGTACTGTAGTATCTATATACAGTAGAACCTCCCCAAACCGGACGAGCTTGGGACTGGACCATTTGTCCGGTTTGGAGAGGTATCCGGTTTGAAGAGGTATTATACCATTATTTACCTATACCGTCTTCACAAGGCTCCGGATGCAGAATTGGGCACTATACTTCTATCGTACATCCTGTAGCTTCATTGTTATGCATTGTTGTGCAATTAACTTCATTAAATAGCTGGCAAAGAATTGAAAATTAAGTGTTAGCTTTGGCCAAGTTAAAAGATATTTTTTTGTGTTTTCTTTCCCGAACAGTGAATCTAAAATGGAGAAGACATCAGTCTGCAGTTTAGCTGAATATGCAATGCAATGCTGTTATAAGATTGGATTTTTAGAGACACAGTCTGTAGTCTAAGTAGTCTCAGTTTGTCAAACATATGCTGATCGGGTTAGCAAACACATGAAAACATTTAATTTGGCTGAAGCAGCAGCTAGTTAGCAACCGGATGAAATAGATGACTGGGGATAAGATTATTGAACAAAATTAATATCTAGTGTTAAAATCTGTGGGGTTAATGTATGTGCCACTGAGGGGCGCCTCTTGAGGTAGAGAATAATGTTTAATTTACAATTCTAGTTGATATTAAAATATGTTCTGTATATTTTTCAGGCTGGAAACCAGGTTCTGGATCCACTAACACCATGAGAGTTATAAATGCCGTGGACCCTAAAGGTTCCTCTCTATTGGCCCCTATTACTGGTATAACTAGTGTGCCAAGCTTTAACAGAATGGAGAGCGAGACGGAATCTGTTCCCAGCGTACCAAGTATAAAGAACGAAAGTGGCGAGGATATTAAATTCTTTTAAAAGAGATTGCTTGCATAGAGAAACTACGTATTTGTTAAACTTGTGTGACATATTATTGGAACTACATAATTAAATGTTTTAGATGACTTTGTAATGTGAATGTAATTTTATCACACAGTGAATGCTTACCTAAACCATCTTGCTAGCATTGTTCTTTTTGTTAGTTTGCTTTATGGCTGTTTGAATTCACTGGCTGGTGCCCTGAATTGTTAATTCCATAGTATGTGACCAATGTTTTAGAATTTTGTTTTTTTTACGATTTAGAAGCCACTTGGAACAGATTTGGAGTTTGTGTTTTTTTGATATTTTAAAATTACACGTCTGTGTTTATAACTGTACAGAAAATATTTTTTTGATATTTTGTGGTTAACTATTCTATATATTGTGAGAATTGTAAAATAAAGATCACAAAAAATGCACTAAGTCATCTACTCCATCACTTACAGGGTATGTTTAGACATATGATCACCATCTTTAACTGTTGTGTACCAATTTGCACTAAAATTGTCATTATCAGAAAGCTGTTTATTGCTGTGAAAATGTTCCAATACAATTTTTAGAGGTTTAGAATATTTGATATTTTAGTTGAATTCTATGAACTAACAGTTTTTAAGTCTCTGAAACCTACTTAAAATTAGTGTATTGTTTTAAAGAGAGGGCACACACTGTGTGGTATGCATTGACATATGACGAAATGGTATTAAAACATTACTTAGAAGGCATTAAAATATGAACTTTTATCTTAATTATTAGTATGTAAGATTTCATGATATGTAAGAAATTAAAAGATATTATAATTACATGTATTGTCTATTTTTTGCAATTACTCTTTTTTGTGCGTGAATTTAGTATTATTTTGTGCTTGAATTTAGAATTTATTTCTGAGTTTTATTCCAAAAGAATCATGGTACTGATTTATCATTCTTAGAATAGAATTTGAGATTCAGGGCTAAAACACTATTCTTGGATGAAGCCCAAAAACAATGCTAATTTCCCCCCAAGAAAAAGACTGAGGCCCCTTTCTCCAAAAATAGTGTTTTGGGGCTGAGATTTGTAGAGATTATGTTGAATTTTTAACTCACCTGCTTTGCAGCCCCTTGCAGTCGCTATGTCCAATTTAAGGTCTTCTGTTTTCAGCCCTTTATAATGGTTTTTCGGACAAATTGTTATTGTTGGTTGATGATATTTATTGCTATGACCTCAAGTGTGATGAATGAATTTAATTATTGTGTTAATGCAAAATTTGATTTTTTTTTAAATTTTAGATTTTACATCTATTTTAGTAGATTTTAGAGTAAATTTGAATCTGGACTTTGATTTAACTTTGAATTATCCCACAATTTAAGAGCAAACATGTTTCCATGTATTGCAAAAGGATTGTATTTCCATTCTGCACACTCTTGGGGTTATTCCCCTTTAATTGTGTGTAAGAAACAGATTCAACTCACGGAATTCATGTCATATTAGATTTCAACAAGCAACAAGTGCTATATATTAACTTTGTAAAAAAGGAACTTTAGTCAGTTATTTCCCTTTGCATATTCTTCAAATATCTAGGTCCAATCATCTTCAAATAGCTAGGTCCAATCAGTTGGATTACTAGGATTTTACCCTTATTATCTACATTTTATGACTCCTGTTAATATCTTAATCAACAAGAAGACTATTTGATAAAATAATTTGTTTTCATTACATATGACTTCTATGATAAAGTCTGAGGATTCCAACTGTAAGGACCTTCTTACCAATTGGATTGCTTCAGATTTTATCAGGGAAAGATAACTGACTAAAATCTCTAATTCATGTCATATCAGATATCTATGAGCAACAAGTGCTATATATTTACTTTGTTACATGTAATTGACTCTAAGTTGTTGGCTTTTTATTGTTTGTTGTTGTTGTTGTTGTTTTAAGGATTTTGGCCCTTGGTTAGTTGATTAAATATATTGTTAAATTTTATTCAACTGTCAGTGGCACTTCAAGTTGTTTTGAAAAATCGTCTGGAAAGAAAATCTTATGTACCACTACATGAAGGCATGCCTGTCTTGAATATTTTGCTTCATTAACAATAATCAATTTGTAAAGTAAATAATTAGAAAATAGACTGTGTGTAGCTTGAATTTTAAAAAGGTTAGAACTGTACTTGAATGAGAAAATCATGTTGATAATTTTGTTATTTGTATTATATTATTGTATTTGTATTTCCTTAAGTCCCTGACTCATGCTTTTAGTTACTTTGCTGTTTTATGACACTTCGTTAGTTTTTTGTTGCTGCTTTTTCTTTTTAATGATAGAAAGTTTTTTTCTGACAAAAAGGACACGGTTTAATAGTGATTCATGCTTATATGCTTGCAACTTTGCTTGATTTTACATTGTAAAATTATTCATGTTTATTTATATGTTTTATTTATATAAAATATATTTCCATGTCTACAAGTGGGTTGAGACTCAAAATGTTGTAAATAAAAGAAAATTACAGAGAAAGATATGACAGTTTGACTCTCAACCAACATTATTCCGAATTCAATGACATTTTATCACTAATGTCTATTTTTAGATCATTTTTCTATAAATAAACCAATGTGTTTTAAAGAGATAAATGAATACTCATGCATGTTTCTATGAATAGATCAATGTTCTTGTAAAAAGACAATATTGCTATTCATAGATTTATGTTCTACAAACAGACTAATGTTTTAAAAATAGATGATATTGCTATAAATAGATTTATGATCTATAGATAGATTTATGTTCTAGAAATAGACTTATGTTCTAAATATAGACAATATTTCTATTAATAGATTTTTGTTCTGTAAATAGATTGGACGTTCTAAAAATATACCAGTGTTCTATAAAAAGACAATATTTCTCAAATAGATAATTGTTCTATTAATGAATTTATGTTCTAAATATTGACAATATATCTATTAATAGATCTTTTTTCTATTAATTGACGTTTGTTCTATAAATAGATCTTTATTCTATGAATAGATAAATGTTCTATAAAAAGACATTTTTTCTATAAATAGATATATGTTCTATAAATAGATTAATGTTCTATTTTTAGACAATATATTCCTATAATACATTTATGTTCCATCATAGTTAGTTAGATATGACTTCTAGCTTAATATTTGTGAGTGTTCTATTTTGTTAGTTATTAATTATGACAATGATATAAGATAATGAATCTCATTGGCTAGTTTTTATTATCATAAAAGTATAATAACTGCACATGTAAAGATAATTGAATTTTTACTGTTGACTTTAAATAACGTCCAATGATTACCAATAAAAAAGGGTTTATTTTCCAATAAATATGCCTAATGTAAACAAATACTTTGTTATATTTGACATTTCTGCTTTTGTTGAACAAAATAAATAATTCTTTTGAAAAAAATTTGTTTGTTGTTTGATCATTGATATTTATACCCCTGCCCCCTCCCCTCTCCAATCCTTGGTTGGGCTCTATCAGGCCCCAGTTTCACAAAAAACTTAAGTACAAACTCAATAACAAACTCAAGCGTTTTTGGTCTTTAAATAGCTTGTCAATGTAGTTGGAATGATTGTTATTAGGTTATCATGATAATGTAATATACAAAATGTATTAACATAAAATAACATGAGTTTTATTATAAACTTAATGCTACAAAATTGATTTTCAATTGAGACTATACTCAGCAGTTCATTATCAGACTCAATTCAATACAATTGAATTAAACCTTATCCAAGCGTATTAGTCAGTTTTACTTTATATGATATAACTTTTAAATATCTATTGGGGTTTCTAATGACTCTACAATTGTTGTAACATTGATCAAATATGTAAAATTAATGATCAAAACAAAAGATTGAGTTTGAGTACGAAATTGAGTTTTTTCTTGAAACTTGGGCCAGGAAGGTGATTGTCTGTGAATATTAAGACTGTAGGTTTATTCTCAGGAAAACTTACCAGTTTAGTCAAGAGATGCATACAATGGCCATTCTTCCCCCCATCAGCTGTGTTAAGTAGGGCTATCAAAGCAAAATGGTTGAAAAAATGAAATATTTAAACCATGTACCAATTTAGATTTAATGTAGAGAGAGGCCTTATTTTTTTCTTGGAAAGAGACCATTCCCTGTGTCCACTGTGGTAAAAGAAAACTGTTGAAAGAGCATTGCATCTTAACTAACCTTTTGGAGTGCTTATTTGCCAAAGATATTTCTATTAATAGATTTATATCCTATAAAAATATCAATTTTATGTAAAGACACTATTTCTATGAATAGAATAATTTTCTATCAAATGAAACTTTTCTGCATGTGAAAGTATTTGTTGTACTCATTTAAAGTACAGCATAAATATTTAGTGTATTTGTGTTAATCTATGGCTGTGATATTGACATGATTTGACTACAATAACTGGTGATGAAGGGGAGACTACTCTTCATCGTATAGAAAAAGGTATTTAAAAGTAAACATTTGAACCAGCAGCAGCGTGTTCAGTAATGACTGTTAGAGAACATTACGGGTACGGGACAACTCGACCTGAAGACAACTCAACCTGTGGATAACTCAACTCAAAGTTGTGACAACTTAACCCGTTATTTCGGGATTGAGTTGTCTGAGGTTTAGTTGTCTTTGGATTACATGTATTTTGTTCCAACCCTAATGTTACGGAACGTTCAAGGTAATTGAACAGGCTACAGATGTCTAAGTTAGGAAGAAATTAAAACAATTTAACTGTGTGAAGAAACATACTATATGTATTATACATACTATATATATTATATTTATAACAAAACAGCCACATGTTTAAAACACTCCTTACTTAAGATGAGGAACATACATTATGCATAATGAAATAAAGTTTTAAAGGTGTACAAAGGCAAATCAATTGGCCAAAATTAAAATCCAAGTTTAGTTCTTAAAGCAGCGTCAAGTACATAAGAAATAACTTACTAATAACATTTGTCACTTATATGTTGTACCTGTTGAAATTATAACATTTTCATTGGTCGCTTCTGGTCTTTTCAACATTCTTAGGCGGTAAGGGTATCTTTGAAATAGAATTATACTAATGTTGCACAATATCAAGCACTTTTATCTTCTCATCAGTAAATGCATATTTTTACACTAATCTATTTTTAGCTAACCTGACCCACGGGGGTCTAGTTGGGAAACACCCAAAATATAACAAGAAAATAAAGAAATATTTTGCAAAGTAATACAACAGTGTGTCTGTTGCATTCACAATTAGAAAAAAATGTGATGCATAATCAGGTAAAGATGAAGTTCATGTTTTGCATTGCAATTCCTTTAAAACACTGTTTAAGTTCAATATTTGTAAAACTTTATGCAAATATACAATGGTTATAATTATTTGAATAATATTATTAAAAACTGCAATTTGATAAATCACAGGAGCTTGACATTTATTATCATACAACAAAATAAAAGTTTTTCTTATAATAAAAAAGGTTATATGTAGGAGGGGAATTTTCGTAGTATGATATAAAATGTCAAGCTCCTGTGGATTAATCAATCGTGAAAAAAGTTTTTGTACAAATAATTATGGTATTGCACTTTCCGTGCTTTTCTTTTTGTTACTTAGTAAATCTTTGGGTTAATTATAAAATCATAGTAAGTCGAGCGCTTGATTATAGCGTTTATTTGATGCAGAAGATTTTTTAGAAAAAACACGTGAAAAACAAATATTTCAACCAATCTAAAGCAAATTAATAATGGATGTGAGTGAAACTCAGTCTCAACCTAAAAAAGATAGAGCACCGAAACCTGTAAGATCTTGTTTTAATTCTCAAACACTGTCGTTGCATTAGGGGGAATGTAAGACGATCCGTCCCCAGTCACATTCGCCCTTGGACCCTTATTTGGGACGGCTCATCATAACAAAGTTTGGACGATTCGTCCCCTTATGTGTGTAGCCCTATGAATACTTATAATCAATAATATGTTTAATAATTTATTAAATTCATGTATACAATAATATAGTTTTGTCCGCTTATATCGCTGGTTCGGTAATATCGCAGTATTGTCCCTTTGTTGTGGTTCTTACCGATGCACCACCTACCGATGATTACAGTGATGCCCTTTTGTAGGTCACATGTCATCTGTTCTATTTACTAACAAACATGCTGTTTTAAATGGTGAATAAACTTACTTTTCCCTAAACCATCAATAAAATCGAAATCACATAAATGTTTTGTATCACCATGTCACCAAAAACTAAATTTATTCAGAGAAAATCCTGTCCACCACTCAGATTTTCGCTTAAAGTTCATCTGCTGCATTATTTTAATGAATGAAATTGCTGCAGTTAATAACAGACATATGTGGGTGGGACTAAACTTTCAAATAGGTAACTCTAGCCACTGCCTACCTTTTGAGCAGAATTCATTTAAAATCTTAACTTTAAATTGGGCATAGATAATAAATGTATGCATTATTGTATACTTGCTACTGTGATAATTAAGTGAGTTTTTTTTATATTTTTGCAGTTGAGTGAAGTAATAAAACTGAGACATCAAAGTAAGTAACTTTAGTTTATATTTGTGATATTGATAATCTTGGTTTGACATGAACAGTGTCTTGAGATTTAGAGAAATTTCTATGATTCTATCTGGGAATTCCTTCTATATCCCTCCCTGGAAAAAAAGTGCGCTGTGCTTGTATGAATTTGAGTTCCCATGAATTGTTTACCACTATTTGTATCTTAATACTTTGTCTATTTTTGGAGGAATCCCTAATGTTTAGGAGGAATCTTTGAATAACTGACTAGGGATTCCTTCTGGATAGAAGTATCGATAAGTAAGTATCGAACCCTTGTATTTATAAAAATGATATATGTTTGATATATTTTGCTAGTTAAGTATTTCATTTTGAATGTGCATCTAATTTTGATAAATATGTCAATCTCTATTTGCCTGAGGTCTACATGAAAGATTAGTTATATCCAAATGTGTAGTCTTGTTAAATTAAATTCTTATTATTAATATCATTATTTGTCAGGATAAACTAATTGTCAATGATATACAGCATTTGAGGTTGAACAGTTATTGGTTATAAAAAGTGTCTAAATATCAAATACATATCGGTCGGGCGGTCAGCATCCGGTGTCGTAAACAATTGCGTTAAAGTTTTTCTTTCCCGTATATTTCTGCCATTTATTGTCAGATCTTTATGAAACTTCATACAATGATAAAATACCATGTGATGTACAGAATTAGAAAGTAACCGCAACTCTTCCTGCCTTTATTATGAATGATTTCCCTTTGTAATTTTTGTGTTTAAGTTTTAAAATCTTGCTTTAATGTGGTTTCCACATTACATTTATTGTTTGATTAAATGTGAACTCTTTGCAATTAATTGTGAAAAGCAATCAGATTATACAATGTATACTATATTAGTTTTAGCGCTATTAAATAAATGGTCTTTGAATTGAATTAAAATCTACATTTGCCTTGGCTGTATTGTCTCGATAGGAACTATATACTGTGATTTTTAATAGATTTTAACATTTACTTTAGAGAAAGCATTGAAGCGAAAAAGAAGAGAAGAAAAGTTGATTAGACAATTAGAGAAGAAACGAGCGTATGAAAGAAAACAAGAAACTGAAATACAAGAAAAAATAGAAGAGGAAAAAGTAGAACAACTATTAGGTTAGTTTTTGTAAACTAGAAAATATCCATGGCAAGGCTAGACATTGAAGTTTGTTTGATTGCCCAAACAACCTAGTATATTTAGCTTTGGACAACTTGTTACTGCTAGTTAACATTTGCTTTGGGCAAGTATTTTATTAGGCTGCTTGTCCAATCTGGCAACCTACCATTCTAAAAATAGCAGGTGATCACCTCTATACTAAGACTCACTACCATTCACAGTATTCGGCAATTTGATACGCAACAGAATGTAGTGCCGCGCATGAAGACGATGTTGTTTGATATTTTCATTCTTTGATACAATCATTATTAAATTGTGAAATAAATGATTGCTTATTATTATAACTACAGGAATATCAATCCATAGATACAAAGTACATTTAAACCTCATAAGATTAAGATGCATAGTTAAACCGTGTATTCTACTTTTGATTTCAAATTACTGTGTAAAGAATGACATCATTTTGATGAGATGGATATGTAAGCTCAGTCAGGAAAGATCTTACCTGTGTAAGCAGGTAAATACTGTGACGTATCCAATGTATATATAAATGATTGTTTCTATTTTATAGGTAGATCTTACACAGTCTCTATAGCACTTCCTGGTTCTATATTAGATAATACAATGTATATATAAATGATTGTTTCTATTTTATAGGTAGATCATACACAGTATCTATAGCACTTCCTGGTTCTATATTAGATAATGCACAATCACCTGAACTAAGAACATATCTTGCTGGACAGGTAATACAATCTTCTAACTACAGAAGTATTTAAATCATAAAAGCTGTGGCCATGGCATAGTGGTTAGCATGTCTGACTTCGAATCCGGAGATTGCGGGTTCAAGCCCGGTAGCTCATAACCTATACATCATGAGTTGTCGGCCTGGTGGTGGGCTAAGTTAGTACTGGTGATAGAAAAGTGTCCAGGAAACGTATAGTAGGAAGAGCTGGCCGTGGTATATATGGCCTTAATATGTGTTGAATACGATGTTAAAAAAGAAACAAAATTTAAATCATAAAACACTACATTTCAGAAACACCTAGGTCTTTTGAATACATTATCCTTTTAATCATCTACTTAACAGTCATTTTTTATCAATTATATACATGGTTTGGTAGTACTTTGAACTTTAAATTTAAGGTTTAATTCCCAGCCTTGTCATGGTTTTAAGTTCCTCATGTTTTACTCTGTATAGAATTGTTAAGTCCTTGTAGATAAGTAGGCTACTTAATAATTTTGACTGCTAATTTGGGTTTTAGTGAAGTACACAGTTGCGGCCGTGGCGTAGTGGTTAGCATGTCTGACTTCGAATCCTGAGATCCGGGTTCGAATCCCGGTCGCGGCAGGTCATACCCTATACATGAGTTGTCTGCCTCATGGTAGGGTAAGTTAGTACTGGTGATAGAAAAAGTGTCCAGGAAACCTATTGTAGGAAGAGCTGGCCGTCGTGTATATGACCTAAATATGTGTTGATTGAAGTACATGTATTTTGGGAATGTTTGAGCACCTTGTGGTAAATAAAATGAATTGATATGTGATTTTTCTGTATATTTTATAGATTGCCAGAGCAGCTACTGTATTTAATATAGATGAAATTATAGTATTTGATGAATCAGGATCCACAGATAAGTAAGTTTCTGAATGTTTTAACCTTAGATCTTTATCCCCTGTTGAACCCTACCTGAAACCCTAGCTACATAAGATATAGTACACACCACTGAGGGCCTCCTGGTCTAATAGTGACCAACCAGTCAGCCCTATAACATATTGTGGATGGAAGCCAAAGGCCCTCAGTGGTGTGTACTATTTCTTATATTATACCCCACATTTTTAATTCTTGATTTTTTGCAAAAGCAAAAGAATAAACATTGTTAAACTTTTAATAGATCAAAACTAATTGCATATACTTTGTTTACGCCGTGCTCCGAGAAAATTACAACGTGGATTACACGCCACTCAACAAGTGTTGAATGATATCGACTGGATATAACGTCAAGAGTGCTACTATCATATTAGCAGGCCACTATCACATTATACTGGTAATTGACAAGGGTCCAGGAAAGCTAGGTTAGGTGCGCTGGACGCTGTAAAATGACCTAAATTGTGTTGACACGGCGTTAAACCCAATAGAAACTAAAATAAAAATTTATATGTATTATATTTGTAGGACAACGGAAGGTGACTATAACGGTATAGGGAAACATGGTCATGGTAACTTACAACTTGCTAGAATATTACAATATTTAGAATGTCCTCAATATCTTAGAAAATCATTTTTTCCTCAACATAAAGATTTAAGTTATGCTGGTAAGTAGATTATCTTATTAAAAACCATCCCAAAAAAGCCACCCAGCTAGCTCATTTAGTAGCACGCAAGTCTACTGATTGAGGGGTCTTGGGTTCGATTCCCGGGCGGGGCATACTTTCGTGGAGCTGAGCTTGGTCATGAAATTATTTCTACGGCCATTCTCCCTCCTACCAATGATTTTTAATTATGTAGAGCAGTTGTCAGTCACTGATGAAAGTATGGGCTTAGTAGTTGGTTAACAGCTAAATCCAGAGATTTAGCCTTTCCAGGAGGAGTGAGTAGATCATTGACTGACCGCCGTTACATGACCTATACAATGTGTTGCTACGGCGTTAAACCCAACAAAACAAAACAAACCATCCCAAAATATTTTGTTTTAAGTTATTTGATTATATATCTTTAAGCTGTACTTGTAAAATCTCCTTATTTTGAAATGAATTTATTTAATTATAATTCTGAGTAAAACTTGTATGATCATACTATACCACCTATTCTCCCTCCTTCCCAATCAAAATATCATTTCCCAATCAGACCATTACTTCCTCCCTTCCTACCTCCCTCTCTCCCCTCACTCACTCATTCACTTTCCTACTCATTCATTCACTCGCTCATTCATTCACTTATTCAGTCATTCATTCTCTTATTTAGTCAGTCACTCATTCAGTCAGTCACTCACTCATTTTTTCACTCACTCATTCAACCACTTATTCATCTAGTAATTCACTCAATCATTCACTCTCTCATTTATTCATTCAGTCACTCACTCATTCACCAGATCACTTACTCCCTCCTTTCCTTATCATCTCAATAGGGCTGTCACAATACCCCAGAAGGGTATCGCGGTATATTGCCATGCACTAGCACCAAATCGCGATACCTATCACAAAATGTTGCTTTGCAAACCAAAGGCACAGCTACATAATACTTGTGTCTTAAAAACTTAATAGACTGTTCAGTATTGAAGTAAGTTATAGGGTTTTGTAGGGAAAGTTCCTGTAGCAGACTGGAGAAAACTTGCGCATTTTAAGGAAAAAATTCTGAATGCACCCAAATTGGTAAATTCTTTGATCTTAAGCTTTAATCGAAATAACCATGGAAAATTGACGTTTCGCTACTATCATTAGGGAAGGGAAGAATTTTTCAATGAAAATAAAAATTATCACTAAATACAAGTATGTTAAATTCGTACCCCGGTATATATTGCCGCAGCTGCATATAGCAATATACCGGTATACCGGTAAATCGTGACAGACCTACCTCCCTAATCTTCTCCCTCCATTCCCTTTCTCCCAATCAGTCTGTTACTATGTACATCAAGTGTTTTAATTATGGCCCAACATTACATTGTTTATTTCTAGGTATATTAAATCCCCTGGATTCACCACATCATATGAGAGCAAGTGAGAGATCCCAGTATAGAGAAGGTGTTGTGGTAAAGAAACATACAAAAGAAGGCAAGGGATCATACGTAGATGTTGGAATTACAAAGGTTAGTCAAGAAATTTTAACCTCAGCTATTGATAAATCATATTCCACTGTCAGTGTTGTATACACTAACCCTGCTGATTTAAATACTCAATATTTGTTGGATTACCTTGTACGTAAGACCAGTTGTGCATTTCACAAAAATTCTTACAAAAAACATCTTCGTAAGTCAAAAGCAAGAAACATTAATAATACGATCATTTTTTAGCTTATCAATTCTAAGTATTATAGAATTGTGTAGAATATTGTAATACTTCTGAATATCATATCATAGTTATGCATATTATCCATCTGACTTTGAACTGATAGTTATATGAAATTGACTTACGATAACATTTTTTGTAAGAATTTTTGTGAAAAGGAGCACAGGTATTTATTTTTATTATACCCCCGCTTCGAAGAAGAGGGGGGTATACTGTTTTACCCTTGTCCGTGCGTGTGTCCGTGCGTCCGTCCGTCCGTTACAAACTTTCCGTCGCAGTTTTCTCAGCAACTATAACATGCTGCAGCCTAATATTTTGCATATTGCTTCATCCCATAGTCCCATGTGGTGTAAAGCGATTTCATGCTCCTTGCTCATCTACTTCCTGTTTGTAGTCATATTTCTCACAGCGGGGGTATCACTAGTGAGCATTATCTCACAGATTTACTTGTTTTGTCAAATATACAAGGTTATATTTGTCTTGACCCACGTTTGAATGCCAGGTTAGAAAGCCAATGTGCTCTTAATCATGATATCACCTTTCACAAGATTTTTTAGATTTTCATCAGTTGATTTTGTTTAAGTGTTCACATTGAATAATCTCTCTTTTTATGGCTCTTTAAGATAGGTGCTTAAAAAATCACCAAATAACATTTTTTTTTTTTTTTTTAGGAAATACAAATTGATAAACATTTACTGCCAGGTTTAAGAGTGACTGTTAAAATAGACTTGGACACTTTAGGTTAGTATAAAATTTAATTTACCATCTTAAGGAAAATAGTAGTGCCCCTAGTGAGGTTTAAACCCAGGACCTTGATCCCTAAGTACCTGTCCTACCATTGGATCTCTGCTTAAGTGTTTATACAGAATGGCTCCTTATTAGATCTAAGCCACAACAAACTTGATATAGTTTATGTTCATTCTTATCTGACTGACTAAAAAGTTATTAAAAAAATAGAAGAAAGCTCCATAATTACTATTTATAAAATTAGGTGTTGAAAGAACTTAAGTGCTACATTGACTTACACTTGGGCTACTATAACCACTCCAAGTATATACTAAACTTGCATTGGTGAATGGATTATAAGTATTTAGAAATGGTAGGTCCTGCATAAGTAGAGGTTATTAAAACGTTGGAATCTAATGAACATATATTATAAAACATACGTCTTGTTATTATAATTTTATTCTACTTTGAAAATGCACATCGTAAAATTGGATATCTGCTTGTTGCTAATTATGTAAGGAATTCTATGTGCAGACAGTCTGCCAGTGTTGGATTGCTGATGTGAAATGACCAGAAACTGCTTCGATATGAAGTTTTGGCACACAAGGAAGTGAGCCAATTATCAATATTTTAGTTCAGTTGCTGAATACTGGAATACATGTATATTGCCCACATTGAGGCTATATCGGCACACTTTCATGGCAATGTTTTACTATTTATAGTAACATGCAATAATGTCATTTAACCATGGTTACACATATTTCAAGATCTCAAACTATTACATATATTTCCAGATCTCAAGAAACCCCAAGGTAAGGTTGTACCACCATCAGAACCGACCACACATACAGGTATATACTGGGGATATACTGTAAGATTAGCTAGTAGTCTAGGTGCTGTATTTACTGAATGTCCTTATAAGGAATTATATGATGTTACTATAGGAACCTCGGAGAGAGGCGATAGTGTGGATAATTTTGTTCTGGAAAATAAAGATTTCAAGTAAGTTGAATAAGTATACAATCTGAAAAAAATATTTTCTTCATGTTATATTTTTATCTAAACAGGTTATTGATTTAATCATGTATTTATAAAAATGCATCTTGTTAGATTTTGTTTCTAAAAATAGATTTGTTCTTTAAATAAATTTTGTTACTTTAAATAGTGTTTCTATAAATGTATTGTTTTTATGAGTTGATATTTTTATGAAAATATTTCTATAAATAGATATTGTTACTATAAATAGATAGTGTTACTATAAATAGATATTGTTTTATAAATGGATGTATTGTTACTATAAATAGATGTATTGTTACTATAAATAGATGTATTGTTACTATAAATAGCTAATATTTCTATTTATAGACATGTATTGATAGTATTTGGTGGAGTTAATGGTTTAGAGACTAGTTTAGAGGCAGATGAGAAGTTAGACATTGATGATCCTAGTTTATTATTCCAACATTATCTCAACACATGTCCTGGTCAGGGTAGTAGAACTATACGTACTGAGGTAGGTCTTTTTGTTACTATCATTGGTTAGCCAGCTTTGGGTTGGTTAAAATCCTATCTATAACCTATAGGGCTTTCACGATACGCCAGGAGTGTATAGAGGTATATTACGATGCACAAGAACCCAACCGCGATACGTACCACAATATACCGTCTGCAAACCTAAGACATGGCTGCATAATACCTCTGTCTTAAATAACTTATTCAACTGTTCAGTATTGAAGTATGTTATAGGATTTTGTAGGGAAAGTGTCTGTAGCAGACTGGGCCGAAAAAACTTGGCCTCTTAGAGTTATGAGAACAATCCCAATGCGCCCAGATTCTTTGAACTTAAGCTTTCATCGAATGAACTATGGAAAACTGACATTTCATTTGGCGAAGGGAAGAATTTTTCAATGAAATTAGAAAATATCGCTGAAAACCAGGACATTAAATTCATACCACAATACATATTGCCGTAGCTGCATATTGCAATATACCAGTATATCGTGACAGCCCTAATAACCTACCCAATTGGTTCCTTGAGCAATAAACTTAATCCTAATGGCTCAGTGATAGAGAACTAGGAAACATACTAGAAAGAGATTTTATTTAGTTAAAGTAAGAAATTGAAATCTGTATAAACTTTGTCTATGTCAACCCAAATATTTTAGCCAGCTCACAAGCTCTTTATCATCACCTAATGAGATTTCTTGGACCCTTGTACCTGTGCTAACCTACCCTTCAACAAGACCGACAACTTCTGTATATATACCTTATTAATGGAGAAAAATCAACAATAATCATTATTGTCAAATTTTCATGAAAGTGTATAGTCAGCCAGGGAGGGTCTGAAGCTGTAACCGGTGTGATATAATACTATATCACTAACCAAACAACACGGTCCACCCTTATCAATTATGAGTGGTCAAGTTGAGACGGGCCAATATTACAACTATCAAGTTGGATAGTTGGGGGAGTTTAAGTTATTAGCCAGAGAGGAAGGTTGTTCCTAGACACTCAGCTGTGAGTAGCACTGAGTGGGAATACCTGGCTGAGTGTTGGGTGCTGTAACATATATGTTTAGTAGAACAAATAAACTTGGTAGAAACTATATGGACTATGTTCTATTATGTTACACCCTCTTTGTGGTGCCGTTTTTCATTGTTGACCATTGGTCGTAGATAAGAATTATTGGTTATTTTATTGATCTTGTTAGTGCAGTCGTGCAAGTGCAAACATACTTAGATAGTCTTATCACATTTTATTAACTTTTATCGATTGCATTGTTATTATTATTTTATACTTGGGTTTAATGATTTTATATTGTTGTAAATATTTACTTTGTTTAGTAAAATGTTAGAATGTAGCACATTGTTGAAGTATAATTTAAATTAATTGATTGCCAGTTGATTATGCAATGTATGTATGGGTTTGATGAACAGTGTTAACAAACTCCACTGTCCTTTCCATGAAAATGACAGTTTATACTCTAGTGGTCCAGATGAGGCATGACAAAACGAATCAACAAAGCCTAAATGATGACACATGAACTGATGAATAATTACAAAGAAATGTCGCTATAATGTTGAGCTGAACTGCTTTTATTGCCAAGTGATTGTTTCAAATATAGATTGAACATTTACAATTTAGAATACATCCATACCTCACAAATGAACTATTGAACAATAATTGAATTTAAGTAAAATGGAACTAACCGCACATATGAGTTATGGTGAACAATGTACATATGTCATAGAAAACAGTTTTCAATGATGAAATGTCAGATGGACTTCACCTGCAGATTATCACAAAAAAGGGTTTCCGGACGCTGTCAGTCACCGAAATTCGTCGTGAGCCAAGTTAAAGAATACACCTTCATTACTTTTAAACAAGTTTTAAAAATCGTGTGTTATATCCAAATTTTAACTGTTTACATTCAAATAAGTTATAGACATTTAAGTTTAACATAAGAATTGGAAGTTTTAACGATTATTTGTTTCAACCAACGATGTGTAATTTTGAGACGTTATATAGGAGTTCAATCATAGCAAAAATTAGTTATTGGACTTGAATGATCATGTGTACAGACATTTACAGTATATAGTTTAATATAGTTTATTGATTCGATTCATTCAAAGAATCCCTGACACTTTAATACTGTACATAACAAAATTAACTATCTAATTTGCAATTTGAAGTATTTATTATCGAAAGTTCAAAAGATTAATGTTTTAGATATAACGTGTTTTATAATTATGTATTTGATATCATGTATTGGTTTTGTAATGTTTTAAGTGCCACAACACTTAGCCAGGAAATTCAAAAAAAATGTAGAAGAAAATGAGTGGTGTGATATAATACTATATCACTAACCAAACAACACGGTCCACCCTTATCAATTATGAGTGGTCAAGTTGAGACGGGCCAATATTACAACTATCAAGTTGGATAGTTGGGGGAGTTTAAGTTTACTAGCCAGAGAGGAAGGTTGTTCCTAGACACTCAGCTGTGAGTAGCACTGAGTGGGAATACCTGGCTGAGTGTTGGGTGCTGTAACATATATGTTTAGTAGAACAAATAAACTTGGTAGAAACTATATGGACTATGTTCTATTATGTTACAACCCCTTGGAAATCCTGCACCTAGCCTACTCAGCCATTGACAGGCCAACGTAGGTCTGGAACTCTGTTTTTCCTGGCAATGTGCAATGTGCATTGGATGCTGTAATACTTGATTAATTTAGGACCTACTGATTGGATATAATGCTCTCTATCACAGTGTCTTGTCTATGGTTTGTCTTTATGATTGTGTAAGATAGACTGTGTAGATAAATTATCATTCAATACCTCTCCAAACTGGACCATTTCAAACTGGACAAATGGTCCAGTTTCAACCGTGTCTGGTATGAGGAGGTTTTTCTGTATTTACTAAGTTTTGTACATTTATATTTTCAGGAAGCTGTACTTATAACCATGTCAGCTTTAAGACCTAAACTACAGGGTCATAGTATTGATAAAAAATGAGGATCATACCAGACTACAAACTGTGAACAGTGGATAACGAGTAATCAAATATACCACTCCTAGGATTACAGTTATAGGCTCCTTAATCTACAGCAACTCAATGGAGAATCTGCTGCAATAAAATAGACTATTTGTGAAATCAATTACTTGGATTTTCCCCTGCGATACAGGGCCATACCTCCAAAATATTAATGACGTCAACGTCATGATAACCTTCAATTTGTACTTAAACATCTGATCAATTTACAGCAAGTCAATGGATAAAGTGCTGCAATAAACTAGACTATATCCCAAATACTTGGATTTTCCCCTGCGATACAAACAAACCTTTGCCATCTTTACAATGATAATATATGTACGAAAAACAATAGATTTTAATTTTTATTTCATGCTTTTCAGCAATAATGTGAAACAAACTTTGTTTGTACAGCCTGTGCATGTACAGAAATACCACTATAGGTGGATGGATAAACCACTACAATATAATTATATTAAGAGTTGGAAAATGATGTCAAGCAACAATGTTTTGCTTTGACAATTTGTCAGTCATCAGTATTGAAAGTAATGTAACTTGTGTACTACGCAAGGGTGAATGTGTAAAAATGAGCTGATGAAAATGAAAGAAAGTGTTGACTATAGAAGTACCACATTGAATACAATGACTGTTTGTACGGTGTATTTTTAGCTGGATTTTTCAACGAAAAATAAATAGTTTGGCGAAACCAGGGCTGGCGTCCAGTGTCCTTAACAATTGTGTTAAAGTTTTTCTTACCATGTATTTCTGCCATTTTTTGTCAGAACTTCATGAAACTTAATACAATGATAACTTACCATGTGAGACACAGAACTAGAAGGAAACCACAACTATACCTGCATTTATTATGGATTATTTCCCTTGGAAATTTTTGCATTTAAGATTTTAAATCCTGCTTTAATGTGGTTTCCACATTACATTTTTTTGTTCTTTGTATAACATGGTGAATAATGTATGTAGACATATTCAAGATACTATATTTGTTTTTTATACACTATTATATAAATTTGACTTAAACTTTGATTTTCCTTTATATTAAAAGTAGTCAGTATTAATTTTTAGAGTTTATTCAACTGTCAGTGGCACATACGTTAACTCTGACTTTCTTTTATTGATTTGAAATTTATACACTGCTTGGAAGAAATATTGACAAATAAACACTGAAAAAATCAAGTTAGTAGCTTGTTTTATTGTTTATTGCAATACAATGTATTATAATATTTTACTTAAATACATGTCGGCGACAGCGGCACACTCCAAAAAATTAATGACATCAACGTCATAATTACGTACAACTTGTACTTCAACGTAACACAGTCAATGTCTATCACTGCTTCTCAAAGTAATGTCCACCGGCCTGCACATTGTTCATGATTATGAATTCATCGCTGGTATTATGCATAAAGTTTGACCCTGTCCTGACCTTTATGCAAGAATATTCATTGCATTGATTACGAATGTAGTATTAATGCTCGATTACGCCGTGTCGTGAGGATTATGTGTTGAAATTAAACACATATACATACTTCTATAATTTCACAATCGCTGCTGAAGTGTAGAATAGGTGTGGTACTAATTTTCTTTGGGATACGTGTAGGTAATTATTAGATTCAAATTTGAAAGGTCATATGGGGGTCAAACTTAACGCACAATACACAGCCGAAAACCATGCTGCATTTAACTGACACATAATACATTCTGTTGCGTTCATCAGATCGGTAGTGGACTATTACCGGTGACCCCACAGTTGTCCCTTGATGTGTTATTAGCATGTAATGAATTAAACTGTCGTGCTCCAAAACAATGTTTACAAACAGTACATAGATATAAAACTTATCTTCTGCAATGAATGCAGTCAGAAAGTTATATGATTAAACTCTGCTTTATGTGTGTAATTGAAGTGTCTGTGTAGTAGGGTCCATGTTGGACTTGCTTTATCGATGTTCTGACCAGTTTTGTACCAATTATTGGTACTCTTCAGAGGAAATTTGATTAGAGTGATAAATTTTATTTGTGCCAGAGTGTTTGGCGTTGGAGATTTACGGCCCGTTTCATCAAAAATTAAAATCCCTCGCATGTGTTCATTGCCATCGCCGAACACAACTTGCCGTTTGGCGATATTTCCTTACGACGCGTTTCATTAACATTTTCGCTACTTTTTGCATCGGCGATGTAGATTATCAAAACCAGTCCAATATTGAATGACGTCATAGAGCGCGCACCTGTATGTCAAGCTGCCGACGAAATCAAAATGAAGAGTAGCGCAGCCGCTAGCGGGGTTTGGAGGGAAGAAGAGTTAACACTGATGGTAGAATTCATATACAAAAATCAACATATTTTCATTCAAAAAATGAATCATAATGTTAAGCCCTCTGAAGAGAGGTTGAAGTGGTTAGAATTGACAAGAATTTACAAGTAAAAGAAAATCGTTTGTACAGGACCGTCATAAGTGTTTTATTAATATTAATTTGGCAACCTATTTACTCTATGTTACTTCATGACCAGTGACGATATGAGGATGACGTCAGACAGTTTCTGTAGAAGTTATTTTTGGATGTAAACAAACCATGCAGCTGAGGAGATTAATGGAGATTATCAGATATCCCAATTAAAAAAAAGAAAATTCATTAACTTTTACCTAGTATTATAAAGAGTGCACCATGTAGAAAATAATATATATATATACAATGTATATATATATATATATATATATATCCTAAATAGAATAAGTTCAATTTATAATCTTAAAGGGGGACATTCATCGAACAATCATTTTGGGATCGAATGTATATATAAATATATATATATATAATAGATGCTGCCTGGCGATATGTAATTGGCGATCGCCGATATTTAGGCGATAATCGCCTCCAACAAGTGCACGGGCGATGCGTGATAATTTGATGAAACGCAATCGGCGATGAAAATTTGCGATGGCGAGGAACAAATGGCGATATCGCCGATTTTCGATTTGATGAAACGCAATTGGCGAGATTATTTAAAATTGGATATATATCGCCTAAAAGCAGGCGAACGATGTGTTGATAAAACGGGCCCTTAAAGTGGTTAAAAACTTTTTATTGACACTGCACTTATCTGTTTTTATTTCAGAAAACTTATTTGAAGGAGATGCATTATGTCTTTTCATGAGCTCACGAGATTAAATAAAAAGGATTTGTTTGTAATTTGAACAATATTTCGATTCATTCATGTTTTTCTGTGTTCCTTTAGAGATATGTCAACACAAAAAGAACGTCATTATTCGTCTGAGATTGCACAATTTTGACGCAGTATATCCTTCGTGAAGTATAGAGTGAATTCCCTAATATTATCATATAAATAAGTTTCGAATGCATACATTTGACTACGTACATGTTTTGTCGAGAGTTTAATATTTCTAATCTATACCTACTAGACGGTAGTTTAACATGATAAAATATTTTATTGCTATATAAAGCGACCTATACAAAATATATCATGCGTTCAATTTATGGTTAAAAATTAAACGATGTCTTGTTAAGTATCTTTTTCATAAGTGGCCAGACTACATTGTTTGATGCAGTATGTATGAATAAGAATTTGTTTTCACCCTTTTGTAACCCGGGTCGATAGCGCAGTTGGTAGCGCGTCGGGATTCGGAATCTAGTGTCCCAAAGGGGATACGGGTTCGAATCCCATCCGGAGATGTTATACCCTTCCATGAAAATTATACTATTATGTCAATTTTCCTCCATTAATGAGATAATATGGAGAAGTTTCTTGCCTTGTGGAAGGATAGGTGAGTACTGGTTATAGACAAGGGTCCAGGAAAGCTAGGTTAGGTGCGCTGGACGCCGTAAAATGAGTTGAAACGACGTTAAATCCAATTAAATAAATCACCCTTTTGTGTCATCCTTGATGCATAATGTTGTTTGACATGGCTTTTTGGTAAAACATATATTGTAACTTGCATGTATGTTTTAGGATGAGTGCCGTGTCGTCACATTGCATATCAAAATATGTGTCTCAAGTTTTGCGAAAAAAGAATGTCCCATCAACAAGTTCAATCATCTTCTTCTTTGTGTATTTTATTGTAGTGAACATCTTTTTGTTTGTACCGCTAGTGGAAAACTACCAATTTGAATACCGTAAGGTATTTATTGGCTATGAACAAAAAAGGCTGAGACAACAAAAAAGACAAAACATTTTTTTTATAATTTTATTGAAATAACTTAAAAAAATATTGGTACAAAACTAACATTTAAAAGGAAAGATGAGATGGCGTATTGTACAATGCATTAGAAAAAATGAAAAAAAAACTGATTGTTATTATTTCATAAATGTAGCACCTTTTAGAAATCAAATATTTAATTCCCATATAGTTCAGAACTTTTAGCGTAGTCCTAAAATGCTAATAAATGACAAAATGAAAATAAAACAATGAAACTGCACATTAAATATATTAAAATAATGATTATTAAAAAATTAAACGACATGTGAACACATCAACAGTAACGAAAACTCGACTTCAAACGCAGACAAAACAAAAAGAGAGATATATATGAAGCTTCATGACTTTGACTAGGGTCTTAAGAATCAGGTTTTGTTACAAAAGATGTAAGATGGTTTTTAAGCTTCATGACTTTGACTAGGGTCTTAAGAATCAGGTTTTGTTACAAAAGATGTAAGATGGTTTTTAAGCTTCATGACTTTGACTAGGGTCTTTAGAATCAGGTTTTGTGACAAAAGATGTAAGATGGTTTTTAAGCTTCATGACTTTGACTAGGGTCTTTAGAATCAGGTTTTGTGACAAAAGATGTAAGATGGTTTTTAAGCTTCATGACTTTGACTAGGGTCTTTAGAATCAGGTTTTGTGACAAAAGATGTAAGATGGTTTTTAAGCTTCATGACTTTGACTAGGGTCTTTAGAATCAGGTTTTGTGACAAAAGATGTAAGATGGTTTTTAAGCTTCATGACTTTGACTAGGGTCTTTAGAATCAGGTTTTGTGAAAAAAAGATGTAAGATGGTTTTTAAGCTTCATGACTTTGACTAGGGTCTTTATAATCAGGTTTTGTGACAAAAGATGTAAGATGTTTTTAAGCTTCATGACTTTGACTAGGGTCTTTAGAATCAGGTTTTGTTTAGTTTTTTAATGGTTTTTATATAGGACAATACAAACACTTTTTGTATAAAGGTTTTAAAAAACAAAACATAAAAGCAATAACAAAAATTGCACAGGAAATAAATTAAATCACAAAAAATCTTGTGCTTCAATCGTAGTAAGACAAACGGAATGCGAACTCATTAACAGTTTAAAACCGCAGACGACCAACGCAGCCAAAACGGAAAGAGAGAGCTACTTTTTGGGGGGTTCTTTTACATTTTTATATAAAGGACATCACATACAAATAACAAGTGCAATAACAAAAATGTTTTCCACCTTGGAACAGACAATGGCAGAGTAATTGCCACTAGGGATTTAAACTATGTTATAGGATACATCAACCACACATTAGCATAAATGCCTTATCTAAAAACAAACAATAACAAATTTGCTTGGGGGGACTTCGAGCCAGCATAAAACTCGATTATGTTGCATGAAAAGACAAAATCCTATAAATTTTGAATATCATAAATTGCAACCAAATAATAATATGGTGTCAACAGTGGGTTTGGTAGAATTCCCCAAACAACCTCTCACAAAAATACAATCACGCCAAGCGAGTGCTGCCACTGGATGTGAGCAAGCCCCCAGCCGATCGAACCTACTGTTACAGATTATTATTATTAGGTTGCAATTTAAACAAACTCTGTTGACCTTCTTTCAATTTTATTGTATTCAGGTCATTTAGTTAACAAAAGGTACATATCCACAAAAGTATTCAAAGTGTGCAATCAATATTAATTTAAATTATTACTTTGTTAATTTTCACATAATATTTGTAACGTAACTTTCACATGATCTATCCTAACTTAACCTGACAAAATATAACCTAACATATTCATCCTAAAACATCCAGAATTTTAACTTAATTGTCTCTAGGTTTTATGGGAAAAGTAAATAATGGGGTGGGGCAATAACATATATTTATCAACAAATGAGAATTATACTTAACTTAAAATTAACTTGTAAATTAATTAAGTAGTAAATGTCAGGAAGTTACACCTTTATCAATGAGATAATAAAACAAACAGACTAGCATGTGTCAACACTTGAGACTGATCAAGAATTTTGATTATATTGATTATCTGATAAAAGAGATAACCAGACGGTGTTTTCAAACTGAGTGTTTAATATGTCACATCCTAGAAATTATGTTGATTATTTATGTTGA
This sequence comes from Mactra quadrangularis, assembly GCA_025267735.1. NCBI lineage: Eukaryota > Metazoa > Mollusca > Bivalvia > Venerida > Mactridae > Mactra > Mactra quadrangularis. The sequence continues at coordinate 15,084,606 of CM046295.1, forward strand.
TAAAACTTAACTTTTTCAATTGTTTTAAGTATTAACTTGGTTGCATATCTTAAGTTCTCGAGCAATAAATTAACGATGAATTTTGTCGTAAGATATCTGCATGCAATACATTATTCTTAGAGTATTAGAAAAAGAGTGTTATAAATCATCATATATGCAGCACTTATGCTTAAATATGTAAAAATATAAAAAAATAAAAAAATCTAATAACATGTAACAAAATGAAATAACAAAAACATGCTAAACAATAATAAATAAAAAACGAAAAAGAAAAAAACAGTTTATGTAGTTCAGGTTATATACATTGTAGAAATATTTACAAAATATAATAACAACATCACATAATAATATCGAAGGTTGAAAGGTAAAAAGTGCCAGCTTCAATTTAAACGAAAATGACTATTTGCGCTTTTTTCATAAGAAATCAGATCCCTTTATCATAGGAAAAGAAATCAACCTCAGGTTCTGCCCATAAAAGGTAAAACATGACAGAAGTAATTAGTGCCAAGTGCCTTAAGGTGATTTTAACGGTGATAAAAGGTGCCAAGTGTACTTGAAACCTACAGAATATCTTTTTTGAGGTGGAAAAGATGCCATCTATACTTTAAATCATTACTTAACAATCAACAGTTACAGTGCTAGCACAACTTATATTTATTTGGTAAGTTATTGTATATCATTTACTTATCACACAAACAATGCAATAAATAAATTCTGACAAAGATCTAAGCAAAAACTGCATTTGAGAGTAAGTATTTATAAAAATGCAAATTGTTTATTGACTCAGAATAAAACAATTTCAGGTAAAAAATAAAGTTCAAGATGCAAAATGAGAAAATATTATATCATTACATTTTGGTTCTGTATTAAGATTTTAGTCTTTACAATGAAGAATGTTTCTGACAAATAACTTACGAAATAAAAGTTTGACTAAGTTTGTTAACAAATAGATCTTCTGTCGGACATAAAACATACAAATTGTTATGCAGCAAAACCGTCAAAAATCAATTTTGTAAATATATTTCAAAATATTCATAAATGATTCATATTTTGGCTTATTGATAATAACAAAAACATGAACTGTTGCACCACACAGACTTAGTTAAACCTTATAATATAATATACATAGTTTGAAATATTCTTTGTACAAATTTGTAAAATAAACGATCATTTAAGGGTATACATATATTGAGTGAATCAAGTACCATTAGTAAAGATTTTTTTTCTCGTTCTTTCTCACAATATACCTTTAACTATTTTCTTGAATTGTTAATTATTGTTGCAAACAAATAATAGTGATTATACAGCGGGTATTTCAGATGAAGACTTTTTTCTCCACTGTCTCGTCATTAGTAGTAGTGATTAACATTTTTTATAAAAAGTAATGTCGGTAAAACTCATTAGTGTATTGTTACAGATAAGTCAACATTTATGTTTTATTTCTTTAATTCAGTAAAAAAGTAAATACTGGAGTTTTAAAGTGTGCTATCTTATCATATTTCTCCTTAAAATAGTACACGTTTTGTCAAAATTATAGTGGTAAAAGGTGCCATCTCACACCCTTGGCAACTTTTACCTTTACAGTTCCGAATATTTTAGGTCCCAAAAGTACTTGGCACCTTTTACCGCTGGAAAATTTGTACTTTTATAATCCTTTTTTTGTTTTAGAAAATAAAACTCATTTAAACTTCAAATGCACTTATATTCATAGAACACATGAATGAGTGGTAAATCTACCGAAAAAAAATTGAATTGTATTGCAGATTGAAAAGGTATTTTAAAAAATCACGTTTTTTTTTTAATTTTTATAAATGTTTACCTTTTAACTCTCGATATACATATGTAAATAGTTTACTCTGGCCTTAGACAGTTTCAATGTCAAACTGAATTTAACCCGTTTATATTGATTTGAAGCAAGAAATCATTAACGTATAAATTATCACCTTTTCTTGATATGGTATTACCTTACACGGCAAGAATACAGTCCTGGATCTAGAAGCGACTTGATTAGCCTTTGCCGGTATTAATCCGGCATCCGCAGATTACATGCAACGAAAGGCAATATATTTATGAATCAAATTATCAAGAACAACAAAATTAATACAAAAATACAAAATTAAAGTATATACTCATAAAGTCAATAACTTAGACCATCCCACTCATAAAGTTAATAACTTAAACCATGCCCACTCATAAAGTTAATAACTCAGATTTGTAAAAGCCAGTTCAATCCCAAAAAGTGAGCTCCAGTTTTTACTCAATACCAATTTTACTTCATTGAAAAGTTTGTATATGTACTCAACATCTCCATCTGTGACGCCACACATTGATGTGCAAACTTTAACTGTTCCTGTAAATACAAGAAATTGTATTCAGCATTGTTTAAAGTTGTTCCAACCTATATTCATCACGTTCGAGTTCATTTTCCGTTCTTTTACTAATGAGTTAGTACGATAAAGCTTCTTGCTCAAGAAAACAGCAGTGTAGGTTTTGGATGGGATTTAAAGCAACGCGAAGCTGGCTATCAAATAATTACTATTCCAACATCGAAACCAATAAATCACATGATATAAGAACTATTTTGTATAATTTTACATGTGTGTATGACTAAATGTAAACCACATCAAAATGACAATCATGGTAACGTGTCTCGTAAATAGTTCATGTCAAATTGCTATCCCATTCGTTAGTACCCTGAGCTAGATTATCAACTTTGCGGAGAACTCATAAAACCTATCCCATTTCTGAGATAACACGCCCATTCATATTACACCATGTACATTTTATATTTTACAACGCCCATTTTCTTAAGCCACTCCCGAGTATGAGATAACAGACCCGTTCTTACCTTATTTGGTATAACATTTGGTCTCCTAAGTCTAAGTAGTCTAACAGTATTCACGACACTTATTTGTCTTATAATGTCAGCTCTCTCTAACAATAATGCTACTGTACAAAACAATCCACATTTCTTGCCACCAGTCCTGATGAAATAAACAAAAGTCATGATAAAAACCTTTGTTTACAATTTGAGTGATGTTTGTTATAAATACGCGTAATGATCTTTACATTTTAAGTTAATGGTTTTATCTATAAGTAATAACCTTGCTTGAAGTGTCAGAATGACATTCCTAAGAAGTTAAGATAGTTTCCTTCTATTAGCTTGGTTTGAGTATATCTCTTGATTACTTGGATAACTAAATCGATGAAGTATTGACCAACAGTTATTTAAATAATTTTGCAGTATGAGGTAGGGAGGTTGTCATCCAATGGAAAGGGTATGTGCTTAATACTGGGTTAATATTGGCTTTAGTTATCTTAATACATCCAGTGACTAATAATATGACATCTGATCGAGAGAACTGAAAACAAATGTAGAAATGCGACTTTAAACATCTTAAAAAACATTACATGTAGAAATCTATCAAAGCTTCATAAATCAAAATAAACATTGATTACTTACAAGCAATGTACAAGAAGTGGGGAGTCATCGTTCTGTAAAGAGGACTGTGTATCTTTTATAAATTGTACAAAGTCAGCGTCACTTGATGGAACTTTCTCATTATTTTTCCAATTTGTATACTGATAATGATTTACAATTCTTTCTCCAGTTGCTTGCTAGGAAAATAAAGTATATAGTAAAATGATAAAATATGAGAAAATAAAGAAGACATTTTGTGAAGTGAAAGTTTAAGAGTTCTATTGAAGAACATAGGGTGAAAAGAAACAAAGACAATCAAAGAATTATGTTTTTATCTAAGAACTTAGTGGTACATTGAATAAAAACGACAGAAATGTGTAAACACTAAGAATCTATAAAATATTACAAATACCTGTGTTACAATTAAAACGTAACATGAAATTAGTATAACCATAGAAAATAAAATATCATGGAGAACTGTTTGAAATTCTCTAATTACTTTTAAATGACATTTTGATATAGTTTTGAAGTCATGGTGAAATGCCTTAAACTTGTTTTCCCTTGGTAAGTCTGCTACATAAAAATTCTGATCGAGGGGATGTTTGCATTTGAAATGGCTAATACTAATGTTTTTCTCCCTAAGAAAACTTTGTTCGCCTTATTCTAAAGTTACAACAAACGTTTTAGTAATTATCGGAGTAATCTAATGATTAAAGACTTCGATTTGAACAAAAATTATGTTATACACGTTTACAATCCACTCACCTGTCCTTTATTGGCTATCTTCAATTGTCTAAATTGGTGATTATTTTTGTTTTGAAATTTCATACAAGTTACAACAAATGATCCAAATGTTAGACTTTCTTTTTCTTCCGGGATATAACAACCAATCTGAAATTTACAGTGCAGCTAGTAAAAGATCAATTCTGTGGGGAAATCAGAACTTTTTTTATATATTTTCCATCCACTACGCAAAAATAATCTAAATATAAATTCAAAATTAATCTTAAATAGATCAGCATTTTTCATAAACACATTCAACATTAACAAAACTATTTTGCAAAACTATAGAAGAGTTCCGAATCATGTCTGAAATGAATATAATGATCCGTATATTTACCTGTTTTTGATTGTCTGTGGTTTCTATAGAAACTATACATGTACAATTCTCTTGGAAAATCAAACATACAAAGTCATCCACTGTTAAAGATAATGGTGTTTGAGCCATTATAAATCTATTTTTCTTCTTGTAACCCTGAAAACATATCATGAATTAACTCTCTTTACTTAGAAAATATAAACAAAATTGTTTTTCTTCAGAACATATAGCAAGTTATCTCCATTTGATTTGAAATTATAAATCTTTCTTTTTAACAAAGTAAAATTAGTATTACCTCCCCTTTTATGTATCAAAACAATAAGAACACTATCTCTGTTATCTTAAAACGAGTTATCTTTATTTTTACTGTAAGATCAAATTATGCAAAGTTTTTTTATCAAACATAATTGTCCTGTTATTTACTTCTATAGAAAAAAGAAGCTAATTTACTATAAAAACGAAACCCTTACGTCAATGTAAACAGCGTTAATGTAATTTGGATCATTGAAATTTCTATTCAAGTACAGCCTAGGTCTATTCTCATTACCTGAAAGAAAACAAGAAATAATTTATATGACTACATATACGAAACTTGGCATGTAATTATTTAATAGGTTGTTCAGCATTTTTGAAATCACATACAAATTCTACCTCGTTTTTTACTTAATCATTGAACTTTGTCCTTCTAGCTCAGGACTTGAGGATCAAAAAAATGGAAAATGGAATCGATAATAAATAATCTATGTTGCAAGTTTTTTTTTCAATAGAGCTAATAAAAAGAGTATAAACTAAATGTAATGATCTATCTGATTGGATATCTACAGTTTTATATATTCTTTTAGATAAATGAGAATTATGCAGGTCGTTTATTTCTTTCATTGGTAAATACAGTCATCGGAGTCAATTTACAGAATGGAGGCGTTAAATAATAAAAAGGCGGGGTTGTATAATCAGGGCGGTGTTGGGTATGGTCTGTTTAAATATTTAGATAATATAAATCTAACCAGGTACGTCACTTCCTGGTCTGTTCTTAGTGGTTTCTTTTTTGTTGGCTGCAACTGCATCTTCGTGTTCCTTATTCTTACTCTCAATTGATGTGCCTAGTTTCTAAATAACAGAAAAATAATCCCATTTAAATGATAACATATCGTTCACATGCAATGTGTACGCCAGTTACTTCAAGGGTCTAGCAATTTACTCTGAAATATTTCATATAACATGACCACATGATATTAACTTGTCAGGCGGAGTCGATATGTAAAATTGAGCATTGTTCAGAATACGTAAGGCGGGATAAAAATATTATAGGCGGTATAAAATACCTATGGATGTGATTATTGTTCAAATGATTACCTTAACTTAACTTTTTACAGAAAATCTCTGATAAACGAAACATTTACACAGAGTAACACAATATATATGCTAATGGGTGAACGGGTTATGAATATGTAAGATTAGAAGTCAGACGTAATGTTTATCCTGGTCGTAAGTTTCTGGGTCAAAGATACAATTCTCTGAAATACAAACAGTCTGAGATAGTCTTACCCAATCTCTCATACAGAGTTGTCGATCCTTACAGTGATCTCTATCTCTGTTAACGTCTCGAAAGTAGTCCCAAACACGTGATCGTTCAAACGATCATGTGACAATTTTTGAATTTTTTTCCATACGCAACAGACAAACTAACTAACAGATCACCTTTCTTGTCTTGTAGATGTTCAAAGGTTTGTCGTTGACAGTCCCTTAGCACTAAATTTTTGTCATAATTTTTAGCAATATCATCTATTGTTGACATTTTAGCGGATGAGTAAAAAAGCCAGATTACTCAGAATAGGAAGACATTTCACAAGAAAATAGTTCTTGTAAATATAACTCTTTAAAAATTGGATTTCGCCTATAATAAAATTCTATTTCACGTAAAACTTTAAGAAAACATATATATAAAAGACGAATTACGCTTGCGATACAAAATCTAAATTATATTACTGTTTTACAAGAATCTTGTAAAACCTGAGACGTTTACAGAGATATAGATCACTGTAAGGATCGACAACTCTGTATGAGAGATTGAGTCTTACCTTATGCATGGCTGCATACTGTGAATCAGTCAGAGACATTACATATTCATTAAATGTTTCTGTTGGTGTGTAATCAACATCAAATGTCAAAGTGTAAACAATAGCACGATGAACATACTCATATTGGTGCTGAAATAGTCAAATAGGACAGAGTTTAACACTTTGAGGGCGGAGTTAATTTTAGTAAGGCGCATTTAAATAAGTGTTTAATTATGACAAGCTAAAAAAGGGCGGAGTAAATCGATTCGTGGATTGATATTAATTTAGCAGGTCAAATTCAAATGTGCAAATCATGATTATTCATAAAGCCAAAATATAGCTAATAGAAGCGGCATTAAGTGCTGGTTTTTAAAAAAAAGACATTTAAAAGCATAATTTGATATGTTACTCACTGGGGTTTGTACCATATTAACACGTTGATCTCTCAAATTTCTAATACATCCAAACACATCAACAGAACCTTCATTCATACCTTCTTCTGTAAGTAGATCTATAGCAATGTAAGTTCCTGTACGTCCTATACCAGCACTGGAAAATGAAAGGAAGTAAATTATAATTACGATACTGATGACGTTAAGGATGATGATAATTTTGATGATGTTGCATTTTATAAGTAATATCACATATTAGATAAAATAACAATGATAATAATGATACTTCTACAATAATGATAAAAGAAATATTAAAAAGGGATCTATAAATAGACGACAATACTTCAATTTAAAACACGTGTTTTTCTAACCGCTTATCTGATTGGAAGTAAATTTCAATGAAAGACAAAGAATGTGGGGTTTGAAACAATTGCTGGTGACATCAGAAGTTTGTACATAAAAATTAAAATAATCAAAAATGAACCGTTCTGGACGAATTAAGATGAATATCTGCACTGAAAAATGTTTGATCTTTTAAACATATTGAATAAATACCTGCAATGAACAATAACTGGTCCCTGTGATAAAGTATATGTAGATTTCACTCTTTGTCTAAACTCAATCAACGATGTTACGTTATTAGGTACAGACTTGTCCGGCCAAGCTGTAAAATGAAGCTGACTTACAGTACGTCTCTCTTTTCCCTGTATAGATAAAATGTTTTGTTCGTGTTTTTTTCAAAATTATGAAAGCGTTGAATCTAAAACTAATAGGTTTTGAGTAGTCAATAACCGGAATTCAAATATTTTGGGGTCTCAAAGCAGTGCAAACAAATTTTCAATGTTACAATGAAAATATGTGTACAAAGAACAATATAATTTTATCTGTATTTATTTCCTTTTTTACAATAATGATTAACGAACTTTGTTTGTACCGCCTGTGCACGGCTGAAAAATAAAAATGGAGTAATGTCTACTTATGATGTTTAATTATTTCAATATTAAATAATCAACTTTTTGTAACTAAATGTTTTGGTGTTTGAAAAGAAACACTTGCTTTTGGAACAAATCAAACTCTCTGGCAAAACAAAACTCCGAAATTCAAACACTTAATTAAATTTCAACAAAATTTGTATATTAAATATAGTTTTTGACATTGGTGAATTGCCTTGTCTTGTTTTGAACCCATGTTCGGGAAGTGCTTTTAACGCTATATTTCAATTATATGTTTGTTGAATTACCTTTGTTATGGTGAATGTTCTCAGAGTGTATTCCGTGAAGTTTTCCATACTGTCACATTTTATTTCAAGGTCACGAAAAGTAAGAGACTGACCAATATCTGGCCAATACTTATGACACTTCATGCCCTATAAAGAAATTGGTGAAATAATTAAAATTTGGTCGATTGCTACTGCTTAATATATCCGGTATATACTATTTGTTATAATTGTATATATTTTTCATTCCTCGTGATAGTCAAACAATGTATATACTGTGTCATTGATAATTCATTAGACAAAAATTATTGTTGCAAATTTCAAAATTAACATTGATTTCTTTGATAACATATGAATTATCCTATGTTACATCAGGTTTCCTCAAGCTTTTTTTGTTCTTGAATATTTGCAGGACTTTGTACGTATTTTGCTCGTATATTGATGTTGACTGTTTATGCTGAAAGAGCATGAAATAAGTATTAAGTTTCACTATTGTTTAAAACTGCATTATCTATCTGTGTAATTCCAGCAAGTTTACAACTATCTTCCATACTTTTTGAGATAAATGTCTTCCTCATTTACTTAAAAGATTATTGTAAATACTCACCGAGGGTTCTTGGAGATTCGTCAACATTACTATGATGTCACTTTTTTCATACCAAACCATTTTCCAGAACGTGGCAAAATTGTCTGTAGTCACTTTGGTTGGTCCTAACGATGCAATGTACGCCTTCTGTTGCTGATTGCCCTGAAAATGCCATCAATGATTTATATCCGGTAACACTCGATACAAAATAAAAACAAGATATATACATACAGCTAAGAATTAAGGAAGAAATAATAAATCATTTTTTTGCTTTATTTGTATAGCACTCTTTTCATAAATAATCATATTTAATACATGTTCTAAAGTGCTTCACAGTCATTTGCATAACCATGAATAAATGTAACTGATTAAGAGATACTCCAATACAAAAACTAACATAAATACTAATATATGTTATGTGATTGTAGATGCATTTGTTCTTCCATCTTAGATAAATTTATTTCGATAAACAATATGTGACAAGGCAGACGTCAAAAAACGATACATGCAAGTAGCAATCAGAAACATTATGTGTGAATAACTGAAAAGTCATGTCAATCAATCACATACATCAAGGTTGACACAAAAAGATTAGCAAATCTTTCTTTTGTATTTGAAATGAGTTGAAGAAACCGTAATGTTTTGTGCTGCTTGTTTGAAAAACTTAATTTGGGTCACGAATGAAAACTATCACAAACTTACTTTTATGTAGCAAGCATTGATAAAGAATTTTTTATCATGAGGCAGTTTGACTCTTGAATGGTCATCTGAAAAAAACCATGCATATATTGTTGATCTATTATATGAGTTATCTAACTCGTAGGGGGCAGTTGTTGGTTAAATGCAAACGACTGGCCATTTTAATTGACAAAACGGATCGTGAAAACAGGAACATATATCAGGCACAGCAACAGTGAACTACAAATGCTTCCTATATTTCCAAAAACAAAATAAGCAAAATGTAGTAGTATATAGCTGTTAACCGAGATAGAGAGTATATTTATAGTGAATAAGTATCAAGAAAAAGTAGTTCTTAAAATGACGAAGCACATTTAAGAATTACTTTAATGTTATCTTTCATTACTATATATTAAACATTAACTGTCATTTAAAACTAATGCAAATGCTATTTATGTTCGGGATAGGTCATTTCCTTCTATATTAATGATATTCAATTAACTTTATCTAAATCAAGGTTGAAGAGTAGACGGTTAAGTGGATACTTAAGAAAAGGAGGGATTGTATACCGATCCGGATACTATAATAACTGAAAGTTGTTGGTGAATAGTCTTAATAAACTATCGATATTCATAAATATTGATAACTATGTTTAATTTATCTTGCAATTTGGCAGAATTCCTTTTTTCCCTTTTTCCTTTTCAAAAGAATAATCATATCTCGCTGTTCATATTATAGGCAATGCTTACATATTTACGTTCAGCTAAGGTCTTTTCAACTTGGTAGGTGACATACGAACATCACTTTGGTATTTTGAGCATATCAAAATGACTTTCAGGATCATAATAAAATTATAACAAATAACAAACTTACATGGATATAGTCCATTGTAGCGATTCAATGCTATGTTTTCACTTTTTGTAGCAAATGTACATGGCTGTATCAAACCTTTAGCAAGTCTCTGTGTTTAATGACATAAATATAGATAAAAAGCCACAGTATAACCAAACAACAATTATCACAGAATAAGATTTAGGGCATGAACGATGTCATACATTCAATTAGGGACTTTAGTCAGTTATCGTTTCCTGATAAAATCGGAAGAAATCCAATTGGTAAGTAGGTCCTTACAGTTGGAATCCTCTGATTTTATCATTGAATTCCTATGTCAGGATAACAAAATATTTGAACTGATGTCTTTCTTGTTTATAATGATATTAACAGAAGTGATGAAATTTATTTAATTCTTTACCCTAAAAGGACTTAGCTTGAATTTAAAACAAATTAAATGATTTACAGAAAAGTTATTTAAGATTAATTTTGGCAAATTGACATTGAAAAATAAGGGTAAAATCCGAATAATCCAACTAATAGGACCTACCTATTCAAAGATTATACAAGGGGAAATAATTGACTAAGGTCCCTTATACATGTTTTAAGTATGACATTGGTGATATTGGTCCCACACTTGTTATTGTATGGAATCGCAAATAAATGTTCAGCTGAATTCACAAACTTGTACAATTACCTCTGATAATCTAAATAGCATTCAAACAGGTAAGTTTCATAGTAAAGTGTAACCTCTACAGAACAAAGTCTCTGCACAACATCAGCTTTTGCTATTTCCTTTAGTCGAATTGTTTTATTAAATATAACATCTGCTTAGAAACGACCTGTAAGCAGCAACACGCTTCAATCTATCCCATTGTTTTTTGTTCAGGAGATGTTGTACTGTACTAATTTATCCAATAATTGGGAAGTATATGTTCCATGCATTTCTCAATGAAATTACTTTACCTGAAACTCAGTAGAAAAATACTCTCCGGCATTTTGTTTGACGTATGCTTGTAGGTCAGCTACTTTTATCAAGTTTTTGAATGTGTAGTAGTCATCGTCGACATCTTCTGCACCTTCTACTTCAACTTCCGGTTCAGTCGTAACTTTAGCTACATCATGAACGTTTGAACTGTGTGAAGGTGCAACCACTGCGATAGGTTGGCTAGTATTATCTACATTTGAAGAAGAAAAATATGCAAAGTAAATGTGTAAGTCTGCTCTACAGTTTAAATTTAATGATTATGATTTTCTTAGTCATTAATTTATCAATGTATGTACAGTAAAGTTCTGCTGACATCTAGCTGCATATAGCCGAGTGGTATAAATATTATTTTCTCCTCAAGTTAAGCATTTGATAAAATTGTTGAATTATCGACCGATTTTGCATTATTAAAGAAATATTATTTGAATTTTTTATGAACATTTTTAATTAAGAGATGAATAGCTCCAAATGAAATAACCATAAAAATTTGTTTATTTTTTTCACTTAAAAATTATTTCAACTTATTCAAGAACTATTTATGTCATGGCAACGGTGTGTCCTGTAAACATCTTGACAAACCAATCTAGAATCTCAAAGAAATAAGGAACTATTGTTTAGTGTTTAGATACTAACTTACCACGAGTCAACAACGAATCACAATTTTCATAAACACCTTTCTGTTCCACGTCATGTGATGTGACTGGAGACTTCGGTAAATCGGTGGAGTTATTTTTCACTGTTTCACGTTGTTTTCTTCTATAGAATAGAAATCATCTGACATTCAAATGTATGCAGTACAAACAAACTTTTTAGCGTTTAGGTGACGAGTATAAGTACAGAACACTTTAGTTATATATTATAAATTTTGTTCTTCACAGTCACGTTGGCAAGTCTTTTTGTACATGCCAATAGTAATGAAGTAAACGCACACATCAACACTTATTGTACCTATGTTTTGGTTTATAAATATTTATATCATTTTAAGTATATCAATCGTCCAGTGCAAAACCTGAAAGTGTACTCGACCTACTTTACCAATTTTCATGACCACTTTTCTATTTCATATACCAAATTGCATTTACGACAATATGATAACTACTCTCTCGACGAATGATACACGATATTTCATAAGCTTGTTTGCGGCAACGAATATGCAATTATTAGTGGGTATAACAATTTTTCATAGATTTCGATGTTGATATTAAATTTGTAAGTGTTAAGATAAGTTATCAATCATACATGCATATATTCAAGATTGTCAATTGCTTGATTGTATTCAACAGAAACATCATTCTTCTAAAGTTTAACCAATTTTAGCGCAGGTATAGTAATGTGTAAGCTTATTGGTATTAAAGTGGCGTGATATTTATCTAATATGCAGTATTAATATTAATATATTATGATGTGTTATATCACACAGAGTGCTTTTAAAGAATAATTCGGCATTTTAAGGTGTTATTTTGAATACATAATATCATATACTATGAGATATTATATCTAAGCTAAAGTCTCCACATAAAATCACAATAGAAAAAGATCATAAAATGTACAATTCAATGATATATGATTCATAACCGCTTACTTCCTCATTGCAACTTAATTGTAACTTGACGAGACAAAGGTCCAATCAAGAATTGTTCTATCAAAATGTATACTTTACGGAACACAATATAGTGTGGCATTTTTTCAAACACATAATTGATAGAAATCATGGATTATGAAGAAATCTTATTTTTCTCTGTACAGAAAATTGCATTATAACGGTACACAGTTGCCTGGGTTACAGGTTAAAAGTCTCATACAATTGAATTGAAGATGAAACTTGGTTAAATACTCGTCAATGGCATTGAAAGATAGACACCAAAAAGCCAGATGAACAGGAATTATACCTGTTGAAGTCGGTAAATGTATTTGTGAATGAGACTTAGATTATAAAATGCAATTACATTATACTTTTTTTTTTATTATTCGAAAACGCAACAGACTGTAAAATAAAGTGAAACAACTTTTACTTAATTTATACTTATTTATGGTAACTCGATCGTGAAACAAGATATTACAATTCAGATAAATCACTTTAGAGTCCACTTCCTGGTTACCCAGTACTAAGCTAGCAGGATAACATATACTACTCAATAAAACGAGGTAGGTTATGGATGTGATTTTTAACAATCGTGAAGCTAACTATCCAATGATTACCGAAATCGTTACCACTCAACCATACCCAGTCCTTAAATTTCTTACTCTGCAAGCAACATTGATAAACGATTTCACCGTCAACTAATCCAAACAATTCGTTTGAATTATCTGGAAGAGACTGTACGACTTAATCAAACGTTACCAAGACGTCGAATCTCCCATTCACCAAATTTTGCCACGCCTACACTATTTAAATATTGTGGGATTTTCATGCGATACAAAAAAACTTTCATCGTTATGAAAATGAAAACTTGTGTCCAAAAATCAGCAATTAAATGTAACAAAACTTTTGTGTCGCCGGCGCATGGACGAAAAACATAATAAATTATAGTTCTGAATCAGGTCTATTGTACAACTATTTTCAGTATAAATCACCCATTAAGGGATACACATTAAATTCAAGGGTCTGCCTGCCCTCTGATGAAAATATACTCCTTATAATCCTTAGTAATGTCTATATTTACCACGAAAATGAAGCAAACAGTAAAATCCGATGAATAAACTTAACTAACCTTCTCAGTACAAAGCAAATGACAACAACTAATGCAATAATAGCAAGTCCTCCAATGGCTCCACCAACTGCAGGACCGATAGGGGACGATCGTGGGGGTTCTGTGATAGACAAATAACATGGGTACTTAATACGGTTGACATTAGAGATGATGATTATGATAAGGGTGGTGGTGATGATGATGATGGTGGTGGAGGTGGTGATGATAATGATGATGGTGGTGGGGATAGTGCTGATGCTGGTGCTTCTGCAGCTGATGATGATGATGTGGCGATGATAATAATGGCGATGATGATGATGATGAAGAGGACAATGATGATAATTGTCATGGCAATGAAATGAAGATGATATTAAATGGTAATAAAAACATAATAGTGATGACAATCAAAATTGTGATATGTTGATTATGCTAATTGTGATTACAATGCTAATATTGTAATGAAAATAATGGTAACGTTGATGACATGAATAATAACAATACTTGTAATTGTAACATTGTCAGAAACGGTAAATATTATTTAAATGAATGGTTTTTTCACCTGGTTTCTTTTCAGTGAGACTTTGTGATGAACTCTCGTCATTAGATCGGTTATCAATAGAAACGAAACAAGGAAACACATCTCCAAAATTGTTAAGACTACAATAAAAGTATCTATACTAACCTTCCTCGCAACCATTGATGCATCCAAAAGCACACAACCCAGTGGTTTGAAAACATGTATTGTTTATACAGTCTTGTCGTTTACATTCGATGTCACATACGTCGCCGTGAAAGCCAGCAATACAATTGTTGCATACACCATTATTTTGACCACAAATGTTGTCTTCACACTTAGTTGGACATGTTTCAGTGCACGTCTGACCATAGTACCCCGCTTTACAAGAAATGCAATGTCCCAGTTCACGACCACATTCTCCGTCCAAACAGTTTTCAGGACATCTGTCTTCACACTTGCCACCAACGTATCCTTTCTTACAAGACATACATTGTCCATCTTCTTGGGCACATTGACCATCAAAACAATTAGTTGGACACGGTGTATCGCATTTGTCACCATAAAACTTTTCTTCCTTGCAATCTTCACAATATCCTGTTTCCTTATCGCATACACCAGCACAATTAGTTGGACAAGTTTTACCACACGATTCTCCATAGAAACCAGATTTACATTCAGAACATAAGGTCGTCGTCTCGCAGGTTTCACAACCATCGGTATTGACACAGCATTTATTTCCAGAATAGTTATTCCAACATCTTTCCAAGCATACAGCAGTATTTCTATCACACACTGAGTTGTTGCAACCAGCTGAACAAGACTTGTCACATTGTTCATCAAACTTGCCATTGTCACAGTCAATACATCTACCAGTTGATTGATCACACACTCCATTCAGACAATTATAACACTGATTGTTACAGTTTTCTCCGTAATAACCTGGCTTACATTTGTCACATCTAACCCCGGCAAAGTTACCTTTGCATCCATTTATACATTCGCCATCCCCTCTGTTGCATATGTCTAACATGCAGTTTAAAGGACAATCTATATCACAGTTGTC
The DNA here is from genome assembly GCA_025267735.1 of Mactra quadrangularis. NCBI lineage: Eukaryota > Metazoa > Mollusca > Bivalvia > Venerida > Mactridae > Mactra > Mactra quadrangularis. The sequence goes on from CM046295.1 coordinate 15,100,144, forward strand.
ACCGTATTTTCCATCTTTACATCGGTCACATCTTGGTCCATCCAGCTTTTCATCTGCACAACCAGTGGTACAGTCACCATTGCTGTTACACATTCTATCTTTACAATAATCAGGACATCGTATATCACATTTATTTCCATACCATGTATCAGCACAAACGTCACATTTGTTTCCGTTCCTGTTCCCTTTACAACCTTGTGAGCAAATACCGGATGTTTTGTCACATATGTTCTGTGCACAGTTTGCTGGACAAGGAGTTGAACAATTTGTTATGCCAGTACCGTTATAGTAACCATCAGCACAGAGGTAACATATCTGATAATCATTCGGACGTCTTTTTGCATTAAAATAATGTGCACATATTAAACAATAAGCTGGGCAATAATTCCAACATTTTCCACCCCAATAACCATCTATACATCCATATTTACATGACCAACCAGATCTTTGATTATAACAAATATCCCACAGATCTCTTGTTCCACCAGAATTACTATTACAACAATCACAAGTCTTATTGGTCCTACAAGCAGGTTCATCTTGAGCAATACCTGAATAATATAGTAAAGTTATGTAATTAAAGATACAAAATAAAAATCAAACTATAGTGCGTACAAAAAACAAAACACTGTTTATAATAACAATAGAATAAACTAATCCACTACGAGGGACGCTCAGGATGACAATAACATAAACATGTGATATGTTTTACGATTGTCTTAGTTGTTAGTGTAATGGAACAGATTTTTACCAACACAAGCACGATTTACCAACAAATGGTGGTATCCATCATGCTAATTTTGTTACAATGAATTACACACATTTTATTTTCATTACTGCCTACCCCAGAAATGGATTGTCTCATTTCTAATGTTTACCAAAACACGTTTTGTTTTTTTGTACGCACTATACGATCTAACCTTATTAAATATCACCAATTTAAACTTTGTTTACACTGAGTACGTTCTAAATATGAGAATTAAATCTTTCCCGCTTAAATTCGCATAGCTGCTTGCAACTGAACTATCAGGTAAGTATAATGTTTCAATATGTTTATCGTTGAAGCATGCTTCTATCGATTTTGATTAGATTTTCTAGGATATGTAAACTTTGAGATAGATGTCTTTACACGTATAAACTTTTTTTATTAGTTTAACCTTAAACTGGTACGTCAAAATTCTATATCCGCGGCCGTGGCGTAGTGGTAAGCATGTCTGACTTCGAATCCGGGGATCGCGTGTTCGAGCCCGGTCGCGGTAAGTCGACTAGTACTGGTGATAGAAAAGTGTCCAGGAAATCTGCAGGTCGTCGTATATGTGACCTAAATATGTGTTGAATAAAACGTTAAAAAAGCAACAAACAAACAAAGTCAAAACGCTATAGCATGTCAAGCAAATTAAGAATTTCAGCAACTGACTATTAATCTAGGTTTAACACTGTGCCAAAACATATTAAGGTTTTCTAAGGAGGTCTGCTGAAATTACCTAGATAAAGAAACGTACATGTATTACTGATGAGAAAAAAGTTGAATATTACCTACCTATGCTTATTCCTAATACAGCCAAAACAACCAGCATCAGCCACATCTTTAAGTATGTTGACGCATCAACTGAAATTTGTATAACATATGAAAACAAGCTTAGTGGAAGAAATATAAAAGGTATATTTTCCTACTAGATTTATTTTGCCTCATACATTTCCAATTAAGAACTTTTTATAATTGTTTTGTTTTTAGTTATATTGAAAAATTGGGATTTTTGTTGCTTAATAGACACAACAAATACATGTAGATATGCTATATATATTTGCATTGTTTGCAAAATTAAATCGGACTACACCCTTATTACATAAAAAGTGCTAGCTTGTTCAACCATAAGTGAATCCATTCAACAATTGAATTAACAAATTGTATATCATTTCAATTATTGATCAACAATTCCATTGTTATTTTTAATGTGTAAACGTGTTATCTTAACATTTTATCCATTTCATATTAATGCTTTATCACAGACTGACATAATATAAACATATTTCCATACATTATAACCAAAAACCAACTACAAAATAAAAAAAGTGTTTAACATATCAAAAACAACATATACCACCATCAACAAAAACTACAACACATACCTCCTTCAACAAAAAGTACAACACATACCTCCTTCAACAAAAAGTACAACACATACCTACCTAAACAAAAATGTACAACACATACCTCCTTCAACAAAAAGTACAACACATACCTCCTTTAACCTAAAGTACAACACATACATTCTTCAACCTAAAGTACAACACATACCTACCAAAACAAAAAAGTACAACACATACCTCCTTCAACAAAAAGTACAACACATACCTCCTTCAACAAAAAGTACAACACATACTTCCCTCAACAAATAGTATCACATAAACCTCCCTCAACAAAAAGTACAACACATACCTCCTTCAACAAAAAGTACAACACATACTTCCCTCAACAAATAGTATCACATAAACCTCCCTCAACAAAAAGTACAACACATACCTCGCTCAACATAAAGTACAACAAATACCTCCTTCAACAAAAGTATAACACATACCTCCCTCTACAAAAAGAACAACACATACCTCCTTCAACAAAAAGTATAACACATACCTCCCTCTACAAAAAGTACAACACATACCTCCTTCAACAAAAAGTACAACAAATACCTCCTACAACAAAAGTACAACACATACCTTCCTGAACAAAAAGTACAACACATACCTCCTTCAACAAAAAGTACAACACATACCTCCTTCAACAAAAAGTACAACACATACCTTCCTGAACAAAAAGTACAACACATACCTTCCTGAACAAAAAGTACAACACATACCTCCTTCAACAAAAAGTACAACACATACCTCCTTCAACAAAAAGTACAACACATACCTCCTTTAACAAAACGTACAACACATACCTCCTTCAACAAAAAGTACAACACATACCTCCTTTAACAAAAAGTACAACACATACCTTCCTGAACAAAAAATACTACACATACCTCCTTCAACAAAAAGTACAACACATACCTCCTTTATCAAAAAGTACAACACATACCACCTTTAACAAAAAGTACAACACATACCTCCTTCAACAAAAAGTACAACACATATCAGCCTCAAAATAAAGGACAACACATACCTCCTTCAACAAAAAGTACAACACATACCTCCTTTAACAAAAAGTACAACACATACCTTCCTGAACAAAAAGTACAACACATACCTCCTTTAACAAAAAGTACAACACATACCTTCCTGAACAAAAAGGACAACACATACCTCCTTCAACAAAAAGTACAACACATACCTCCTTTAACAAAAAGTACAACACATACCTTCTTCAACAAAAAGTACAACACATACCTCCTTTAACAAAAAGTACAACACATACCTTCTTCAACAAAAAGTACTACACATACCTCCTTCAACAAAAAGTGCAACACATACCTCCTTTAACAAAAAGTACAACACATACCTTTCTGAACAAAAAGTACAACACATACCGCCCTCTACAAAAAATAAAACACATATCTCCCTCAACATAAAGGACAACACATACCGCCCTCTACAAAAAAACAACACATATCTCCCTCAACATAAAGGACAGCACATACCTCCCTCAACAAAAAATACAACACATACCCCCCTGAACAAAAAATACGACACATACCTCCCTAAACAAAAAGGACAACACATACCTCCCTGAACAAAAAGGACAGCACATACCTCCCTGAACAAAAAGCTAAAAAGGAGGCAGTTGTAGATTGTATATTCATATTTTTAATGGATTTAACGCCGTGTTTACCCAATTTTAGGTTATTTTACGGCGTCCACCGAACCTAAACTCGCTCTTCTGTACCCTTGTCTATAACCAGTACTAACTTCCCTTCCACAAGGCTGGGAATTTCTTTGTATTATTTAATCAATGAAGGAAAAATTTGATAGATTGGTAAAACCTCCCTGGGTGGGATAAGAACCCGCACCTCTTTCGGGCTCGAGATTCCAAATCCCGGCGCGCTACCAAATGCGTTATTGGCCCGGGTTAGATAATTATAAACGCTGAACACAAATTTTTTAAGACGTTAGAAGCCCAATTCAACTGTCAAAAGTTTGGTTATTTTTTGTTTTAGTTTTAATTAAGATGTACGTAAACTTTAAGTTTAATTTAAAGCTGTACATATATATTTGTTTCATTTGGTATTTGAAAATGTTTTGTTTCATAAATAAACTAAAAATAACTCACCTTTATAACGAAATCCGTATCTGAATCAATTACGTTTACTTTACACGTTAATCTTTGACGAATAATGAATGTCAAATAAACAAATTTGTTTATAATAATGTAAAGCTTAGCCTAGATATTTTGAAATGTTATTCATTTGTCAAACCCGGAAGATTTGAGGGATGTAATTAAGGAAAGATTTCATTTCGCAGTAAAATTGTTTTTTAACTATAAACATATTTTAAGGGTAGTTAACGCCATTTTCTGAGCTCAGAAGATTATTTTTTTCACAATTAACGCATAGTTTGTTTATTTCATACTGATTCTGTGTTTTTGTACATAGCATTATTCATCTAAGATAAAACCATTTTGACGTTATATATATATATATATATATATATATATATATATATATATATATATATATATACGTTTTAGTAAAATATAATGAAAACTCCTTAATATTATCATATAAATCAGTTTCGAATGCATAAAATGGACTACACTCCTTTTGTTAAGTTTTTATTTTTTTCAGTCAATACTTCCTAGCGTTAGTTTAATATTTCTAATATATACCAACTATTCGGTAGTTTACATTATACATTATTGTAGTACTATATAAAGAGATACCTATTGAAGATATATCATGCGTGCGAATCATGGTTAAATACAACAATGTATATGTATTGTAAAGTATCAGTTTTATAAGACATAGGCGGATCCAAGAGGGGGGCGGACCCGGCGTACGCCCCCCTAAAATTTCCCAAGCAAAGGTTGTTGTTTTATTCAATCATGAATATGATAATTATAAGAAAATATATATATATATGTCAAAAAAATCCACACGCTATACGTGCAACAAGAGACTGGGGTACAGAAATACTATGACCTTGCATACAATTTAAAACAATTCCTTCTCATTAATGTATGAATTTAACATGATCCAACGGCTGTTAGAAAATTATATGATATATCTAGATGCTTCATATTGTATACCCTGAGAAGGATAGTCGAGGCTCTCAGAGTGTGCCTGAATCCCTTAAAATAACCAAAACTCAGGAATTTCGGGTGCCGCCGGTCTCCTAGACCTCTGGACAGGGCTTTTTCCCGGACCATTCGGGGCCCTTATGGCCCCTTGAAACCCTATTCTGCTTGAATTTTACGCCCCCTCTAACTAGAATTTTCCGCCCCCCCCCCCTTTAACTCAAAATTCTAGATCCGCCTATGTAAGAGACCAGATACGCATTTTTGGAACGATGCTAATTTAGCATCGTTCCAAAGGTAACAAGAAAGTATAAGATGACTCTTTTCACGCTTCAACAATTTTCAACATAGACAAAGAGGCGTAGTTCAAGCGTGAAACTCATTAACATCTCATTTAAATGTAATACAACGCTGGCTTGTGTTGTCGTTCTTGAAACTCTTCAGGAAAAGGGAGGTTACTCTCAGGACATATAAATCTTGCAATGGAGATAGCACAACTCAACCCGTAGACAACTCAACCCGTGACAACTGCAATAATTACTTGTTGTTGTAAAAAGAGCCTACGATGTTTTTGCCAATGTCTGTCATATGCGTAACATAATAACATCATTCGATAGTAATAAACAATATTAAATGATCGTATTATATTAAGCAGTGGCTAGAGTTACGGTACAGTACGGGGACGGATCGTCAAGGGGGCGAATAATCTTGGGGACGTATCGTCTGTATACCTTGGATATGACTAATACACTTACCGGATGTTTAATATATGGCGATACGACGTTGTCGTCTTCAAAGTGGAACATTTAAAGTTTACTAGAGCGATTTTAAGTTATAGAGTTTTGATTATAATTTGGAATGAATATGTGTAAGTGTGTATGGAACTTTATAAAAATATTTATAGGAAATAGAAGATTCTTAGAGTAATTTCTATTGTGAATAAATTGCTAGTGCAAACCGTTAATTTGACTTAAAACTCGTGAACAAAAATGGGAATGTAGCTTGATGCAAAAGAGCTTATTACTTGGGGGAAAACCTTAAATGAATTGTTAGGAAGTCGATTTTTTATGAAAAAATTCAGCTTGTCATTTCACACCAAATTTTTAAAATTTAAACGAAAATATCAACGATTTGTTAAAAAATACCCATAGATAAACAAAAATGAGAAGTTGTCAGCTCCTTTGGTTAAAGAAAATAGTTCAGATTAATCTTTGGTTTGGTGAGATCGCTGCTGTACTTGACCCTAAAATGTGTTGATGAAAATTAATTCTTTGACTGGTTTATTTTGCTTGATAAAGTTAGATAAACATTGCATAAGCAAACCACTTGAGAAGTCTAACTTGCTATCCTTTTGTTAAATTCTGTTAATTGATATTTTATACATTATTTTATAGATAATATACATAATAATATATTCTTTAATCAAAAATAAGTTCAGGACATCGTTCCTTCAGCACTCCAGTGCTTTGATTAATTTAGATATTTCGCTAGTCAATCTGCGCATGCGCCAATTTTTCTAGTGATTTCCATGGATAAACTACGTTACGTCGTCACCGTTTTGCATATTTTCAATTTTGTCTGCTAGCTGCAAAATAGTGAAGCGTTTTATATTAAAAATATCATTTGTTCCCTGCGTCATTATTTTGTCACAATAACATACGAATAATCAAATTCTGTACCATAACTACTCTAATGTGCGTGAAACTTAATTAATCTTTGTCAAGAAAATCAATTTTTGCCGATCGACATATTATACCATAGACTTTCAACACTTTAATCAAGAGATGTCGTTCGTAGGTCTACACGCACTTGTTTCAACGTTAGTTGAACTACACATGAATAGAGATTGGGAGATCATGTTTTCTTCAAATACATTCGATTAAGGGCCACACTTGCAGGTATGTCCAATCCTGAAACATTCATTTAATATATGTTGGGCATTTTGGGAAGATAACATTTTTATGACAAGTTCACTGATGACGCGATCGCGGAAGTAGAATCACGCAACATGATAACAATAATGAAGGTCATGGTGATTTATTTTTGGATCAGAAAATTATTTACATGTTTAATCTAAAAGCATTGTTTACGTAGTAAGTAACGTGTGTGTAAAGTATGATTCAGTGTGGATGGTTTCAATTCGGAGGCAACTTGCCTATAGACAGCACGTCGTCAAAATCGTACAAATGCATTGAACAAATTCATGTTTAGTTTTATTTCAGAGTCTTTACAAGGAGACTGTATTTTTTTTGTTTTCAGATTATTTACATGGACTTTGATAATCTTGATTCCTGATTGCTTGATGTAGTTGTAAGATAATAAGTTTGCAGTAACTCAATTCACAACAATAAAAGGTATGTTTTACTCTTCATATCCAACCCACCATCTATGTACTAAAGCTGTTCAGGGGCAGCTCAATATTTCAAAGTAGAGGGGTGTCAAACCAATGATTTGCTTACCAACTAAGTTATCTTAAGTTTTATTGCTTGTATGTGTTTATGTTAATGGTAAGGGCAGTGCACCATGGACTTTTCCATTTTGTTAACATCAGCTAGTCTATTTATAACTTGGAAACAGAGAAAGTGACTGGTATCTGCTTAAGTAGACAACATGGCACAAAAAGTATGATTTCTTATCAACAATGACAGAAGTTTAGTAAAACATTTGTCTTCTTTTAAATATTATATCAAGAAGTTAAAGTTTCCTTAAGTATTATATCACCATTCTTCTATTAGTTATATTTGTCAATAATAATTACTGCTGATATATGCCATTTGCAATTACATTGTTTATTTTGAATTTTATATGCTTTTTGCGCAAAAAAAACCCTATCAGTATGTTTCTTTCTTTCAGGTGAATGATGTATTGATTTTTGCCATAAAGATGATACTCTGAGAGCATGATATATGGTTAGGGCACACTTCAAATAGGAATAGATCTATTAATAAAAAATTTGTTTGACAAGCCACAAGTGATGATGAAATGCAATAAACATTGTTTTTAATAAAATGATATAATACTTCACTTGGTTTGCTCATGATATATCACAGCTATGCTATGTTTTTTTTTTTGTTTGGATTGATGTTGTCAAGACAATAGCAAATAATACAACCTATGCACTGATTAAAACAATTCTAAGAGTATTGCCATTAAAACTGGTTCTCACTGATAGCCATGCAGTAGTCAGTAATTCACAATTGTAAAGCCTTATCTACTGTTATGTGCTGTGACAAAATTTCAATATCAAGGCATCCTCATGACATGAGGAGGTTCTACTTGAAAATTGTTGTATTATTAGATTTAAGTTTGTATAAGTTTTCTCCCTTGATCTTAAATACTATTATAAATTATTATTATGCATGTATATTTGTATACACCACCTTTCTTTCATATTAAGGTGGTATGTTATGTCTGACTTTTTATAGATTTGCATATAATTTTTGGTACCGTTGTAAACATGAAGATATTTCCGATTCGGATCTACACTTTATTTGACGTCATTATTGCTAACAATGTTACCATGACGTCGTAAACATGACGACCGCGTGCACTTTTTACGTCAGTCGACAATGGTAAGAAAACGTCTATAATGTAATGCTAAATCTTTATTTTCCGCGCCACAACAACAAATTGTACATCAATTTAAAGTATACATCATTATCTATCACCTGAACAGAGTAATTATACGTTTTCTCCTAAAACTTTTGAATGAGACAAAAACTTCCGAATAAGAAACATCAGAAAAATCCAGAAAAATTACCTTCAAACCGGTTTTATGAAAAATCTGCCCGATAAATTTATGCTAAGTATTGATATGATGTATTCTTTGTTATTTATTTTTATTTGTTTTAGTCTTGTTTTATTAACTTAAAACTGAGTAGAATTTAATTTATGTTTACTGTAAAATTGAATGTCAATGTTACCTCTCAACCCGTCTGTATCAAGGCACACTTTGACGTCGTTAGTCTTGCGAGCGTTGATAATGGTACATCGTCTACAACTTTCATCGTTCTTACTGAATCTCTTATGCCACATAAACACGGATGATTTTTAAAACTTTTCTAGCTCTGTTTGCTTGCTTTTCTATGAATGCTTTTTTTTTGGTGGTGTCATTCTTAGCTGACAAAGAAACTTTATAACTGTAAGATTTTCAAATTTGTTCATGTGCATAATTTTCCTTGTTATTAATTATACCTGTGTGTGGCGTTTCAGGTGGTATTAACAAAAAATAACGAAAATGACGCCACTAATTACAGAAAACCATATGGAAATGCCATCATGAAAGAAACATGCCAAGTTTAGCAGATTTTTTATGTTAATTATTAGTTATATGATGACTAACTGTGGTTTTCTACCATGCACCAGGTACTGTGTATGAGCCTATTCAAAAGCAAGATAAAGTCGACATTGATTGACACAGTTACATGTTCCTTTCAAAATGTGTTGAAATTATTCTAAAATGTATGCATATGAAATTTCATACAATACATGTTGACGTTCAAGATAATTAAAAAGTCCACAAAGAATTGGATAACCTTTGAGACTTTGTAATTGCAACTCAGTTTCATAATCAGCCTGGCACAACATGGATGGGTATAAATTTGAAATCAAACACATAGACAGATGACAGGAATCATTAAGTATGCCTTCTGCACACTACATATGGTAGAGAAGGTATTCATAGTAAAATATATCCACCTAATTTATCGTACCAAAATCTACTGAAAGTGTTATTCAAAATTAAGTTGGAAACGTAACCCGTGGGCCATTATATCATTGACCATACTAATATTTTGAGACTGATGTAATAATTTTGTATCAAAAGTAAGACAAAAACAAATTTTTAAAGTAAATATGATATAAATACATCGTTTGTTTATGTCACTGTTCACAACAAGGCGAACTTGGAGAGTGAATAAAAATGATTTCATAGACCTGACGTCTTAATATGTTGACTTGCGCCGCGTTTTCATACCTAGTGTCTTATAAATTGAAGCAAAACATTTTTTTTTTTTTTTTTTTTTTTTTTTTTTTTATTAACTGTCTAAAAATTAGGCATACTTACTCACAACACAGGCATTTAATGGCAGTTAAAAGTTGGAGCTAAAGTTACGCGTACTTTTTTCACTACATACAGAGTCCACGATTTACTGGGACACCCCTCGTATACATGTAACTTATATTCTTTTTTCTTTGCTCACCATCAGAGAAATGTCAAGTCAGACAGTTTGATGAAAATGTGTAGATGTAGATAGAAATTGAATGTTGTGTTCACCTCTGTCTCTGAGTTTAAAGGGGACACAGCACTCCTCATTGCCAGAAAAATGGCAGGAAATGGTGACAGGATAAATAAACAGAACACTTGACTATACCAGTTTTATATATTTTACTCCATAAATAAAATCACTCAAGAACGATATACAAGTACTGTATAATAATAATATATATACATTGATAAACATTAAACATTATTAATATTAAGGTCTAAGAATTCTAACTTAAATCATTCATATTGTATATAAAACAAACCCTCCATTAAGTTTCAACACAATTCACAACCTATGAAAGTTTTTTGTAGTTTTTTCTATGTCGAGTGTTTTACATGGTACACAAATTAAGTTTTTAAGATACTCTATGATCATTGTTTTTATTCAATAAAAAAACCTTCTAATAAAAGCTAATTGTCTCTCACTGGCATTAGGCCATTAATATATAAAATGGTATATATAGGTAGTTTTCAAAATTGTAAAAAAAACCTGAAATTCTAGGAAATTTTATTATTTTGGCCACTTTTATCAGGCCTGCCATTGACCACATTTCCCCAAGCCTGAAAATGTCCATGTTAAACCTGAAAATACTATTTTACTAATACACGAAGATGACAACAGATGGAATCGAAAGCCTGTAATCAGGCCAAGGTCTGAAATGTAGCAGGCCAGTTTTATTCAAGAGAAGAACTCATTTCACAAGTTCCAAATATTCCAGAACTTCAGACCAATCCTGCAAACATTCACCCATGAAAATATTCTTTCAAACAACAAATTACTATTCTTTAAAATCTATTTTAAAGATTGATGTGAATTTTAGAAGTTAGAATTCATAGACCTTAACTGAATCATTCATAACCAGAAATATAAACAGGATATGTAAATACATAAACAAAAAACAGAATTAACAAGAATAATTAAGGTTTTAAAAATGAAAAAAAAAGTTACAAAATGCCATAAATTTTGCCTTTCCCACCAATACCAAGGGGAATAACTCCACTGTTCCTCAATATATCGATCTGTTTGTCAAATTAGAATGTGAACAAACATCTTATAAAAATGTCGGAATTTTATTTCTAATATAATGGAAACTTATCTTTATATACATAAAATAATCCATTATTTTAATACATGTAATTTTATTTTTAACAAGCTCTAGTCAGCCATTATCCACAGTAACTTAATGACAACATAAGCTCTTCTAAAGTAGGACCTCAAGACAAAATACTCAATATGATTATAAAATGAATAGCACTATAGTTCATGCAAAAATAGACGAAATAACAATGATGTTCTGAAACAAAACATAACATGGAATGTATGAAAAATTTTATCCAGTGAGCCATGAAGTCTATATGGATTTAATCTGAGATGAAAGAAATGTATCATAGGCTTAAACCAAGTGGCTTTAAGTTTTACTTTTTTATGGATAAGCAAAATGTATTTGCAGCCCACTGAATAAAATTGATGATAAACCTTAACTTTACATCAATAATAAATAATCAACCAAAGTACAGTCTAACCCCTCTTAAGCAGCGAGCCTAGGATACAGCAAGTTGGTTGCTTAAGGGGGGGTGTTGACCGTAAATTATTTTCCTTCTGTTTAATTGTTTTCATGCAACAATCTTTACTTATGTTAGACTGTATACTAGAGCTGTCATTGATTGGGCTCAAAGTGTATCAACGATATTGATATATCGAGAAATGATACACCGATATATATCGATGCATTTACTGCAGTACTATACAGACCATTTTTGTTGCCATAAACTCATAATATATGTATATTTGTCATAAATGTAATACCTCGGTATCCTGCATTAAACTGGTAAGTAGTTGGTAAAAAGGATTTGTATTGATATTAATGAATAAATAAAAAAATCTATCACAAATTGATAGATTATAATCTGTTTATATTATGACAGCGCACCTGCTTCAGCTCACTTTAGGTTTGTCTTGAAAATTTTGACACTTTTATGAATTTATCTACATAGGCTTTATCATTGATATTTTAACATTGATATTGATAATAGATCGAAAAGTAACAACGATACACCCATATCAATAGAATCGATGACAGCTCTACTGTATACCGAATAATGATTAAATATGTTTTAAATACAATGTAAATACAGGGCATTATCAGCTAATTGAAGAATATATTTAATAACAGATATTCTTATTATTGGAGGTACAGAATTACAGATATTTAAAAAAACTTCATTTTGAAAAAAGATGAAAATCAATCCATACAAAATCGTCCCCTTATTTACACACTAAGAACACAAAAAGGTAATAAAAACTGTACATTAACTTAAAACACTAAGTAAAGGGAGATAATTTATACAGGTGACAAAAATACAGATTATCTCCCTTGCTTGATACATTGATCAGCAAAATACACTTTCAAATATTACTCTTCTAAACAGAATAAAACAAAGAATTACTATAATTTAAACTATAGCAACTTTTTTTCTGACAACATTCCAAAAGAACTGCCATTTCAAGATTTTAACTTATAAATAAATTTAATTAAAAAAACAATACACAAAATTTATCTAACACACATTAACTCATGTACAGGAGTCACATAACCAAAGTAACAAGTCATGTGATCACCTTTATATAGAAGTTATAGAACTAGGAAATAAATTCAGGATTTGTGTTCAAAAGTAAAACTAAACCAACATCAAACACGTGAAGTCACATGACTTCTAGTAGGGGTCAAGTGATCATTTAAATATGTAAGAAATAAAAGAGGAAAGAAAACCCTCTAAAAGTGAAGTCACATGGTTTTTTGGGTAGATCACATGATAAAATGAAGCATGTGACCAACAATAAATAAATTACAAAATTCCACGATGTCTCTTGACTTTCACCCATCACATAATCAAACAACAGTCCTGTGACAAACTAAGATAAGTCACATGATCAATTTAGGTCACATGATCAAATCCGTCCAATCACATGATCAAATCCACCTAGTCACAGGCTCATGTCTATACAATCACATGATCAAATGTTAATCCATCAAGTCATATGATCAAATCCATCAAGTCACGTAATCAAATCCATTAAGCCACATGATCAAATCAATCAAGTCACGTGATCAAATCTATCAAATCACATGATCAAATCCTTCAACTCACGTGATCAAATCTATCAAATCACATGATCAAATCCTTCAAGTCACGTGATCAAATCTATCAAATCACATGATCAAATCCATCAAGTCACGTGATCAAATCTATCAAATCACATGATCAAATCCTTCAAGTCACGTGATCAAATCTATCAAATCACATGATCAAATCCATCAAGTCACATGATCAAATCCATCAAATCACATGATCAAATCCACCCAGTCACATGATCAAGTCTATATAATCACATGATCAAATGTTAATCCATTAAGTCACGTAATCAAATCCATTAAGTCACATGATCAAATCCATCAAGTCACGTGATCAAATCCATCAAGTCATGTGATCAAATCTATCAAATCACATGATCAAATCCTTCAAGTCACATGATCAAGTATCATGAACTCAATGAGAATAGTATAATTTTTGAAGCATTAAAGTAAAGATTTGATGAATGATATACAAGGGACCAGATGTAAGGTATAAAGAATTCTTCTGGTGATTCCTCCTCAACGTATTTAAATTTTAAATCTGGGAATTTCTGAAAATATAAAATATAAAAATATTAGAAACACAATGTCATTAATGAAAATTAAAGTACATTTTAACATTTTTTTTCTTACTCATGGTATCTAGACTGGCCTAAATCTCTGTACTTAAGATTTTAATCAAGTTCTAAGCCAATGGATGACAACTGTAGGAGAAATATTCTATAACTAAGTTCCACTGATGTAACGGGTAAGTTCTGCTTGGAATTAAACCAAAATCCCCCTGGATTTATAAGCACTTATGATTTCATTCCTACACATATCAAAACTTGTTATTGGCCTGATTATTATGGATTTGGGGCCTGTATAATCAAGTGTCTTAGGACCAATTTAGTCGTAAATCCTTCTATATTGTATTGTTGTAAGTTTTTTGATAATGCTGCACTGCTACCTAGTGCTTTGTATCTTTGTATTCTGATACCCTTCTTACACCAAAACTTGAAAACTAATAAGTATGTGATATCTAATCGAAGGTATCTGGAGGGAGGGGGGTGCTAGCTAGCCTTCTCTTTAAGAAAATGGCCACATGTTTAAAAGCTTCTTGTGTGATTTAATTTCAACACAAATCAAAGCATTGACTACCATAAGTTATTTCTTAAGCAGTAAGTAATCAAAATTTCTCACCTTCAATCTGTCTCTCCTAAATTGAAGAGCTCCCTGTTTTATCACAGATAATACTTCTGAAGGTGAGGGATTACCTCCCATTTGTTCAAGTTTTCCCGAGAAATAATTTAAAACAGTGTCTATATTGGAAATAATGTCTTGAAACGTAGGATGAGAACGGAACATGGCGAAAGATTCTTTCTGATATAACAGAGTGTAGATGATGTTTGGATTATGATGTAGGTTAGATGTTAAACATGAGTTTATTATCTCTAAAACCATTCTTATCACTTCTTCTAAAACAGCCAGGTCTTGCATCTGTAAAATAATTAAAAGTGCTTAAATTACATAAAGTGAAACATAAATGAAAGACTTAATATAAAATTATCTTTATGCTCTTGTAAATGTTTACGTTTTAAATCTTTACCAATACTTGAGAAATTAAATCCATATGTTTAGATACATATACCTGTGTAACAGGTATAAAGTATTGTTGTAGGCTTGTAGCTATTTCATTTCATTTGATCTTTCCTTCCACTAACAGCCACAAACAAATCAAATAGGTAATTTGTTCTACTATTAAGTTTCAGAAAAAAAATCAAGATTGTTTCTTAGTTTTCATTGTTGTAACATTCTACACTCAACAATTCAGAAAATATCACTAACCAGAAATACAGATGTATGTACCAAAATGACCATAAGTCATGTTTTAAATGTTTGTTTTCAGCCCACATATGCTCAACATAAAATCAATTTGGTATGATTATTTATTTATACTGTGCTTAACGCTGTGTCATCATATTTTGGTTATTTATTTTGGTGTCCAGCGCACCTAACCTAGCTTTCCTGGACCCTTGTCTATAACCAGTATTTACCTACCCTTCCACAAGGCCAGCAACTTCTTCAAATACCTTATTAATGGAGAAAAAAATTGTCAAATTTTCCTGGAAGGGTATAACTTTCCCGGGTGGAATTCAAATCTGTACCCCTTTGAGACACAAGATTCTAAATGCTACAACTGTGCTTCTGATCAAGATTTCAATTTGGTATGATTTGGTATGGCCATAATAAGAAATAAAGTACAAAATGATACATACATAATCTTCCTGTGTTTCACTGTCAGATTCTGGCGTATTTTGTTGTTCTGTTTGTTGACCTCCTCTTACAGCAGCTTGTCTAACTTGATCTACAAGTTTAGTATGTTTCTTACATAGCTGTGAGAATAAACTGTAAATATAGTAACATATATTGGAGTTAAAATTATCAAATCCTGAAAATTCCAAATTTGGAGAAAATTTATTCCAGTCAGCAGGAGGGGATCTTTTGGGGAACACAATGGAAATACGAAATTTTGTGCTATCCCTGGTATTGATGATGTGCATGACATATGACATTTTACATATTGTGATATACTCCATTTGTATGCCATGTGTCATGTCAATGTTACCAAAATAGATTATTATTAATAATAACTAAAACATTGAAGCACTAAATTTGTTTTTTCAGGATTGGAATACATGTGTTTTCTTTTCATATTTTAAAAGAAATTACTGTTACTTTTGACTCCTGGTAAGCAGAAGCAAATAGCAGTAATTCTTAGTACTATTTAGTGACTCAAGGTTTAATGTTCATGCGTATTGATTCTACTATGCCTCTATCTAGATGATGAAGAAAATATATTAATATTCATTAGATACTGTTGGAAGACAACAAGAGCTGTCCAATGACAGTGTGCTCATCTAATCAAGCCTGCTAGCGTTAACAAAATTAATCATTGATATGAAATCCCATTGAGATGAACAAAAGTTAATGTGAATAATTTCATTGGTTGAAGTATTGTATTTGCATGCCAAGCTTCTCACTAAAATCTTCTAAAAAGGGTCACAATTCAGTCAAAATTTTAAAAAATCATACAAAATTCATATTCATATTTTAATCCATACTTTCAATTAAAAATCGATTTATTGACAAAACAAAAAAAGTTCACCAATGTTTGATAATAGAAAACCAACCATATATTTTATATGTAACCTAATAAATATCCTTAGGCAACAATCAACATACTCTTTATTATACCAACTAACTCTAAAACACCAAGTAAGTAATTTTTTACAAGCCCAAATCAGTTTTCACAAGCCACATGCTTCAGGCTAGTCAGTGAGGATATGATGTCATATCTCAACTGAAATCTTAATTGATTTTGATGCATTTATTAATTGTTTAATTTGTCTGGTGTTATCAGTTGAGATCAGAAACAATATCTAAATGGTCAAAACATTTGTAAATAAGTTTGTCCATATGTCTTTTTTATTATTGGTATAAATTAACATTTATTTTTCATGTTAAGAATGAGAATTAAAGATTTTTAGCAGAGAATCAAAGGAAAGATGACATTGCAAATTTGAATTAAGTTAAGTGTACCAAAGGAGTAATAATGAGTGCAAAGAATTAGATCTACAGGAAAGAATTAGAATTCCTAAAATATACATGAACAATTTTAGAAAGGACTTGAAACTGGTATTTTATGTTATGTACATGTATAATAAGAGCAAAAAGAGTTTCCACAACAGAAAATTGTTTGAAAGAAGTATATGAAATGATTCAAAATTAATTTCATAAATATTAACTCAGTATGAAGTAAAAAGTGGACAAGTCACAATTGGATATTCGATTTTAGTGGAGAAAAAAAACCTTAAAAAGACAGCAATTTAGAAAATTTAAGACAAAAGGGAATTTGAAATAAAAAAATTGTGATTTTTTTACTAAAGTGTTAAATACAAAATAAAGCAAGATCTGGAATCTACATTTTACAAAGTTAATACAAAAATGAAACAACTTCACATAGTTCTGATTTTTACAGGAATGATTCTTATCTCAACTTTAGCAGCAGACGACACTTTCAACGATCTTAAATTAATGACGAAACAAAGATTACACAGGATTATGGACTTGATACGAGACGTGAATTTGTACGATCATTTGATCCAGGTTATCATTAGATTTGTGTATCATTTCGAACATTTGAAAAATCTGGAGATGAAAACGAGGCTCGGGGATAAAACGATCGCACTGACTGAAGAGATACGATTTAACCTTACTAAGATGATGCAGCACGTTCTACATATGCAATACACGAAACTTGAAATGGAAAATAAAAAGTTCCCCTTTAAGGACCCTGTTACTATTTATAGATTTATACGAAATAATACAATCGTTTTAGATCAGATTATAAACCACTTGAATGAATCGCTAAACAGACACGAAGAAATTGAACATTATGCAAGAATTCAAAATTACAATAAACTTAAAATGGAGTATGATTTCTTCAAGCGAGATGACCTTTATAACAGTATGAAAATACTTCTAAAAGAACAGATGGATGCTAGTCTTACATTGGAGGAAATTGCAAACGGTAAACTACACGGAAAAGGTTCCAAACTACACGCTGAAGAAACAGCAGATTTCGGAGAGTTTGCTTATGAATATAATACCAGTCTGGCGGTGATGTTCTACGAGGCATCGCTACCACAGTACGATGAATATATCAGAGCTAAACATCATTGTATAGTCACCAACAAATTACAGGTAAGTTTATGTTAGTTAGAGTTAGGACCAATGAGACAGTGCTTGATCATCACATAATTACATTAGTTAGCAATGAATTACGGTTAATGTGTCCATAAAAAGTATATGTTGACATTATTAAAGGTTCTTCATTCACAGATTTCAACTTAAACATCAACTTTTTGTGAAACTATCAAAATTGTTTAGAAACATTTTTTAAGCAGAAAACTAGTGATTTGACAATGCCAAAAGAAGTGCAAATTGACATTATAAGTACAAATGATGGTGTTTAAGTAGTAAACATCTACCCTGTATGTGATGGTATAGACACCTTTAGTGCTTTTTTGTGACTAATATTGGATATTTCTTGCAATCTTTAGGTAAGTTTGTCCTAAAATTATTTAAACTTAATTGTTTGACACAATTACAGACACTGAATGGTATTTTGAAAATATTGAAAAGTCTTAACCAAATCTGTGAACTAGTAAAATATCTTACATGGTAAAAAAAACTATGTACATACAAACAAAACTATTTCTAGAATTATTCAGCAGCCATAAAACATTGTTGTTAGATTGGGATTTTATACCTAAGTTATATTTTTATGTATTTCTAGGTCCTTGATAGAATGATAGGAATCTATCAACGTTATGGGAATTTCTGTTCACCAAGAGTACAGCAACTACAAGCTATGAGAGATATCGAGATTGAAAAAGGTCAAATGTTGAAGGACACAAGAATTGATGACATCACACACGGATTTAACGAAGACGAAATTGACAGAATAGTTACAGAAAAATACAGTAACCAAGGTGGTGACCTTCACCTTAGAGATACAGCAGCTATAAAGAGAACCAAGCAAGGTCAAGGTCATGTAGAGGTCAATGTCATTGAAGAAGGTCAAATACTGAAGTTCAAGGATGAAGCAGACGAATCTATTTATAGACATGAACATTGTATATGGGCTATTATTCACCAGCCAGTAAACCAAGAGAAGGTTGCACATGATGAATTTTGATGTTCAATGGATGCTCCTTTGAACAGCAGTATAGTCCGACAATATTAACCAGAGCTTGACCTTTATGCAAGAATATATTAACCTGAGCTTGACCTTTATGCAAGAATATATTAACCAGAGCTTGACCTTTATGCAAGAATATATTAACCAGAGCTTGACCTTTATGCAAGAATATATTAACCTGAGCTTGACCTTTATGCAAG
Organism: Mactra quadrangularis; assembly: GCA_025267735.1. Lineage (NCBI taxonomy): Eukaryota > Metazoa > Mollusca > Bivalvia > Venerida > Mactridae > Mactra > Mactra quadrangularis. The sequence goes on from CM046295.1 coordinate 15,119,723, forward strand.
AATATATTAACATGAGCTTGACCTTTATGCAAGAATATATTAACCAGAGCTTGACCTTTATGCAAGAATATATCAAACTGAGCTTGACCTTCATGCGAGAATATATTAAACTGAGCTTGACCTTTATGCAAGAATATATCAAACTGAGCTTGACCTTAATGCGAGAATATATCAAACTGAGCTTGACCTTTATGCGAGAATATATCAAACTGAGCTTGACCTTAATGCGAGAATATATTAACCAGAGCTTGACCTTTATGCAAGAATATATTAAACTCAATATTTAGTCTATTTTTGTCTTCATTTGTAAATCGCCCTTTAATGGAAATTTTCAGCAAAATATATGTACTGGACAATTAATTTGCTTTCATAAGCTTAGGTTAATATTGTCAGACTATATAACGGACACATTATTATTTTATTTATTGTAATTCCAGTTGATCTAGTTGACTGCTGTTTGTATCAAGGAGTTTATTGATAAAATTATTTATCTTATCATTTTATAATCATTCATAATCGCATGTTATACACCATGTCTTAAAATAAATCCATTATTTCACCAATATTCATTATCATATTTTTCTAAAGACTTACAAAAAAAATACAAAGTATCAATGTCCGTATGAAAATATTTCAGCTCATGATCCCATACAAAATAATAGATTGAAAGTGATATTCAATTCTAACATGGACACATGTGTATTCACTCTATTTTTAACATGACCTTACCTATATTTAATATGGAACACATACACCGCTGTTATAATTTTCTCTGTCATTTATTAACTTAAAGGTCAAATTATTCATTTTCCTATGTTAGAATTGAAATAACATACAGTTCAAACCTACACAATGTGGCATGAAAAACAGTGGGTTTAATGTACTTGCATGCCTGTATATAGCGCGAACTATTGTGACGTCCATGACGTCGTGAAAATAACGACAACGTCGCTGAGGTTACCAGAAAAACAAACCAGAAACATGAAGGTTTGCACGCGTTTTTTGCTACCTTAATGTAGTTAGTTACTTGTTTAAACACATTTTCCTGATGCCCTAGTAGTTAGCAACCCATTTGCACAAAAATCATACCAGCGCAGTGAGATGCGCAGTGGCTACAGGGCCCCAAGTCGCCCCTCATCCTGGTGTCGCAAAATTTGCATGGGTTTTCTCGGTACCTGAACCTGGGGGGTTTGGTGTTTAAACACATTTTTCAGGTGCCCTAGATGGTAAGCAACCTAACTGCAAAAAATCACAGTTTTTCTATAGTTTTTTGTATAATAAAACATTAGACACTAGTTTTGATGTGCTTATAAAATAACTCAGGCTAAGGCACCCCCTATTTAATTATAACACACAAAAAGATGCAATTGGACAAGTCTTGGAAAATTGCATCACATCCTATACATAGATGATGAAAACAAGTCAGTGAGGCCAAAGGTTGCACATGGATAACTTAAAGATAACCTGAACATGACCTGTACTGGGAGCTTGTCAGATCTAAAACCAATCAAATATAAATATCGAACATACCTGACTAATCGTTGTGCCACATATTGATGTAAGTCAGTAAATTGTGAAGACATGTTAGCTAGTGCAGCCAGACAATTTGTATGTAAATATTTATCCTGAAAAAATATAAACATTTATTTTATATCATTAGAAAAACATCACAGGTTAATTTTATGATAGAGAGCTTGGTTGAAACTCCAATGCATCATAACACAATGTTCCCAATTGGGATTTCATTGATAACAATAAATAGAGGATATTCGTCATCTTGAGTGTAAGATCGATTTTTATTTCACCGAGTGAGCTCAGATAACATATTTTCACGAGTGGCATAGGCACGAGTGAAAATGTCACTTTCTGAGTTCACAAGTTGAAATAAAAATCATCTTACACCAAAGTTGAAGAATATTTTGTTTCTTTCATGCTTAGTTTTGCGTTTTATTTGATGTATTTTACACAAATTATAACATGACGTCATTTCTACTCCAAGATGACGTCATTCATTCTCTAATATGACGTCATGAACGATGAAATTATAAGGTTATATTTTCACAGCGATGAAAATATAAAATTTGTATTTTCATTGTTTATTTTCATCGAATAACGTGACGTTTCACCGTAAAGCATGAGAGAAAACTTTATATCCAATGTATTTACACATAAGAATAGTAAGTAGATACTAACAAATGAAATGGGAGTATGAGTATGTAATGATACTTGATACGATTGTTGTTGCAATATTTATTCATGTATTTAAAGATATGTTTTTTCTATAATTTCACCAATATTGGTAAAAACAAGTATTTAAATCAAATTGTATGTTTACAAAAGTGTTAAGGTAATTATGGATGGTACTGTACATAGGCGGATCTAGCAGAGGGGTCAGGGAGGTCCAGATCCCCCCTTGAATGTCCAAAAATGTACCTGTCCATTAGTGTATTTCTTGACTGTAAGTCATTTTCAAGTAGCATGAAGCAATTTTTTCTTGGTGCTTAACATAGATTTAATGGTTAAGTAGTTATTTATCATTAATATGCTGCATTATTCTGCAAATAAGAATACCAGTTATGTGGTTGTGGTTCTAAAGTTTAGACCCCCCATGAAAAAGTTTGGACCTCCCCCCTCTAGAAAAAAACTCCTGGATCTGCCCCTGCTCTATTATGTTGCCAAGGTAACACAGTATAACACTTACCCTCATTCTAGTTATATTGTATTGTATAGTTCTTATAACAACTAATATTAGTAGACCACCCAGAGAGATTTCAGACATTGATCTTTCTTTAAACCATGGTACATTCTTTAATACCTGAAAATATAAAAGTATAAAGGTTAAAGTTAAAATATTAAAGTGCTGTTAAAAGTCTGTTTTCTTATACATGATCAGCTGACTATTTTTGTATGATAACCCCTGATCATTGAAATCACTTTCAGACAAGTGATCCCACACAGTACCCATTTACACCTGGATGGAATGGAACAACTTAAGTTAATTTCTTGCTCAAAGGAATAAGCAGTACCCCTAAAGGGGACCAAACTCTGGACCTCTCCATCTGTAAGTGCATGTCCTACCACTGGACTACTGATCCCGAGGTTAAACTTCATAGAAATGACAGAGCAATGATATACTGAATCAGTGAGACCAAGCTACTTGAGGAGACCTCCCTGAACTGCTCTGTGTAAAGTTAGAAATACAAGAGGTGACTGAAGTACCTCCCTCAAGACTTCTTAGATCATAGTATGGTCATGTGATGCTTCCATCAATCTGCAACAACACAGTTACCAACATGGGGATCCAATGCTCTGCGAAATGTGGGTGTCCAAGAAAGACATGGTGAAAGTGTCTAAGGCTGATCTAACAGCATGCAACCTCTTGTGGTGGTGTATATATCACCTCCCCCCTGCTGTACATAATAATGTGAAACTATTTCATCAATCATGAATACAGAATTATTATATTGAGAATTTAAATCAATGGGGTAATACTTACTATTTCATGTATGGCTTTATTGAAAACATCATCTTCTGACAAAACAAGTAATATAATCAGTGCCATATATATATGATGTGAGTTCTTGTCTTGTGCATGATATAGTATCTTTAATAATGGCATGACCTATAATATAGAATAACAAATGGGTATAGTTTGACACAAATACTTTAAAGGTATAGTGTGACTAAAACATTTATATGTGTAGTTTGAATAAAAGGTTTCAATGCATAGTTTGATTAAAAGGTTTAAAGGTACAGTCTGACTAAAACATTTTAAAGGGACCGTTTAACTGTGACATTTTAAAGGTATAATTTGACCAAGACATTTTAAAGGTATAATTTGACTGGGACATTTTAAAGGTATAATTTGACTGGAAATTTTAAAGTTATGATTTGACTGGGACATTTTAAAGGTATAGTTCAACTGGGACATTTTAAAGGTATGATTTGGCTGCGACATTCTAAAGGTACAATTTGATTGAGACATTTTAAAGATACAATTTGATTGAGACATTTAAAGGTACACTTTGACAGAGACATTTTGTAGGTACAATTTGAACACAAATGTGGCAAAAATTAAACCCTTGCAAAAATCAAAAATACCTGCTATATACAGAAAACAAACTTACCAGTTGATCGATGTTACTTCTAGACAATATGAAAGACTTCATGTTAGAGTTTCTATGTATCAGTAGATATAACAACAGTGTTGACTGGTCGTCACGTAGTGTGGTATATAAAGTTTTATAAAATTCTGTAAAATCTAATTTAAACGTCACATTGGATACTGGCGTGGGTCCACTTGTTTGATCTGTAAATACAGAGAAAATATTAAATATTAAAGGTACTGTTCAGTGGGTAAATGAAAAATGTTAAAGGGAGTGTCCAAGCAAAAAAATGAAAAGTACTGTTTAGTTATAGTGCTTAAGTATTTAAATCAGAGGGGTTAATGTATGCACCACTGACAAGTGAATAAAAATACCAATAAAAGCCATCAAATTAAAGGTACAGTTCTGAGATGAGTGCTTTAAAATGTTAAAGGTAGTGTTGATAAAAGAATTTTCATGAACAGAATTTTAGATTTAAGATACAGTCAAGGATATGAACAAAATATCTAAAGGGTTAGCAAAAACATAAATTCATTAGGGATAAAAGCATAAAATATATCTACATGTATGGTAGCATGTATATTAGATTAGAAAGATCCAAGGTAGATGTTTAAGTCCACATATATTTACCAAATGCCGACCAGCTAGCTCAGTTGGTAGCCTGCAAGTCTACTGATCAAGGAGTCGTGGGTTCGATTCCTGGGCAGGGCATACTTTCATGGAGCTTGGTCATAAAATAATTTCTACAGCCATTCCCCCTCCGACCAATGATTCTTAATTATGTAGGACAGTTGTCAGTCACTGACAAAAGTAATGTGCTTAGTAAGTAGTTGGTTAACAGCTAAATCCAGAGATTTAGCCTTTCCAGGATGAGTGAGTACATTGACTGACCACCGTTATATGACCTATACAATGTGTTGCTACAGCGTTAAACCCAACAAAAACAAAACAAACAAATTTACACCAAATGGACAGGTTAACAGTTATCAAAAGGAATATTTTTACTGAAGAGTAAACCTCACCAATCTGAAGCAAGTGCTAGGGGTTGACAGGGCATAGGTGGGTACTTTAGGTGTAGAGAAAAAAAGCATACAAAATAAATCTTCCCAAGCTTACCACCAATAAATAGGTAATAATAAAATAAATTACTTACTCATCAGCGATGTGTCTACATCTACATTTAAATATTGATAATAAGATCTCTATAATATTTCTATACAATTAAGTAATATCACTTGATTCATTTATGACTATGTACCATAGATATTTGGACACCATTTTGTTTTTACCGATGCAGATTTTTTATTCATTTCTTAATTAATTATTTTCAATAACTATTTTAAAATGTTTTTTTGTTATTCATTTTTAATATAAGCTAGGGTGTGGGGGCGGCATCCCCCATAAGAAGAGAAAATAACTGACACTAACCGCGTGTCTGCTCAAAGTAACAGCGGACGGCACACGTACATATATATTTACTTACAGGGTCAGCTAAACTAGATGTGTTTCAAACTCAAATAACCAATATAACAACAAGAAATGATTTTTTTATTAAATAGTCAACTGGTGGCTATAACAAGTTCATAGACCATCAGACATAGACAGTCTAAAAGTCACTGGACCCACAGCAAATACAATGCACTTGGTCCTTTGTCAACAGTCTTAATTCTTTCAAAGACAACTTCAAGACTCTCACCTTGTGAATTAGTAAACTGGAACAAAGCTTCTCTGTATGGATTATTTAATGATCTCTCACTCGTACAATGGTTAACCAACACAAGAAGAAATAACAAGCTCTGATTGGCTAATAATGTTTCATTGAACTCCTCCTCTGTTTTTTTCTCTGTTCCTGATGAACCCATACCTAACGTTACCACTGACCAAAGACTAGCTGTATATATATATATAAAAGAAAAATTCGTTACAGTAAAGGAAGATATTAACACACATTATGGTGATCATTTTTCTTAGTAAAGGGAGATAATAAATTTAAAACTTGATATAGTGCATAGTTTGACGCCGATCTGACCTTTCACATTTGCATCTTATAATTATCGACACACATCTCAACGAAAAATTATATTCTACCTATTCTACACTTTGGCAGCAACTGTAAAATAATAGAAGTATGTTAATGTGTTAAATTTCAACACATAATCCTCACGGCCACGGAGTAATCTAGCATTAATACTTTATTTGTATTCAATGTAATGAATATTCTTGCATAAAGGTCAGGTCCGGGTCAAACTTTATGCACAATACTTGTTTGTTTTATAATTCAAGGGTAAATATAAGACATGATGTTGAAGTATGCGAGCCTTAATAGCTTTAACACTAAGCATGATAGGGGTTCAATCTCTGTAAACAGATACCCTATAGACCACTGTTGAATAGAATCTTCAAGGGGTCACATTAAGATGACCTTTGTGTTGACCAATCAAACCATAGCTTTCATCTAGACAAAACACTATTAATTATCAATGGCATCTTGATTTCGTAACTTCTTTTTTTTAGACAGAGGTTTGGGAGTCAATTTGACAATGGTGTTATTCAAAGACTGTGATTGGACTGCTCTTTCCAAATTGCATGATGTAGACAATGTAAAAAAGTTACTAAACAAAATCATTTCATCATGAATATTATAAAAGCAAAGGTCAGCTGAACGTGACCTGTGATATGAAGTAGCCAGATCTGAAATAAGCAAGAGTACAAGCAGATAATGGTGCTTTTCACAGAAATTCTTACAAAAAACAATCTTCATAAGTCAAATTCAAATTCAAACTTTTATTGCGCAAAAAGGCCTCCGGCCTATACACAAATATATAATCAAATACATACATATACATATATTAACAATACATGGCTTGACTAGAATGAAAATAAGTGTACTAAGTCTTGTTAGCTAAACGTTGACAAATATTGGTCTCGTTCTTTAAATGAATGGTATATAAACATAGCAACATTTCTCACAATAAACATATTATCAGACGACATAAACTCATAGAATACTGCCAATGATTGGCATCTATGGTTTAAACTTGGCAGATATTTTGATCTAATGGTACTGTATAAAGGGCATGACATCAGAAAATGCGGCTCGTCTTCAATATATACCTCACAATATGGACATGTACGATATGGTCTAGGAAGACCAAAATGTCTGCCATGTTCAACCATAAGTAAATGAGCCGAGCTCCTAAAGTTAGCCAAACAGCTCCTGAACTTGCCTATATCAACATACTTTATATAACCTGATACTTCATATGAATCTTTAAAATTAATATAATGGTACAATTTACTTGATTCTGAACATTTAAGATGCCATGTCTGTATGTACTGGTCTTTAAGTCTTTGGATGTACTCAACTAAAAACAGGTCATGATTAAAATATTCTTGTGATTCCCACACGTAACCAAAGCCATTATTGTATAAATTTGTTTTTAGATCTGTTACCCAGTTACTATACCCCATGTCATCATAATGTACTAGCATTTTGTAACAAATTTTTACATATCTGTAATCAGGCATTTTCAGAATACGTAACCAATATTTCATACAACGTTTTGCTGCATTTATATACAATGGGTATCTTCCCAAATCGCCAAGTACAGCATCATTACATGCATTGGTGTTAACTTGCAGAAAACGTTTACATGCATATATATGTACATTTTCTATATATATAACATTTTTAAAAGCCCATAACTCTGAGCCATACAATAATATTGGTAAAATTTTTGAATCAAATAATTTGAAAAACATGTTATATTGTAAACAATTGAATGGCTGCAATGAATTAAGTAGAACTGTCAAAACTCTTTTAGCTTTTATAGACATCGTCTCGGCCATTTTGAATAGCGATAGTCTACTGGAGAAAAACAAGCCAACATAACTAAACCCATTCACAACCTCAATATTACAATTGTTGTAGACCCATTTCTCATTCTTGGCTAAAACACCACCTCTTTTAAATACCATTACCTTAGTCTTTTTAACATTTACCTTCATTTTGGTTTCCTCACAAAAATCATGCAATGTATTAAGTTGCTTTTGGAGGCCAATAATAGTATCTGACATTAAAGCTATATCATCAGCGAACATCAACATAAAGATTTCTATAATACTTGGATAAATTTGTATACCGCGTGTATTATGTTCACACATTAATAAATACAATTCATCTATAAACAATGCAAACAAGATTGGACTGAGACTACATCCTTGTCTCAAACCTACAGGACAAGTAAATGACTCAGAAACACCTTGTTGTGTTCTGACACATGCTTGTACATTAACATATATTGACTGGATTGTTTTAAATAAATTGCCTTTGATTAATTTCTTATGTAAAACATGATATAACTTACAGTGATCAATAGAATCAAAGGCTTTCTGAAAATCGACAAAAGCTACATATATTGATTTTCCTTTCCTACATAAGTATTTACTAACAATAGAGTAGAGAATAAAACCATTATCTATTGTAGAATAACCCTCTCTAAATCCTCCTTGACATTCATTAATTTTGTCATATGCATGAACATAAAAGGTAAGTCTTTTACATATAATGGAGATATAAATCTTACTAAAAACATCAACAAGGGCTATCCCTCTGAAATTGTTAACGTCTAAGGTGCTACCTGCCTTATGTATAGGTATAATAACAACCTTAGACCACTGATATGGAAATTCGCCACGACTAAAAAGACGATTGAACAGTTTAAGTACATATGGTAATAAAGATTTGATACCAAATACAAAATGTTGAGGTAAAAGTTTGCCTCCTACAGATTTGTTTACATTTATACAATTAATAGCGTCAATAATTTCGCTCTCTGTAATGGGGGCATTAAATAACAGTTCTTGCACCTCATCTAGATCATTGTCATCATATAATGTACTGTCTTCATTATTATCTGATACATTATCTGGATTGAATAGTGTCTTAAAATGAATGAACCAATCGTCAATTGGTATATCAGCCATTATTCTTGGCTTTCCCGTGATCTTTTTAATTTCTCTCCAGAACTTCTTAGAGTTTTTTATACAAGATTCTAATTTATACATAGTTTTTTTGTTATACATAGAACGCTTATTTTTACATAACTTTTTATATGACTCTTTACTATTTATATATGAGTTTAAGTCGTTTACAGATCGGCTGGTCCGAAAACGTTTTAATCTTTTACGTGTATCACCCTTAGCCTTCTTACATTCTATATCATACCATTGTTTATTGTTGTTTTTAACACCATTACGTTTAATTTTCTTAAATGTTTCACTGCATGATAAAATGCACTTTTCAAATTCATCAATAATGTGACTAGCACCTAATTCTGGGTCTTCAAGCATGGTTTCCAGTGAGTCAAATGTACCATCTAAAATACTCTCTACTAGACATTGGTTATAACAATCACTATTATTTTTGTCAATATTGTACGTAAAATCATCGTTATTGGTTGAGTTCCTGTCGCTATATTTATCAATACAATTATATACATTTATAGCTAATTTTACAGGTGAGTGAGAACTCTCAGGATTTGATAAAACACAGAAATCAATCACTTCAAAGAACATGCGCTTTGTAACAATAAAATAATCTATGGTACTGCAACCATTCTCGGTTATGAATGTGAAAGCGCCATTAAACATAGGATCTCCTAATCGACCATTTATGATGTAGCAACCAAATGATTTGCAAAAGTCAATCAATTCACGTCCAAATTTGTTGATAGATTTATCCTGGGATACTCTAGGTATACCTATATCACCATCTAGAATATTGAAACAGTCTTGTAGTTCTGGAATGTTAGGATTACATGTTGTATAATCAATTAAGTTAGATGTTCTTGCATTGAAATCTCCACTTAAGATAAGATCTACATCTGTCAAATCTATGGTAGACAGACAATCTTCCAAACAACGTAACACTGATGACTGTAGATCATCATATATTGGTGACCGCTCTGGTGGTATATATATATTAACATATATTACAGCATTACTAGTAGAAAACAATGTTTTGTCTAATTTTAGTATGACTCCAAATTGGAATTGGTTACAAATACGAGTTACAAATTTGTTGAGATTGGTTTTCACGCCAACTAAGACGCCACCTAATGGTCTACCTCCAACAAGTGATTTCTTGGCTGGGCATGAGTATAGACAATAATCATTGAAATATGGTTCATAATCACAAATATCAATACACCATGTCTCTTGGAATCCAAATATATCAAATGAGAAAATAATATCATCCAGATCAAAGTTTTGTATCTTATTTCTCAATCCTTCAACGTTCCAAGACAAAATATTAAGTTGTTGCGCAGTATGTGTATGGCTTCGACCTTCATCCTAGTCAACAATAGTAACAGTACTACTTGAATCACTGTTAATGTCATGAGATTGATCAATAGTATCCATGGCAATAGTAGTGTCTGAATCCTGTCTAGAGGATGGACGCATTGCTCGTTTAAAGATTCGGGTGTTGATGTGTTCTTCACCTGAATGTTTTTCAAGAGTACAAAGTTCACCATTTTTGAAATATCCTGTTAACCCTCTCTGTTTAACTTTCTTTAGGCGTTGACGCTGTGAAAATGTCAGATCGTTGGATATTCTTATACCCCTTGCTCTTAAGTTGTCTCTATGTCGAAATAATCCAAATTTGTCATTACTGTCTCTAAATTTAGCGATTATCATCCGTGTTGTATCTTTGGATTTTTCCCCTACCCGTCTCGCAGAGATAATCATATCTTCAGAAGCAGTGCTATCATAAGCTACATTAAGTACTTCAGATTTAATCAAAGATTCAGAATACTTTCACTTTCGTTTGTTTCACTTTCATTCAGTCCAAAAATTCTAAGTGAGTTTCTAATCTTGTCTGATTCATTCCTCTCGATGCCTTGTTCTAATGAATTTAAACGTGACTCTACATTTTCATAGTTAATAGATAATGACGCAATATCACCTTTTAAAACATCTTGATCAAATTCAGTCTCTTCAATCTTATTTTCTAATGTCTCTACTCTATCTGTCATACATCTCTGTGCATATTCAACCTTCCTTACAGAATCTCTAATAGATGTCATCTCATTTCTTATTTGACACATTTCATCCTTCAAACTTATAATTTCACATTTCACATCTTTGATGCTGTCATTATTTTGTTTTATAGCATTTAGAATTCTTTCAGTATTTTCATCTGATATTCCAGAAGTAGGTCCCGGGTTAAGTTCAACATCTCCTGATAATCTCACTAATCTAATGATATATGTCGAGTATATTACACCATATTTTGAGCATACAATGTTGGTTATTGTCTGATGCGTTGATGAAGTTGACCAGTCACAAGTGTAGAATTCATTTACTGCCAAGTTATTTTCAGCATAATGACGTCCTGCAACCATTGTGTAGAATATAAGTAATAGAAATAGTGCATATATATTTATAGCCATTGCACGTAAATGTATGTCTGTCCCGTGGCAATATCCTTGGTATTTGCCATGTTTCATCCTTCGATGGCGTGGTTTTAAACCTAATGCAAATAATCCTACCCTTGCTCTGTAGTCATTCAAATCATTCCCCATAGTGTCACTAACGCCCTTCCGTAGAAAAAATATTTAACACTATCTGTATTCAGTGTTTATCAATACAAGTAAGATACGCTTGGCTGACCACTGGACGATGGTTAGTATGGCTGTACACAATAGATATCAATATTTCAATACACATCAAGGTTTAAATGTTAGTTTCATTTCAAGAATAAAGTTTTATCAAGCTATAATACCATCACAATATTGTCCATAATAAACACTATCTGCTGATATAAAAAACTTGACTGTTCATCTGGTATATCTTGCAAATTTATTTGTTAAACCTCCAACCACATTTCTTGTGTCTGGTCTAGTCAGCCATGTTTACCATGAAGTCAAAAGCAAGACAACCTCAATAATACACTCATTTTTTGGCAAATCAATTCTAAATATTAAAGAAATGTGTAGAATTGTGTATACCTTTTGAATATCATGTCATAGTTATGCTTATTATCTGTCTGATTCTGACTTAGAAGTGCTAATTATATGAAACTGACTTACGATGATTTTTATCCTAAGAATTTTTGTGAAAAGCACCCCAGGTTTTAATCAGATTGATTGGGGAGAATAGAAAAGTTTCAGCAACCAGCTGTGGTTGTAAATACCTTGGTGGACCATCAATCTGATTAAAACCTGATCTAAAATTTTCCGCTTGCTATTCTCTAATTTAGATCTGGCCTTTTTTTAAACGAGCGTCACATTCAGGTGACCTTTTCTCATCATAATATTCATGATGAAATTGTTATGATGCGTAACTTGTTTACATTGTCTATGTGACGCAATTTGAAATGAGCTGTCCAATTGCAGACTGTGTATAATACCGCTATTAAATTAGCGTGCAAACCTTGGTCTAAAAATAGAAATTACGAAATCAAAATGTTACTAATAGTGTTTCCTCTAGATGAAAGCTATGCATTGATTAGTCGACATAAAGTTAATCTTGATGTGACTCTCCAATCAGAAAGTAGAGATCCTGTACGACAATGTTCTACAGGATATCTGTTTACGGAGATTGGTGGACCATAGACCGCTCCCTTTCTAAAAGTCACTTGAACAGCTATTTCTCGGTCCACTGGCTAAATTTGAAAACTGGATATGGTTTTGGGGTGTGTCCTGTCTAAAAACTGGGACTAAATGTTGAATATATACTTACAAGCCAGAGAGGCAGTCATACTAGCTAAAGCCCCCACACCATCTGTTGTGTTCTTATATAATTCACTTGGACATTTTTCTTGGTTCATATAGTTTCTTAATAAAGCTTTCACCAGTAAACATGCATGTATAGAACTGTAGATACATTAATTAATAATATAAATAACAACACCAAAAAAATACATACATACATCTTTATTTTACAAAAAAGGCATTGAATTATGCCTTTGGCCATTTACAATGTTCATGGTACCACACATTCATGACAATGTAAATTTACTGGCAGATTTTTGAAGTTTGTTAAGAAGCCTGGTTAACACAATAAAATAGCCCCTACTTCGTAAGGATCAAGAACATCACTTGCCATTTCCCTTCCATCATATATGTTGAAGAAATGTCAGAAAAAGTGTATGGGCCTATAATTGGCCCCTAATACATTTTTATATGAACAACCAATGAAAACACTATATAAAATAGCCCCTCCTTTGTAAGGGCCAATGAAAACACTATATAAAATAGCCCCTACTTTGTAAGTGCCAATGAAAACACTATATAAAATAACCCCTACTTTAAAAGAGCCAATGAAAACACTATATAAATTTAAAATAGCCCCCTACTGTAAGGACCAATGAAATCACTTACCATTTACCATGCATCATATATTTATACAATGTAAATTTACTGGCAGCTTGAGGTTGAAACATCTGAACTGATAATAATACTAACAAGGCATTTAATGCTTCTAGGTGTAATGCATATGTAAATGTCCTGAAAAGTAAAATATAATTATATAGAGGATATTTGTTTATTTCAGTGTAAGATTGATTTTTATTTCATGAGTGAGCTAAGGATGCAATATTTTCATGAGTGGCGTAGCCATAGTGAAAATATAATATCATTAAGAGTGAAATAAATAGATCTAATAAACAAATTTTCTGTTAATTATATGTTCGAAACTGGCTTTTTTAAAGTTTAAGTATGATATGTCATCAGAACAGCACATCCAAACAGTGAATAATAACAAATTTATTTTCATTGTTTCAAAACAATGGAATATCGATTTTTATTTCACCGATAAAACTCAGAATTCAACTGGGAAGCATATAATAAGATTATTATATTTTCTCCACTTTGTTTGGACAGTGGAAAACTAGTTGAGATAGTGAATAGTTCAGACAAACAAAATTACTACGGGAATGATGACTTCAGTAGCCCCAATTTTTTTCAAAAAGTGTAGTTCAAAATCTTTGCTTCATAACAGCTGTAATAGGGACTTTTGAATTTTAATTGAGATAATAAACAGTCAATGTAATGGCTGCCCGGCTAGCTCAGTTGGTAGCACGCAATTCTACTGATCGAGGGGTCGTGGGTTCGATTCCTGGGCAGGTATTTCTTCGGCCATTCTTCCTCCTACCTATGATTCTTAATTATGTAGGGCAGTTGTCAGTTACTGACAAAAGTATGTGCTTATAAGTTTGTTAACAGCTAAATCTAGAGATTTAGCCTGTCCAGGAGGAGTGAGAATGTTGAATGACTGCCTAAATATGACCTATACAATGAGTTGCTATGGCATTAAACCCAGTATAAGTGAAACAAAACTTACATAACAGGTACATCCACCAACAGTTCAACTAATGCATTCATAAATTCTTCACCTATATCATGTCTTAATTCTGTTTCATTTGTACCTGTAATATATGTAACATACACATAAGCTAGAAAGAGATATAACAGCGGCTAGCTCAGTTGGTAGCACGCAAGTCTGCTGACCGAGGGGTCGTGGGTTCGATTCCCAGGCGTGGCATACTTTAGAGGCATTAACCACTTGGTCATGAAATTATTTCCAAGACCAAAACGAGTACAATTTAAAAACACCTCATCACAGTAGACAACATAAGTAGATCAAAGCGCCGTTGGCTCTGTCCAGACATGGATTAAACAGGGCAAATTTTATCCAAATACATATAGAGAGGTTGGACTAATGATCTTTTTCTTTAAAAATTACAAATAAACTGCATTACGAAGGATCAGGGAAGCTACATTGATACTGTTCACAGAAGAAATCCGTACACAAGTATATGATCTATTTTTAGACACTGGAAATTTGTAGGTGTGTCTATTTTTAGCACATTGGTGTTACAGTCGACAAGAACAGAAACGGGTTAGAAGTAACATAACTTGTTATCAATATTTTAGCAGAAGAATGTATGTTCCTTAACCTTGAACCCTGCCTTTTTCTCTCCTCCCTGCCCTTTTTAGCCTCTCTCTTTGCAGAATAGTACATTTAAAACATTTACCCTCAGATATGCCTTGTCCCTTTTTTCTGCCTCCCTGCCCCTTTCTGAGTTCTGGAAAAATCATTAAATACCTACCAGCAGTGTTGCTAGGCGTGGCATCAAACTGTTGAATCAGCAAATCTTCACTTAAATGTTCTACCAGATATTTGCATACACTTCTTATTATAAATAATGCATTATATGTCTGCCATGTAAATATATTACTGAAACAAACAAACAAACAAACAAACTTGTATATATTTCTCCACGAAAATATTGCAAATAACTTCAAGGGTTACCCACAAGACTGTAGTAACTGGTCCTTTAATGCAATGCACTTACTACAGTCTTGCAGACTACCCTCTACCAGTACAGTTTTTTCTAGAGTTCTACATGATAGATTTGATTTATTTTGTAGTCTTGATAAATGTTATAATAATATTATCATTATATCATTATCATTATAATTATTATTGCTATTTTATTATTATAACCTGTAATTAGAAGTTTTAGGTTTTGAAGTTTACCATAGGCTTTTCTTTTCCCTATTAATCAAATCGACATAAATTTCCATAAGTGACAATATAAATGTAGCAGAGGTATAATACAGCACTTGTACTACCTTGCCTTCAAGCTAGCTTTTATGGTGACGTGGTAGAGTGTCCGCTTACAATTGAAGAGGTTGTGGGTTCCAATCTCAGTTCGGACCATTGATATTTATCCGGTTACACTTGGGGCCCAACATAGTTACCAACTAGGAATTGTGTAATTGCACCCTTAGATAGTCCTACAGACAATCAAGCTCCAAGAATTTGATGACACGTATATATCATTATAATATACAACTCATAAACAATAGATACAAAACTGTGATAAGTTTCCCTTATTGACAATATAAAGTAAGGTTCTTGGCCCTTTAATCTCCGTAAACAGATATCCTGTAGAACATTGCCGTACAGGATCTCTACTGTCTCCATGGAAGGTCACGTCGAGATGAACATTGTGTCGACCAATCAATGCGTAGCTTTCATCTAGACGAAACACTATAAATAACATTTTGATTTCATAATTTCTATTTTTTAGACCAAGGTTGGCAAGCTAATTTAACAGCGGTATTATTCACAGTCTGCGATTGGGCGGCTCATTTCAAATTGCATGATGTAGACGATGTAAACCAGCTACGTATCATTACAATCTTGTCATGAATATTATGATGAGAAAAGGTCACCTGAACGTGACCTTTGTTTGAAAAAGGCCAGATCTAAATTAGCGAGTAGGTGAGCGGAAAATTTTAGATCGGGTTTTAATCAGATTGTTGGCCCTTCTTCTATAATTAAAAAAATCCCTGTAAGCAATATACATACTCTTTAGTTTCTGTGGAAGCTTTTAGTTCTGTACATCTTACAAGAAATGTCCGTACTAAAGCACCAAAGTTGCCTGTTTTACAATTATTTATGGCTAAATTTTTACACGTTAGTGCCGTCGATTCTTCTAATAGCTTAGCATCAGAACTGTAATGATAAAAAAAAAATTAACAACTGAACATTGGGACTGGCTATGACAAAAATTTTCTTGAACTGAATAGAATTTCACTGGCCAATTCTGTTGGATCGGCACTTTTTCGGAATGTCTGATCTGCAACAAGTGTATATCAGACATCAAAATAAGCCCCAGAAATTAAAACTTTTCGCATTTGGCGACCGGCAGCGCGAACCCTGACCATCATTTGTACGTGTATGTCAATTTGCACTAAAATTATTATTATCAAATCACTAATTTTCTGCTTAAAAATGTTTCTGAACAATTTTGATAGTTTCAAAAAAAGTTAATGTTTAAGTTGAAATCTGTGAATGAGTACCTTGAAGTATAATTACCTGTTAATGGGTATAAGAAATGTATAAGATAATAATTGATTCCAGAATGGATCTTGTTGAGATATCGGTTCAGATCCTGCAAACTTTATCAAATACGGATTTGTTGCCAGATCACTGTAACTACTACTGTTTGCCCCCATCTCTCTGAAAAACAAAATAATATACATCATTTGAAACCACACGCCGAGCTTCTATCAAGATATGCCTCAATCATCAAATGTTATAGTAATATGGCAAGTTATAAGGCCCAGCAAATAAGTAGCTATTTTAGTGGGTTTTTTTTTCATTCTATCATGTTTAAATACATGATATTTTTTAAAAAGAAATTTTAAACAAAAGTAGAATACATGATGTTGCTATGGATAGATACTAGAGCTGTCATTGATTGGTTTTGAGTTCATACGCCTCACTATTTGTTGTGCATAGCCAAATTGCTACAATGTGTGGTGAGTCTATTAAATTTATAGTCTATATATAGAATGAAAATATTTAATTTCCTTCCATCATGGACACTGTCTAAGGCTAGTCCAAAAATAAGACGCTGAGTAACTACTTTTCATTTGGACATTTTTCTGTTATGTAGGGTCTTACAGATTGCTTTAATCATTCTTAAAAAAAATATTTTGCTATGAGTTTTAGAGGCAATCCGTTTAAGACCCTACTTAACAGAAAAACGTCCAAATGATAAAAAAGTTATGTAGCCTTTTTTTGTAGGTTCATATTATATAGGACTATGTCTATGGCATGTCCAGAGACTGCAGAGTGTAGAACAAACTAATTAAAACGAGGCAATAACAGAATAATTAGAAACACTGTCGTGTATAAAATAACTTTATATTTAATAGACTGAAATCTACATGTTACTGTTAGTCATGTACTAAAATCGAACCCCACCCACTTCATTTTGAACAGAGAAAATCAATGAAAATCACCTGACTTTGAAGATCTTCGTGGGTCAAACAAAACGAAACGTCAACAAGGCTTTAATTATCAATACACAAGATGACACATAAAATAAACACCATTTAGTCACTGTAAATGTTCAAGAAACGCACAAATGTCAGATTTTGACAACCAAAACACGTCGCACACGGGAGAGTAGCAACTTCCGGTTTATTTTACATAGTTACCTCCCTTGCTCATTTTCTATAAATAGAGGCCCGGTAGAGGTTCTTGCGAAAAGACGATAATTTCGCGTGTACAGTTGAGTTCACACTAAAGTTTACACCCAAGTGTTCTTGAGTTGCGTTTTTTCAGGCGTGGAGTGCACAAGGCTAAATGACCAGTCAGAGAGACTTGATGTATTGGCTTATCAAAGTTTACAATCTGATCAGTATTGATTCAAGAATTAATGTATTATTCTACATACGTACCATTCTCGTACTCAGTCAGAGTCTAGAAGTAGAAGGATTCTCGGTACTCCCGAACAATCAATTCTGACCAGAGACATGGGCGGATCCAGGCGGGGCGGACCCGGCGCACGCCCCCCCCCCCTAAAATTGCCAAATCAAAGTTTTTTTATCATAGAATATAATACTTATAGGAAAATATGTAAATACAAATGTCAAAATTTTTCGCACACTACGCGTGCAATTAATAACAAGACCGGAACTACACTAATACAATGACATAATTGACATTGAAAAGTAAGGGTAAAATCCAAGTAATCAAACTAATAGGACCAACCTATTTGAACAGTATACAAAGGAAAATAACTGACTAAAGTCCCTTATTCCTTCTAAGTATTTGTAAAGTTTTGACACGATCCAACGACTGTATATCTAGATGCTTTTATCGTATACCCTAGGAACGGAAAAGGTTCTGAAATGTGCATAAATCCCTTAGAAATGAGCTTTAGGGGTCACAGCAACCGTGAACCTCTGGTCAAGGCCCCTAGAACCCCAGTCTGCTGGTTCATTGTCCGCTCCCTGTAACTTGAATTTTCCGACCCCCGTAACTGAAGATCCTGGATAGAGATTTCATGAGAGATAGATATTTATATATAGTTATCTATGTCTTTGATTCTGACTATTACTGGGAGGCGCTTGTCAGGAATCAAAACTGAGTTAAGTATTAAGGGCTCATTAAAAGATAAAAAAGATAACAGATAAGAAAGAGTGCAAGATTAAAGAAAGAGTGCAAGATTAAAGAAAGAGTGCAAGATTAAAGAAAGAGTGCAAGATTAAATAAAGAGTGCAAGATTAAATAAAGAGTGCAAGATTAAATAAAGAGTGCAAGATTAAATAAAGAGTGCAAGATTAAATAACGAGTGCAAGATTAAAAACTTACCGGGTTGGGAGCTAAGAGGTGACTGTCGCCAGCCTATCCTTGAAGGCAGATCTAGACTGGGACTGGATTTGACCTGCATGGAAGGCTATTCCAATACCTGAGAGTTCTAGGGAAGTCAGGAGTTTAGGTGATACTGGGTACGGGACTTTGGAATCAGGAACGTCACATTTCTAGTTGGGGTCGAATTGTTATGGTCAGTTTATACATACAAGATGTATTGGATTTTATAGAATACTACAAGAGAGGATTGGAGTCTAAGCTACAGCGAAAGACTTAAGACATTAGGCGTACCCTGTTTAGAATACAGACGTACTAGAGCAGTCTTACTATATACAAGTTTTCCGCATTATAAATCAGCTTGATAAATTAGATAATGATGTCTTTTTCCCAGCCTATTAACTTTGAACCAACAAAATGTAAGAGGAAACGTATATATTGCATATTGGTCTAGGTCTAGGACAGTATATACTATGATAGCCATCAATGTTGTCGTTACTATTTTTTGAGTTCCATGTCCCAGTTAATAATAATACATCATAGTCACTGATTGAAGAAATAAAGTCATTGTCATTGAGTTTTAGATATTATGAAAATATTCACTATCTTAATATAAAAGTTATTATGCAAACATCTTATATTGTAACGGTAATTATCCAGTACACTATCAAAATATAAAAATATAGAATGGAAGAGGAAACTAAAAAAATATACAAAAAAAGATCAAGAACTGTATTTAGGTCTAATATCTTCAGCCAGAGTGTTGTAAACATTTGGAATTCACTCCCTAATGAGATTGTTCAAGGTCCATCATTTAATTCCTTTAAAAATGACTCAACAAAGATTGGCACAGGGTCCAAATAAATTCAACCCAAGTTGTCTCAATATAGACGGATAGATAAATTAACTGTTCAAAAACTAAGTGAATAACAAATCATTTTTAGCGGGCACGTTGAAATGACTAAAATGTGATTTTCTCTTAACTGGGTTTTTGAGAGTTAGTTCACTTTCACATATCGCCATCCAAATTTAGATTTAAATTATGAAATTCTGTCTTGAAACATCAAATCCATGAGATATCTTAAAAACAAAAACAATTATAACATTAAGTATAGTGCGTACAAAAAAAAAAAAAAACGTGTTTTGGTAAACATTACAAATGAGACAATTCATTTCAGGGGAAGGTAGTAATGAAAATGAAATTTGTGTTATTCATTTTAACAAAATTAGCATGGTTGATAAACCACCACCACTAGGTAAATCATGCTTGTAATGGTAGAACACTTTTCATTACACCAACAACTAAGACACAAATAAAACATATTACAATTGTTTATTTTAACGTCATCCTGGGCATCCCTCGTCGTGGATTAGTTCATAGTATTGTTATTATAAACAATGTTTTGTTTTTTTGTTCGCACTATATATAACATAATTATAATATTACTGCAACGACAATATAACTAAAAGTTTCTAATAAAACTATATAAAACCAAATATTGGTTTCTATTTGGTGGGAGACCTCAAAAATGTATTAAGAATATTGAAATGAATTAACTCCGACGTAAATTAAATTGAATTACTTGCTTAAAATGACTGTGAATTCAGAGTGAATTGTATATAAAATGTGTAAATAGGCTTAATATCTAAGACAGTATCAATGTCTGACATTGTAATAGTGTACTATATGTATTCAATATTCAATTGAGGAGTTCTATTCCTATCTGGACAATATATCAAGATTTAAATTGGATGTTGACTAGTCAACTCATGATACAGACATGTATTGTCCGTTTTTTCTCAACTGTCAAAGCTTGAATAATTACACGGTGACTGAATGCATTGTTTTTGTACTGGCGGCCTAATTGTTATTAAAAATTTCTTGACTAAAACATATCATACGGCATAAACAGCATTATTCGAGCATAATACACACTTCCGGAAACTCAAGGATGTATTACAATATTACAACAATGATTTTAATAAACGCATTCCCCGTGAAATTATTCATGTTTTGACAGTTGAGAATAAAAACGAACAATAAATGAGTTTATCATACATTGGAATAATTATCAAGAGCCTAACAAACCCAGTGTTTATGTGTTTATCACATCCGGCTCAACAACTACGTGATCTTTGGGCGGTACTATCACGTCTACAAATAGATGTATTAAATATCAAAGCACCGTCAGTGCTTTATGATAATATTTCTGTTATTTCATTTTCCAGTAATGTTTGAGTAAAAAATATCAGCTAGAGTGTAATAATATTATAATTATTTAAAAGACGAGTTTGTAGATTTATAAAGGGTCAGACTATAAAAATAACATGATTAACCCTAGTAAGAATATACTTGGCATTAATCCCTTAAACAAGGGAAAATACATTCTATGTCATTAGCAATGCGTGAGGGAAAACAATGATTAAAATACAAAACGCTTGCCAGTGTAGTGTACATGCAGACACTGTTATATTGTGGACAATTTCACAGCAACATTTTAGGGAGAAATCATTTACAAGCTTATGCAGAGTCATATACGAGGTTTTATCACAGCAACACTTAAGGGACACATCATTTGCTAGCTCATGCAGTGTGCTGACTATGTCAATATAAGGTCATGATTCAACAAATTTTGAGGTAGACATCCTTAACAAGCTTATGCAGTGTGCTTATACTGTTATATATAAGGTTATAACTTAGCAACGCTTAAAGGAGATATCATTTCGATTTTTGGGCCTCGTACCTGCCGGCTGGCCGCCGGGGTGTCATGTGTGGGGTCTCGAAGCCTCTGGATTGAACCAGGCCATGCACAGCTATGCACTATGTACGACTATATAACAATTAATTAAAATACGACTTTATAAGACAATTTGTACACGTTTCTATTGTAAACAAAGCTGACCTTCTTCCAGTTTTGGGATCTCGTACCTGCCGGCTGGCCGTCGGCGTGCCATATGTCGGGTCTCGAAGCCTTTGGAATGACCCAAGCCCTTCCCGACAATTACTATATATGTACTTAATAAGGTTCTATAGCGCCCTATGCAGACAGCTGTGAGAACTTGAAATTTTCTACAATGGTGAATTATCATGAACATATGACACATCTAGTTTTTATATTAGGTAAAAAAAGGTGTCCGTTTCATAGTTTGAAATGATATTCAGACTCTTGTGGTCCAATTTTATCTATTAAGTCACATCCTTACTGTTCAGTCTGCAATAATTTTACCTGCTATCATATGACAATGACAAAGACAAAAATGTATTGATATAAAGGCAATCGGCCCATTGCAAGAAACTAACATTTCGAGGGTTGTCCGCAAGACTGTCGTTACTCGCTCTTTAATGCAATGCACTTACTAGAGTCTTGCGGGCAACCCTCGATTTATAAAAAAAACATGTATAGTTTTACATATTACTATTATAACAATACAATATTATATATGAATATATATGAGGCAGTTGATAAACATTTTCCAATTCTTGTAGTTTTATACTTTATAACAAAATGATAGATTTATTCATATTTGGACATGTATAAATTTACCTGCTATATTTACTGGCTACGTATATTCAAGGATTCTATATACATGTATAAAGTTCTTATAGTATATTGTCATAAGTGCTACATACATTTAAAAGTGGAATTCATCATTGTTAACGTTTCCTTTACAAAGTTTACATACTCTAAAGTATCTAGGAATACTTTTGTACATTCATGTTTCAAATTCAGTCATGTGCTCTCATTATCATACCTAGAGGTTATTAAGTTTCTTAATACTAACTTGAGAATCTTGATAACCTCGGGGTACGAGAATGGGATGTTTAAAACCTCTAGATAATTTTCATTCATGAAGTTTGTCTATCATGTATTATACTATGACTGTTCATATCATGGCTCACAACATTAATAAGTATATGAAGTAGTTTCAAAACTTGTGGAAGGGTAAGTGAATACTTGTTATAGACAGGGCCCAAAAAATCTGGTTGGGTGCGCTGGCAGGGCTCGAATTTAACCCAAAAAAATGGACATGCAATTTTCTGCGAGTTGATTTTATTTCAAATCGCAAATTAAAAAGGTGACTTGCATTTTCCCCCTCAAAATCGGAACAGAATACATGGTTACATATATGCAATATAAAAAACAACATACATTGTGTAGCGCTATATTTAACTATGCATGGAACAGGGGCGTTATTGTGGGATAGACAAAGAGTTTCAAACATGTCTTTCAGGTGAATCTTTAGCTGATTAGTTATCGATCAGGGCTCGAATTTAACAAAAAGTTGGACTCGCAACGAGTTGATTTTATTTCAACTCGCAAAATGAAAATAATCTCTCGCATTTTTTCAAATTTAAATGGCATACATAGTAACTATTCACATATGCAATACAAAAACAACATAGTTCTACATATAACTAGAAAGAACAAGGATATTGTTGAGGGATAGACAAAAAATATCTCAAGAAGTTTTTTTGTGAATCTTTAATTAATACCATCAATCTATCTGGCCGTTTCAATGCTGTTGTGGGCCTTATTAGTTTTGATAGTAAAATTTTTGCATCAATTCCAACTCGCGAAAATTTGCGAGTTAAAATAAAAGTTACTCGTAATTTTCAGAATCCACTCGCATTTTGCGAGTATGCGAGCTTAAATTTGAGCCCTGATCGATCTATCTGGTCGTTTCTAAGCTGATTTGAGCGTCACTAGCTCTGACAGTAATATTTTTAAAATTAAAATTACTCGCAATTTTTAAAACCCGCTCACTATTTGAGAATATACGAGCTTAAATTAGAGCCCTGCACAACACCAAGAAGACGTATTTTAAATTACTGTATTGATGTTCATTATATTATTATTGTAAGGGAGTTAAATCCTAATTATTCTGTATTTCAGTTTAGTTATTTGTTGCAGTTATTTCCCTTTATTTACAAATGTACAATGTTTGTGTCACGTGATGAGTACGTCATCAGAATGGAATGTAAACATACTGGATATGATTGACTGTAAAGTTGCTTAAATTTGCGAGGATTAAATTTTGAGTTTAGAACATTGTCAATCCATGTGTGAAATGTCTAATTTATATTAAAACTTTAACATATCATCGACATGCATTAACCATAAATGTGTAAATGAAAGCAATACATTTAGTGTTGAAAAGTTGATCTAGATCAAAAGGATTATTTGTCCTAAGACCCCTCGTTTTCTGAATGCATCAATATGACAAAGTCTACTGTAATAGAAGTTTTGTTTTCCTCGATTCCTGAAAATCACATTCTATTAACCCAAGCAGGCGCGTATCTAGGCCATTTTTGAGGTTAAGCACAATGCTAGAAGGGTACGAAGGCATGCCCCCCTCCCGAATGTTTTTCGCTACATGGCTTAGATGCATTTTGGTGATACTTTTGCCACCGGTTGCACGCTAATTTGACAACAGAAATACTCTTCGTTCCATCCTTTTTTATATAATCTGCAAATTCCACACAGGCAAATAAAAAGTGAACATTTTGTATTGAATATAACACTGCATTACCAAGATAGCATTTACAAACTATAGAAACTACATCAAACAATAACCTGCAGAAAGTTTACGCAGACGAATGATATTGCAAATGATCATGGTTTTAATGAACACGTTATTTTCCATATTGAAAACAGTCAAATGCTACTTAACATGTACAAACATGAAAAATTTGCGCAAGATGTCGCTCTCTTTTGCGAGCAAAAGTATCAATCATTTTATCATTGTCAATAGAAAGTTCCCTGTGAATAGCCATAAGGGCCAAACACGTAGTAGTACGTCCTGTTGTCATTGTAAACTTCAGGTATGTCTTGCAAAGTAGTATAAAATAATTCTAAATGTTGTCTGTCAATAACATATAAATACCCAATATCGGTGTGGGGAATCACGTGACCTATATGGTTCCTAACACGACAAAAAGGACGAGCAGATCAACAGTCTAAGCAGCGCAACCCGGGAATATCATTTAAAATATATTACAATATTGAGGTCTATTTATAAAAAGCTTGATAAAACATCACTGATTAAATAAAACGATGCATTGGAGAGTAAAGTTCATTATGAAGGCCTGCCCAGATCTATTACTTTAAAAGTATTGAGGGACAAAATTAATATTTCTTTAGAGAGTAGATTTATGCAATATTCACTATGTAAGCATGTATTATTTTTATGTGTACCGTATATATATATATATATATATTCTCTATAAAAGTCCGCCAGGGCGTCATAAAGTGTATAAAGATCTAAACTTGGGCGTTTAAAAGAGTAAATACAAAAAAGTAAAGTATTAGATTAAATACGGTACTTTAAATGTACTCGGTTACCGACTACACTCTTGTCAAAAATCAATATGAGACGCGGTCTACCTCCATAGTGTCTGGAATGCCGGTGTCGCATTTGAACACGTTGCTTAAAGACTATGCAAACGTCATCAAAAACTTTACCGACATTGCAGTTCTAAAGTGTCACAAAGATCAATGAAAACTGACAAACGTTGGAACAAACTCCTTTAAGCTATTTAGGGCAATGCATTTTGCAGAAATGGAGAAAGGGTGGACTCAAAAATAAAATCATCCAATGGAATCCTGTTGCTCCCTTATTAATCATTGAAGTACATACTGTCTTACATGTAATTTGATATAGACCTTTTTGCATCACGACAGTCAGTCCTGAACACTGGGACTTAAGTAAAGAAAATAGCGAGTAACTGTGACGTCATGGATTTATTTGAAACTATTCACAACGTAAGCATGTAATCTTTTTAAGTGTACCGTATAATTCTGTATTGTGCAACATAGCGTACATTTTAAAACAATTCTTAAATTTATTATGATTCAGCGGCTGTTACAATCTCCGTAAACAGAGATCCTGTTCTACTCGCGTTGTCGTACTGGCGAGTAAACTAGCGAGTATGCGAGCGGTAAAATTTTAGATCGGGTTTTAATCAGATTGCGGCTGTTAGAAAATTATATGATATATCTAGATGCTTTATATTGTATACTCTGGAAAAGGATAGTTGAGGCTCTGAAAATGTGCCTGAATCCCTAAGAATTAACCTAAACTAAGGAATTTCCGTGGCCGCCGGTAAACTGGTCCCCTGGTCAGGGTTTAGCATTAGCCATTCGGGGACATTACGGCCCCTCGGAATCCCATTCTGCTTGTTCAATTTACGCCCCCTAACTCGACTTTTACGCCCTTCTAACCCGAAATCCTGGATCCGCCTATGAGAATTGATCGCCTGGCTCCTAGCTAATGAATATCCAAAATGTATACGGTATGTGACTTTTTTCAAAATATTTGGCTTAAATTTTAGTAGAAACCGCTATCAACACAACCATGTACGAACAAAGACGACTTTTACATTTATGATAGCCTACTATTCTTACATATTCCTAGACTTTTTATAATTGTACGAGAACATTCCTGTAGCGTGTTCAATTACACGAAACGTTACAGAAAGTTCCGTAACGATACATTCGGAAGTCCTCGGCCATTCACTGCGTATAATCTAATCTTATACACAAATATGCGATCGTTAAGGCAATGAATGATGTTTCAAAATTTACGGACTAAAAACGAACAACACTAATTGACTAAATAATCATATATCTTTTTACTTCAACAATGGTAGTTTCAAAAAAGCGTCTAAATATGTCCGAGATTATTCGTAGCGAATGACCGAGGAGTTCGGAGTGTATCGTTACGGAACATTCTCACAGTGTATAAACGACTGTACGACATCAGTGATTGCGATTGGTAGTGATATTATACAGAAGTACAATTTATTAGTTTTTATGGGATGACAAATCTTCTGGTACATAGACAGATTTTCAAAATAAACTTTAGCTCGTGATAAACTATTTGCAGCAGTTTTGCTGATTCCATACCGTTCTTTTATAGTAAAAACGTTAACAATCACTTCCAAATCACGAACTATTTTGCTTTGTTGACATCCATAGCTTGTCTTGTAAACTCGATTTCGAGAAAACAAATCACATTCAAGTTATTGTATGAAGACTTTTTTGGTATAAAATAAATAATTTATTGTATTATATCAATAATTTATCAGAATGTTGAATGAAACTATGTGTAAACTTGACGTTTATGTCATGTGCATTCGCCGACATACTGTACGACTTCGACAAATGATTGTGTACGACTACTAACGATTTTATGTAAAGCCCGTGTCACACAGGCTAAAAATTTGACCGCGAGTTTTTGCGAGATTCAACTCGCAGCAACTCGGCTGGTATCGTGTAGATCTCGTACTGATGTCGATGCATCTCTCCACATGTCGCAGCGTCTTGGCTTGTCGCAGTGACAATTTTAAACCGTTTAAAATTCTCGCGGTGGGTCGCCGAACTTTTTATCTCGTGTAGATGTCGGGAGGATGTCGTATGTGTGTCGTGAAAACTCGTACTCGTGTCGTAGTAATGTCGTCACATGTCGCCGTG
The DNA here is from genome assembly GCA_025267735.1 of Mactra quadrangularis. Lineage (NCBI taxonomy): Eukaryota > Metazoa > Mollusca > Bivalvia > Venerida > Mactridae > Mactra > Mactra quadrangularis. The sequence goes on from CM046295.1 coordinate 15,147,483, forward strand.
AAATCTACCACCGCGATATGTGCGCGAGTCTTTGCGAGTTTTTGCAACATCTTCAGTTTGCGCGACCTCCTTGCGACAATCACACGACATTATCGCGAGTTAAATATACTTCGGAAGAAATCTGTAAACATTCATTTCGATGAACATCTCTGGATGTAAACGCAGAAAGTTGGTAAACGATTTTTTGTCATTTTAAGCTCACGCATCAGACGGTCAGTATGTCCAAAGTCAACTCTTCTCATAATCCATGGTCTAACCCAACACTGTCGGCGCGCTCTGCCAATACTATCTCTTGTTAAACGATTTTAAATCAATCTTGATATTTCAAGTTCATCATCGACATCTTCTTCATCAACATGCGCCATCAATGCCACCAGTCTGATCATCCTGCATGTCTTTCACCTTTTGGTGCTCATGCGCTTTGCTTGGTATTTATACAGCCTTCGCAAGATGTCGTGTCATCTAAAATGTGTGTCGCACTACTCTATCCACGGATCGTAATGAACTCGTTAACATGTCGCGTTTAAATCGGGATAAATCGTCGAAACTCGTAGTAGCTCGTATGAATATCGTTAGATGTCGAGAGAATATCGTGTACATGTCGCTCGTATGTCGATCGCTATAAATCGTCGCTGACCGTCGATGATCGTGGACGTCTCGTGTGAGTGTCGTACAACACTCGAGCAGATGTCGTGCAAGACTCTTTATAAACAAATGTCGTGACAACTCTTTCATTTTGGCCATGAGATTAAACTCCCCCATCGTCGCGGAAACTCGCAGTACCAACTCGCGAATATGTGACACGGGCTTTAAAGTATTGTACGACTTCGTTTGATTTAATTGTGTGATTTAATATGATATTATTGCGTTTTAAGAGTTTAGTCATGTACCACTAGCTTAAGCAATGCATAATTCATAAAACAGGTTATATTTAACTTAATTGTACTTTTGTACCCTTTGTTTGTGCCCACCTAATTAAAGTATACAGTGTCTAAAACTAATTTTACAGACAAAATATGACCAAACATCAGTTTTTCTGCATAGGAAGGCCGAAACATTACATTTTAAGAAGGGAGATAACTGTCCATTAAAGGAGTATATCAAATTAAACAAAATAAAGGGGTAATTTCCTTAAGGTACACAATTTCATAGGTTGGAAGGAATTTTATTTCAGTATTCTGCTATGAGGGGGGGGGGGGGGGGGTAAAATTTTGTTTACTTTGGTACTCATCAATTGAATGAAATGCCTTGAAATAATGGTATTGGTAGTTATTCACTTTTGCTGACACTTATTTTCAAGAGGAAAAGTGATAAAGTGACTAACAATTGAACAGAGGGTTGAGTGTGCGGCCAAGTTCCAGCAAAGGGAGCTTGTTGTCAAGTTTGCCGAAGAAAGGGAGTAACAAGGTGAGGTTTTGCTTAGTATTTTCTTTCTTCTATCACTTTCATTGTTGTTTTGACCTAAAAAATCTTCGTAATCAGATGTCTAGTAGGGCGTTGTTGTCCAGGATAAGCGAGTATGCAAGCAGAAATTTGATTGGGTTATTATCAGATTGAACCTGAAACTTAGTGCATTACACTTTTGCCTATTTGACCCGAGTTAAACATTTTTCTCTATTGCAGAATGAGCAGTGAAGAAACCACTCCTGACAGCTGTTCATCATGCAAAACGGATAGAATTTGCCAACAATCATGCAGACTGGACCAGGGTAGACTGAAGTGATGTACATCTGTGTACAGATGAGTCAAGATCCACTCTCTATAATAATAACATCATGGAACTAATATGTTGGCCCCGAAGAGCCCAGACTTAAACCCTATTGAACACTTGTGGTTTAAGTTGAAAACAGCTGTGCGACAGTATCGCTCACGCAACCTTACAGAGCTGGAAGCTAATCTTTAATCGGACTAGTCCAGAACCACTGTGGAGAAGTACCAGAGGCTGGTTAGAGGTATGCCACGCAGGATTGTTGTAGAGGGTTACACCAAATACTAACTGTGTTTAAGTGTTATTTGTATTGCCGTCGTGGACAGGCCTTTACGGACCTCTCCTGTAATTTTGATTGAAATTTGATAATTCAATTATATTGAATTTGTTGTTATTGCATTGAAATATAAATAAATGTTAAGCATGTTTTTTCCACTATGTAAAATAAAATTACAAAAGCAAAAGTGACTACATAATGAAAAAAAATTTAATGAACTGTATACTTTCTTTTTGTGGTCAGTGTATGAAACTTTTTGTGTATCTACTGCTCTTAAGCTTAAAATTGTTATTGTACAAAATTAAAGTGAAATATCTCCCTTATCTAAAATTCTACCAGAGGTTATTTTCTTTATGCACATCTTCACAACATGGTCTACTTCTTTACTTCGGTGGCGGAAATGATAAAGCAAGTATATTATCATAAATTAATATCAATAGACATCGTACAGAATGTAACAAATCAACAATTTGCATCAACAGTAGTCGGACAAGCACATCAACAGACGTCGTACACATCATTTTACATCAAATCAACAGACATCGTACAGAATTTAATCTTATTTTACTTCAGTTTTCAGTGTTTAGGTTGGGTATTGAGGAAAATCCTAAAATACCGATCAACAGCGATCGTACAGTTTCGTTTTCGTTTATACACCGTGATTCTGTAACGTTTAGTGTAATTGAACAGGCTACAGATCTAGAGTCATTTTAGGGCAGATCTGACAGAGGTCTAACTTAATAATCTAGAGAATACAACGCAGCAATACCACTAAATAAGGTCAAACTTTAACTAACATATGAACCGCGAATTTTTCATGTGTGTGACTGTGGACAAGATATTTAAATCCAATTTGTAAGCAAATTCTTGTTCATGATGTTTGATTCCATGCAAGTGCGATCAAAATCGAATAAAATTGACTATCCAAGAAGGCGAAAATTTCAGTATTCCACGTCAGAATGATCGTAAATATGAGAAGCTGAAATTAGAGCTTCCATAATTAAATAAATAGCCTGCTTTCAAACTTTAAATATGCTTCAATGTGGCGCATGTTACAAGGGTGTAAGAAGTTATGAACGGAATGTGTAATGATAAATGGGTCTTGAGTCCACAGGCGACCGGCTCGACCTAACCTAAAGATCCGCCATGGGCACGATGTATAGAGATATGCAGTGTCTTTCAGTAATGGATCAGTATGGCCTACCATGTGCTGATCGCATTTGATTGAATCGGCAATGGACTGTCTTAATTTTGTTCAAGCATTCAGTAAGTTTCTTTTTACATGCAAAATGAAAATATGGAACTAAACTTCGAGAATGTAGGCTATAATACATTTCACTTGACACGTGTCATTTGAAATTAACAAGGTCTTCTCTAAATTTTGATTGGCCCAAGAACAACTGAAGAGCGTGATTTTCGATTTTTGCGGAAATGGGCGGTGCTTAATGTGTAGTTGACATCTTGCATGATGTCAATGTGTGAGTATGATGTGAAATAGACTAGCTGGAATTACATATTTAATCGCAGTTAGTGTTCAGCTTTATTCGGAGAAGGATTACAATAACGCTCGGATATGTGTAATATTATATTTAATAGCTAAATTTAATAGTTATAAATTTAAAAGTTAAATTTAGTGAGTGATTTAGAAAGACTTACGTGTTTTTGTTTGCAATAGCTCAAGTGAATTTTTTTTCGAATTTTAAATTGATAAAAAAATCGGCTGCAGTGGGGTTCGAACTAACGTTATACACTCCTGAAAAAAAAATATTAGACCACTGCGCCACAAAGGAATTTATCAATTAGAGGTAATTTTTAACATAATTAAAGTTAAAACGTCCCCTTACGGTAGAACTTAATTAATTTTTTTATTTCAACTTAGTCGTTTAACTTGTTTTCTACTCAAGCTTGTTTTCTATTCAGACATTAATACGCTTGTGTATTTGAATGTAATTTTTAATGGAATTGCACAAAAATAATTTTGAGCGGCAACGATTCTTGGTTTTGATTGGCCGACGGAAACTAACGAGTGACGTCATATTCAAATGGGGTATATAAGGGATTGCGCGCGAAAATTTCTTCAGAATTAATCTCTTTTGCTTTATCTGATTCCAGATTACTTGAAAGACTTGATTCTTCTGATCTGCTGACGAGAGACTACCTAGCGTTACGTAGATTACTGGTATGGCTGCTTTGGTGTTGTGTTGTGCGAGTGGTGTGAGGGAGATGATCTCGTGGGGCTGGGTGAATTTCTGTAAGTATTTTTCATTTTCTTGTGCAATGTTGAATTTTAATGGCGGCCATTAAAAATGGCGGCTTTTTGTTTACATGATTCTTGGATTACTTCTTGGTCAAATGTTACTATCATAAGTAGACTCTATTTACTATTTATTTTGATGAAGAACAAGTACATATCTACAATCCGGAAACTAGCCAGGAGGAAAATGGATTTAATTGCATTGACATTTGTTACACCAATACCTTGGCCATGTAGGCATATGCCAGGCATGAAGTGAACCTGCTGTATGTCTAAAGCATGTTCGATGCTAGATTATAAATATATCTTTGATTAAAAACGGTTGCCAATTTGGGATAGTCTGTCAATATACTTATTTGCTGCTGTGCTGACAGTGCTGTTCTTGTATGTTCATAAAATCATTTTGATTCTTTATAACTTAGGCTATTGATATTTGAATGAATAATATTGACCATTATTAAGATAATTGATCTGACTGAGACTTCTGAATGAACTACATCATGCCATCTATTGTTTCTCTTGGAAATGATAAATTTGATCAATAATTAACTACTTCCTGTCAAAAACCTGAAAACTGTTTATTATATATTGTAATTGTACCTTATTGTATACTATGTTATGTTTAGGCCACAACAAATTGATCATATGTTCTATGGATTCGCTTGCACCTTAATTTTGATGGTTTTTACAAAAAGAATATTTTTATTTCCTCGCTTGCCTATAAAAATTTGGTCGAACCGCTATATAAAGCAAGTTGATAATGACTTTTTTATTTTTTTTTTCTTCGCTCGCTCGCCCCATTTTTTCCCAGAAAAAATCCGTAGAACATAAGATCAACTTGTTGTGGCTTTATAATATATATTGGAAAGTTTACAGCAATGTTTACGAGTACAGCTATATGAATGCCAGCAGGATTTTGTTGGAACAAGGGGATTTTTTTCTATTTCTTTCATATAATTATATTGGCTTTAATTGATGTTATGATAATTTTATTTTCAATGATAATTATTCCTTCATTAACTTTAATTAACTGCAAGATTTTGATTCAACAACATGAGAAGCCAGCCGATATGTCATGGAATCTTTTGTGTAAAACTCTTAAAACAAGATTGCTACCTTACGTCACATTTTCTACATAATTGGTGCGTCAGCTGACTTGAATCAAGTTTCTGGAACATTGAAACCTTGAAGTTGGGATTCGAACCATCATCCAACTTTATATATTAATAAATTAAAATTTCCCGTTTTAGATGTAATTTGATTTAAGAATTAAGAACTTTAAACATTTAAACTGTAATCATTTGAAATGATTTGTGATTTGTTAATGTTTTAAAACACATTTTGTTTACCAAAAGTTTATGATTGTTTTCTGTTCTTAATTCCAGGCATGTCTTCGGATGTGAAGGAGTCCACCACAGCCTCTGAGATCATCGAGGGTGAGTTATCCTTTTTTATAATCTTTCTTATTTTTGAATGAAAATTTGAGGTCCAGAATCCAGAAAATATAATTAAAACAATATTAATCACTCGAGTCCTGAGAAACCAGCTTCAAGTTCAACAAATGCCATTATGAGTAAACTAGTATAATTTATGGAGGTTTTATCATACAACTTGATACTTAGAATGCATTAGACAAACCTGGTTGTGAATGAAACAACAAAAAATGAGATCAAAGACCAAATCTGGAATTTTGTTGAACATTAATTTTGTTTTTGTCAACTGAATGCAATAATGTTTTAATTTCTTTATGGTTAAGATTTTTCAATAGGACATGTCAAATTTAATGATAAGGCCTATGGATTTTCAAGTGAAATAAAGATGTGTTTATTAGTCTTTCGGAAAAGGAAAAAATAAATCATTGTTGCATTCAGTTAATCTAAAGCTGTAATTTATCGTAAACAGCTTATTGTCATCCTATATACATGTATTGAACAAATTGTTCAGTAGTATTTTTTAATATTCATGAGAATTGATCATATTTGTTTCATTTTTGAAGATTTAATTAAGTTAAACTTCTACTGTAGGATTTTTTTATAACCAAGTAAATTCTAGTGACTTTAAAATTATCAACTGTGTTCAGATCTTCCTCTAATAGAGCAATATTAAAAACTTGGGCTTTTATGCTTTGAGGTTCAAATCAAATAGTCTTCTTTCCGATTCATACTTCTGGAATTAAACTTGTAGTTACTAAGGACAGTCTAACATATATCATACTTTTCATCATGTAGTCTTAACATTGTGTTCGGCTTCAACAAATTGATGATGTGTTTTACATATTATTTTTCTGGAAAATAATGGAGCAAAGAAAAAAAATTAAAATGCTTTACATAGCGGTTTGAACAAATTTGTATGAGTGAGCAAGGAAATAAAAATATATTCTTTTTAAAAAACTTCAAAAACTTTGAGTGAGTATGGAACTATTTTCTTTTTCAAAAAACTTCAAAATAAGGATGCGGATGAATCCATAAAACACATTATCAATTTGTTGTAGCCTAAAATAAAATATTTGATACAGTTATGATTTGGGGCTCCTGGGTAGTAAATGGGCCTTAGGGTGGGACTCGAATTTAATGCCAGAACTGCTATTTCTACTCTTTCCAAGCATAATATTTCCATTCTTTTTGGGTAATGTGTGTGTCGTCTAAGACTCGTCTTAGTATGACCTTGATATTAGTGTCATAATTTTTGTTCCCATATCTTTTGGTGTTTCTATATTCAAGGACATGAATTTTTGAACGAATGAATATTTGTTAACTGGACATGTTTTCCATTTTTGATTGTTTATATAAACTGCCGGCTTCTACATTAATTTAACACTAGATTGCCCAAATGGACAGCCAACTATACTTGCAACTTGCTTGAACCAGCTGTTTTACAGCAGAAAAGGTTGCCCTAACCAAATATATTATCTTTCTAAATGTCTTATTTGTTGATTTTTTTAAAATTTCCACTGTCATGTCTATACACTTGACATATCACTTACAAAATATATCAAAATTATTTGGAATTTATGGATATTAAAATAGTTACCGCATCAACTTGATAGATTTTTTCAATTTCAAAAAATGATACTTCCTTAAAGATAGAAATAAAAATATTTAAATGATAAACGCCATTTTAGATAAAAAATATCCATTAAGTGCCAATTTTAGAATATATAACATTAACAACATAAAATGATGATGAAATTAGTATTAGTTAGGGGTGTAACGTTAACCGATATACCAGTTGATAGTAATACAACTTCTAATGGTTTTTAACCAGTTTGTTTTTCTCTGAACCGATTTTTCTAGTTATGTTCCATACTGATTGTTTTTATCGGAGTCTGAAAATATAAATGTTTGAATAAATGTTAAAATGTGTTAGAGAAAAATTATCTTTGTAAGTCCATCCAAAACCTTTTTTCTAACTTATTCAAACATTTGCATAATACGTAAAGATCATTTAAAAATACTTTGTAAAATGTTGATCAAATTACGACAATGCACCTGCATTAAAGTGATGGTGCAAAAGACTTAGGCCGTGCCAAATTGGAATTTTATTAAGTGTCAACTCACAAATATTTACGACTAAGACAATACATTTATATATATATATATTGGTATAAATAGAAAACATCATCATAGTATGAAACAATAGTCTGAATTAATTATGAAATGGCTAGTTTAAGCACAGACTTTAAACATATGATATGGTTTATAATAAAATGACCAGTGTTTTAATGAAATTGTTGTCATCGGATCCTGGAAAATCAGAATTATTTTAGAAAAAATCACTAACAAATTTTTATTTGGATTGAAGACTCTAAAACCTACGCGTATGCGGCCGATGCTTAACAAAATTCCAAAATGGCATGGCCTTGGTTATCATAAATTTTTTATGCAAGAATATAAATCTAGAGTGTGTAAATTTATCATAGCTAAGACTGATACTTGATAAGTGTATGTCTCGTTTGACAGGCCCCAGTTTCACGAAAAAATTCAAGTTTGTACTCAAACTCAATCTTATGTTTTGATCATTAATTTCACTTATAAGATCAATCTTACAACAAATGTAGTATCATTAGAAACCCCAAATAGTGATTCAAAAGTCATATGATATAAAATAAAACAGATTTACATGTTTGGATAAGGTTTAATTTAATGGTATTGAATTGAGTCTGTGAACTGTTGAGTTTAGTCTCAAGTGAAAACTGAGTTTGTGGCTTTAAGTTTACAATAAAACCCATGATATTTTATGTTGAAACATTTTAAATATTTTCATTATTTTCATCATCTAATAACAACCATTTTAACAACATTTACTTGCTATTTAGAGGCCAAAAAAACTTGAGTCTGTTATTGAGTACGTACTTAAGTTTGTTTGTGAAACTGGGGCCAGGTACTTCAGCCAAGCACTACTCAACTTTAAATTTTGAAAAATTGCTTTTGAAAACTCATTGCATTTATAGAGCAAATAAAGTGCTTGAACATTTATTGTGTTTTGTAGAATTGCCAGTTATTTCTTATTAAAAACTATAAGTTATAGAGCGTGATAAATAGATGAATACACACTAATTGTGTTACCTAAGATATTTGCATGGATTTATTAAATCTTATGAAAGAAGAATTCATATATCTTGTTAGTGTATAAATTGAGTTAGGAAAGTTTTCATTAATTCTTGTTTCAATATTGCATGGTTTAATTGATTTTTGTTGAAACCAAATTCACATGCATGAAATTATAAAGAGCCGAAAAACGAAGTTGTCAAATTATTACGACATTACTTGATCTCTGTACTTAAATATCATGATGCCTTTGCTTAGTTTTGTGATTAAAATCTCTGATGTAACTAAAGGAATTGTAAAATTTACAGTTTAAAGTCTTCAACTTATGGAATAATATAATTTTTGGCTAACCAATAGAGATTGTGTCAGTTTAATCATATTTCAAGCAAACATTGACAAGGACAATTAGTGGCTACTATGACTACAGAAAATATCAAAACATATCGCTAACAAATTTTGACTTGATTCCTTTGATAATGTTGCCTTCCAAAAATGTTTTAAATAGACTATATCTGGAATTCAAATATTCGGGGTTTCCCCACAAACAAACTTTCACCGTTACAATAAAAACACGTGTAGAAGGAACAATAGGATGTAATCCATAGTTTGTGCTATTTAGCAATAATGTGTAAAAAACTTTGTTCGTACCGCCTGTGCATGGATGGAAAAAACCCATAAATTTGAATTCCGGATAATGTCTAACGGCTTTTATTGATCTATAGAATATAATGTTAGGCCATACCATACCGAAATTTTGTTAAACATCCGCATATGGGTAGGTTTTAGAGTTCTAAATCCAAAAAAAGAAAAAATAATGATGAAATTGTCTTAAATACTGATGTTCCAGGATTTGATAAGGAAATTTCTTGGGGGAAATGTGTTCGGCAACAAACATGCCATTAAAACAATATATATTTTACGTAAAAAAAACACCTAGTCATTTTATATAAAACCATGTTTTAAGTCTGTGCTTAAACTAGTCATTTTATAAGTAATTCAAACTATTCTGTCTTATATTATGACGATGTTTTATCAGATGATTAAAACTAAATATAATGCATCGTTTTTTCATCGTAAAATATTTGTGTTTTCATTTTCGGTTTGTGTTTTTTGTGAATAGGTACCTAGATTTGTCAAACTTTAGTTGATGCTTAACAAAATTTTGATTTGGTATAGCCTTAACAAGCTCTGTATGCAGTGTAGGATAATAGGATATGAGAATTGTTGAGACAGGTCCGTTTTAATTTAGCAGCAAGTACTATCTCTTGTTTGTAGAATTTTGGTTAAAAATTGGTTGTCCTGGGCAACAGGACATCCACTAATTTGCTAGACTGTGTATATTCTTGTGTAATGTCTGAAACTAGATGTTTTAATCATATTTTAACTTGGATTTATCATTTTTGACATCGTGGAAATGTATTTCTTAAAACCTTGGTGCAACACTAAGCCGAATGTGTATGAAAATAGAATGTGCACATCAACCCGACTATGTGCTTAGTTATTGCCGTCGTACACTGGAAAGATTCACATATGCAATTTATATATGATATAGCAGCCTTTTATAGTGATTAATACTTAATGGTTGAGATTTTTTTTTGACAATGACAAATATTTATTTGTTTAAAGGCCTTTGACCCATGCAAAATTAGATTTCTAAATGTATATAACTTAAATGTTCTCATAATTTTTACCAGCATAGTTGGTTTTTTCTCAACTGTCAAAGTTTGAATAATTTCACGGTGACTGAATGTATTGTTTTTGTACGGTCTAATTGTTATTAAATATGTCTTGACTAAAACATATCATACAGCGTAAAGCAGCTTTACTCGATCATAATACACATTTTTGGTTGGAGTGTTTTAATTTACTCATTACAAACACACTGTGTACTTATCTAGGATATTTCATGTATTTAGACCTTTAAAAATACTTTGTTAACAAGATTGTTCTGAGATGCTAAACATTCCAATAAGTTATGTAATGATACATTCTGAACTCCTCGGCCATTCGCTGAGAATAATTTAATCTAATAAACTAATATACGATCGTTAAGGCAATGAGTGAGGTTTCAAAATATACAGACTAAAAAGGAAACATCACTCATTGCCTAAACGATGGTATATCGGTTTACTTCAACACCAGTAGTTTCAAAATAGCGTCTAAATATGTTTGAGATTATTTACAGCAAATAGCAGAGGAGTTCTGAATGTATCGTTATGGAACGTTTTAGAACATTTAGGGTAATTGAACAGGCTACTGGGGTAGGTTGTTGAAAAACATTTTCATGTACTGTGTTTTCATAGTTGGTTCTTCTGTGTGGTAAAAGTAACATTGACCAATTTTAGTGGGGTTTTGACATTAGTGGTTCTTAGTTATACTTGGCTTTAATTTTTGTTTATGTGCTCTTTGTAACATTTGGTAAGCCTCATGCATGCGTAGACAATCACTATCTGTAAGTCATTCAGCTGTGTAGTATATGGCAGAGAGTTTATAAAATTAAGTTTTTATTTTGGTCAATTTAGTAATGCACCGGCTGTGTATTTTAATTTTGAGTTTGGATTTACAATTCAAATTATTGTAGGCATTGAATGTAAACTAGATCAGTCAAGGTCATAAATATTTGTCATGTGTGATTCTGGACTTGGGATTGTTTATGAATTGTCTCAAAGGATCATGTATTGTAATGAAGTAAGCAATATGAGTATGTAATAGTATTAATAGGGTTGCATATAGGGGTTATGGATTATGAATGTTATATTTACATGTTGCAATATAAATAATAAGATTAAATGTGTTGTTGAAGTTTATAATTCTTTTTGTGCACATTTGAGTTGGGTAGCCTTTTGTGATTTTGGAAAGTGATTAATATTTTTTGTTTAATTTTTAAAATTTTATTGCATACAGAATACATGTGTTTTGTTGTGATATTTACTTCACACTTTCTTATTTGAATTAATTGAAACCAAGAAGTTCATGGAAATTAATAGATCAATAGAATATTAACACACTTTTTTAAGCAATTTAGCATCTTAATAGATTAACCTAGTGTGGTTATGGACAGTGGTTGTTGTATAAACTGTGAAAATTAACTTTAAGGCCACAACAAGTTGATCTTATGTTCTACGGATTTTTCTGAAAAACAAATGGGGTGAGCGAGCGAAGAAAAAAAATGACTAAGTCTTTATTCACTTGCTTTATATAGTGGTTTGACCAAATTTTTATGGGCGAGCGAGGAAATAAAAATATTGTTTTTGTAAAAACCGTAACAATTAAGGTGCGAGCGAATCCATACAACATATGATCAATTTGTTGTGGCCTAAACTTTAAAAACCGCTGACACTCCAATAGACTTACACCAGAATTGAAGTTAAGAGTTTTATTAGCTTGACTAATGGACATGTGTACTATTAAAATACAAAGAATGTGTTCAAAACAATAAGATTTCTAGGAGTATTGTGTTGAAAAAGTTGTTTTACTGAATCAATGACTATAACTATTTTGATCTCTGGATGTTAAAAAACAAGATTAAACTTGCACTTGATACATATGTATTTATAATTGAATGCAATCTGCATCTAACTTTGTTATGAAAAATTGTTTTTATTCAAACCAAATGTTGAGATTTGTTTGTTTGACCAGTTTATCTAATAACTGATAAGAAGGCTAATCGAAGGCAAGTTCAATCTTGTTGATTAATAACTAAAATTTACATGCCGCTTCCTTTGTTTAACATGGGTTAAAATATTTCCGAAACCACCTAGTAAAACAAAAGATTTGACATGAGCAAGTTGTTCTTTTTCACATGAGCGAGTTGTTCTTTTTCATGTGAGCGAGTTGATATTTAGATATCAACCTGGCCACATGAAAAAGAATAACCTGCCCTCGTGAAATTTCAGGTCATGTATTAAATGGAGCGCAGTCTTCGTGTTAATTTAGAATTTAAAATAAGCACAAAATGTTTAATTTTGAAAGATTGTCTTAACTAAAAAACTTATTATATTTTCATGAAATATTTATTACAAAACTTAAATCACTTCCAAATATGTACAGAACTTAGGATTTATCTGAAATAAATGAAAATGAATATGTTGTATTTATTCATGTAATGATTAAATAGCGACATTAACAACCTACAATACTTTCAATTCTGGCTCATTGACTTACGATAGTTCAATCAAACTATATATGATCAAGAATAAGTAAGAATATAAAATAATACTGTCCATATATATTTCCCATATGTCTGACGTAAAATTGCATAATTTACCGAAAATAAGAGGATGGCTTTGAATATATCAGCTTGAATAAAAATTACACAATGCAATGAATCAAGAAATTTGTTATGCATTTATTGTTAATTAACAATTATTATTTGCCGTTGAGGATTCTAAAATATATAATCAAATCATGCTAATTATCTGTTAATTAACAGTGTCAAATCCACTAAAGGCTCATATAAGAAAAAGACGCACTTGAAACAAATTTGTTTGTAAAAATGTAGTCCATGCCCAAGAAGTCCGTGGCCAGGTTGTTCTAACTCGGAAAACCCTTGCACTCGGTTAATATCCTTTACGTATATGATTTGTTAACATAATTTGAACCTATGAATGAACTCCCCGCAGCGGTTATCTCCCATTATCAAATCAATAACCACTGCCACCACAAGTTAAATTCGTCCCTCAGAGAGCCGAAAAACTTTTTCATCTTTTCTTTTACAATTCAATATTTTCAATAATTTTAATCTTCTCTTAGTAAAATATAATGTTCAAAGTACATGAAGATAAAAAATAGTTTTAATTATCAATTTGTAGAAATTACAAAGCGTGACGTTAGCACTGTGAGAAGTTTGGGCATTCTATAAATAGAAAGTATTACTAGCGTCACGTGGTTTAAGTGGTGGCAGTGATTAAGTAGCAAAGCGTGACGTAAGCACTGTGAGGAGTTTGATGAATTCAGTGGACTATTTTTACATCCTTATATGCTTAGGGTGTTCAAATTTATTGGTAATAACTGTCAGTGTTCTTGCCAGTAATGTTTCATGTGTTTGTACCATATTGTCCGTTTTTTCTCAACTGTCAAAGGTTGAATAATTTCACAGTGACTGAAAGCATTGTTTTTGAACTGGCGACCTAATTTTTAATAAAAATATCTTGACCAAAACTTATCATACAGCATAAGAAGCTTAACTCAATCATAATACACACTTACAGAAACTCATGGGTGTATTACGACAATAGTTTTAACAAATGCATTCACCGTGAAATTGTTCATGTTTTGGCAGTTGAGAAAAAATGAACAGTGTTCGTGCCATACTAAGTTAAAAAGTCACAATTGGTATGAAAATATGAAGGCCGTTGTAAACACATAGTCATGTTTGTGTATTTACAGCTGCCTCTTCTGTGTAGTTTACGTAACATTGACCAAATATGGTGAGGTTTTGACATTAGTGGTTCTTGGTTATTCTTGGCTTTAATTTTTGGTTCAGTGCACTTAGAAATGGTAAACCTCATGCTTGTATAAACAATAATCCTCATTTCTTTTAGTCATTTAGATCTACTTGAACAGTGTACTGTATGGTTAAAAAGTTTAAACAATAAAGTTTAAGCAGTTTTATATAATTTTGGACAGTGATTATCATTTATATAGTCATACACAGGCTGTGTATTTTAATCTTCGAGTTTGGATTTATAATGAAAAGTCATGGTTGATTGTAAGCTGGATCAGTTAAAGTTATTATATGATTTTCTTATGTGATTATGGATTGTGATTGTTTATTATTCTTATTCGTTCTTCTTATCATGAGTTGGAATTTTTAAAATTGTGTATTTATTTGAATCAAAGGAAACAATATATGAGAATGTAAAGGTTTTATTAGGGTTGCATGTTGTGGTTATGGACTTGCAGTGAGTATGATATATGTATTTGTTGCATACATTTTGATATTAATATTGTCACATGTTTTGATTGTGGACAGTGATTGTTATTTGTTGTACACATCTTGTGTAGTTTAGGTCTGGAATTCTAATAGTGGACATCTGAACTGGTTAGCCTTTTGATGACTTAACATAATGCATATATGTTAGCCTTTTGTGCTTATGGACAATGATTATTACATTAATTGATCACACTTGCTCAGCGTAATTATATTGTATTTGATTTGATTTAAGTTATGTAATTATGGATAGTGTGATATTGATTTTTTTTTTTTGAAGAAGTTACATTGAATATGTTATCTAATTATTTTCTTTGAGTTAAACTACAACATTGTACGAACTTGAATGGAATATATGCACATATTAATAGGTTAGTCTTCAGTGTTTATGGACAATGATTATACTAGTTATATGTTGAACTCACACATAGTAGTTTAATGCAGTTGTATCTGATTCGTGTTTTATTTTTAATTAATTGTTATAATTATAATAATTTATGCAGATGTAAATTGAGTAGCAGTACTAGCCATCACTTTGTATTGACCATGAGTATTAGTTGAATTATAAATTTAAAGTGTTGTTTTAAGTTGGAATTTTTAACTTTAATAGTTTTTTCTCAACTTAACTTGCAATACAAATTCAAGCATGAAAACATTGAAACACAAAGAGAATAAAAAGAAATTGTAATGCAGGAATCTGAATCAGTTGGTACTTTATCATTCCAAGAAGACCCCCACCCCCTGATAGTATTGTTTTTTTTGTTAGATACTGCAAAATGTATTAAAAAGGACTTGCAAATTTATTATGCTTTGATTACATGTATAATTGGTGTGATTATTGACTTATTTTGTATAACATGATTGTTAAGTATTTATTTATTTTTCTATTACAGACGAGTTGGTGTGTATGGTTGATGATGGTACGTGTGTTGATGATGGTACGTGTGTTGATGATGGTACAAGCATTGATGTTGGTGTCACTGGTTGTGGTGTTGATGTTGATATGACTGCTTGTGATATTGATGTTACTGGTTGTAATGTTGATGTTACTGGTTGTGATGTTGATATTGACGTTGCTGCTTGTGATGTTGATGTCAATGCTTGTGATGTTGATGTCATGGTTGGAGATACAGTGGTTGATGGAGACGATGTTGTTGAGGATTTTCGACATGCTGATGATGGTGATAGTTTTTCATTACTTGTGGAGACTTCTTTCGATTTGGTCGATGACCCCTCTGACGAATCGACTTTACCTTTGACCCAGGACTTGGACTTGGACTTGTCTGTGACTGCTCCCGAGTTTGACGTTCTTGACGTGACTATCGACCAGGTTGAGGAAGTCTCTCCCCCTGTTATTCCTCCTCGTGTATTGTTTCCTGCCTCGACTGACCCTGAGGTGCGCATTTCCCGTGTGTCTGGGCGTAGGATCCGGAAGCCACTTAGATACAGAGATTGAGCAGAAACTTTGTATTCATTTGTCATCATTTCAAATCCAGAGAGAAATGATATTCATTCCACTTATGATTTGATGAGCTAAATGGTTTGTGTCCATTTGCCAGATGTTACAGTTCAAATCCTGTGAGAAATTGCTTTTCCACTGATTTGATGGCTTTTTGTGATCCTATTGTGTAACATAGATAGTTGCCACCAGATTACCCCTCCCTCTTAGGATATTGTTGTTGATAGCTTTGTACATGTGATAACTAACTGGTATTATTTACAGACATCAGCAGTCTTCATAGATAGTGGCACATTCAAAGTGGTTGTAACTCTTCCATTGTTGATTGTGTAAGTGGCTGTGATAACCCTTCCCTCTTAGGTTATTGTTGTTGATACCTATATACATGTGATAGTTGACAGGTATTATCTGCAGACATCAACAGTCATCATAGACTCATTGCCATCATTGTGTATGATGTTAAGTAGTAGTTACTGTATAGTAGGAGATCTTAGATTGATAGATTGTTAGTAGTTACTGTATAGTAGGAGGTCTTAGATTGATAGATTGTTAGTAGTTGCTGTATAGTAGGATGTCTTAGATTGATAGATTGTTAGTAGTTACTGTTTAGTAGAATATCTTAGATTGATAGATTGTTAGTAGTTACTGTATAGTAGGAGATCTTAGATTGATAGATTGTTAGTAGTTACTGTATAGTAGGAGATCTTAGATTGATAGATTGTGGGTAGTTAATGTATAGTGGGAGATCTTAGATTGATAGATTGTGGGTAGTTACTGTATAGTGGGAGATCTTAGATTGATAGATTGTTAGTAGTTACTGTATAGTAGGAGATCTTAGATTGATAGATTGTGGGTAGTTACTGTATGGTAGGAGATCTTAGATTGATAGATTGTGGGTAGTTACTGTATAGTAGGATGTCTTAGATTGATAGATTGTTAGTAGTTACTGTATAGTAGGATATCTTAGTTTGATAGATTGTGGGTAGTTACTGTATAGTAGGAGATCTTAGATTGATAGATTGTTAGTAGTTACTGTATAGTAGGAGATCTTAGATTGATAGATTGTGGGTAGTTACTGTATAGTAGGAGATCTTAGATTGATAGATTGTGGGTAGTTATAGTATAGTAGGAGATCTTAGATTGATAGATTGTTGGTAGTTACTGTATAGTAGGGGATCTTAGATTGATAGATTGTTAGAAGTTACTGTATAGTGGGGATCTTAGATTGATACATTGTGGGTAGTTACTGTATAGTAGGATATCTTAGATTGATAGATTGTGGGTAGTTACTGTATAGTAGGAGATCTTAGATTGATAGATTGTGGGTAGTTACTGTATATTAGGAGATCTTAGATTGATAGATTGTTAGTAGTTACTGTTTAGTGGGAGATCTTAGATTGATAGATTGTTAGTAGGTACTGTATAGTAGGAGATCTTAGATTGATAGATTGTGGGTAGTTACTGTATAGTAGGAGATCTTAGATTGATAGATTGTTAGTAGTTACTGTATAGTAGGAGATCTTAGATTGATAGATAGTGGGTGGTTACTGTATAGTAGGATATCTTAGATTGATAGATTGTTAGTTGTTACTGTATGGTAGGAGATCTTAGATTGATAGATTGTGGGTAGTTACTGTATAGTAGGAGATCTTAGATTGATAGATTGTGGGTAGTTACTGTATAGTAGGGGATCTTAGATTGATAGATTGTGGGGAGTTACTGTATAGTAGGATATCTTAGATTGATAGATTGTGGGGAATTACTGTATAGTAGGAGATCTTAGATTGATAGATTGTGGGTAGTAACTGTATAGTAGGAGATCTTAGATTGATACATTGTGGGTAGTTACTGTATAGTAGGAGATCTTAGATTGATAGATTGTTAGTAGTTAATGTATAGTTGGGGATCTTAGATTGATACATTGTGGGTTGTTACTGTATAGTGGGGGGATTTTAGATTGATAGATTGTGGGAGGTTACTGTATAGTGGGGGATTTTAGATTGATAGATTGTTAGTAGTTACTGTATAGTGGGGGATCTTAGATTGATAGATTGTTAGTAGTTACTGTATAGTAGGAGATCTTAGATTGATAGATTGTGGGTGGTTACTGTATAGTAGGAGATCTTAGATTGATAGATTGTTGGTGGTTACTGTATAGTGGGGGATTTTAGATTGATAGATTGTGGGTGGTTACTGTATAGTGGGGGATCTTAGATTGATACATTGTGGGTGGTTACTGTATAACGGGGGATCTTAGATTGATACATTGTGGGTGCTTACTGTATAGTGGGGGGATTTTAGATTAATAGATTGTGGGTGGCTACTGTAATATGGGGGATCTTTGATAGATGGATAGTAGGTGGTTACTGCATAGAGACATTGTTATGGTTAGGGTTAGTTGACAGGTATTATCTGCATATGTGATGTTATGGTAGTATATACTTGCTGAGTTATTCATGCTGGGTAGGGCATGAATTGTATTGTATTTTTAGTTTAAATATGTATTTAGTAAATTGATTGATTGTGCTTGTATTTGTCTAGTTAGGTGATATTTGGCTTATATTAATAACTGACCGTGTTGGTCAAATTGTCCTTGTTGGGATATCTGCTTATGGATAAGGGTCCTATTCATATTCAGATGTTTTAACCCGAGACGATTTTGTAAAATTTGTAGCACTTCCTTTACAATTAGTTTGCATATATTTCAGTTGATTGTTAGGTTTGCCCAGCTAGGTTAATGTGAGCACAAATGATAAATTTACTATTTGTATGTTTGAGCCTAAGTGCATGCAATTCTAGTCTTGCCTGGTATTTAAGTTCAGAAAGTGTATCTACCTTAATATTTCTTGCGTATAGTGGGGAATCTTAGATTGATAGATTGTGGGTGGTTACTGTATAGTGGGGATATTTGATTGATAGATTGTTAGTAGTAACTGTATAGTGGGGGATCTTAGATTGATAGATTTTGGGTAGTTACTGTATAGTGGGGGATATCTTAGATTGATAGATTGTGGGTAGTTACTGTATAGTAGGGGATCTTTGACGGTTGGATTGTGGGTGGTTACTGTATAGTAGGAGATCTTAGATTGATACATTGAGGGTAGTTACTGTATAGTGGGGGATCTTAGATTGATACATTGTAGGTGGTTACTGTATTGTGGGGGATATTTGATTGATAGATTGTTAGTAGTAACTGTATAGTGGGGGATCTTAGATTGATACATTGTAGGTTGTTACTGTATAGTAGGATATCTTAGATTGATAGATTGTTAGTAGTTACTGTATAGTAGGGGATCTTAGATCGGTACATTGTTAGTAGTTACTGTATAGTAGGGGATCTTAGATCGGTACATTGTTAGTTGTTACTGTATAGTGGGAGATCTTAGATTGATAGATTGTTAGTAGTTACTGTATAGTAGGGGATCTTAGATCGGTACATTGTTAGTTGTTACTGTATAGTAGGAGATCTTAGATTGATAGATTGTTAGTTGTTACTGTATAGTAGGATATCTTAGATTGATACATTGTGGGTGGTTACTGTATAGTAGGGGATCTTAGATTGATACATTGTTAGTTGTTACTGTATAGTAGGAGATCTTAGATTGATACATTGTTAGTTGTTACTGTATGGTAGGAGATCTTAGATTGATAGATTGTGGGTAGTTACTGTATAGTAGGGGATCTTAGATTTATAGATTGTGGGTAGTTACTGTATAGTAGGATATCTTAGTTTGATAGATTGTGGGTAGTTACTGTATTGTAGGATATCTTAGATTGATAGATTGTTAGTAGTTACTGTATAGTAGGAGATCTTAGATTGATAGATTGTTAGTAGTTACTGTATAGTAGGGGATCTTAGATCGGTACATTGTTAGTTGTTACTGTATAGTAGGGGATCTTAGATTGATAGATTGTTAGTAGTTACTGTATAGTAGGAGATCTTAGATTGATAGATTGTGGGTAGTTACTGTATAGTAGGAGATCTTAGATTGATAGATTGTGGGTAGTTATAGTATAGTAGGAGATCTTAGATTGATAGATTGTTAGAAGTTACTGTATAGTGGGGATCTTAGATTGATACATTGTGGGTAGTTACTGTATAGTAGGATATCTTAGATTGATAGATTGTGGGTAGTTACTGTATAGTAGGAGATCTTAGATTGATAGATTGTTGGTAGTTACTGTATATTAGGAGATCTTAGATTGATAGATTGTTAGTAGTTACTGTTTAGTGGGAGATCTTAGATTGATAGATTGTTAGTAGGTACTGTATAGTAGGAGATCTTAGATTGATAGATTGTGGGTAGTTACTGTATAGTAGGAGATCTTAGATTGATAGATTGTTAGTTGTTACTGTATGGTAGGAGATCTTAGATTGATAGATTGTGGGTAGTTACTGTATAGTAGGGGATCTTAGATTGATAGATTGTGGGGAGTTACTGTATAGTAGGATATCTTAGATTGATAGATTGTGGGGAATTACTGTATAGTAGGAGATCTTAGATTGATAGATTGTGGGTAGTAACTGTATAGTAGGAGATCTTAGATTGATACATTGTGGGTAGTTACTGTATAGTAGGAGATCTTAGATTGATAGATTGTTAGTAGTTAATGTATAGTTGGGGATCTTAGATTGATACATTGTGGGTTGTTACTGTATAGTGGGGGGATTTTAGATTGATAGATTGTGGGAGGTTACTGTATAGTGGGGGATTTTAGATTGATAGATTGTTAGTAGTTACTGTATAAGTGGGGGATCTTAGATTGATAGATTGTTAGTAGTTACTGTATAGTAGGAGATCTTAGATTGATAGATTGTGGGTGGTTACTGTATAGTAGGAGATCTTAGATTGATAGATTGTGGGTGGTTACTGTATAGTGGGGGATTTTAGATTGATAGATTGTGGGTGGTTACTGTATAGTGGGGGATCTTAGATTGATACATTGTGGGTGGTTACTGTATAACGGGGGATCTTAGATTGATACATTGTGGGTGCTTACTGTATAGTGGGGGGATTTTAGATTAATAGATTGTGGGTGGCTACTGTAATATGGGGGATATTTGATAGATGGATAGTAGGTGGTTACTGCATAGAGACATTGTTATGGTTAGGGTTAGTTGACAGGTATTATCTGCATATGTGATGTTATGGTAGTATATACTTGCTGAGTTATTCATGCTGGGTAGGGCATGAATTGTATTGTATTTTTAGTTTAAATATGTATTTAGTAAATTGATTGATTGTGCTTGTATTTGTCTAGTTAGGTGATATTTGGCTTATATTAATAACTGACCGTGTTGGTCAAATTGTCCTTGTTGGGATATCTGCTTATGGATAAGGGTCCTATTCATATTCAGATGTTTTAACCCGAGACGATTTTGTAAAATTTGTAGCACTTCCTTTACAATTAGTTTGCATATATTTCAGTTGATTGTTAGGTTTGCCGAGCTAGGTTAATGTGAGCACAAATGATAAATTTACTATTTGTATGTTTGAGCCTAAGTGCATGCAATTCTAGTCTTGCCTGGTATTTAAGTTCAGAAAGTGTATCTACCTTAATATTTCTTGCGTATAGTGGGGAATCTTAGATTGATAGATTGTGGGTGGTTACTGTATAGTGGGGATATTTGATTGATAGATTGTTAGTAGTAACTGTATAGTGGGGGATCTTAGATTGATAGATTTTGGGTAGTTACTGTATAGTGGGGGATATCTTAGATTGATAGATTGTGGGTAGTTACTGTATAGTAGGGGATCTTTGACGGTTGGATTGTGGGTGGTTACTGTATAGTAGGAGATCTTAGATTGATACATTGAGGGTAGTTACTGTATAGTGGGGGATCTTAGATTGATACATTGTAGGTGGTTACTGTATTGTGGGGGATATTTGATTGATAGATTGTTAGTAGTAACTGTATAGTGGGGGATCTTAGATTGATACATTGTAGGTTGTTACTGTATAGTAGGATATCTTAGATTGATAGATTGTTAGTAGTTACTGTATAGTAGGGGATCTTAGATCGGTACATTGTTAGTAGTTACTGTATAGTAGGAGATCTTAGATTGATAGATTGTTAGTAGTTACTGTATAGTAGGGGATCTTAGATCGGTACATTGTTAGTTGTTACTGTATAGTAGGAGATCTTAGATTGATAGATTGTTAGTAGTTACTGTATAGTAGGGGATCTTAGATCGGTACATTGTTAGTTGTTACTGTATAGTAGGAGATCTTAGATTGATAGATTGTTAGTTGTTACTGTATAGTAGGATATCTTAGATTGATACATTGTGGGTGGTTACTGTATAGTAGGGGATCTTAGATTGATACATTGTTAGTTGTTACTGTATAGTAGGAGATCTTAGATTGATACATTGTTAGTTGTTACTGTATGGTAGGAGATCTTAGATTGATAGATTGTGGGTAGTTACTGTATAGTAGGGGATCTTAGATTGATAGATTGTGGGTAGTTACTGTATAGTAGGATATCTTAGTTTGATAGATTGTGGGTAGTTACTGTATTGTAGGATATCTTAGATTGATAGATTGTTAGTAGTTACTGTATAGTAGGAGATCTTAGATTGATAGATTGTTAGTAGTTACTGTATAGTAGGGGATCTTAGATCGGTACATTGTTAGTTGTTACTGTATAGTAGGAGATCTTAGATTGATAGATTGTTAGTAGTTACTGTATAGTAGGAGATCTTAGATTGATAGATTGTGGGTAGTTACTGTATAGTAGGAGATCTTAGATTGATAGATTGTGGGTAGTTATAGTATAGTAGGAGATCTTAGATTGATAGATTGTGGGTAGTTACTGTATAGTAGGGGATCTTAGATTGATAGATTGTTAGAAGTTACTGTATAGTGGGGATCTTAGATTGATACATTGTGGGTAGTTACTGTATAGTAGGATATCTTAGATTGATAGATTGTGGGTAGTTACTGTATAGTAGGAGATCTTAGATTGATAGATTGTGGGTAGTTACTGTATATTAGGAGATCTTAGATTGATAGATTGTTAGTAGTTACTGTTTAGTGGGAGATCTTAGATTGATAGATTGTTAGTAGGTACTGTATAGTAGGAGATCTTAGATTGATAGATTGTGGGTAGTTACTGTATAGTAGGAGATCTTAGATTGATAGATTGTTAGTAGTTACTGTATAGTAGGAGATCTTAGATTGATAGATAGTGGGTGGTTACTGTATAGTAGGATATCTTAGATTGATAGATTGTTAGTTGTTACTGTATGGTAGGAGATCTTAGATTGATAGATTGTGGGTAGTTACTGTATAGTAGGGGATCTTAGATTGATAGATTGTGGGTAGTTACTGTATAGTAGGATATCTTAGTTTGATAGATTGTGGGTAGTTACTGTATAGTAGGATATCTTAGATTGATAGATTGTTAGTAGTTACTGTATAGTAGGAGATCTTAGATTGATAGATTGTTAGTAGTTATTGTATAGTAGGGGATCTTAGATCGGTACATTGTTAGTTGTTACTGTATAGTAGGAGATCTTAGATTGATAGATTGTTAGTAGTTACTGTATAGTAGGAGATCTTAGATTGATAGATTGTGGGTAGTTACTGTATAGTAGGAGATCTTAGATTGATAGATTGTGGGTAGTTATAGTATAGTAGGAGATCTTAGATTGATAGATTGTGGGTAGTTCCTGTATAGTAGGGGATCTTAGATTGATAGATTGTTAGTAGTTACTGTATAGTAGGAGATCTTAGATTGATAGATTGTGGGTAGTTATAGTATAGTAGGATATCTTAGATTGATAGATTGTTGGTAGTTACTGTATAGTAGGAGATCTTAGATTGATAGATTGTGGCAGGTTACTGTATAGTAGGAGATATTATATTGATAGATTGTGGGTAGTTACTGTATGGTAGGAGATCTTAGATTGATAGATTGTGGGTAGTTACTGTATAGTAGGGGATCTTAGATTGATAGATTGTGGGTAGTTATAGTATAGTAGGAGATCTTAGATTGATAGATTGTGGGTAGTTACTGTATAGTAGGGGATCTTAGATTGATAGATTGTTAGAAGTTACTGTATAGTAGGAGATCTTAGATTGATACATTGTGGGTTGTTACTGTATAGTGGGGATCTTAGATTGATAGATTGTGGGTAGTTACTGTATAGTAGGATATCTTAGATTGATAGATTGTGGGTAGTTACTGTATAGTAGGAGATCTTAGATTGATAGATTGTGGGTAGTTACTGTATATTAGGAGATCTTAGATTGATAGATTGTTAGTATTTACTGTTTAGTGGGAGATCTTAGATTGATAGATTGTTAGTAGTTACTGTATAGTGGGGGATCTTAGATCCGTACATTGTTAGTAGTTACTGTATAGTAGGAGATCTTAGATTGATAGATTGTTAGTAGTTACTGTATAGTAGGAGATCTTAGATTGATAGATTGTGGGTAGTTACTGTATAGTAGGAGATCTTAGATTTATAGATTGTGGGTAGTTACTGTATAGTAGGAGATCTTAGATTGATAGATTGTGGGTAGTTATAGTATAGTAGGATATCTTAGATTGATAGATTGTTGGTAGTTACTGTATAGTGGGGATCTTAGATTGATAGATTGTTAGTAGTTACTGTATAGTAGGGGATCTTAGATTGATAGATTGTGGGTGGTTACTGTATAGTGGGGGATCTTAGATTGATAGATTGTGGGTGGTTACTGTATAGTGGGGGATCTTAGATTGATACATTGTGGGTGGTTACTGTATAGTAGGGGATCTTAGATTGATACATTGTGGGTGGTTACTGTATAGTAGGGGATCTTAGATTGATAGATTGTGGGTAGTTACTGTATAGTAGGGGATCTTAGATCGGTACATTGTTAGTTGTTACTGTATAGTAGGAGATCTTAGATTGATTGATTGTTAGTAGTTACTGTATAGTAGGAGATCTTAGATTGATAGATTGTGGGTAGTTACTGTATGGTAGGAGATCTTAGATTGATAGATTGTGGGTAGTTACTGTATAGTAGGAGATCTTAGATTGATAGATTGTGGGTAGTTATAGTATAGTAGGAGATCTTAGATTGATAGATTGTGGGTAGTTACTGTATAGTAGGGGATCTTAGATTGATAGATTGTTAGAAGTTACTGTATAGTAGGAGATCTTAGATTGATACATTGTGGGTTGTTACTGTATAGTGGGGATCTTAGATTGATAGATTGTGGGTAGTTACTGTATAGTAGGAGATCTTAGATTGATAGATTGTGGGTAGTTACTGTATAGTAGGAGATCTTAGATTGATAGATTGTGGGTAGTTACTGTATATTAGGAGATCTTAGATTGATAGATTGTTAGTAGTTACTGTTTAGTGGGAGATCTTAGATTGATAGATTGTTAGTAGTTACTGTATAGTGGGGGATCTTAGATCCGTACATTGTTAGTAGTTACTGTATAGTAGGAGATCTTAGATTGATAGATTGTTAGTAGTTACTGTATAGTAGGAGATCTTAGATTGATAGATTGTGGGTAGTTACTGTATAGTAGGAGATCTTAGATTTATAGATTGTGGGTAGTTACTGTATAGTAGGAGATCTTAGATTGATAGATTGTGGGTAGTTATAGTATAGTAGGAGATCTTAGATTGATAGATTGTGGGTAGTTCCTGTATAGTAGGGGATCTTCGATTGATAGATTGTTAGTAGTTACTGTATAGTAGGAGATCTTAGATTGATAGATTGTGGGTAGTTATAGTATAGTAGGATATCTTAGATTGATAGATTGTTGGTAGTTACTGTATAGTAGGAGATATTAGATTGATAGATAGTTAGTTGTTACTGTATAGTAGGATATCTTAGATTGATAGATAGTGGGTGGTTACTGTATAGTAGGGGATCTTAGATTGATAGGTTGTTAGTAGTTACTGTATAGTAGGAGACCTTAGATTGATAGATTGTTAGTAGTTACAGTATAGTAGAAGATCTTAGATTGATACATTGTGGGTAGTTACTGTATAGTGGGGGATCTTAGATTGATACATTGTGGGTGGTTACTGTATAGTAGGAGACCTTAGATTGATAGATTGTTAGTAGTTACTGTATAGTAGGGGATCTTAGATTGATAGATTGTGGGTAGTTACTGTATAGTAGGAGACCTTAGATTGATAGATTGTTAGTAGTTACTGTATAGTAGGAGATCTTAGATTGATAGGTTGTTAGTAGTTACTGTATAGTAGGAGACCTTAGATTGATAGATTGTTAGTAGTTACAGTATAGTAGAAGATCTTAGATTGATACATTGTGGGTAGTTACTGTATAGTGGGGGATCTTAGATTGATACATTGTGGGTGGTTACTGTATAGTAGGAGACCTTAGATTGATAGATTGTTAGTAGTTACTGTATAGTGGGGGATCTTAGATTGATACATTGTGGGTGGTTACTGTATAGTTGGGGGGTCTTAGATTGATAGATTGTGGGTGGTTACTGTATAGTTGGGGGATTTTAGATTGATACATTGTGGGTAGTTACTGTATAGTGGGAGATCTTAGATTGATACATTGTGGGTAGTTACTGTATAATAGGATATCTTAGATTGATAGATTGTGGGTAGTTACTGTATAATAGGATATCTTAGATTGATAGATTGTGGGTAGTTACTGTATAATAGGATATCTTAGATTGATTGTGGGTGCTTACTGTATAGTGGGGGATCTTAGATGGTTGGATTGTGGGTGGTTACTGTATAGTGGGAGATCTTAAATTGTTAGATTGTTGGTAGTTACTGTATAGTGGGGGATCTTAGATAGATAGATTGTGGTTAGTTACTGTATAGTAGGATATCTTAGATTGATAGATTGTTAGTAGTTACAGTATTGTAGGAGATCTTAGATTGATAGATTGTGGGTAGTTACTGTATAGTGGGGGGTCTTAGATTGATAGATTGCGGGTGCTTACTGTATAGTGGGGGATCTTAGATTGATAGATTGTGGGTGCTTACTGTCTAGTGGGGGATCTTAGATTGATAGATTGTGGGTGGGTACTTTATGGTGGGAGATCTTAGATTGATTGATTGTGGGTGGGTACTTTATGGTGGGAGATCTTAGATTGATAGATTGTGTGTAGTTACTGTATAGTAGGAGATCTTAGATTGATAGATTGTTAGTAGTTACTGTATAGTGGGAGATCTTAGATTGATAGATTGTGGGTAGTTACTGTATAGTGGGGGATCTTAGATTGATAGATTGCGGGTGC
Organism: Mactra quadrangularis; assembly: GCA_025267735.1. Lineage (NCBI taxonomy): Eukaryota > Metazoa > Mollusca > Bivalvia > Venerida > Mactridae > Mactra > Mactra quadrangularis. The sequence goes on from CM046295.1 coordinate 15,174,897, forward strand.
TTACTGTATAGTGGGGGATCTTAGATAGATAGATTGTGGTTAGTTACTGTATAGTAGGATATCTTAGATTGATAGATTGTTAGTAGTTACAGTATTGTAGGAGATCTTAGATTGATAGATTGTGGGTAGTTACTGTATAGTGGGTGGTCTTAGATTGATAGATTGCGGGTGCTTACTGTATAGTGGGGGATCTTAGATTGATAGATTGTGGGTGCTTACTGTCTAGTGGGGGATCTTAGATTGATAGATTGTGGGTGGGTACTTTATGGTGGGAGATCTTAGATTGATAGATTGTGGGTGGGTACTTTATGGTGGGAGATCTTAGATTGATAGATTGTGTGTAGTTACTGTATAGTAGGAGATCTTAGATTGATAGATTGTTAGTAGTTACTGTATAGTGGGAGATCTTAGATTGATAGATTGTGGGTAGTTACTGTATAGTGGGGGATCTTAGATTGATAGATTGCGGGTGCTTACTGTATAGTGGGGGATCTTAGATTGATAGATTGTGGGTGCTTACTGTCTAGTGGGGGATCTTAGATTGATAGATTGTGGGTGGGTACTTTATGGTGGGAGATCTTAGATTGATAGATTGTGGGTGGGTACTTTATGGTGGGAGATCTTAGATTGATAGATCGTGTGTAGTTACTGTATAGTAGGAGATCTTAGATTGATAGATTGTTAGTAGTTACTGTATAGTGGGAGATCTTAGATTGATAGATTGTGGGTAGTTACTGTATAGTGGGGGATCTTAGATTGATAGATTGTGGGTGCTTACTGTCTAGTGGGGGATCTTAGATTGATAGATTGTGGGTAGTTACTGTATAGTGGGGATCTTAGATTGATACATTGTGGGTAGTTACTGTATAGTGGGGATCTTAGATTGATACATTGCGGGTGCTTACTGTATAGTGGGGGATCTTAGATTGATACATTGTGGGTGGTTACTGTATAGTAGGGGATCTTAGATTGATACATTGTGGGTAGTTACTGTATAGTAGGAGTTCCTAGATTGATAGATTGTTAGTGCTTACTGTCTAGTGGGGGATCTTAGATTGATAGATTGTGGGTGGGTACTTTATGGTGGGAGATCTTAGATTGATAGATTGTGGGTGGGTACTTTATGGTGGGAGATCTTAGATTGATAGATTGTGGGTGGTTACTGTATTGTTAGGAATCTTTGATTGATGGATTATGGGTGGTTACTGCATAGTGGGAGATCTTAGATGGATGGATTGTGGGGTTACTGTATAGCTGGGGATCTTAGCTTGTAGCTGTCATTGCATCCTTCTACAGACAGCAATTTTTGTTGTTTGTATCCCGTTGCACATGTGTTTTTTGCACGGATATACAGACAGTATAGTCAGGTTACTACAAACATCTAGATTGAGTCATCTTCATGCCAGGAAACTGATACATATTCATGGTGTGAAGTTATTGAGATGGTGGTGTGTTTCCATATCTCTGCAGCTGTTAGGCTTGTCGTTAGCTTGTAGCTGTCATTGCATCCTTCTACAGACAGCAATTTTCTTCATGAACAGTTGCAAATATGATATTTTGCTCTGTTTCACTGACTATGTTGGTCACCATTATACTGGCCATAATCAGAAGTTTGGACAGTCTGTCAACTTGTAATTTATTGTTATACTGTATGCATTGTTTCTATGTAGTATTATTAGGTCTTTAGGATAAAGAAAATATGGAAATGATGATGAATAGAAATGGTTTTGTTTACATTGGTATGTTTATTGGAATGATAAAATATGGTAGAATTAACATGGTTGGTCAAAAAAAAAAAATGGAAATAATGATGAATAAATATGGTTATTGCAACATTGGTATGTTAATTGGAATGTTGAGCTACAATAGAATAAACATGGTTGGTTAAATAGGTAATATGGTAAATTATTATGATTAGAAATAATCATTTTCACAACGTTTGTACTACATTTACAACAATCTTTATGCCTAGGAACTTATTCGAGTGTGAAGGTATAGAGATGATGGTGTGTTTCCATATCTCTGCAGCTGTTAGGCTTGACCTTGGCTGTCATTGCATCTGTCTATGGACAGCAATTTTCTTAGTATCCAGTCGCAAATGTGTCATTTGCATTGATTTACAGACAAAATGGTCAGGTTACTACAAACATCTAGAGCGAGTCATCTTCATGCCAGGAAACTGATACATATTCTTGGTGTGAAGTTATTGAGATGGTGGTGTGTTTCCATATCTCTGCAGCTATTAGGCTTGTCGTTAGCTTGAAGCTGTCATTGCATTCCTCCCTCTATAGACAGCAATTTTTTGTTGTTTGTATCCAGTTGCACTTGTATTATTTGCACAGATTTACAGACAATATGGTGTGAAGTTATTGAGATAGTGGTGTGTTTCCATATCTCTGCAGCTGTTAGGCTTGTCGTTAGCTTGAAGCTGTCATTGCATTCCTCCCTCTATAGACAGCAATTTTCGTTGTTTGTATCCAGTTGCACATGTGTTATTTTGCACAGATTTACAGACAATATTGTCAGGTTACTGCAAACATCGAGAACCAACTGCATGCCAGGAGACTTTCATATCCTTGGTGTGAAGTTATAGAGATGATGGTTCTTCCATATCTCTGCAGCTGTTAGGCTTGTCGTTAGCTTGAAGCTGTCATTGCATTCCTCTCTCTATAGACAGCAATTTTCCTTGTTTGTATCCAGTTGCACATGTCTTATTTGCACGGATTTACAGACAGTATGGTCTGGTTACTACAAACATCGAGAACCAACTGCATGCCAGGAGACTTTCATATCCTTGGTGTGAAGTTATAGAGATGATGGTTCTTCCATATCTCTGCAGCTGTTAGGCTTGTCGTTAGCTTGAAGCTGTCATTGCACCCCTCTCTGGACAGCAGATTTCACTGTAAGTGAACAGTTGCAAGTATTAGATTTTGCTCTGTTTCACTAACTATTTTGGTCACCATTTCAAGTTTGGACAGTCTGTCCACTTGTTTTGAATTTCAGCCTTACACTGTATTCATGGTTTCAATGTAGTGTAGCCTTTTCATACTGGTATGTTCTGTGGAATGTTGAGATTGGGTAGATAATGGTTGTTGACTTCACTATCGAGCACATACAGAGCTACAATGAGCCAAGGAGAGTATTGTTATTTCAATTAGATCTTTCTATTTTCACCTAGAAAACATATCAATTGATTATCCATTAACTAAAATGAGTGTTTGGAACCACTTGCCTATCTTCATCAATTGTTTACAACTCGGTTGAACAAATCTGTGCTTGGTGGGGAATGTCACTAACTAAGATCTCGACCAGTTAACCTTTTTTCATGCGCCATGATATTTGGATCCGAGAGCAAAAGGCGCCTTTGTTCAAACATCCAAGTGAATTGGCAAGTGATTAATGTGAAACTGTAAATCCATTTCTGTAGAATTGTGATGTTGGGACTTATGTTTGTGATCTGACCCTGCCTTGTTGGATTGTTGATTTGCTTACGTCTGGCTTTAGTTCTGAGGTACCATATCAGTTTTGTATAATTAGAAATTTCATTATTAGATTTTCTACTGTAATCCTATGGTCTAGCTTGTATACAGTCATAACTAAAGTTTATGTATTGTTAACTTTCATTGTAAGATTTGATTTTGAACATTAACTACTTTATCTTGACAAGCTAGATATTCATATCTCATTGTGTTATCCAATTTTTGGAACAGAGCTTAGGTTTGAAACTTTCTTTTCAGACTCCAGTTACAAGCCTCAACAATAACTGTAGATAGATGAAAATGGAATGGTTAAATTGAGAGACTTGCTGGTATTTTCCACTTTGCAACATGTACATACCTGGAACTGTATTCATTCTCAGAATAGTGACAGTTGTGTGGAGCTGACATTGATTGTGTGTTATGTGTTGAATTCATTGTCCTTAAGTTATGTGTTAAGATTACACCTGTTCACATGTTTGAAATGGAAATGAAGTGATTAAGCTCTGTTTAAACAGTTTAGATTTACATGGCTGACTTTCACTATATATATATATTTTGTTAAGCATTTTTGTCTGTTATTGAGAGTTAGGGTTTAAAATTGAATTTGGGTGGTATAATTTTTTCTTGTGAGTTAGGCTTTTAGAGGTAGAGTTTAAATTGAATTTGGGTTTGGGTGGTATAAATTTTTCTTGTGAGTAAGGCTTTTAGAGGTAGAGTTTAAAATTGAATTTGGGTTTGGGTGGTATAAATTTGTCATGTGAGGTTATGCTTGGTCTGACTAATTTACTATCAGTTTTTCATTATTCATTTTATGACCATTTTCTGTTCTGTGGTTTGACTTTCTTGATTTTCGTGGTAATACTTTGGGTTTGGTAGGGGGACTGTACTAGCTAGTTTTTTTAATCCGAGAACAATTCAATTTTGATACATTTTTAATTTTATTAATTCTTACTAGTTAGATTTTCATTGTTCTATGTTTTTTGTATGTTTAACTTGGGCTGAAACACTTTATTTCCCTTTCATGCATATCAACTGGTGTGTCAATCATTAAGACTGTTGGACATTAGTGTCAAATGTGTTCATCTTTAAGACTATCAGACATTATTGACAAGTTTGTTTATTATTGAAAGTGTCAGGCTCAAAGTTATGATAAGATCTGCTTTTATGTATTTCACCTAGTGAGCTTGGAGTTTATTTCCCTCTGTTTTCTTTATTTTTGTCTCTGGCGCTGTATAACACATTACTCAGTAGTAAATATGTTAAAATATAGTAAACATCTTTCTTCTTTGTTATATCATTTAAATCATTTTTTGAATTCATTTTTAAGGTTTTGTAAGTGAACGACATTGCTCAGACTTGTTGACTCAGTCCCCGTGGAAACACCTGGCATTGTTCTGGCTACTGCTTTTTGAGGCTTAAAGAGGTAATTTAAATTGAATTTGGGTTTGGGTGGTATAAATTTGTCTTGTGAGTTAGGCTTTTATAGGTAGAGTTTAAAATTGAATTTGGGTTTGGGTGGTTAAAATTTGTCTTGTGAGTTAGGCTTTTAGATGTAGAGTTTAAATTGAATTTGGGTTTGGAAGGTATAAATTTGTCTTGTGAGTTAGGCTTTTATAGGTAGAGTTTAAAATTGAATTTGGGTTTGGGTGGTTAAAATTTGTCTTGTGAGTTAGGCTTTTATAGGTAGAGTTTAAAATTGAATTTGGGTTTGGGTGGTATAAATTTGTCTTGTGAGTTAGACTTCTATAGGTAGACTTTCTGAATGTTTGCAGTAATACTTTGGATTTGATAGGGGAACTGTTCTAGCTGGTATTTTTAATCAAAGTTTTTGAATCAAATAAACAATAATTTCAACACTCTTTAGGTAGTAATTGTTTTGCAACTTATCATTGAGTTTATTGTTCTCAGGCAATTATAAGTTTAAGACAGCTTTGTTAATGTTTTATGATAAATTTTCTTAGATTTGTTTCCTTCGAATTTTTTTTAAGGTTTCTTACTAGTTAGCAAATTTTTCGTAGTTAATATTCTAAAGTTTAAACCTTGATTTTGTATGAACATGAGATAAAAATTTCTTTAAATGCCATTACATTTTCCTATTTAAACTGTAAGTTATATTAAATACATTTAAGTAGATTTGAAAAAATTTAAATGGACATATTTTTTACATATTTTGTTGTTGGTTCCAGTCTGAAGTTATGAAATAAAATGTTTAATATAGATAAAAAAAATGCTTTTGAATTTATTTCGTTTTAAGTAAAATTTTCTCTTAACAAGTTGGCATTTTTTATGGTTAATATTTAAAGTTTCAATAGGATTAAGTTTTTTACTCCCAAGAATTATTTCATTTACATAGTTGAAATTTCTTCATTTATTTGTTCATTCATTTAAAATTTCGAACCTTTATTATAAGTCATGATAGGGTTAGGTTCTGGTGTGCATATTTTTTTGTTCAGAAAATTAGGTTGGTTTCTCTCCTTTTCATTCTTGTTCTCAGAGTTTAGTAGGATTCTCAATACTAGCCTGTATTGAGAATCCTACTTGACTCTTGGAATGAGAATGCTCTTTTTTGCTTAGCAATGAAAATGTTAAAATATAAAGAAACATTGTTAAATGCAAAGAAAAATGTTCAATATTGTAAATTAAAGCAGAAGGTGGTGATTGGTATGGCTATCAGCACATTCAGAACACCTCGACCATTCATTGAATGAATAATAATTATTCATAGTGAAAGGCCGAGGGGTTCCGAATGGCTAACAGGGGCGGTTGGAGGCCATATGTAAGTGTCATCCAAAATAATCTTAAAACTAAAATAGCTGGGATTTTTCACTAATAAAATTGAATTCTATTTCAAATGTATTTACTGGAAGAATTATGATAGTTATTATTTATTGTAACAGTTGAAAGGGAATGCATTTATGTCTTATGCGGTCTTCTTTAATCTCTTAATGTATTAGTAAAAAAATAAGAACAATTAGTGACATGTTATGGTTATAGTGGATGACACTGAACTGCTGTGATATATTTAATGTTTATATTGCTTTATTTTGTTTGTTATCTAAAAATTATATGTTTAATTTTTAGTAGGACTGAGTAGCTGAAATTTCTTCATTCATTTGTATCATATCTTGTTAACATGTATGAAAAGGAAATGTAGTACTTAATCTCTGTTTTAACAAAGTTGATGTACACAGCTGTTTTTCAAAACTTTTACTTGTTAAGCATTTTGGACTGATTGAGATTAAAATTGTATTTTTATCGAATCGGGGTTTTGGGGTTACATCTTTTTGTCTTGTGAGGTTATGCTTGGTCTGAATAGAGGAATCTCAAAGGTAGTCTTGACCTCCTAGTTGGGAAATCTTAGTATAAGCAAGGACCCTGTTTATATTAAGACATCCTAACTTGTGATGACTGATTTCTCAGTCAAAACTTTTCTTGTAGAAAAAGTTTGGATCAGGACTTTATCATGAGTGACTTCTTTTCGGGTCAAGTTTTTCCAAGCAAGTTTCTTTTCAACATGTATGGGTAATTTACTATCTGCTAGTTTTGATTTAGAATGCTTAAATTCATTTCATGTCCATTTGTCTGTGTTCTATTGGTAAGAGTTTTTTTAAAGTTTGCTGTTAGTGTTTAGGCTGCAAGGGGGACTGGTCCAGCTGAATTTTTTATCAGATATTACTTTCATTTTGATATATGTTTAATTTGCTTTATATTAACTAGCTAGGTTTTCATTATTTTAAGCATCATCTATGTTTAACCAGAGCTCAAACACTGCATTTCCTTTACATACTTGTCCATTGGTGTCCATTTTAAGACTGTCAGACATTAGTGCCAAGTGTGTTTATCTTTAAGACTATCAGACATTAGTGCCAAGTGTGTTTATCTTTGAGACTATCAGACATCAGTGCCAAGTGTGTTCAGACATCAGTGCAAAGTGTGTTCATCTTTAAGACTATCAGACATTAGTGCCTTGTGTGTTTATCTTTAGGACTATTAGACATTAGTGCCATGTGTGTTTATATTTGAGAATATCAATGTTAGTATAAGGTCAACCTTTATTTCACCTAATGAGCTCAGGAAATATAACCATATGGTTTTCGGACTCATAAGTTGAAATAAAAAAAGATCTTGTTTCAAACTTGACAAATAATTTGATTCTTTTATGCATTGTTCTGTGTTTTTTGTAAGTCTTTCGTTTACTACCATAAGAGTGCATTGTATTTTCAATAATGTAATTATAAAGTATAGGACAGTTTCATTAAATTTTCTGATTTAAGTTTTCTTAAGTTCATTTGCTCTGAATATATTTCATTTAAGTTTTTTTACCAAATAGGCATCTTTTAGTAAATATTTGCACCTTTATTTTTTGTGTTTTTATAAATCATGTGGCAAAACATTCCTACAATGCCGTTCACGTTAAATCATTTTGACTGAGCTCTTTTTAATACATTTAGATTATTACGGTTAGGTTTTGAGTACTTATTTCCTGATTAATGAAATTCTTATTTCCACTCTTATTTTTTACAATACAAATGGTAGCTCTATATAAAAAGAACATGTTCAATATGTTGTATATTAAAGTAGAAAGGTGTGATGGTATGGCTATTAGTCATTTGGAACACTTCAACCACTCATTATATGAATAATTGTTTATTTGTTGTGAGTGGCTGAGGAGTTCCGAATGGCTAAAAGGTGAGAAGGGAGGCCATAAATACAGTGCCATTCAAAATATTTACACTAAAATAGCTGGTTACCATTTATTCAATTAATTAATATTTCAATTTTGTTTTTGAAATCATTATAATTTTATTGTAACTTTCGAAATAAAAGGGAATATATTTTTACTAATAGATTTTTACTGGTGTAAAGATTATGATTGGTGGCACTGTACTTCATTGTTTATGTTCTGATGTATTATATGATTTTGCTTTTTTTTGTTTAAAACGTTTTTGCTGTAGTAATTATTAAATAAATAAATAATAAATTTAATTCATTTAATATTTTATGGCTAGTTTTAGTAGTAATTTATTTCAAGTTAAATTTTTGTAACTGTATTCCACAAACTTACAGATATTTCTTGCTTGAATTTTCATAGTAAATATTTTAAATTTTGAACTACAATTATTTGTAAGTTTAGTTTGAGTTCATTAATTTCATTTTCCATTTTAATTGTAAGATAAATTCATGTTACATTTTATGGTTAGGTTTGATTTAATTCATTTAAATTTTTATGGTTAAGTTTGATTTGATTCTTTTAAAAAATATTATGGTTAGGTTTGATTTAATTCATTTAAATTTTAACAGTTAAGTTTAAGTTTAAATAATTTTAAGATTTAAATTTTTGTAATTTGACCGAACTGCATCCCCCAAACTATATAACGCCTCTTAGTTTTAGTTTGACATGTGTAAAATGCTTACCACTCTGTATTGAGATCAGACCACGGGTTCCGGAAATGGTCGCAGCGCTCTCTATGGAGGTCTGTGAATTTGTTGCCCGCAAACCACAGACAGGTATTGCATATCAGGTGCATTATTCATAGTGTTATCGGCATTATGAGTAGTGTATCTGTGCATGTGCCAAACCGATGCAGCTCAAGAGAACGAGCCGTGATCTCACGGTTCGACTCGCCCACCCCAAGTTGCATCGACTACTGCTTAACGTGGGTAACTTGACCTTACATGATGTACTAGCATCTTGTAAGCCAGTCACAAGTCTGGATAAACAAGGAGTGAACCACGATGTCTATTTTTATAATTATGAATAGATAATTATAAATAGATATAATTATTGTATGTACCCAATCAAAATAGTATTGAATTATTTGATTTTCCAATTAAAGTTTCATTGAATACTTAGTTTTCCTCAAACATCAAAGACTAGCAATATGACACTCTTTTAGTTTAATGTAAAACACCTCATACTTGAGATTTATCTTTAGTAATGAGGAGTTCCGAGTTCAAGTCTCGGTAAGAGTATATATTTGCTACGTCAAAGATGGTACAGAGGATGTGTTAGACATTTATTTGTCTTCAATTTCTATCATCATTTCTTTCATAGAAGATTTACGAACAAGTGTTTACCAATGCAGATTAAGGATGCAGGCTTTCCTTTTTTTAATGCTATTATCCCGACAGCTTGCATCATTTTGCAGTTCTCTTCTTGTGTAAAATTTGTTTATTTATTTATTGGAGTTAACTCCTTGTCAACACAAATTTAGGTCATTTTACGGCGTCCAGCTCACCTAACCTAGCTTTCCAGGACCATTGTCTATAACCAGTACTCACCTACCCTCCCACAAGGCCAGAAACTTCAGATTATTATCTAATCAATGGAGGATAATTTACATTATTGTCAAATTTAATGGAAGGGTATAACCTTCCGGGCTGGATTTGAACCCACACTCCCTCAAGCACGAGTATCCAAATCCTGGCGCTATCAACTGCGTTAAAGACGCGGGTTTTGATATTAAGTGAATTCTCAAAATTGAAATAGTTCACTTCTTGGAATACACTGCCCTCTAAAAGTTTCTGCACAGTACAATTGATTAAATTGGTACAACTCATTTGTTTTAATTTAAAGATTAATTAGAGTATAGTTCATTTCATTCATTATTTATGCAATGGAAAGGGAATTTCTATTGGTACATTTTATTTTTTGAGTTGCAGCTTAAGTTATTTATATGACTCCAAAACTATGGTCAATGCATCTCAATGTAATAATATCAAGTTATTTTATATATATAAGACAAACGTACTAATTAGAAAAAGTGAAATTTAAAATCATTTAACAATACATGTACTTTGCTAATACAACTTTTTGAAATTCTATTTAGTACATTATCAATTGTGAATGAGTGAAGGAACTTTGGAGGGCAGTGTATCATATTGTGGGTATTTGGTCCATGCAAAGGAAGTTTGTTACTCATTATTGCTGAAAAGCTCAAAATAAGGATGTAATAATGTTGTTCTTCGTACTCTTATTTCCATTGTGATAGTATTGTCAGTACTACAAGAGAAAACCCAAGTACTTGAATTACGGATATAGACTGGTCAAAATTGTCTTGTATATCTATATGCATGGGTGAAAGTTTTCAGGACTGATCCTGAAGTTCAGGATTTTTGGAACAGAGAAAGGGTTCTTTCCATATGGTAATGTGGCCTTAAAACATGAAATTTGGAAATTTCAGGAATTTGACAATGTTAAATTTTCACCCATGTATATGTCTATCAATACTAGATACAGATAAAAAATGCAACATATTGATTATAAAAACTTAATAACCATTACATCTATGTCAAGCACCGCGAAAAAATGCTTCATACTACTTAAAAATGACTTACAAGCAAGAAATACACTAATGGACATGTACATTTTCCAAATTCTTGGGGGATCCGGACTCCCTTGAAACCCCCCCCCCCGGCTGGATCTGCCAATGATATTAGATACAGGTAATTAGTATTTTAGTGGCTTGGAATAAGTTAAAAGATAACACATTCAGTGACCACATAATTATTCAAGACCATTCAACTGTTTGTTAATTAGTATAAATAAAAATTATATTTCTATAATCGGTCGAATTATACTGATATATAGTTCTGTTATATTACTTGTTACAACTTGAATAATTACACAGCCGATCACTGAATTTGTTATAATTAACTTCTTTTTTTTTCATCATTGACCCACTGATCCATATCAAATATTGATGATCTAACTATATGTGCAACGATTTTGAATATCAGGGAAACAACAAGGTCCAAAGAAATTAAAAATAACACATTCAGTGACCATGTAATTATTTAAGTTGTGACAGGTTAATAATAGAACTATACTTGTACATTAATTAATTTGTTAAAATTTGATAACCTAGCTCTCATCAACTATGACAGTATGTTATCAAATAAAAATTAATTACCACCACCAATGAAAGACATATTTGAATAAGTGCTGTTCATTATACCCCCGCTTCGAAGAAGAGGGGGGTATACTGTTTTACCCTTGTCCGTGCGTGTGTGCGTCCGTCCGTCCGTCCGTCCGTCCGTTACAAAATTTCCGTCACAGTTTTCTCAGCAACTATACCATGCAGCAGCCTGAAACTTTGCATATTGCTTCATCCTATAGTCCCATGTGGTGTAAAGCGATTTCATGCTCCTCGCTCATCTACTTCCTGTTTGTCGCATATTTTTAGATTTTGGCGGGGGTATCACTAGTGAGCATTAGCTCACAGATTTATTTATTTTCAATGGATAAGATTCACTTTCTAATAATGCTTACCACCCTACCACAGTTGAAGAGATAACAAAATAACTTGATTGGTTCAAACTTATCTATGATCTGTATAGCCAGAGTTGGAATGAATAGATTGAATCAGCTGATAAACCTGCAATATGTATAAAATGATTTTATCAGTCATAGAAATTCTGTTTTATATTGATAATTCATTATGATCATTTATAATGTACTGACATGTCAATGTACTTGTATTTGCCGCTTGGGTCTTCCGGTGTTTATATGAATAAACTTGTAAACTATATTAGCCAGCAATGATTTTTACTAGCTCAATATATTTTTTACATGACTTTTAAGATATTTTAGTTTTTACTCCATAACTCTTTGTTCGGTTATCATGGTAAGGGAAAAAGACGAAGATACAGTAACCAGAGGACACCACTATTTTTCTATACATTTTGCATACTGTGCAATGGACTTCATGCCATGCTCATTAAGCATGTTGGAAACAACATACGCTGTCTCCAAATAATGTTTGTAAACATTTTTAGAAATTTTCAAATGAATTTGAGACAATCAAACGATTTTGTAACAAACAAACAATTTGTGACCAATCATTATGTCTACCACAAGAGAGCAAAGGTCACAAGTGACTTTTACGTGATATCTTGTTTTACACAATTGTTTGGCGATGAAAGATATCAGTCGCCGACCTAAACATAAGGTTGTCCAAGGCAACTCTCCGAACGCAAGAAAATGAAATTTTGTACGTTAGCCAATTACAAGTTGCAGAATCGTATTTGCCAATACCAGAACTAGTTCTAGCAATGTTCGGTGAATCGGAACGAAAGAGGCTTTTTCGATAAAATGAGAATTAAATTCTTGTGCAAGAAGCTACTTATCATTTTTGTCTTCTTTCCATCTCGTATAAATGTAAATACACAAGAAATACACAAAACATGGCGATAGTGTCCCTTGAAGAACGCACTATTGCAGTTAGAATGATTGAAGTTGGTACCTCAGTAAGGCAGGTATGTCAACTATCAATCGTTCGATGGCAATGTTATGATAAAAACCTATAAAATTAGAATATGAAATTCGTTGCCAGAGCAGTAATTTTCAGCAGCAAGCGCTATGTCTCGAGAAATTAGACTAGTTTACTCTGACTACAGTCTGCATTAGTGCCGACCAACCTGAGCCTTTGTTACATTAAACCTTATTTCCCATCATGTTAATCATACCACATATACACATGTATACTTTTTATCCAAAATATATTTTTAAACAAAACAAATAGTTTTTGTAATACATATTTTTTCCGTTTAGAATATTGCAACGTTTGTCATGCCATAGATTGTTTCAAAGCCGTAATAATCTAGGCATTAATCTTAAGTAAAAAGTATATATATATGTACCTGTTATTTACATGTTAAAAATGGAATATTAGGCGCGTTAAGAACCTAATATTTTAGCAGAAAATCCTTTTTAAATGCCGTCGATAATCATCACGTACTGACGGTGATTATACAGTGTTAGATTTGTGACAATATAATCACTGCTCATTCGGTGATACAAAATATTGTATATGCTTCGAATAAGTGGGGACATTTGTCAGTTTTCTTTCTCTGATAAAATCTGAAGCAATCTTATTGGTTAGTAAGTCCTTACAGTTGGAATCCTCAGATTTTATCATTGAAGTCCTATGTAAGGATTACAAAATATTTCATTTAATATCTTTCTTGTTTATGAAGATATTAACAGAAGTGGTGAAAATTAGATAGTTCTTTACTCTTAAATAGTTAACTTGAATTTCAAACAAATTAAATGATTTACAAAAAGATTAATTTTGGCAAATTGCCATTAAAAAGTAAGGGGTAAATCCGAGTTATCAAACTAATTGGACATACTTATTTGAAGAGTATACGTGTACAAGGGGAAATAACTGACTTAAATCCCTAACTAGTCTGAGCAAGAGGACACTGTAATAACTGGCTATCTGGCACAACTTATCGTACCACATGATAACTGGTTAATGAGTATGAAAGCATGCGCTATTTACGCCTTATTGCCATATTTAGACAAATGGGTATTAGCACATGATTCTTGGTCCTGGTAGATGCATGAACTCTATATGACAAACTTCTATATTTTCTGTGCTGAGGAGTTCTTGCTCAGTGCCAAACACTGTGTTATCTCTCACAAGTTAGCAAGATATAGTATGTACAATAAATGTTATGCTAAAAATGATTTGGATCTTTTCGAGACAATGTTAACAAAGCATGAATATATTGTGTGATCTGATATAGGAACACTTATTTCTGTCCGTCGTGCTAAGTACGTCATCAATTTCTTTAAATGTGTATTGTCAACAACCATAAACCATACTGTACCAAATTTGGCATAAAGTATCAACAGTATTAACGTTTTTTCAAAAAAAATATTCTCAAAAACTTTAAGGCCTAAAGCTCTCGTAATTGGCATATGTCGTCATCCGACGATCCTCAAGATTGTTAAAATCAGCCCCCTCGGCCGAAATAAGCCCAGTCCCAGGGATCACGAGTTTTAAATATAGTTAGGCCTAAAGCAGGAAAAGTTTTTAAAAAAATATAATTCTCAAAAATTATAAGGCCTAGAACATACATGGTTGTATGTTTAAAGGGAAACAACTCCTACATCTTTATCAACTAACCATTCACATATTACACAGTAAACATCTAAGTCTATATACTAGTTGTTATCTATTATACATTTACCTATACCATAAAAACATAACATGGTGTCAGATCATTCGGAACACCTCAACCTTTCATAAATGGCCGACGAGTTCCAAATGGATGTTAGACGTATTATCTTATCTATTTACAGCATCACCTAAAGGTCTACTGAAAAGATTATTAAATTCCATTTTGTATCTTAAAAATCGACCCCGGTTTTAAATGTCGACGATTGACATTGACGTATATAAAGAAAAGTAAAAATATTTTTCTAAAATACTGAGTTCGAAAGGCAATAAAGCTTTCAACTAAATAATTTATGAAATTTTGAAATATTTGTGTCATTTTGCCCCTTAGAATCCAGTTCTCGGGTAAGCGTTCCAAAGACAGAACAGTCTCGACCCTACAACCGATTTTTTGTCAATTTACTTGACATTAAAGCACTTAGCAACGGTTTTGCAGTAAAGATGAAAACATACTTTTTGGTTACCATAGCAACAAAAAACAAATATCTTAAAATCCCGGGTGTAACATTTTTTTAAAAAAAGTAGCGTTTAAAAGAAAAAATAATCCGAACAGGGCGTTTAAAAGAGTAAATGTAAATAAGGGAATTATACGATTAAATACGGTACGGCTATTGTACTCAGAATTCGACTACACTCGAGTCACAAAATCGCAATGAGACAGAGAGAGAATTTAACAGATCTAATACTTGACTTGTCTCGAGGACAGAAACATAAACAGCCACCAAAAAATCCAGATAGCTTTTATGCAAGAAACCTACTTTAAGTTCTTGTTTTCCAAATTTTCTATAAACTTGACATATGGACAAAATTCCAATTTTACAAAATAAGTTTGTTTCCTCTTCGGACAAGTAAAAAAGTTCAGAAGCTAATTTCTCTCTTGTGAAAACAACTCTTGTTATGTTGATGTCATGCTCGAAAAATGTTTTTAATGATTAGCATAATTTTCCGACTAATGAAAAGTTTTTTTCCAGATAATTTAGATCAGACAAAGCGTCTGGAAGACGTGAATAAAAGCTTGTTTGGACCGGGATATCTATCTTTCTTTCATAAGCTATCTTGAAAAGCAAGTCCATGATGTTTCCATCAATCATAGACATAGACATTGAGGTTAATAGACGATCAAACCATAACATAACCAATTGAGACGTAATCATAGGAATGTGTAGCAGAAAGGAAAGTCCTACACGTTGAACTTCACCTTAGAATTTTTAGGGTCTTTGTTTTCACCATTAATAGTATTTATATGATGAACTAATGCAGGAACATAGGTCTCTGTTGCTTTTTCATTAAAACCAACCACATTTATCGGATGGTCAATGTCTAACCGTGAAAGTCTCATATTTTCTATTTTATAAGACCTGCAAAGTGTTAAATACACACATTTAGACGACTTTGGCCTTATTGGTAATACATATATTTGTTTATCAGGAAGGTCAGGGGCCCATTCATCAAGACCATCAAAGATTACAAGAGATTCATAGTTGTTTAGAACTTGCTCAACGATCTCGTGTAAATCAACATATATGTCACCTCTAAGATAATGTTTCAGCTGGTTTTCTATCATAAAAACCACGTTTATTTCTCGGGTATCTCGTAAATTTACATGAAATACAAATTCAAACCTCGCAAGATAATCAGCGTAAGCATGCAACTTGTCATTTAAAATTTGATTACTTGTCTTTGAGTTACACCATGAAAAAGCCATAACTCTAGAAATGTCGTTTTACCAAGTCCTGCATCTGCAGTTAGATATATGTTTTTTGCATTGGTTATCACCTTTACGAAAAAGATCCTCGCATTTCATCTCGGTATGCCCAGAATGAGATTGCTCTGTTTGTTGTTTTTCTATTTTATGGTAGTCCACAACTTTAATTCCTGGAACTTGATAAGAGTTAAATATCTGACCTTTCTCGTACTCGACTAATGGACACAGTTGTATTGATTCAAACTGTTGTTGGTAAATATCAATTAATTTCTGTCGAATTATAACCAAATTAATCCTATCCAACCTTTGGGCATAAATTTAATTCTAAAAGTAGAAAAAGGATGTAGAATTTTTTACGATTTACTTTTAAAAAAGATGGACAAATGGACAAGAGATTTTAACCTTAATGAACTCCGATGGCATAA
Organism: Mactra quadrangularis; assembly: GCA_025267735.1. NCBI lineage: Eukaryota > Metazoa > Mollusca > Bivalvia > Venerida > Mactridae > Mactra > Mactra quadrangularis. Next base: position 15,191,473 of record CM046295.1, read on the forward strand.
TATTTATAAACTTCCATTTGTTTGCACAGCAGATTCACAATTACAGTGGCTCCAATTTAGAATTAACCATATGATTTCGGGTACCAATAATTTACTTTTGAAGATGGGTAAACGTGACAATGATCTTTGTTCTTTCTGTAACTCGGATTCAGAAACTATTCTTCATTTATTCTACGACTGTCATGTTACAAAGATTTTCTGGGAAAATCTAATGATATTTATAAATGAGTCTTGCAATTTAAATGCTAATTGGAATAAACCTCTAATCATAATTGGGGATAAATTTCAAAAACCTATTATTAATAGAATCATATTAACAGCAAAACAGTACATTTATTATAGTAAAATGAATGGTAAACAGCCTTTCATTGGTGCTTATAAAACTAGACTTAAAAATATCTACCATACAGAAAAATACGTAGCTCTAAAATCTCAAAAAACTCTAAATTCAATAGCTGTTGGGCTCCACTGGCTGCTCTTACAGACACATGGCAGAGGTAAACCGTTTCTTTGTTATTAGTTTGTCAACTGCTCTGTCTCTTTTTCCCCATTTAGTAGGGCAGAACTTTATGTCACTTATTGTTATTATCTTGTAGATAAAATATTCTGTCTATACTTTCCTTTTTCCTTGTCCTTTTCCCTATTCTTTCATTTTTAAATAAAAAACAAAAACAGATAGAATACAACTATATTTATTATTCTACAATTATTTACTATATTTCATAAATACTTTATATAGAAACATCAAGCACAATCTTGATACTATACCAAGATGTACTTATCATTAAGGTATACAATCCTGAATCCAAAAATTTATGACAATTAAAGAATTCTGAAAATAATTTTATTTGTGTGTAAATTGTATTCATTAATTTTTTACCTTTTAGCCCTATGTAACTTTAGAACGTTGTTTGTTGGCTGAACACGTAAGTATATTTTGAATTCAGTATTGTATATTTTAAAGCTGTATTGACACTGTTTTGTTTCTAGATCTTATATATAAATAACATTTATGTACAAGTTTCATGTCAATATGTTATAAACTGTTTGTTATCTGATATATTCTAGAAGTAAATAAAAATAATTACAAAAACAATAATTTCTGTCGAACAGCTGAAATGAGAAATATACACGTATAATGAAATATACATTTTCTGCATACATCGAGGGGTTGCCTGCAAGACTGTAGTAAGTGCATTCCATTAAAGAGCGAGTTACAGTCTTGCGGGCAACCCTCGACATGTATATGTATATACGACGTCAATATATTTATTTATCTATTGGAGTTAACGCCGTATCAACACAATTTAGTCAATTTCACGGCGTCCAGCGCACCTAACCTAGCTTTCCTGGACCATTGTCTATAACCAGTACTCACCTACCCTTCCACAAGGCAGAAAACTTCTCCATATTATCTAATCAATGGAGGAAAATCGACATTATTGTCAAATTTTCATGGAAGGGTATAACCTCCCCGGTAGGGATTCGAACCCGCACCCCTTCGGGCACGAGTATCCAAATCCCGACGTCAATAATTATATTTATATACTTACAGTTTAATCGGAGGAGGTCACACTTGTTATGTAACATTCTCAATTTCAGTTATAATATATTATCTGCCGTTTGATAAAACTATCTGAGTCACAGCCTTGGCGTTGTGGTCAGCATGTTTTACTTCGAATCCGGAGATCGCGGGTTCGAGCCTGGTCGGGGTAGGTCATACCTATACACGAGTTGTCGGCCTCGTGATAGGGTAAGGTAGTACTGGTGATACAAAAAGTGTCAAGGCAATCTATAACAGGACGAGCTGACCGTCGTTTACATAACCTAAATACGTATGTGTTGAATACGATATTAAAACATCTTATGGATAAAACCATCTCATTCTGATAATTATCTCCGATAATCTATTGTGCTTCATTACTTATCACAGATATTTATTTCAAGTGTTGTGAAGTGTATTAATATTATGGATCAGACAATGTGGTCATCACACGACACGATACGTATCGATATGAAAGGAAACGATATGATTAATAACGATACGATACGAAACGGTACGGGTATTTTTTATAAAAATATTGTAAAAACATTAACAATATTCACGTTCTTTAATTTATGATAAACACAATGAGGAATGCTTCCAGTAATAACGATATCAGAGGTGTGTTCAACAATGCGCTCAATGTGTTCGAGCGAGCGCCTGCTTTGCGAATTGTTAGGCTATTGAACGACTGCAAGCGTTCACTTTAAAATACAAGATGGCGTCAAACAGAACTTTATTGAAATGGCGGGTGTGGAAACAATTATTTCTGCTGATACATGAGATATTCTACATTTTTTTTATTTTACATGAATCATTATGATACTATTTATTGTACCAAGTAAATTCTATAATATGCATTGCGTGGCTATGTTATGTGGAACATTTAACACGCAATTGTGCGTCCCACTTTTCAGGGATAATTTTTTTGAGACAAAAATTTTCATTTTCCCAGTCGCCATCTTTGATATCTAAGAAAAACTCTTTTCGAGCTAAATCGCGAACATACTCGCACTCGCGCGCGCGCCCGCGTTCGAAACGAGGGCGATCGATGTGGCTTCGAGCGCTCGCATTGTTGAACGCACATCGGGATGCTGGTACAATGTTTTATTGTAATAGAATGAAGATTTTAAACATTAGATAACTCTTATTGTAATGGTATGTTCTATATTTTAATGTTTTGATTGAGTATGTGACAATTATGTTTCAAAATATGTAAACTTTGTATCTACGAGGGGGTGTCCCAGTAAATCGTGTACTTTGTCCATAACGTTCTTTCCTAACGTCACATGATGAAAATAATTTACAAGACTATTTATTAGCCTTACATTTATACTAACTAGACATTTAACCTCCATGTATTTGCATTAAAGGCGTCATTTTAGTGTTCAGCTTATACAAGGTATGTACATGGGGCGCAACCACTTTCACACTTGTATTTTCGTTCATACTGAGTTCAAGTGTGCAGCAAAATTTGAACATAAACTTTTTAATTGCATTTTATTTTTACATAGAAAATATCTATATATTATCACTCCAACTTCCAGATCATAAATACCTATACTAGATAGGGGTGTAACAATACGGTAAAAAACCCGTATTGCAATATATTGCGATACATATTGTTCTTTGCGCATACATGCATAGCATGAATTAATGCACGTGCATCGTCTTAATTTGATACACATTGTACATAGATATTTGTATTTTCAAATGATCTACACGTATTATGCTAATGTTTGAATAAGTTAGAAAAAGGGTTTTAATGGAATTTCTAAGATAATTATACTCTTACTTAACAAAAAATATTTCAAGTTTCCGAACACATTTAAACGTCTATTCAGACAGTTAAATTTCATTCTCTGATAAAAACAATCGGTATGGAACATAACTAGAAAAACCGGTTCAGAGAAAAACGAACCGGTTAAAAACCGTCAGAAGTCGTATTGCAATATTAAACGATATATTGGTTAACCGTTACACCCCTAAAACTAGAGTGTCATACGCGTTTGCACCGAAACACAAAAATTCGTATTGAAGCTGTAATAAAATATAATTGTTCTTTTATAGGAAATCACGTTTTATTCTTATCAATATTTTATGTAAACTTCCCATAATGTGATTTGCTTCAAACAAAACTAAGCTAGAGAATGTTCTCAAATAAATATTAAGTATGGCATGTTTATGATTAATATATTTTTAACTCAATAATAATTTGCGTAGTATTTTGATGTTGCACAAATATCAACAATTTGAACACATTATTGTTATTCTTTCATAAACATACTTCATGGAACAAGGGAAGGTAACAAGTTTGTTAATGCATAACATACAAAGACTATTTCAGCAACCATTTTGTTAAGAGCAAGAGGCATGACACCTAAAATAAGTAAGATCATAAAGTTATTAATTTGATCCATCTTTCTTTCCACGTGAATTCTGGCTGAAGCAATCCTCCGAGTGAGATTAACATCTGCTTTGGAAATCTGTTCCTTAGTTCTGAAAGGAGGTCAATACAATTTAATTCTTTTTGTTTCTAATAATGGTTTCAAATGAATGAACCCCTTATCTACCATCACATCATCACCAGAATCTAAGAGGTCCATGAGTCCATTTTGTTTAGTGATCTCTATATCTGAGGCAGAGCAACCCCATAGCTTTGAAACAACAACAACAGCTCCAGTCATATAAACTCCAACAACAACTTGAAAAGTATTGTGTGACTTGTAATTTGAAAAAGTTATTGACTGATTCTCAAAAGAGGATGGTGTTTGTATGAAAATTTCAGTATAATCTAGTATGATTTTGGTGTCACAGAAGTCTTTGAAACAGTCTGGAACATGGTTTTGGAGTGTTTTCAATTTCGTTTAAAAGACCACTGACTGCAAATATTGGCTCATAAATACCCTCCATCCATTAAATATCTTTGACACAGTACTACAAGATACTTTATATCTGTATTCTAGGTCTTTTACTAGCAATCCTAATCACAATCTCCGTAAACAGAGATCCTGTTCTACTCGCGTTGACGTACTGGATCTCTACTTAGTCAATGCAAGGTCACGTCGAGATGAACTTTGTGTCGACCAATCAATGCGTATAGCTTTCATCTAGACGAAAACGCCATTAATGCTTCAAATATCATGTAATTTGGTAAACCGGTATAAAATTGAACTTTTTCATCAGAATCTTTGATAGTTTCAATGGTTATTGCAGGGGGAGGACACTTCCACACTAATCATTCTGTTCTCTTACACTATATTCCAATTTCACATTGATTTTACTGTGATGTGGTTGATGATATTGATGGGAACTCTTCATCTTTCTTAGCAGAGTATCTGCAATGAAGTAAAAACAAATATGTTGCTACATAGAGCTTTATAACAAGAGTTAAAATATATTTCAGGTGTCAGTTACTACTACCCACTCACTCACTATCCTCGGAAAACTTAAAAGTTCATGTGTTCAAATTAACTTTCTGAACACATTTTTTGCCAGTTGCTGACACAACTGACACAAAAATACATTTAGGTCCAAACCAGTAATTTTACTGTACAAACAGCAAGTAAATCTAGGCCAACAAGTGAAACTTTGCAAAAATACACATTTTTATTAAAAACAGAACATAAATATAATCTGAAAAACAGTTAACCAGAATTACAATGACATTATGAATGCCTTCGGAGTCTCAAGTTAAAATTCTTGATCATAAAGAAAAACTCATAAATGAAAATGACTTTCATTGGTGTCTTTGCTCTTAAAACATGTGAACAAAGTTTGAATATTCACTCAGTTTTTTAAATCATATACTTGCAAACTTGCACAGATAACATCATCAAATTATTACCAATGGAAAATTCAATTTGGCCCCATGTAGGTGTTGATCTAACTGAAGAATCAAAAATTGGAGGAGAGTCTCTGTCTTGGTGCTGAAAAATACTAAATTATCATTTTGTTAATACTTTATGATATATTTTTGTTACATAGTCATAGTGACCACTGATGCACATATTATCGCATGGACAGTATGAAACAGTTTCAGCCCGGCTAGCTCACTTGGTAGCATGCAAGTCTACTGATCGAGGGGTCGTGGGTGTGATTCCCGGGCGGGGTATACATTTGTGGAGCTTGTTCATGAAATAATTTCTACGGCCATTCTCCCTTCTATCAATGCTTTTTAATCATGTAGGGCATTTGTCAGTCATGACGAAAGAATGCGCTCAGTAGTTGCTTAACAGCTAACTCCAGAGATTTAGCCTATCCAGGAGGAGTGAGTAGGTTGACTGACCACCGTTAAATGACTTATACAATGTGTTGCTATGGTGCTAAACCCAACACAAAAAACAATTTCAGATGAGGGTACTTTTTTCCAGTTTTCATCTTTCAAATTAAAAAAAATATCAGTTTTCTGTCTACTGCTTAACCTTACACACAGACCTTCATATAAAGTCCACCTATCAGTTTAATAACTACATGTACATGTATTAATAGGTTTGGGCCTCGCAAGGTAGACTTATTAATCATTCACATTCCATTGGCAGTGTTGTGAAATTTTTACTCTGGACTAATCTGAATATTAAATGAAACATTGCATTAAACAAATAAAAGCTAATCTTAAAAAGCACTATTCTATACTTTGGTTTGAAGTGGGTCTGAGGTCTGAACTGAGGTCAACTTCTGGACCAAGTTCTGTGTGGGAACCTAGTTTCTCTGTATTGAGATGGGTCCAACCTCTTCCTTGAAGTGATCAGAACAAACTCGAGTGTAGTTGGTTGGTCTCCAGTACTTCCTTCTGATAGCCATAATCCAGGCCCGTTTGGTACAAGCGTGTGTTGGTAATTTATGTAAAGTCACAACTTTACCAAATTTTCCGACCGGTGTAATTGTGACAATTAACAGTACAACAGTAGTATTGTCCATTTTTTCTTCACTGTCAAAGTTTACAACAGACGTTTAATGTGACGTTGGTTAGATAATATCCGAATGATACCTACCCAAATGGGAGATAACTGTTGGTGTTAAGTAAGACATTAAGTAGGGAGTAAAGTATGTTTATGTTGGGTTTCTTTAACGTCGTATTCAACACATATTTAGGTCATATACACGGCGGCCAGCTCTTCCTACTATAGTTTTCCTGGACACTTTTTCTATCACCAGTACTAACTTACCCTACCACCATTCGGAACACCCTCGACCTTTCATGAATGAATAATATGAATAATGAATAATTGTTATTCGTAGCGAATGGCCGAGGATATTCCGAATGACCCTACCACGAGGCCGACAACTCATGTATAGGGTATGACCTGCCGCGACCGGGTTTCGAATCCGCGATCTCAGGATTCGAAGTCAGACATGCTAACCACTACGCCACGGCCGCGGCTAGAGAGTAAAGTGATATCTGTTATAATTCTGATACATTCTACAAAGAATGTCTAGATAATGGCATGACTGCATTCTTTAGAAATGACACTTTTATATTAGATGGAATCAAATATACGTATGATACGGACCGCAAAATGCTTATTCCCGAGACAGACTTAAATTAACATGTTTATAGGAATACGGTCAAGGTCCTAAAACACACATACAAGTACATGTATAATTAAAACTATGTTCTATAAATATACAAGGTTTGAGGAAATTTCATGATGTCAAAACTTTATGCTCCGAGTTTGACATAATTATACCCCCGCTTCGAAGAAGAGGGGGGTATACTGTTTTACCCTTGTACGTGCGTGCGTGCGTCCGTCCATCCGTCCGTCCGTCCGTTACAAAATTTCCGTCGCAGTTTTCTCAGCAACTATAACATGCAGCAGCCTAATACTTTGCATATTGCTTCATCCCATAGTCCCATGTGGTGTATAGCGATTTCATGCTCCTTGCTCATCTACTTCCTGTTTGTCGCATATTTTTAGATTTTTGCGGGGGTATCACTAGTGAGCATTAGCTCACAGATTTATTGGAGTTTGTGAAACTTGGCAAACAAACACTGATGCTTATTGTGACTTTGTGCCAGGATATATAACTTTCGATAGCCCTTTGAAATTAATTCGAGGTACACGTGGATCAGGGGGAGTTATAGTTTTTGTTAAAAAATGGCTGATAGAGTAGGGTGTCATAATACAAATATATGAACAATTCGATGAAACCGTGGTGTTATATATAGATAAAAATTTTACTGGATTAAACTTAAACACGGTCATTTACGAGGGGTGATTGGAAAGTTCGAGGAATTTATTTATTAATGCTACACGGAATAACATAGGAAAAAACAAAATACATCATTCTGTACGTTTACCAAAGACTGATATAAAGCCCAAATATTTTCTTGATACATAGGAAAATAAAGTTTTCACGAAACATTTTACAACACTAGTATACCGTACTTGAAGCACACCGACGTCATCATTGGGTTACGTAAACGTCAAAGTCAAGTCTCCTATTTACTTTCTGCACATAATCACCGCCTATTTCCATACACTTTCTATGGCTATCTACCCACAGATTAAATGTTACACGAAGTATTCCTCACTGAATTATTTAAAAATTATCTTGTGCAATACAGCACATTGTAAGCCATCAATCATAATCTAGAAGCTTCTCCACTCACGCTTCCTTTCCAACAGTTACTGTCAGTGTCAGTTGACCTGGTCTATCTTCATCAAGTACCCATGTTCTGCCTTCCCTGAACCTCTGGTGTCATTTGTAGACAAATGTTTTTTCACATGTTGGTAATGTATCAGCAGTTTTAATTTGTTTAAGCGTATCTGCAGGTCACAAATTGAGTCAAACACAACAACTTATGACTGCGCCCAACTCAAAATCATTTGTCGACGTCATTCGTTGTTTCGAAGCCATGACTCTAAAATCTCTGCTAAGCAATAACCATTCAAAAAAATTTCATGAAACTTTCAGGAAATGATTTCCAGACGTCATGCTAGTGTAATTAATGTTGGCGCATAATTTGTACCAAAATTGAGTGCGTAATACTATGTTTCATGTTTTCAAAGTAGGTGAAAAATAGCGTGCTTCAAGTGACCAAACAGGGGTTGCTATGGATACCATTTATTCTTTCTACGTATTCATAATCTGTTCACCAATATGATTTTGAAAACGCAAATGAATTGTTTTACACTTATTTGAGTTTTAATGTGATTTGACAAAAGGGTAAATATTTTAGAAGGAAATTCCGCGAATTTATCAATCACCCCTCGTACTTTACCTATATTGAACCAGAATATTCCCCAATATATGACCATTTAAACAGTAATGGTATTGAAATATTACATGACAAACTAACTTTAATAGAATCAGACTTAGGTGAAGGGTTATTTCTAATTGGAGGGGATTTGAATGCTAGAGTGAAAGAATTAGAGGATTTCATACATGAAGATGATATACATTATGTTTACAATGACAATGTTAGCTATCCAAATGATAATTTTTGCATGAATCGGAACTTCAGACCGTCATTCCACTTGTAAATATCGTATGGTTTTAAAATATCATTATCACATGTATTCACATTATTTTGGTTCTGCTCAACTGTATTCAGGCGTAATACTCATATTCATGTGAACAGATTGCGGACATTCTAGTAAAGGTAAGCTAGATCTCTAGTTTACCATATCTAAAATTTCAATCACAATGGCCACCATTCTTTAAATAACTTTTGATATTTTTGGATGCAGCTGAAATCGTTGTGCCATGATAGCGTTACCATGGTGTTTAGATTCGTTGTTTTGAAGCGAAGTCTATTTTTTTTAAAAATAATTATTACATCAATGTTTTGTATATACATTGCGATGTTTATTGATGCATATAAATGTTTGTTTGAAGTGATACATATTATTTGATAGTAAAAATCCGGTTTATTTTTTATCAACCCTCGAAGTGCAATATTTTGCCCTGAAACCAGTTTGTGATTCGTCGACAATGTTATGTGTCCGACGTATGCTAGGGATGGCATGACCTAAATTTTAAATACTGTTTAGAATAAGTTGTTTCAAAATAAACATCCGTTTTAATTTTTCTCCTTCTTTGATTACTAGGACATCAAGAAATGGTAAACTAATATTATTGAACTCCATTTTGAATTTAATATCTTCGTGTAAAGAATTTAGTATTTTTTCAAAGATGTAAAAATCATGCAATGAAAAGCACCAAAACATAAAACAATCATCTAAATACCTTTTCCATTGTTTTTCTATGTAGTCAGCAAATAATTTGTCTTTTTCATGCACTAGTTTGTCATATAAAATTTGTTCCAAATAACCTAAAATCAAAGTAGCATAAGACGGAGCCACTTTCGTGCCCAAAGCAGTACATTTCACTTGGTTAAAAAAAATTCCATTAAAAGAAAAATTGTTATTTTCCAAAACTATCCGAAGGCCTTCTAAAATAAAATATCTATCAAATCTGTCTGAAATTAAATCAGGATATTTATCCATCCAAAATGAAATTGCTTTTATGCCCAAATCATGGGGAATATTGGAATATAAACTAACTATATCAAATGAAACAAGCAAAGAATTAATAGATACATTTTGAGGTAAAAATTTAAGAAAATCAATGACATCTCGTAAGTAACTAGGAACCATACTAAAAAAAAGTTTCAATATAATATCCAACAAATTACTTCAATGACTCGTTTCACAAGTGGGACCAGCCACTATAGGACGAAATTGCAAATCTACTGGATCCAAGATTTCAATATATTCCGACATATATTAGACATGTGCACAATGTTAACATGAAATACCTACTTACGTTTTGTGGCTCGAACCCACCAGGGCAGCACTGCCGGTAGGTATGTGTCAAGAATCCGCCACCCCTACACACTTTGGGGGCGAGTTATCTGCCCCTGCCATGCAACATAGTGCACACCATAGGCTATACGTTATATATATATGGACATGTGCACAATGTAAACATTGGTGACCTACTTTCGGTTTGGGACTAAGACCCACTAGGGCAGCACTGCCGGTAGGTATGTGTCAAGAATCCGGCACCCCACACCCATTTTGGGGGCCAGTTAGCTGCCCCTGCCATGCAACATTGTGCACACCATAGGCTATTCGCTATATATATAGACATGTACACAATGTAAACATAGGTGACCTACTTCCGGTTTCGGGCTCGGACCCACCAGGACAGCACTGCCGGTAGGTATGTGTCAAGAATCCGGCACCCCACACCCACTTTTAGGGTCAGTTATCTGTCGAAGCCATGCAATACAGTGCACACCATAGGCTATACGCTATATATATATATAGACATGTGCACAATGTAACATTGGTGACCTACTTCCGGTTTGGGGCTCGGACCCACCTGGGCAGCACTGCCAGTAGGTATTTGTCAAGAATCCGGCACCCCACAACCACTTTGGGAGCCAGTTATCTGTACCTGCCATGCAAAATAGTGCACACCATGGGCTATACGCTATACATATAGACATGTGCACAATGTAAACATTGGTGACCTACTTCCGGTTTGGGGCTCGGACCCACCAGGGTAACACTGCCGGAAGGTATGTGTCAAAAATCCGGCACCCCACACCCACTTTTAGGGTCAGTTATCTGCCCAAGCCATGCAATAAAGTGCAAACCATAGTAAATACGCTATATATATAGACATGTGCAGAATGTAAACATTGGTGACCTACTTTCGGTTTTTCGCTCGAACCCACCGGGGCAGCACTGTCGGTAGGTATGTGTAAAGAATCCGGCACCCCACACCCACTTTGTGGGTCAGTTATCTGCCCAAGCCATGCAATACAGTGCAAAGCATAGGCTATACGCTATATATATAAACATGTGCACAATGTAAACAATGGTGACCTACTTCCGGTTTGGGGCTCAGACCCACCAGGGCAGCACTGCCGGTAGGTATGTTTCAAGGATCCGACACCCCACACCCTTTTAGGGGCAAGTTATCTGTCCCTGCCATGCAACATAGTGCACTCCATCGGCAATTCGCTATATATATAGACATGTGCATAATGTAAACATTGGTGACCTACTTCCGGTTTGGCGCTCGGACCCACCAGGGCAGCACTGCCTGTAGGTATGTGTCAAGGATCCGACACCCCATACCTACTTTGGGGGCCAGTTATCTGCCCCTGCCATGCAATATAGTGCACACAATAGGCTATATATATAGACATGTGCACAATGTAAACATTGGTGACCTACTTCCAGTTTGGCGCTCGGACCCACCTGGGCAGCACTGCCGGTAGGTATTTGTCAAGGATCCGGCACCCATATCCAATTTGGGGGTCAGTAATCTGCCCCTGTCATGCAAAATAGTGCACACTATAGGCTATACGCTATATATATAGTCATGTGCACAATGTAAACATTGGTGAGCTACTTCCGGTTTGGGGCTCGGACCCACCAGGGCAGCACTGCCGGTAGGTATGTGTCAAGGATCCGACACCCCAAACCCGCTTTAGGGGCAAGTTATCTGTCCCTGCCATGCAACATAGTGCACACAATCGGCAATTCGCTATATATATAGACATGTGCACAATGCATACATTGGTGACCCACTTCCGGTTTGGCGCTAGGACCCACAAGGGCAGCACAGCCGGTAGGTATATGTAAAGGATCCGGCACCCTACACCACCTTTGAGGGTCAGTTATCTGCCCAAGCCATGCAATACAGTGCAAACCATAGGCTATACGCTATATATATAGTCATGTGCACAATGTAAACATTGGTGACCTACTTCCGGTTTGGGGCTCGGACTCACCAGGGCAGCACTGCCGGTAGGTATGTGTAGGGGATCCAACACCCCACACCTACTTAGGGCCAAGTTATCTGTCCCTGCCAGGCAACATAGTGCACACCATAGGCTATACGTTATATATATAGACATGTGCACAATGTTAACATTGGTGACCTACTTCCGGCTTGGGGCTCGAAACCACCAGGGCAGCACTGCCGGTATGTATGTGCCAAGGATCCGGCACCCCACACCTACTTTGACGGTCAGTTACCTGCCCCTGTCATGCAACATTGTGCACACCATAGGCTATACGCTATATATATAGACATTTGCACAATGTATACATTGGTGACCTACTTCCTGTTTGGCGCTGGGACCCACCAGGGCAGCACTGCCGGTAGGTATGTGTCAAGGATCCGGCACCTCACATCCACTTTGGGGGTCAGTTATCTGCCCCTGTCATGCAAAATAGTGCACACCATATGCTATACGTTATATATATAGTCATGTGCACAATGTAAACATTGGTGACCTACTTCCGATTTGGGGCTCGGACCCACCAGGGCAGCACTGACGGTAGGTATGTGTCAAGGATCCGACACCCCACACGCACTTTGGGGGCAAGTTATCTGTCCCTGCCATGCAACGTAGTGCACACCATCGGCTATTCGATATATATAGAGAGATGTGCACAATGTAAACATTGGTGACCAACTTCCTATTTGGCGCTCGGACCCACCAGGGCAGCACTGTCGGTAGGTATGTGTCAAGGATCCGGCACCCCATATCAACTTTAGGGGTCAGTTATCTGCCCCTGTCATGCAAAATAGTGCACACCATAGGCTATACGCTATATATATAGTCATGTGCACAATGTAAACATTGGTGACCTACTTCCGGTTTGGGGCTTGGACCCACAAGGGCAGCACTGCCGGTAGGTATGTGTCAAGGATCCGACACCCGACACCAACTTAGGGGCAAGTTATCTGTCCCTGCCATGCAACATAGTGCACACCATAGGCTTTACGCTATATATATAGACATGTGCATAATGTAAACATTGGTGACCTACTTCCGGTTTGGGGCTCGGACCCACAAGGGCAGCACTGCCGGTAGGTATGTGTCAAGGATCCGACACCCGACACCCACTTAGGGGCAAGTTATCTGTCCCTGCCATGCAACATAGTGCACACCATAGGCTTTACGCTATATATATAGTCATGTGCACAATGTAAACATTGGTGACCTACTTCCGGTTTGGCGCTCAGACCCACCAGGGCTGCACTGCCGGTAGGTTTTTGTCAAGGATCCGGCACCCCACACCTAATTTGAGAGCCAGTTATTTGCCCCTGTCATGCAACATAGTGCACACCATAGGCTATACGCTATATATTTAGACATGTGCACAATGTAAACATTGGTGACCTACTTCCAGTTTGGGGCTCGAACCCACCCGGGCAGCACTGCCTGTAGGTATGTGTCAAGGATCCCGCTATCCCCCCACCCACATTGAGGGTCAGTTATCTGGCCCTGCCATGCAACATAGTGCACACCATAGGCTATTCGCTATTTATATAGTGATGTGCACAATGTAAACATTGGTGACCTACTTCCGGTATAGGGCTCGGACCCAAAAGGGCAACACTTCCGGTAGGTATGTCTCAAGGATCCGGCATCCCACACCCACTTTGAGGGCCAGTCATCTGCCCCTGCGATGCAACGTAGTGCACACCATAGGCTATACGCTATATATTTAGACATGTGCACAATGTAATCATTCATCACCTACTTCCGGTTTGGCGCTCGGACCCACCAGGGCAGCACTGCCGGTAGGTATTTGTCAAGGATCCGGCACCCCACACCCACTTTGGGGGCCAGTTATCCGCCCCTGCCATGCAACAAAGTGCACACCATTGGCTTCACGCTATATATATAGACATGTGCACAATGTAAACATTGGTGACCTACACCCGGTTTGGGGCTCGGACCCACCAGGGCAGCACTGCCGGTAGGTATGTGTCAAGAATCTTGAACCCCACAACCACTTTGGGAGCCAGTTATTTGCCCCTGCCAAGCAACATAGTGCACACCATCGGCTATTCGCTATATATATATACATGTGCACAATGTAAACATTGGTGACCTACTTCCGGTTTGGGGCTCGCACCCACCAAGTCAGCACTGCCGGTAGGTATGTGTTAAGGATCCGGCACCCCACACCCACTTTGAGGGTCAGTAATCAGCCCCTGCCTTGCAACATTGTGCACACCATAGGCTATACGCTATATATATATATACATGTGCACAATGTAAACAATTGTGACCTACTTCCGGTTTGGCTCTCGGACCCACCAGGGCAGCACTGCCGGTAGGTATGTGTCAAGAATCCAGCACCCCACACCCACTTTGGGAGCCAGTTGTCTGCCCCAGCCATGCAAAATTGTGCACACCATAGGCTTTACGATATATATATATAGACATGTGCACAATGTCAACATTCGTGACCTACTTCGGGTTTGGGGCTTGGACCCACCAGGGCAGCACTGCCGGTAGGTATGTGTCAAGAACCAGGCACCCCACACCTACTTTAGGGGGAAGTTATCTGCCCCAGCCAAACAATTCAGTGCAAACCATAGGCTATACGCTCTATATATAAACATTGGTGACCTACTTCCGGTTTGGAACTCGGACCCACTAGGACAGCACTGCCGGTAGGTATATGTCAAGGATCTGGCACCCACATCCACTTTGGGGGTCAGTTATCTGCCCCTGTCATGCAAAATAGTGCACACCATAGGCTATACGCTAAATATATAGTCATGTGCACAATGTAAACATTGGTGACCTACTTCCGGTTTGGGGCTCAGACCCACCAGGGCAGCACTGCCGGTAGGTATGTTTCAAGGATCCGACACCCCACACCCTTTTAGGGGCAAGTTATCTGTCCCTGCCATGCAACATAGTGCACTCCATCGGCAATTCGCTATATATATAGACATGTGCATAATGTAAACATTGGTGACCTACTTCCGGTTTGGCGCTCGGACCCACCAGGGCAGCACTGCCTGTAGGTATGTGTCAAGGATCCGACACCCCATACCTACTTTGGGGGCCAGTTATCTGCCCCTGCCATGCAATATAGTGCACACAATAGGCTATATATATAGACATGTGCACAATGTAAACATTGGTGACCTACTTCCAGTTTGGCGCTCGGACCCACCTGGGCAGCACTGCCGGTAGGTATTTGTCAAGGATCCGGCACCCATATCCAATTTGGGGGTCAGTAATCTGCCCCTGTCATGCAAAATAGTGCACACTATAGGCTATACGCTATATATATAGTCATGTGCACAATGTAAACATTGGTGAGCTACTTCCGGTTTGGGGCTCGGACCCACCAGGGCAGCACTGCCGGTAGGTATGTGTCAAGGATCCGACACCCCAAACCCACTTTAGGGGCAAGTTATCTGTCCCTGCCATGCAACATAGTGCACACAATCGGCAATTCGCTATATATATAGACATGTGCACAATGCATACATTGGTGACCCACTTCCGGTTTGGCGCTAGGACCCACAAGGGCAGCACAGCCGGTAGGTATATGTAAAGGATCCGGCACCCTACACCACCTTTGAGGGTCAGTTATCTGCCCAAGCCATGCAATACAGTGCAAACCATAGGCTATACGCTATATATATAGTCATGTGCACAATGTAAACATTGGTGACCTACTTCCGGTTTGGGGCTCGGACTCACCAGGGCAGCACTGCCGGTAGGTATGTGTAGGGGATCCAACACCCCACACCTACTTAGGGCCAAGTTATCTGTCCCTGCCAGGCAACATAGTGCACACCATAGGCTATACGTTATATATATAGACATGTGCACAATGTTAACATTGGTGACCTACTTCCGGCTTGGGGCTCGAAACCACCAGGGCAGCACTGCCGGTATGTATGTGCCAAGGATCCGGCACCCCACACCTACTTTGACGGTCAGTTACCTGCCCCTGTCATGCAACATTGTGCACACCATAGGCTATACGCTATATATATAGACATTTGCACAATGTATACATTGGTGACCTACTTCCTGTTTGGCGCTGGGACCCACCAGGGCAGCACTGCCGGTAGGTATGTGTCAAGGATCCGGCACCTCACATCCACTTTGGGGGTCAGTTATCTGCCCCTGTCATGCAAAATAGTGCACACCATATGCTATACGTTATATATATAGTCATGTGCACAATGTAAACATTGGTGACCTACTTCCGATTTGGGGCTCGGACCCACCAGGGCAGCACTGACGGTAGGTATGTGTCAAGGATCCGACACCCCACACGCACTTTGGGGGCAAGTTATCTGTCCCTGCCATGCAACGTAGTGCACACCATCGGCTATTCGATATATATAGAGAGATGTGCACAATGTAAACATTGGTGACCAACTTCCTATTTGGCGCTCGGACCCACCAGGGCAGCACTGTCGGTAGGTATGTGTCAAGGATCCGGCACCCCATATCAACTTTAGGGGTCAGTTATCTGCCCCTGTCATGCAAAATAGTGCACACCATAGGCTATACGCTATATATATAGTCATGTGCACAATGTAAACATTGGTGACCTACTTCCGGTTTGGGGCTTGGACCCACAAGGGCAGCACTGCCGGTAGGTATGTGTCAAGGATCCGACACCCGACACCAACTTAGGGGCAAGTTATCTGTCCCTGCCATGCAACATAGTGCACACCATAGGCTTTACGCTATATATATATAGACATGTGCATAATGTAAACATTGGTGACCTACTTCCGGTTTGGGGCTCGGACCCACAAGGGCAGCACTGCCGGTAGGTATGTGTCAAGGATCCGACACCCGACACCCACTTAGGGGCAAGTTATCTGTCCCTGCCATGCAACATAGTGCACACCATAGGCTTTACGCTATATATATAGTCATGTGCACAATGTAAACATTGGTGACCTACTTCCGGTTTGGCGCTCAGACCCACCAGGGCTGCACTGCCGGTAGGTTTTTGTCAAGGATCCGGCACCCCACACCTAATTTGAGAGCCAGTTATTTGCCCCTGTCATGCAACATAGTGCACACCATAGGCTATACGCTATATATTTAGACATGTGCACAATGTAAACATTGGTGACCTACTTCCAGTTTGGGGCTCGAACCCACCCGGGCAGCACTGCCTGTAGGTATGTGTCAAGGATCCCGCTATCCCCCACCCACATTGAGGGTCAGTTATCTGGCCCTGCCATGCAACATAGTGCACACCATAGGCTATTCGCTATTTATATAGTGATGTGCACAATGTAAACATTGGTGACCTACTTCCGGTATAGGGCTCGGACCCAAAAGGGCAACACTTCCGGTAGGTATGTCTCAAGGATCCGGCATCCCACACCCACTTTGGGGGCCAGTCATCTGCCCCTGCGATGCAACGTAGTGCACACCATAGGCTATACGCTATATATTTAGACATGTGCACAATGTAATCATTCATCACCTACTTCCGGTTTGGCGCTCGGACCCACCAGGGCAGCACTGCCGGTAGGTATTTGTCAAGGATCCGGCACCCCACACCCACTTTGGGGGCCAGTTATCCGCCCCTGCCATGCAACAAAGTGCACACCATTGGCTTCACGCTATATATATAGACATGTGCACAATGTAAACATTGGTGACCTACACCCGGTTTGGGGCTCGGACCCACCAGGGCAGCACTGCCGGTAGGTATGTGTCAAGAATCTTGAACCCCACAACCACTTTGGGAGCCAGTTATTTGCCCCTGCCAAGCAACATAGTGCACACCATCGGCTATTCGCTATATATATATACATGTGCACAATGTAAACATTGGTGACCTACTTCCGGTTTGGGGCTCGCACCCACCAAGTCAGCACTGCCGGTAGGTATGTGTTAAGGATCCGGCACCCCACACCCACTTTGAGGGTCAGTAATCAGCCCCTGCCTTGCAACATTGTGCACACCATAGGCTATACGCTATATATATATATACATGTGCACAATGTAAACAATTGTGACCTACTTCCGGTTTGGCTCTCGGACCCACCAGGGCAGCACTGCCGGTAGGTATGTGTCAAGAATCCAGCACCCCACACCCACTTTGGGAGCCAGTTGTCTGCCCCAGCCATGCAAAATTGTGCACACCATAGGCTTTACGATATATATATATAGACATGTGCACAATGTCAACATTCGTGACCTACTTCGGGTTTGGGGCTTGGACCCACCAGGGCAGCACTGCCGGTAGGTATGTGTCAAGAACCAGGCACCCCACACCTACTTTAGGGGGAAGTTATCTGCCCCAGCCAAACAATTCAGTGCAAACCATAGGCTATACGCTCTATATATAAACATTGGTGACCTACTTCCGGTTTGGAACTCGGACCCACTAGGACAGCACTGCCGGTAGGTATATGTCAAGGATCTGGCACCCACATCCACTTTGGGGGTCAGTTATCTGCCCCTGTCATGCAAAATAGTGCACACCATAGGCTATACGCTAAATATATAGTCATGTGCACAATGTAAACATTGGTGACCTACTTCCAGTTTGGGGCTCGGACCCACTAGGGCAGCACTGCCTGTAGGTATGTGTCAATGATCCGGCACCCCACACCTACTTTGGGGGCAAGTTATCTGTCCCTGCCATGCAACATAGTGCACACCATCGGCTATTCGCTATATATATAGACATGTGCACAATGTAAACATTGGTGACCTACTTCCGGTTTGGCGCTCGGACCCACCAGGGCAGCACTGCCGGTAGGTATTTGTCAAGGATCCGGCACCCCACACCCACTTTGGGGGCCAGTAAAGTTCTGCTATTAAGACCACTCCTGTTATGTCAAAATCATGCGATTTTGACCATTATTAAGACCCAAAGGGGTCTCTATAATAAGACCATTTCGCCATTAAGACCTATGGTTTTGCTGGTCTTATAAGCGGAACTTTACTGTAGTTATTTTTTGTACTCTGTTATAATAACAAATGCATAGTTGAAAGTGTTGAAAATAATGAAATCATACTCTCCATTTTCTGTGAATATGTATTAGAAGTGCCAGTATTTACATCTATAATTGGTTTCTAAGGTGTTGTATTCTTTATTGTTTCAGGAAATTCATACTGACCAGACCACATAGAAAATATAGGCATTCTTCCAGATCCAGAGATGTCAATTCTTCCCTCCTATCATCCCAGTATGGCTATTTTTGGTTCACATATTATCCAACCATTGCAAAGCTGAAGTCATATCATTCACTGAACATATTCTGACATGTGGAAAGGACATGATTTTTTAAGATTACCTAACCATGGAGATTTGGATTTGTTACATTCTTTGACTGTGCCTTTTGTGAAAAGAAGATGGGCTTGTGCAATGAGAATGTGTAAATTTGCAAGAAAAAAAGTTCAAATTACAAACATTACACCCTAAAACTATTAATGGCTTGTTTGCCAAACAGTATAATTATAATTTACATGTATTTACAATTTATTTATAATTTCTCCCCTGCTTATCCTTCAGATAAAGAACTTACTGTGACTGTGGCTATCTGAAATGTGTTCCTGCTCAAATGCTGATGGTCAACAAATGTTTTAATTCAAGAACTTAGTGTGAAGCATTAAACATATCTTTACATGTTCCTCTATGTAAAAAGGTGAATTTTAGATGACAAGTCTCTGAGTTCAAACAATGAAAGTATTGCCAGCTGTTCCCATATTCTAATTGAGCGAGTGATTGGGTGATTAAAATCCGGATTTCAGCAAACCAGTTACCCTGACACTGGCCATTTATCTTATTAATACACCTGTTGTCTGTTCTGCTTAGGGATTAAACAAATTGATTATAATAATTGATAATCTGTCATTCATTAGAAGATGGAGACAATTGATTATAAAGCTCGATTATCGCATATGTTGGTTATTCAACTTTATTGACAATGAGACATTCTGGTTTTAATTAATATTACTGAAGAAAAATTATTTCATGGAAATAGAACCCTTCTTAATTGAAACATTTTTATGTCTACTTGTTATTGTTAATCCTTGAGATTGGTGTTGATATGTTTGGTCGGCGACATGGAATTCGCAATTATTGAACAATATATGGACCCTTTTCTATACTGTTAGGGTACTGAAAATGTCAGAAAATTGATTTTATTATTTAACATAAACAGCAACTAAACCACTAATTATAGGGTTAATGTGCATAATTTAATATTCTATTACACAAGAAAATCACTAAAAGCATTGCAACATATTGTCATATATTTTTGGAAATTCCGAATGAAAACCCCGAGTAAGTGTTTTGATTAAATGATGGATCAAAGAGGGTTGTCCAATTATTCCGATGATGGATTATGATTTTTGTCCGATTGTTTTATTTCTGCTACCCGCAACTTTAAAAGCCTATATATATTGAATATAACGTTTGTAAATTATGAATTTTTTGTATGAATGAAATAAGCATATCACGATAGGCTTACAAGATTATGGAATAATGATAAATTATGTGTTGTTCACATTATGTTCATGTAACTTTTTATGAGATATTGTATCAGAATTATGTCAAATCAATGATTGCAATGTGAATAAATTGATCTGATTGAAGCAGTTTTCTGTTCATATTACAATATCAATGCTTGTATGATTTGGATATTTTCATCTCTGTCTTAATGACTGCAACATCTTATCGTGAGAAAGCAGAGGGTTGACAAGATTGGCTTAAGTACTGGCCAATCATAGATAATTATGTAATGCATGGTTGATGACTTAAAACTATGGAATTTGTAGTCATGCATTATAAGCAGTTTTTATGAAGAAGCTGTTCCATATTACATCTGATAAGCATTTTGTGCTGTTATTATCACAGTTGCAACTTATTTAAAGGACAAAGATGTCATTGTGAAGGTCTTGGACCAGACACATTTTAAATACGGTATATACACACATGTCATCCATTTACAAAATTTCACTTTATGATCAAGCAATAAAATGCATGTACGAGGGGTGATTGGAAAGTTCGAGGAATTTATTTATTAATGGTACACGGGATAACATAGGAAAAAATAAAATGCATCATTCTGTACGTATACCAAAGACTGATATAAAGCCCAAATATTTTCTTGATACATTGGAAAATAAAGTTTTCACGAAACATTTTACTACACTAGTATACGGTACTTGAAGCACGCCGACGTCATCATTGGGTTACTTAAACGTCAAAGTCAAGTTTCCTATTTACTTTCTGCACATAATCACCACCTATTTCCATACACTTTCTTTCTATGGCTCTGTACCCTTAGATTAAATGTAACTTTAAAGTATTCCTCACTGAACGAATAAATAATTATCTTGTGCAATTCAGCACACTGTAAGCCATCAATCCTTATATAGTTGGTTCTCCACTCACGCTGCCTTTCCAACAGTTACTGTCAGTGTCAGTTGTCCTGGACTTTCTTCATCAAATACCCATGTTCTACCTTCCCTGAACCTCTGGTGCCATGTGTAGACAATTGTTTTTTCACATGTTAGTAATGTATCAGCAGTTTAATTTGTTTAAGCGTATCTGCAGGTGACAAATTGAGTCAAACACAACAATTTATGACTGCACCCAACTCAAAAAAATTTGTTGACGTCATTCGTTGTTTTGAAGCCACGACTCTAAAATCTCTGCTATGAAATAACCATTCAAAAAAATTTCATGAAACTTTCAGAAAATGATTTCCAGACGTCACGCTTGTGTAATTAATGTTGGCGCATAATTCGTACCAAAATTGAGTGCATAATACCATGTTTAATGTTTAAAAAATAGGTGAAAAATAGCGTGCTTCAAGTGACCTAACAGTGGTTGCTATGGATACCATTTATTCTTTCTACATATTGATAATCTGTTCACCAATATGATTTTTAAAACGCAAATGAATTGTTCTACAACTTATTTGAGTTTTAATGTTATTTGACAAAAGGGTAAATATTTTAGAAAGGAATTCCGCGAATTTATCAATCACCCCTCGTACTTGAGTAACATGTACTTGAAGCTGGTGATCCAAATATCATACCATTCAGGTGTAACATGCATTGTTGTCACACATTATTTAATCAATAATATATTGTGCTTAAAGCAGTCTTCAACTAAAATTTTCACAAGCATTGGTCAGTTCATCAACAAATTCAATCAGATTATATAAAATATTCCCCTAAGTTGGAATAAATTTGTCTCAATTTTCCTATCATCAAACTAAAGACTTGTGAATTAAGATTAAGACTGGTTTAAATTAACCCCACAAGAAACAAAAACCACATAGAATATTCATCATTCTTCTGTTTTATTTTAAATATTTTAATACAAACTATGTTTAGTAGGAGTCAGATATTCAAATATCAACTACCAACAAAATGATTCATATACAAACTAAGAAATCATATACACAGTGTATGTATGAGTAGATACTGGTAAACAATATCAGTTTACAATAAATCAAGCAACATACTCGGATTTGATACAAGATATAAATCATGCAATGCATTTACACATTGGCCCAAAATATAGCTATGATGAAGATATTATAAAAGTAACTGAGTTGAAAACATGCATCCTTCACTGGCCAATGAGAGCAAGAGGAAGCTATAACATTATTATTGATATGTATTCATATTATCATAGGACACTAGATATAAATCATGCATAGCATGTTCACATTGACCCAAGACAAAACCTATAATTTAGAAATCAGATAGTTGTTGAATTGAAACTGTAAGCATCCTTCTCTGGCCAATGAGAGCAAGTTATATCATTGATTTTGACATAATATCATAAGACACTTGATGTAAATCATACATAGCATGTTCACATTGACCCGAGATAAATCTATAATTTAGATATCAGACTGTCATTGAGTAGAAAATGTTAATTGTTTTCATCTGTCTCTGGCCAATGAGAGCAAGTTATAACATTGATATTTACATGGGTACATATTATCAGAGGACACTTGATGTAAATCATGCATAGCATGTTCACATTGACCCAAGATAAATCTATAATTTAGATATCAGACTGTCATTGACATCTGTCTCAAGCCAATGAGAGCAAGTTATAACATTGATATTTATATGGGTACATATTATCAGAGGACACTTGGTGTAAATCATACATAGCATGTTCACATTGACCCGAGACAAAATCTATAATTTAGATATCAGACTGTCATTGAGTAGAAAATGTATTTATCTGTCAATGGCCAATGAGAGCAAGTTATAACATTGATATTTACATGGGTACATATTATCAAAGGACACATGATATAAATCATGCATAGCATGTTCACATTGACCCGAGATAAATCTATAATTTAGATATCAGACTGTCATTGAGTAGAAAATGTTTTCATCTGTCTCAAGCCAATGAGAGTAAGTTATAACATTGATATTTACATGGGTACATATTATCAGAGGACACTTGGTGTAAATCATACATAACATGTTCACATTGACCTGAGACAAAATCTATAATTTAGATATCAGACTGCCATTGAGTAGAAAATGTATTTATCTGTCTCTGGTCATTGAGATTAAGTTAAAACATTGATTCTGACATGAATACATATATTTTTTACACAAACACACTGGAAGCCAGTGGGCTATCTTAGTAATAATTGGTAGCATGCAAGTCTACTGATCGAGGGGTGATGGGGTCATGTGTCCGATTCCTGGACGGGGCATTCTTATATGGAGCTTGGTCATGAAGTTATTTCTACAGCTAGTCTCCCTCCTATCAATGACTTTTAATTATGTAGGGCAGTTGTCAATCACTGGCTGTAGTTAATTAGCTGCTCAATCCAGAGATTTAACTTTTCCCTGATGAGTGAGCAGGTTGACTGACTGTCGTTATATGACATATACAATTTAATGGGTAGCTATGGCATTTAACCAAATAAACAAACTAACACACTAAAAGTCACTTCAAATTCCTTCATCAAGTTGAGAAATCTAGCATAAATTCTCTGTCTTTTTCCTACCACAGGTAGATCTGAATGCAAGGCATACACATTCTTTGAATAGTTTTTGATTTCTGAAGAACACTTTCAAATTCTAGCCAGTCAGAGATCCTGTTTCATTTTAAAATTTCACGAATCAAAGATCACGTTCCATTAGTTTCAGTTTTCAGAATGGTTATGTGTTAGCTGGTCTAGTTTATTGGTCAACTGAAAATCATTTAGAAATTGCTATAAACTTGTTTGTCTTCAGATCTAGACATGACAGAAGATCTAATATTCTAGTTAGAATGTAAGTCAAGTAGATTCTGTCTCTATGTTTCATGAGTATTATAGTCATGAATGAGTTTATTCACAATGTTGTCACAACTTGAATTCACAGTCATTCTTCAATTTTCACTATTCTATAATTATCAAACTTTCAATGTACATTTGTATTACCAAAATCTTGACCCTGAAAATAAGCATAAATATATAAGATAAGCTATTAATATAATATATACAGATCTTGTGTACCACAAAAATGTTTACAATAATTAAACCCTATCATGAAAAAAATAAATATAGTTTGAACCTAAAGAAATATCATATTGATAAACTACTGAATACTTAACGAGGAATGTACTCAGATAACCTTTAATTTTACATATTTTAAATCATACTTTGTAGTGGATCAGTTTATCACAAAATCAAGATTTTTTCCAAGGACTTTGAGAGGATACTATACACAGAAAAATAAAATATCTCAGTGCCAGACAAAACATTCATTTTTTTATGTGTCATCAAATTATAATTTTGTAGTACTATACAGGGTTTAAACATAAAGCGGTAAACTAAGTCATGCACCAAAATATTGTGCAGAAGATTAGGAGTAAATAGTAGAAACCCAAAGAATTGGTGATGGCATACTTGGACAAATCAATGTCATAGTTATTTCATTCACCATTTTAATTCCTATATATAAGCTGCAGAAAGAAACTGACAACAATAAGTGTTTGTGTTAACATTCTAAAGATCAAATGACTATTCACCAAGAATGAGCAAGGCATTAAAAATTATTATTTGTAACAAATCAATGTGTTGGCATTTTTGCGCAAAGTATACAGCTACACATTGATCTGTATTACTGGATAGGACATTCCCATTGGCTGGTTGTGCAAATCGGCCGCCATTTTGTTGAGATGGAGTTTAGCATACGATATTGAAGGTTAAAATAATTTTTTTTTTATTCATATCGAAAAATCATGAAATAAGAAGAAAATGTAGTATAAACGTAAATTCTGTTGATTGCGCTATCATATTTCAGAAAAAAATATATGTAAAACGGGCGGAGTTTCATTATTTGACTAAAAAATGTGTAGTGGAGTTAATTCGGATAGCCAGATATTTCGGATAGTTTTAATTAAAAACCCGATTCCATGCCTAATGAGACCGAGTTAGTTGTACCCTTTGTTTTTACTATGAACAAGAGACTGAACCAAAACTGTATTTCCAAAAGTAATTGTTATTTATGGCAGTCTAATGCAACATAACGTCTTGTAGCTCGTGAAGGTGGTTATTTAAAATGTACACACACATACTGGCAGGTTATGTTCTGTGGGTATTATAAGATATTGTTGCTACAGATACTTTTGTACTTTTATTACTTACAATGGATGAAGAAAAAAAACACTGGTCTTCTTTTGGGTTGCAGTGTTTTTCTTATGGTTGCTTCAACTACAGAAATGTGAAAGCAAAGGAAGCTGGAATTACATTCCATAAGTAAGAATAAGGGTGTATCATTACTTGTGACAAACTGACTGGAGTAAAAAACAAAATAATATGAAGAACTTAACTTAGAAGAATTTAATTTGTAAGTACAGAAGTTAGAAAATCTTACATAGCTTTCAGGGAACTTTGTCTACAAACAGTACTCGCCTTATCTTCTACTAGGCTTCTCTGTATACCTTAATACCGGAGAAAAATCCTCTTTATAGTCAATTTCATGAAAGGTAGACTTGAAGCCAGCCATGGTATTTGAATGGGCTCTTAATTCAAAATCTCTGCACACAATGACCTGGGCTGAATATCTGTGTGCAATGTCTGAATGTTAAATGAGAGAAGCTTTTGAATGAAACATAACTAGTACTGTTCTATGGAAAACTTTATGAGACCATTGAATCAACAATATGAAGTTAAAGCTTCAACTCTTTATTGACTAGATAAATATATCAGCTAAAAGCTACACATAGCTTGTGTTAACTGTTTTATGTAATACCAAATATAAATAAAAGTTTGTATCTTGTATTACACTTTATTATTATTTACAATTACAATATTTCTAAGCTCTATGATTTTACATGAGAGAAGCCCAAATAATTGGACTTCTGAAATTCATAAAAGCAATGGCTTGTTACTTGCAAGCCAACTTAGTTCTTTATGTACCTTTTGACTGTTAGTCACCCACTGTAGCATGCTTGTCTGCTTGTAACATAGCTACATGGTGAACGAATCCAGTTCAGTCATTAACAAGGTTATACCCAACCTTGGGGTTCAGACAAGAAGATCTGATGCTACATACAAATCAATAAAACTGCCAAAATGATCTGCTTAAAATGGCAATTAATGTAAAAAAGTAAACAATTTCATTATTGATCTATGTGCACCTAAACTGGAATTCTAATTGACATATACAAAGATAATGTAATGTCTCCGAGATAAATTTTCCCACATTTCAGATTTCCTGACAAAGAAAAATACCCAGAGATTTACAATCAGTGGGTTAAAAACTGCAGGCGAGTGAAGGAGCCATCGGCTCACAGTCGTGTGTGCAGTGCCCACTTTTCTGAAACATTCATAAATAGAACGTTGAAAAATACAGTATCAAGAGAAAATGCAATACTCACAATTTTCTCAGATAATTATCCACAATATTTACAGGTATTTCAAACTCCTTCATAGTCTGTATAACAAACTATTTGTCAGTAGTATATTTGTAAAAAAAATCATGTCAATTGTTTTGCCTTTGATCCAGTGTTTTTCCAGCATAATTCATGTAAGAAATTTACAAAGGCTACAGTGAAAATAATCAATTGAGAATGAATAAAAAACTTACATTCTTCAATAAATTAAGAATTAATTGCAGATTAGAATGGCTAGCTCTACCAGAGATGTTTAATTGTTGGAAAAGCAATATTCCTAAAAGTTGTTTAAAAGTATAAGAACAAATTTTAATTTAATGCGATTCAAGCAGACACAAAGATTTCAATAATAATGAGTTTGACATTAAATGATGCTTAAGTGATTTTATCAAACTCCTTCAAAAATTATTTGCCTAAAATACTATTTTATTTAGCCTCCATGTCCTAAGAAAAGAAGAACCTCAACATTATGTAAAGAGACAGAAACAAAACCAAATACTCAAGAATCTGTTGCAACAGTAAGTCATACTTTCTCTCACTTTAACTATTTTTGCGAAGATACTGAGATAATGAGAAATGACAAACAAATATGTATTCCACTGTAACTGGTTATCTTACAAAAAAATCATCATTTAATTAGCTTTTAATTTATTAATTTTCATTTCTAACATCTTTACAAACTAAGTTTTTTTGTTATTTTATAGCACAATTTGAAGCTGGCCATCACTTCCAAGTATGAGATCTTGCTTCTTGTCACTATTATGACCTAGTCTCCATTTCCTTTAAATGTGCACTTGATAACAAAATAAAACTGAGATCTTTAAGTACAGAACAAAAACTGGTTTATGGACTCAAGATATTGTTAAATAATTATGCAAATATATACACTAATTATTCAACTGTAAAATAAATATGTTGACTCAGAAGGCTACACAGAATGAATCAGTTACTGAGTTGAACAACAAAACTGGCACTGTACATAAGTCAAGAGTTACTAATAATTAGTTACATTAGTATAAGATGTTGAATTCAGATTTGAACATACTAAAAATACAGCACAATTGATTTTTAGGATCATTCATACTTTGAAAATGATACCACACTGAAAGAGAAAATTCAACTACTAGAACAAAAAAATCAAAATCTACAGAAAGAAGCTCGAAATGCTAAACTTGGAGAAAAAAGAGCTAAACAGACTTGTAAAACCTTAATTAATGACCTGAAAAAACAAAATCTCTTGTCCTGTGAACTGGAAACAAGACTGGCAAGAGTATGAAGGTAATGTATACAATAGTAAGCATTTAGCCGCATAGTTTTCAAGATTTTCAGAATTTATAAACCAAAATTAACAAACAAAAAATCTATAGAAGATATAATGTCAGTAAGTAAGTATATTCATCATTGATGGTGTTCAGGCAACAGTGAAGGAGGGTTACAGTTATCTTCAGAAAGATACAAATGTACCGCAGTAAGTGCAATACTGAACAGGAGAAGGTATATTTCTGGCATTAAATTGATTTATTTAATGGGTTTAATGCCATACATAAACTCATATACATTATATCAAGGTAGTCAGTCAACTTACTCATGT
Organism: Mactra quadrangularis; assembly: GCA_025267735.1. NCBI lineage: Eukaryota > Metazoa > Mollusca > Bivalvia > Venerida > Mactridae > Mactra > Mactra quadrangularis. Next base: position 15,220,271 of record CM046295.1, read on the forward strand.
TTCCTGGAAAGGCTAAAATCTATGGATATACAATATTATCCAGTACTGTCCATAATTTAGATTCAGAAGTGGGAGGGTATGCCCCATCAGGGGATCATACAGGCAACCCTTTGATCGGTAGACATGCACTAGTTTAAATAAGCTGGCTGGTAGGGCAATTTGTTTAATAGATGTTTTATAAATAAGATGCCTAAAAACATATATATATATATATATATAAATCCACATCCTCTAACACTGAGGTAACCAATATTCTCGATCTAACAAGCTAGTATCGAAAACTTAGATAGCCTCTGGGAACTAGAAAGCCAGATGACAGCAATTGTTCTCATACTAACAGAAACCACAAGTAGTTTAATAAATTCAATTATACTACAACTAATTATCTTAAAGGTACTTGTTTACAGATGTCAACTTAAGAACAACTTTTTCCAAAACTATTAAAATTGTATGGAAAATATTTTTTCTGGCAGGAAGTGTTCTGATAATTACATTACTGTGTAAGTAATGGTATAGACATTTTATTGCATTTTTTGCAACCTATATGTCAGTTTGTCTGTTAGCATTAAACATTATTTTTGACACAATCATACAAGCATTGATAGGCGTTTTGAAAATATCGATAAAAAATTAACCAAATCTGTGATCTAGTACCTTAAGTTAATATACATGTATATGACTTCCAATTAACTGCTATTACAGAAATTCCATGCGACTTGTTTAAAAAATCCAGCCACGAATTCAGCCAAAAACAAAGAGATTTTGCATTGACTTTGCATCTCTACTCTCCTAAAGCCTATGATTACTTGAAAAAACACTCAGGACTGAAGCTCCCTGAACCTAGAACACTTAGAAGGTAATAGTAAACACAAATTTTGTAAAAAAATACAGACCACATTTAGATGATTAATTTTCTACAGTAATAGATCTAATATTTCTAAGTTCGTCATCATTGAAATGTGATTTTCTTTTCAGGTAAAATAATGACTCTAAAAAATTCATAGCATTATAAGGTTTTGTTTTGGTTTCATTAGATGTATATTTATTTTCAACAACATCACTGCAGACAGTCGGGCTCCTCGCTTTCTCTGATAGTCTAAAATCTCTTTACCTACATGTATTACTTTGTTCTTCCGCATGAATTGAAAATGTCTTATATGTTAAAACATAGCAAAAAGACTTTAAAAAATCTGCTTTGCCTTTAAAACACTGGATTTTAAAAGTTAAATGCTCCACCAAAAAATCTTTACTGGCAGACAAGTTTATACTAAATACATATGATGAAGTAAGATAAGTAAATACATAAATAATACAATCATATTCTTTATTATATTTGAATATCTTTTAAGATGGTTAGAAAAAATTGATGCCACACCCGGCATTAACATACCAATGCTGAATTCCTTGAAACAAAAACTTTTAGAAAATCCAGCAGATTATACTAAGTAAGGCATTGTTGAGTTTCCTGTTTACAGTTCAATCAGGCCTAGTTTCTCAATATCATATTGGAGGGAATAAATTTTGTTTGAGCAAAACAGTAACAAAAAACTGCCCAATTTTCATTTATGAATATTTACACATTATAATAAATAAAGTAGTACATTATATAATATATAATAGTAAATTATATAATATTAATAATAAAATAGTATCATATTGTGAAACATAGGCAAATATTTCAAGTTTGTCAAATCATGTTGTTATTTCTCCGGCAAGAAAACAGCGTTTCGCATAGTAGGTATAGTCAAAGCAAGCGAAAATGAAGGTATCGGTACATATGTTTTATTGAAGAAGTTCGCATTTTGTTTTGTGAAGGCTGACACTGGCATCTGGAAAGGCAAAGTTCTGTTAAGCATTTATTGTTACCATAGTTCACATGTTGTTGTTAGTTCACAATTAATGTTTATTTCAACATGAATACCAAATTATGTTCTTTTACTCTCACTTTTTGTCAAAATGTTATTATTAAGGAAAAAATACTTCAATACACAATTATTAAATTCCATACTGTTCAGGTTTTCAGTAAAATATGAAAATGATACATGTGTAAAGAAACTGTTGGACTCCACTGTATTTGACAGCCTGTCAGAAAACTGAAATAACATTAACTATATCATGCATTTTTGATTTGCTTTGCTAAATAGCATTTTTTCTTTTTGGACATGAACGACAAACATAATTTCAAATCTATGAAGCAGTATATAATTACATTGACCATGGTTTTAGAGGTTAAATAATACCTATGGCTGGAAATCAAGTATGAAATTTATCCATAGCAAAAATAATATATTTATAAGTAATGAAAATAATGATTAATGAAATCTGATCATAGATATAGTTAATAGGGTACATCAGTCAATTACTTTCGAATTGGCAAGTAGGTCCAATCAGTTGCAATCCTCGGACTGAATCTTTGATGTTCTATGTAAGGATAGTAAAATATTTCATCAAATAATTTTTCTGTCAATGAAAATAATAAGAGAGTGATGGAATTTAGATAGTTTTTCAACAGAACAATTCTGTGTTTGATATTAAACAAATTAAGTGATTCGCAAATTAGTTTATTCAGAATGTTTCGTTAAATTGGCAATGAAAAATAAGGATAAAATCAGAGTAATCCAACTGAAATGACCAACCTATTGAAAGAGCATGCCAAGGGAAATATGGATCAAATTATACAAATATAAAAAATGTTCATGCATTAATGTTAAACACTATTGACAGATTTTTAGCTCATAAAATATTACAATGTTACCATGCAATGAACAATGCATGTAGATTAGCAGTTCATTGACAAAAAAAATGTATTTCTGCCTAAGGTCATTAAAATCTGTATAAAAATATGGACGATCTACATACATTGTAAATGTCATGATTTCAATTGTAAAACATTCAATTAAAAATATGAATACAAAAACCACTATGGAACTTAGAGAGTCTCTTTTGCTACTTTTCAGTTGTTCTCTTCTCATTGATGCAATGGCAATTCGTCAAAAAGTTGAATTCGACACTAAACATCAGCAATTCACTGGGTTCGTTGACCTTGGGCATGGGCCTGAAGAAATGTCTGAGGCGAAAGAAGCATTAGTCTTCATGCTCGTTGGGTTAAAGGGTCATTTGAAGGCCCCTGTTGCCTACTTTCTGACAAGAGGAATATCTGCCGAGATCCAAACTGAGCTGCTGTTGCACACAATATCTAAAGTTAACGAGTTAGGTCTCAAAGTACGATGTGCAACACTAGATGGACATGCCACCAATCTTGGCATGCTAAGACAACTGGGATGTAGTCTGGACTTGAACATGTTAAAAACAAGCTTTCAACCTTCAGATGTATATCATAAGATCTATGCAATCCTTGATCCTTGTCACATGATAAAATTAGTCAGAAATATTTTTCATTCATCAACAATTATAAGTTCTGATGGTTTAATTAAATGGGAATTCGTCACTAAACTTCATGATCTTCAACAACAGCTGGGGCTCCGCTTAAGTAACAAGTTAAAAAGCGAGCACATTAATTTCCAAACAAAGAAGATGAAGGTGTCTTTGGCAACACAAGTCTTGTTAAATTCAGTAGCCACAGCATTGCAGACTACTGAGAGCCTTGGGCTCCCTGACTTCGCTGGCTGTGGACCAACAACACACTTTTTGAAGGTAAAATATCCTGCAATATATATTATAATTGAAAAATATGTAACATAGCTATCTTTATAAAAGAAATTTACTTTACATATCTGTGGTATTTAGGTTATCATTATACTATCCTGTGTGGAACTAAGCAAAGTAATTTTGTGAAATTGTTGTGATTTTCAAGTGGTTCATGCTGGTACCTTTAACGTTGCATCTTATATATTAAACTTATGCAATGTATTTTCCAAGAACAAAATAGAATGAAACTCGTGCAAAATTCATGCTAGTTATGGACCATCAAACTGGTCTATCTAGTCACCCTGAAAGCATGTGCAAAGTTTCAAGTGAATCCCTCCAGTATGTAACAAGTTGCAACTTATGTGTAAAACTTTAACATGTAGCATTCCAATGACATCAGACAATGGCAGCACAAACAGAAAAGCTCTGAAAGTACTTAAATTAGTCAATATTCTTAATGCATTTAAATATAAAATATTTCAGAAAATTGACAAACTTTTTGATATACTCAACTCAAGATCATTATATGGTGTTGGAGCTAAATCAGCCATAAATTTAAGCAAATGGCCAAATGTATACTCATTTTTCCAAGAGATGACAACTTATTTGACAAAACTCAGGACTACTGATGGTACATCACTGCACAAATCCCGAAGGTACAGTATTGATTTAGCCTGAAAAAAATTAAACTTTTGAACTGTACACCATGAATAGTGCATCTTCTATCGAACTACACAAAATTACAAATTGAGTTTATGATGAAAAAATCTTTGAGTAGGAGTAACTCTCACTTCTTAAACAAGAGGGTGCCAAAAAGCCCTTGCTATGCATACACTATGTGTAAGCTGTATTATGGGTTGATAGAGGAAATTTAAGAATTACCAAATTAAATCTAGTGTATGGCTTCATACATGGCAACTCTTTAAAGACTTTCATGCATTAGTCCACGTAAAATTGTAAACTTCAGGGTCAAGGTCAATTTGACTCCAGGGGCATAATTTCAACAATACTCATAGAAACCAATTATGGTAATTAAACATAAAGGTCAAGATTTGTATTAAAAATTTGTAAACAACCACAGACGGACTATCTCTCTAATCAAAATTCATCATCACTTACAAAGCTCTGATGATCATCCTGTCGAAGTTTACTGAAACAGGTTTTATGCATATAAAAATCATTGACTTACTTTATGTGAAGTTTAAGCTGGCTCAATCTCATCCAAACATTCCACAACTGTGTACATTGTTTTCAATTTATAATGCTTCATACATGGAGAAATAGCCAAAGCACTGGCCATAATTAGGGTTGAAACTGTGAGAAATAAAATAAACAAGCAAAAAAGCAATAACTATGATTCTAGAGTGATGAAACAATTTTTAAAACTCTTGTTATTATATTTACCATTATTTTTAGAGCAACTTGAATTGTGGGATTGATAGTAAATATGTCAAGCATTGAAGGATTGATACGAGACCTATTACCAGAAGAACTCCAGTATTTGGCTACTTACAAATTCAGCCAAGATCATCTGGAGCTTTTCTTTTCAGCAGTGCATGGTTGTGGTAAGTAATATGATACATTTTGACTGTTAAATATAAATATAAAGTCAGAAAATATGTGTAAATTGATTAAATATCCAGTAATAGAAAGTAAAGTATTTCAATTCTCTATGTATCTATATCTATGTACTCATATACAACATCAGAAACAAATTCATAACAAGAGGGTCATTAACCTTAAGATTACTCAACTGGCTGGATCATCACTAGCACAGGTGCCTAGTTAACAATATCATTATTAAAAATTCACAAGATGAATACATGATGACATCATTCATTTTTTTTCAACCAGGAGGATGGAACAACAATCCCACCGCAAAGGGTTTGGAAAGTATAATTAGACGGCTACTTGCAAGAGCTGGTGCTATAATGGAGCCTTCTACGGCCAATGTCACAAGATTTGATGAGATTGATATTGTCAGGGTGTCAACTTCATCATATGTTCCATGCTATAAAATAGTGTAAGATAAATTTTTTATTGAATCAACTCAATGAATTAATAGCAAATTAATTCTTTATCAACATTTCAAATAAGTAAAAATGCTTAAGTCACAGTAATACCTATCAAACACATACCATAAACATTGAATTATATCATTAACAGCAAAATTTATTTCTATTAGCATCGCCAAATCAACCAATCTAAATTAATTTACAGCAGCAACTTCTCTCAAGCAGACATTGCTGTAATGAGCCATATCATTTTATCTTAACAGTAATAACTGTGACTCCAAATATAGATGCAGATCCTAAAAATGCTTATTCATAAGGTTGGATAATTAATATATCCTGATCATCAAATATAGATAAGTTCAACTTGTACATGACATAAACTTTGTAAAGTATCATAATCAGTTAGAATCATGCAACCTTAGTTTAAATTAGATATTTACAGTGTGAGAAATATACATAAAAAGTCATGCATACATTTTTGTCTGTCATTCATTTTTTTCCAGTCCAAGGGAAGAACTACACAATCCTCCTAAAGTAGATACATCAGTAGATATAGTGAAAGAAAATATATTAGTTTATATTGCAGGTAAACTTTTCTGGTTTTTTTTTCAATGATCTGCAATGTAATTTAAATATAATATCTAGTGTTTTCAATAAATAAAGAACTTCAGCATTTTTTCAATAACAACTACTAATCACACATACCAACAAAGTATATATACAAATCTTTATCCGTAAACGATCAGCACAAGGTAACTGTTAAATGCTATGCAATATTACAGACATGAAACATAGACAAGATAGCCCTGACCCTGAACTTTGGTAAGATAAAGATTTTCCAGCTTCAGAATTTCAACTTAGTTTAAGCCAGATCCATATTAACTCTAAAGAATGTGTCTTTTCAGGATGGGTAGCTAGAAAAATCTCCAGTAATGTTTGTTGCGAGGTATGCAACATGTGTCTCTTTGACACAAGATTATCTCTAAGTGGGGTCTCCTGTGAATTCATAAAGAACAAAGACAGAGGTGCTCTGACAATACCATGTAAAGGAGTTATTCAAGTAATTGCTTCAAGTGAAAAGCACTACAGATTTTTATTTAACACTCACTTTGTTCAGCAAAAAATGTCTTCCTTACTTCTGGAAAGACATGTTTTGACTGAGCTTGGTGCAGTAGACATCTTCAAGATGAACTCTCACATTAGAGAAACTGCAGTGGGGACTGACAACCACCATATGGATTTATTGCGCCTTCTTGTTAAGACTTATTTTAATTTAAGAACGCATCATGTCTGTTCCCTCCACAACATGTCTCTACAAGGAATAGTAAGAGACAAAAATTCAACAAACTTATTCTTTTCAATGGTCAGTAATGCAAATAAAATAGGGCTTATAATGAGTATTTAAGTACATAGGTGCATGATAGGATATATGTCAAGTATTATATTTTAGGTCATCATAGTCATCAAAGGTATTCTAAACTGACACTGTATTTTTGTTAATGTACTTCTCATACACTTAAGTTAAATTGTAATAAAATAAAGTGTTTTTCTAAGCTGCCATATCAGTTCTATAACTCCAGGGCTTTTTCAGGGGGTTTTGGGAAAAAGGCCCCTGCCCAAATTGGGAATTTTTAATGCTGTAAATAGTCCAATTTGGGAAAAAATCAACCCAATATGAAAATTTTATCATTAATTTTATTTTTTAATTTTGCAGTTTTTATGCCTTGCTTTGGTGTCTCCAAAAGTGTTGCAGTGTTCTTAAAGAGTTTTTTCTGACTGTTCAAGGAGGCAGTCAATGCACATTCTCATGTATTTAAGTTTTTACATGAAAACTAATGGTTTCTCAAGTACAGGGAATTATTTGACAAGATTGGGAATTTTTTTCTTGAAATTGGCAAAAATGGTCATTATTTGGCATTGGGAATGAGGCCCATATTCGGCCCCGTGAGATAAACTGAAAAAGCCCTGAACTCCAATTATAAATGTAAATGTTTACACATGTTGTTAAAGCTATTCCATGAACATTTTTGTTTATATACTGAATATGGCAATTACCTGTGAACCTGAAACACAAGTGCAAAGCAAACAGATTTCTTCTTCCCTTTGTCATCTTTATGCTTGTTTCCACCATTTGTCTGGAATAAAAATTGTTTAAGAATGTCATTTTAAGAAGGAATGAATATGAATATTTTTTACTCATCATTAACTATAAATCAGACCTGTAGATAATACAGAAATATTACCAATCTGATTAAAACCCGATCTACAATTTTACCGCTCGCATACTCGCTAATGTAGATCTGGCCTTTTCCAAACGAAGGTCACGTTCAGGTGACCTTTTCTCATCATAATATTCATGACGAAATTGTTATGACACGTAACTTGTTTACATCGTCTACGTCACGAAAATTGAAATGAGCCGCCCAATCGCAGCCTGTGAATATTACCGCGGTTAAATTAGCAAGCAAAACTTGGTCTAAAAATAGAAATTACGAAATCAAAATGTGATTAATAGTGTTTTCGTCTAGATGAAAGCTACGCATTGATTGGTCGACACAAAGTTCATCTCGACGTGACCTCAAAGGGAAAAAGTACAGATCCAGTACGACGGTGGTCTACTGGATATGTGTTTACGCAGATTGGCTTTATTTAGGTATTGCTTTTTTAAAATTGAATATCAGTTTGAAATTTTCCTTTCTTCATTTCCAATTAATTAAAATAGGCTGGAAGTTTAACTGTTTACTTTACTATTTACATATGACATCACTGACCTTTCAAAGGCATGGACTTTTATTTCAGTAAATACAACATGCTTAGTTCTTTGTTTTGTTATCGAAATACACCAGTATATTGTAAACCCAGTATGAATCTAAAATGTATATTTGTTAAAAATGTAATTATATACATCATTATTACCAGTAGGGCTCTCACAATATGCCAGAAGCGTATATTGTATACCCAGTATAAAACATACATGTATTATTGTTAAAAACGTTTTTATATACATCATTTTTACCAATAGGGCTGTCATGATACACAAGAAGCGTATCAGGGTATAATGCAATATGCTACTGCGTACTGCGATACGTATCATGATCTATTGTGGGTTATAGATTCATTGTATTTAAATGAAACGTTTCAAAATCTTCCATGCAGCTTCTGATAGAATCTAACTTTCTTAAGTACAGACAGTCATTTAGGACTGTAATATAGGTTTTGCATATATAATTCTTAATGTGAAGGAATCATTCACCCCTTAGCTGCAGAACATCCTACGAATCTAACTCCTGGACACTATGCTTGTTTTGCTGTCATTTCTCTGTTTTCATTTCGTGGACAGAAGACTTATACAATGAATTAAAAAATAATGCCAAATACTAGTATGTTACATGTGTACCACCGTACATATTAGAGCAGCTGTGTATTTGCAATGTTATAGTATATAATGACAGCCCTAATTACCAGTTTCAATATTTAGTGTTATAAAAGGAAGTAATATGAATTTTGAAAAGAAATATACATTATAAACTGATATATGCTTGATATAATTTTATTCTTTTACCCATGAAACTCACCAGATCTGAACAAATACTGTCTGGCAATTTGGCCCTTTGACTCGTTTATTGCACTCCAGCTTAAGAATTCCAACTTCAAGTTTTAGCCAAGTCTAAATTAATTTTATAAGTCCCTGTTAAGGTTTTGCAGTGAGCTATGATTATCCTCAGGCTCAAGTGGCCCTTGGTCTTGGACTCCCTTACTTGGGAACAGGTCGTTTCTCCACTAAGTCATTTCTCCCCTGGTCATTTTCCACTTTTTGGATGTCATTTCTCCACTCTTCCCTGGACATTTCTTTACTTTTTTTCAACAATTTCACCGTAAGCCCCCTTACTTCACTCCAAATATCAATGTTGACCTGAAATTACTAGCATAGCAGTAAAAATCATTTCCATATTGTTCATGAATTACAAAGGCAAGTACAGTCAGTCGAAATTAGCCCTGTACACAATTCCATTAACGATCGGACATAAATATTGAAAAATAAAATTTTTTTAACAACATTAAAATCGGTGTACTTAGAAGTTTCGTTAAGTATAGTTGTTGAACAGCCTTTATAAAACTTTAATGGAAAATTTCAAGTATCCTTCAGCTATTTAACTGTAGCAAAGTAAAAATAATTGTAAATCTTTTTTAATTTTCTAAAATGATATCAAGTTCATTAGTACAAATGTAATTAATAAAGATTAATGGATTGACTTGACTTCACATTGTAATTTAGAATGATATTCAAATCTGATGAAATGTATGATGAAAACACTTAAAAAACAAAAAAACTGACTATCATAGAAATTTAGCAACTTTTTATTTACCAAATTTTATCAGGTAACTTATCACCATATTTCATCGCATAACTTTCTAGCCAAACAACTGCAAACATGCCAGCCTGAGTCAAATGTCACTTTGTCTTCCCCGGTTGTCTAATAGGAATTCCTTCTGAAAATACTTAGATAAGTTTTCTTTCAGTTCGGTGTTGTGAAGTTTTATCTCATAATTTCACTAGTTAAGACAATAGGCATAGCTCTAATTGAACCATGCATAAAACTGTGCTATAAACTGACAATAAGTTATAACATTTATAACATACTCAGTTTGCAGTAATTAACTTACTTTCAAATTTCTTCTTTATGTTATAAAAAGTTGAACTTGATAATCCAATAATCAAAAGCCAAGCTTTCAGACAAACACGATGCGTTCCAATTAGGAAAACTGTTTTACCATGGCTGAAAGGAATAAAATTGAGGTAATTATGCACACACATGTTACATAAAATGTAAAATTGATAGGTAATGAAACATATACATGGAATATAATAGCTGCATCAGTGCTATGTACTAATTAGCTTAAATTATCTATTGTCATTTTGTGCACTGGTTGCTTTAAACAATTTTCTCAATAGTTTTGTAGTGTAAAGTGTGAAACTAAGATTTTAAATTTTAGACATGTACATGTATGCCTTACTTTGATATGTTGCTTTAGATTAAGAATAAAAAGTGAAGTTCAATTAATTTAACATCATCTAAACGAAAAAAATGTTAATCACATTTTGATTTTGTAATTTCTATTTTTAGACCAAGATTTGCAAGCAAATTTAACAGCAGTATTATTCACAGTCTGCGATTGGGTGGCTCATTTCAAATTGCGTGACGTAGAAGATGTTAACAAGTTACGTATCATAACAATTTCGTCATGAATATTATGATGAGAAAAGGTCACCTGAACGTGACCTTCGTTTGGAAAAGGCCAGATCTAAACTAGCGAGTATGGGAGCAGTAAAAGTTTAGATCGGGTTTTAATCAGATTGATCATAAATGATGTAGTCAACAGAGAAATAAATATCCCATGTTGTTTGAAAAATACCTTGATGCTGTTTAATCCATTCGATGACATACTCAGCTTTTTCTTTTTTCAAGAACAGTTGTCTGGCCTTGCTGGCTACTCCTACACATAACTGTGACAAGCACAACATAGCACAGCAATACTATTGTCTTGGCAATGGCAATTTCAATTTGTGAGTGTTTTTCATTTACCACTAAAATTAAAAGATAAAAATTTCATTTAATAGAGCTGTTATCAAGTATCATGAAACATCCATGTACATTGTATATTCAACAACTAATTAAACAATTAAAACAATCTCAATTGTATCCTTCTCCAAATTTAACGATACTGCATTTATTAGAAAAATAAATATTATTATCATAATGATTGAACAAAATGGTCTCAAGGCCATGTATTATTTGTTTAATATTTTAACAACAATGGAAAAGATTATTATCATATTAAGTGCTCAATGAAGAACTCAACATTTCATTGTATTAATAAAAAGAAACAGGTAGGCCCTATATATTCATACAGTTCATCAGTTACAGATCTTGGTCGTTTATTGTCATATTAAGTGCTCAATGAAGACCACAACATTTCACTTAACAAATAAAAAATGTATATACAAACATGTATATATTTATTAATATTAATGTAATTTAAAATCTATATTACTTTCATTTTTTTCTCCAAAATGAAGTTCCATTTCGTCATCATTACATATACTAACAGTCTCATCTTCACTGTCTGTAAACTGAGACACTGAAATACATTTAAGCCAACTGAAAAGACTGTCATAATCTTTGATATGTGAGTAATATGCTAATAAAATATTTATTCATCAGTTATAAATCATGGGCATCATACAGCATTAATCAACGTTAATACATGAACATGTGTGCCTATGTTTGAATTAATTTTTTTGTTGGTTAAAAGAATTTTCAGTGAGTCATTCTTGTGCAGATAATGCACAATCGTAATTCATATTATAGAACACAATTATCAAACTTTGAAGAAAATAACATAAAACATTATAGAAGATTACTTTCAGGTTGTAGTTCAGCATGAACTTCCATTTTATCATCCTAAACAACACTGTCATCTTCAGATATTGTTGAAACTGAATCTGAAAAAATGCATTACAAGATATATGTGCGGAAATATCACCATTGATACATTTTAATTTTGTTTCACATTTCCTTAATTAATGAAGTACCCACTAAATGTTTGGAGACAAAGGAAATTTAATAACAAAAACAAAAATTGCATTGTTTTTGTTTGGTACATCCTCTGTTTTTAATACATGTATATTTGATGATTAAATAAAACCATTATTCTTGAATGCATCACATGTATAAGATTCACATGTATCAGAATATCATGAAGTGAAAATGAACCCAGTTGCACTAATATATCAGTTTACATGATAGTCTTTACTGAACTTAGTGCTTTCAGACAGACTTAAGCCATGAATAAATGTATTAATTTATTTGTATTCAAATAATTTCAACATTTAATACTGTATAATTATTTTATTTTGTATTTAAGTTTATGAATAGTATTCTATGAATAAACTTGATTTATTTTTCTAAATAGAGATCACTGTAAGGATCAACAACTCTGTATGAGAGATTGGCCATTAAGTCTAAAATATTACATTCGGTCCAAGAAAGACAACTCTTCCAATACTAAAATATGCATGAAACAACAATGTAGCAGTTACCTCCCTTCTTCTTCTTATTTAGAGGTTTTTCACTAAACCGGTTTTTCTAGTTATGTTCTTTATTGATTGTTCTTATCTGAGTCTGAAATTTAAATGTTTAAATAGATGTTAAAATGTGTTCGGAAACTATTTTTCGTAAAGTGGGAGAATAATTATCTTTAAAACCTTTTTTCAAACTTATTCAAACAGTTGCATAATATGTGTAGATCATTTGAAAATACAAATATGAAATATCTATGTACAATGTTGTTCAAATAAAGACGATGCACGTGCATTAATTCATGCTATGCATGTATGCGCAAAGAACAATATGTATTGCAATATATTGCAATACGGGTTTCGTGTATTGCAATATATTGCAATACGGTTTTAACCGTATTGTTACACCCCTATTATTTAGTACAACACACCTTCAATAGACTGAAGATTATGTGTTGGCGCTGAGTTAAAAACTGATAAAAAATAACAGAGGTGATTTATGTACAGTACTTGACAGTACATGAGGAAGTCCAGACCCTAGACATAAAAAAATTGAATGTTTTTAATCCAGGGAAAGTTTCTAACAGAGCAAATATAACAATCTTAAAGAAATAAATGAAACTATAATTCCACTAACAGAAGACTTTCAAAGAAAAATTATATCTAAATCAAATCTAAATTAAGCTATTAACAATACTAAGTGGGTGGGGTAGTGCCCATCTGGAAACATTCAATAATACCAACAAAATTCTTATAAAATCATGACAAGTCTAGAAAATGTTAAATTATGATACAAATAATCATTAAGCATTAATTTCTAACCAAAATAACAAAATAACTCTTCTTGAAAAAATAGTACATAACTTGATGACTTGATCGGGATGCTGCACACCGTCTAGAAATTCTTGGCAATGACTAAAACGCTGACCAACAGAAAATCGTTGTTGGCAGCTTAAACAGGTAGCGCATATCGCGCCTACAGTATGCGATAAAACATAACATACCTGACAAACTGTCATATGCCTTGCACTTCCTCTTTTTTGCCATCCACCATCAACACTGACTGACTTCAATTTCAGTTTTCTCCATATGAAAAGGAACAAATAAGCTTTTATCATACATCAAAATAGTTGAAAATGTTATAAAACAATCAAAACTGTTAACCAACTTATATCCTACTTTGGAACAACAATAGAAAAAAGTGTACCAATTAAAAAAAGAATGTTTCAAAAGTGAAAACAATTGAGAATGGTACATGTATCAAGGCAGCCTAACATATTTCTACATACAGAATTATAACTGCAAGTTTTTTTTTGAAAGTTTTACTAAGCAGATGTGAATGTATTTTTCAATCAGACAAATAATTCATCAGACTTACTCATCAATCAGACTAACCTAATCTTGCAAAGACATATATCCATACTTTCTTGTCTGATAGTCTCCACTACCTTTCCAACCTCTTCCAGCCTAAACAAATTGAAATCAACTAACACATTTAATACACATGAACAGATTGAAAAGAGAACTTAAAAATTAGATGTTATGTTGGACCTTCCCTTGAATGAAAATCTTGAATCCTTATATGACAAATTAACAATAATTGAAAACACTCAAGCAACATGATACAAGGTGAAATAATGTATGATATACATGTAGTTGATTTCAAACTTATCTAATTTAAACAATTATTATTATATATTATTATATTAAAATGACTCGGCAAATAAACTCCTACTGAGACTTGAACTCAGATCTCCTCATAAGATAGTTATGAGGTGTTTTACATTAAACTAAAAGAGTGTATTATTGCTGGTCTTTGATGTTATAGGAAAGATGAAAAAAACTCCGATTCCATAGAGCATAAAAAAAGAATGCAGGCCTTATGTAAGAGGATGTTATCTTTAACCAATGGCAAAAAAATGTAGTTATTAGTTTTATTTATTTTATTTTATTTATTGGAGTTAACGCCCTGTCAACACAATTGATTTATAAAATTGAAAATCTAAAATTAGCTAACTCGCATGCGCATTTACATGGATGGGATTCCCCCCACCGCGACATCTTCAAGATTTCTTAAGTTTGTTTACAAAGAAGTAAATATTTTCCGTTATACTTTTCGGATTGTTGTAATTTTTTGTACCCAGTTAAATTTTGTCTTATAGAACATCACACAAACTTTTATTTTCTTCTGGAAAGCATGTAAAACGTGTGAAATCAAAACCATGGGCACTGCTTGTTCACGGCTACTGCTCGCATAATAATTCAGCAACAGTTGTCTGATACCGCCCAAGTTTAAGTGACAACACAGCTTTGTTTTGTACATATTTTCTATGCATGTTACCGAATAGCAAATATATATTTACGTAAAATGTTTAATCAATGGATGTTTGACAGTAAAATGTCAATTATCTTATATTTTTCAACTTTAATGAATGTTGACGGGCTGTCAGGAAACATGGTACAGTTTGAAGCAAATTTAACACAATTTAATGACCCTATGCCAGGGCCTCATAACATGTGTTCTATATTTAGAAAGTAGAAAAACTGATGACATTAGAGAGACCTTGAACCTTACTTCTTCCAGGTAAAAAATCTAGCTTGTAGTATAAACAGTTTTAAAGTTATTGTCAAGGCAGTGGCTAGAGTTACGGTACCGTAACTAGCAAACTAAAGAATCACGGTGTTTCACTGCCGAGTTTTCAGTAAAATTGCTGACTTTTGGTTATGAATATGAATGGGTATTTTTTAACGAGATCATTTATATTTTTGTTAAAATTTTAAAGATTTGGTGAGGGATGACAAGCTGGATTTTTTTACAAAAACATTGACTTTCTAACTATTCATTTGACGTTTTCCCCCAAGTACTAAGCTCTTTTTATCAAGCTAAATTCCCATTTTTGTTCACGAAATTTAAGTCAATTTAACGTTCGAAAATCGCTGACTTTCTTAAGTAGACAAGTAAATTATTCACAATTAAAATTACTCTAAAAATTGACTATTTCCTATAAATATTTCTTTTAAGTTTCGTACACAACTATACATATTCAGTCCAAATTATAATCACTCTCTATAACTTCTCGCTCCACTAAACTTATTATGTGACACTTTGAAGACGACAACAACATATCGCCGTATGTTAAACATCCGGTAAGTTTATTAGTCATATCATAAATGGCGGGTGTAATAACAATTGAATAGGTCACGTCGGTAAATATTTGTTTATTTCGTGTGATATTGAATTTTAACAAGTTTTTCGATGTTAAAAAGTTGAAACATACGCATGTTATTTGACTTCCGTAACTCTAGACAACCCTGACGGGGTTGTCTACAGTTACGGAACTTCCGTAACTCTAGAACCTGGATCTAGAACCTGGTGTCTATCTATCTTCCAGTAAGTCAAACCCTTGGTAGGGACTTAGACTGTCGTGCGTCAACAACAAAAGAGGGAAAAGATAAAAGAATAAAAGAACAGAAATATACAGGGTGTATTGTTACAAACAGGTTAAAAACAGAGCAGGTTTCTAGGGAGAGACGTGTTCAATCTGGCTTACTGCCTGACTGAACTGGGTTGCATTCAGGTTAACAAGGTTGGCCGGTAGGGAGTTCCAGAGTACGATAGTACGTGGAAAGAAGGAGAATTTATAGAAATCTGAGTTTGTTTGGATCTGTTTATATGCCATGTCATGTGAAGTACGGGATGGTCTGGTGTTTCGAGTGATATAGTCCTCAGATGGTATAGCTACTAGGCTGTGTGTGATACCATGAAACATAACTAACCGCTGGTCGATGCGTCGGAGATCTAAGCGCCTCCAGCCACGCTTACCAAGCATATCTGTTACGCTGGATGTACGGCCATAGTCACGCATCACCCAGCGGGCAGCTCTCCTCTGGATAGCCTCAATTTGGGAGATGCCAAAATCAGAGAAGGGAGACCAGACAGAGGAGCAGTATTCCAGTTGGGGTCGTACTAGAGTGAGATAAGCTGTTGATTTAAGTTTCTGTGAGTGTACTTTGATGTTGCGTCGGAGAAATCCTATTGTTTGGTTTGCTTTTTTACAGATGTTATCTATATGTGTCTGCCAGGTAAGGTTGTTTGATATTGTGACACCTAGGTATTTGGCCGAGGATACTGATTCAAGTAGTGTGTTGTGGAGTGTATATTTGGTGTCAATGATAGATTTGCATTTGGTGATATGTAAGACCTGACATTATGAGGGGTTGAACTGCATGTCCCAAAGAGTTTCCCATTTCTGGAGTTGGTCTAGATCTTCTTGTAGAAACCTGGAGTGAGTGGCAACAGTGAGAGAGAGATAGATTGCAGTGTCATCTGCGAAAAGACGGATTTTAGACGATGATGCATACTCAGGGAGATCATTGATGTAGATGAGAAAGAGAAGTGGGCCAAGAACAGAACCCTGAGGTACGCCAGATGAGACAGGGATTGTGGAAGAGGTTGACCCATTCACAACGACAGATTGGGACCTGTTGTCAAGAAAGCTCTTAATCCAGGAGAGACTCTCTCAGAGAGTAGAGCGAAATCATGTGACAAATGACTTAAAAGGACTCTCCAGTCAATTTTTAGCTTGAAAAGCATAAATATACGATATAAAGAAAACACAAATCATTTGAACATACGAATTAAATAGGATTTCAATTACTACAGCAAATGTATTGTATGTAAGCCACCGAACATTCAACCAAGTGGACCCAAACTTGGACGTTCGTAAATGTAAACATCAGTATGGCGCATGCGTAATTAATGGAACCATACCGTCTAGTTTGATTGCTTCCAACAAAATACCAAAATAATTGGGTACGTCAAATATGGTGTGCTGTAAATCCTTATTATGTTAGTAATTGATTAAAATCAGAAATATTCAATGTCAATAATTTACCTTATAAAGAATCGATGTTGTTCATTGACCACCTCTCACCGTCGACTGCACAATGCTACTGACAATAATCACCGAAGTCATCCGGTAGTGCAGACGGCAAAGACCGAGAAAATCCAAATTTCATGTCAAAGCAGAGTTACCGTTCGTATCAAAAGGTAACATCCTTGTAATGGGCTCATGAAATGAATAATTTATAACGATTTCTATAATTATTGTGGCATATGAAGATTAGAACAGGACCCAGACAAACATGTGGGGGGGGGATCCCCGGGATCCGGTACCCATGATCGTATTAGATATTACAGAGAAAAATTAATTAACTGTATATTTGTGTTGATTATTCACATGAAAGGTTATTAAACGTCAATATTTTATTTCATATAAGTATGACTGATTTGTTGATTTAAAATTTAGATTTAAATATATTTTGAATTATTCATTACATTAAAAGATACATTTCTTTGGTATTTATTTCTTTTTCATAACAATAAATAGAACTGATTCAAAAAGCCCAACAAACATTTAAATAATAATATAATTTTTTTAAACTTAAGTGTCACCCAAATTGTATCCTGTGTTCTCGTATTCTCGTGGGGCTAAGACTGAACTCGTAAATCAAGCACAGTTTGAGGAACAACTTTGTATTACATTTTAGCTTAACAAATACACAAAACCTTCCTGTACCATGTGCAATCAACAAAAACAACAAATTTCTAGTAAAAATAGGTCAAAATGACGTTTTAAAATGCTCACCTGATACTCTTGATCAGTAAGAAGCTTTCTCATATTCTCGTGGGTTTTGATTGGTTGTCAAGGCTCGTCTCCATGCGATGTATTTATTCTACAGTTCAGTTCATATCATCTGAGTCACTCCATAATGTACGTTTTGGCAAGTTTTTGAGTCAGTGGTGTGCGTTAGGAATATTTAACGGACAATTAACTATGTTATGGTTCTGAGTATTATCAAAATTTTATATCAAAGTTCATAAACTCAAGTATGCATTATTAAAAAATAACAATTTATATTCAATTAACATAACAAAAACAAACTTTAGTAAACTGCAGTCTTTTTGAAATATTTTTTTTTATTGACAATGAGTGCAAAGAAATTCGCTGTGTCGCCTTACAACCCTCACTGAGGTACAAAAACGTAGATGTACCCAGTGGTCACAGCTGTCACACTTGGCCCAAGAGAGAACTTTGAGATCGTTATTTTCATGAAAATTAGGTGGTGTAGTATTGTTGCAAACACAGCAAGGTATATCATCAACAATATCATCCTCAGAATCGGACTCAATGATGACTGCTGGTACTTGAACTGTGATTTTACAAGCACCACTTGTTGATGGGCGTGGGCTTAGAGGTAGCAGTGAAGATGATAGACTTCGTGGATGGTATTGTTTTTTATTGTTCTTTTGTGGTTCGTTTTCTTTATTTGCTTCAAATTGGTCCAGGTCTTGTAAGTAATCGTCACTGGTAATAGCCCTGCCACCTGGTTTGGGTTTTGTAGCTGCATATGTACGTTTTTTGCAGTTGCATTGCAAATTTTCCACAGACTGGCTTACGGCAATCTTCTCTTTTAAGAATTCTTCCACAGCTTCTTTGCCGGATTTTATTGCTGTTACTTTATTCAGTGGATTATTCTCTCTAAAAGCTTCACATGGGAACAGCATCTCTGGTGCAATGACATTATTATCAAATGGATGAATACCAGTCTTCTTGAATGCTGACACAATGTTACAAGGATTCATAGCCTTTAAGTAAGCTTTACAAGCGAGTGTGGTTATTTGATATTTTGTGATGGTTTGGCCAAAATGTCTCTGCATGTATGCAGCACACTCCTGATAATAATATGTCTTAAAGGGGCCAAATATGCCCACATCAAGAGGTTGTAACACATGTGAAGTATGAGCTGGAAGGACAAAAAGAATGATGTGGTTTTCTTTTGCCCAATCAATCAATTGGGATGATACATGAGATGTATGTCCATCAAAAATTAGGAGGACGGGGCTTTCTTCAGTTCCACTAACAAATGGAAGAAAATGTTCCTCTAAATATTTTCTGAAGATTCCTGTATTCGACCATCCGGAATCTGACATGGCAAAGCCAGTACCAGGGGTTGCACCTTTTAATAAATCATCATTGAATCTTTTCCCCTTGAAGACAAAGAATGGTGGAATTGATTGCCCTACTGCATTGGCACACCCTATTAAAGTCGTAGTAGTTGATCTAGGTGATGTTACAGATTGCGGCTTACTACCAGACGTGGCTATGACATTTGGTGGCCTGTGCTCTGGTTGAATGCCAGTTTCATCAACGTTGTAGATCAAATGAGGTTTCTCGTTGAAGTTGAATTTGTCAATTATGTTTCCTAAGTTTTTATAGTAGGATTCAATAGCTTCAGGTGTTGTTGATTTTGCCCTGGAAGAATCTAACTTTTGAGGTTTTAAGGACGAAATTCTATGTTGCCAACGTTTTAGAAATGCATATAACCAATTGTTACTCTGCGGCTTATTGTCATTTTTCCTCCCTAGGCTATGTAGCAACTCTCCGGCTAGGTACTGGAACTGACGGTTTGAAAATCCATAACCTAACTGGGCCATAACCTCAGCATGGTTGACAAGAGTTTCTTCTTCTTCATGTGTGAGGGACGTCTTTGGTCCAATTTTGCATGAAAAAGGATCAACTCTGCCAATGGTACGGTCTCTCAATGTTTGTACTGGCACATCAAAGTTTCTGGCAGCCTTTTCAACCTGCCATCCCTTGTCTTTAACTGCTTGGTAAGCAAGTATTAAATTTTCAGTCTTGTACTGGCGACAGTGCTTAGTAACATGGGTTGGTTTATTCTGAAAATATGAAACAGGGATCAGTAAATAACTGAGGGTGGGGGTATTTTCTTTAGTTTCCATATTCATTAATCTACACATTGAACTTATGGATCTTAAAATTGCAAACTGGGCCGCCATCATATGCCACAATATGACTTGACCTTCAGTTTGCTATGGTTAACCTGTGGCTAAAATAGTGGGGTTTAAGAATATTTTTAATGAATCTCTTATTGCAACATTGAAACACAAAATCCTAGGTAATTATCGTTCAAAAGTAAAACAAAATAATTGTCGTGTAATTGGATTTTAATTGCAATCGGCGTGGAACACGCTTTTTGAACTGTGGTGTACTGTACAGTAGAATTTATTGGGGTTTAACCTTGGAGTGACAAAGCATCTGTGTGATAATGATGCATGACCTATTTCTCGTCGGCTGTTGGCTGAACTGGGCAGTATAAACAGTAATTTTTGGTAAAATATGCAGAAAATATGCAGTTTTTGAGATAAAATTGTTGATTTAAGACATTGAACTTCATATTTCAAGGGTTTATACCTGCTTTTGTCGCATTTTCTTCGTTGAAATGACTTTAATATTCGTGAGTGTGAAAAGTTGACGTATTTTCGGCTATCAAAATTCGTCGCGTGCGTAGGTTCGAACCATTCTTAATAAGCCACGAGAATATGAGAAACCACGAGCTGTTATTAACTTATCATAGAACGATTTTATTCGCTTACTTAAACATAATAATCTCCATGAAAATCATTAAAGTACAAAAATATTTCATATCCATCAACAATATAAACATTATTTCGAGGGTTGCCTGCAAGACTGTAGTAAGTGCATTGCGTAAAAGAGCAAGTTACTACAGTCTTGCGGGCAACCCTCGATTTAAACTGTCAATAATTTATATCACAAGCATAATTATCTTTTATAAAAGGCGTTAATACGTAATAGATAATTTATCAATGACACCGACAGCAGTTGGTCAATCCCTAATTTACTATATGTTTAATATGATCCCGGATTATCTATTATCGTCCCGGGATATTCCCCCATCTTATATAATGCATAATTTGAAATTTATCTATGATAAGAACTACAATATCATTCGTACTGTCATGGATAGTATGATAGTTAATGGTTTCTTCGATTGCTTAAGCTGATGTATCATTAGTTTGGATAACCTGCCTCAAACCTCTACCGTTAATGGGTCAATCATAGAGCAATAATAGCAGCGCCCACCAAGCTATCTCCAGAACACAATATTTTCTTTTGATTTTACTTAATTTACATGGCAATGGTTTATTTGGTATGAGTTTGACACTGTATAAGTCATTCGAAGTTGATTTTTCTTTGTACACTTTTATTAAGGGATTTACCAAAAACCTTGTCTGCAAAGTAGACAAACTTCGGGCGTTGACTATTTCCCGTTTGACATTCGGATACTTTCAGGGTTGCCAGCATCACATGTAAATAAAATTCCCTGACTTTTCACTGACTTTTCCCTGACCAAACTTTGTTTTTCACTGACCAAAATTACTAAACTTAATCAGCTTCCACCTTCCCTACAACTGTCTAGTTCACCCATAAGTAAGTTTGTTTGGTTTTTCTTTTATTCTTTTAACAGTATGGTATTGATTTTTACAACAAAAATATGCTTTCAGGACACCAGACAGGTACCCATACACTCAGGAAGAGTAATTTTGCATTATTAATACATGTATATTTGATGATTAAATAAAACCATTATTCTTGAATGCATCACATGTATAAGATTCACATGTATCAGAATATCATGAAGTGAAAATGAACCCAGTTGCACTAATATATCAGTTTACATGATAGTCTTTACTGAACTTAGTGCTTTCAGACAGACTTAAGCCATGAATAAATGTATTAATTTATTTGTATTCAAATAATTTCAACATTTAATACTGTATAATTATTTTATTTTGTATTTAAGTTTATGAATAGTATTCTATGAATAAACTTGATTTATTTTTCTAAATAGAGATCACTGTAAGGATCAACAACTCTGTATGAGAGATTGGCCATTAAGTCTAAAATATTACATTCGGTCCAAGAAAGACAACTCTTCCAATACTAAAATATGCATGAAACAACAATGTAGCAGTTACCTCCCTTCTTCTTCTTATTTAGAGGTTTTTCACTAAACCGGTTTTTCTAGTTATGTTCTTTATTGATTGTTCTTATCTGAGTCTGAAATTTAAATGTTTAAATAGATGTTAAAATGTGTTCGGAAACTATTTTTCGTAAAGTGGGAGAATAATTATCTTTAAAACCTTTTTTCAAACTTATTCAAACAGTTGCATAATATGTGTAGATCATTTGAAAATACAAATATGAAATATCTATGTACAATGTTGTTCAAATAAAGACGATGCACGTGCATTAATTCATGCTATGCATGTATGCGCAAAGAACAATATGTATTGCAATATATTGCAATACGGGTTTCGTGTATTGCAATATATTGCAATACGGTTTTAACCGTATTGTTACACCCCTATTATTTAGTACAACACACCTTCAATAGACTGAAGATTATGTGTTGGCGCTGAGTTAAAAACTGATAAAAAATAACAGAGGTGATTTATGTACAGTACTTGACAGTACATGAGGAAGTCCAGACCCTAGACATAAAAAAATTGAATGTTTTTAATCCAGGGAAAGTTTCTAACAGAGCAAATATAACAATCTTAAAGAAATAAATGAAACTATAATTCCACTAACAGAAGACTTTCAAAGAAAAATTATATCTAAATCAAATCTAAATTAAGCTATTAACAATACTAAGTGGGTGGGGTAGTGCCCATCTGGAAACATTCAATAATACCAACAAAATTCTTATAAAATCATGACAAGTCTAGAAAATGTTAAATTATGATACAAATAATCATTAAGCATTAATTTCTAACCAAAATAACAAAATAACTCTTCTTGAAAAAATAGTACATAACTTGATGACTTGATCGGGATGCTGCACACCGTCTAGAAATTCTTGGCAATGACTAAAACGCTGACCAACAGAAAATCGTTGTTGGCAGCTTAAACAGGTAGCGCATATCGCGCCTACAGTATGCGATAAAACATAACATACCTGACAAACTGTCATATGCCTTGCACTTCCTCTTTTTTGCCATCCACCATCAACACTGACTGACTTCAATTTCAGTTTTCTCCATATGAAAAGGAACAAATAAGCTTTTATCATACATCAAAATAGTTGAAAATGTTATAAAACAATCAAAACTGTTAACCAACTTATATCCTACTTTGGAACAACAATAGAAAAAAGTGTACCAATTAAAAAAAGAATGTTTCAAAAGTGAAAACAATTGAGAATGGTACATGTATCAAGGCAGCCTAACATATTTCTACATACAGAATTATAACTGCAAGTTTTTTTTTGAAAGTTTTACTAAGCAGATGTGAATGTATTTTTCAATCAGACAAATAATTCATCAGACTTACTCATCAATCAGACTAACCTAATCTTGCAAAGACATATATCCATACTTTCTTGTCTGATAGTCTCCACTACCTTTCCAACCTCTTCCAGCCTAAACAAATTGAAATCAACTAACACATTTAATACACATGAACAGATTGAAAAGAGAACTTAAAAATTAGATGTTATGTTGGACCTTCCCTTGAATGAAAATCTTGAATCCTTATATGACAAATTAACAATAATTGAAAACACTCAAGCAACATGATACAAGGTGAAATAATGTATGATATACATGTAGTTGATTTCAAACTTATCTAATTTAAACAATTATTATTATATATTATTATATTAAAATGACTCGGCAAATAAACTCCTACTGAGACTTGAACTCAGATCTCCTCATAAGATAGTTATGAGGTGTTTTACATTAAACTAAAAGAGTGTATTATTGCTGGTCTTTGATGTTATAGGAAAGATGAAAAAAACTCCGATTCCATAGAGCATAAAAAAAGAATGCAGGCCTTATGTAAGAGGATGTTATCTTTAACCAATGGCAAAAAAATGTAGTTATTAGTTTTATTTATTTTATTTTATTTATTGGAGTTAACGCCCTGTCAACACAATTGATTTATAAAATTGAAAATCTAAAATTAGCTAACTCGCATGCGCATTTACATGGATGGGATTCCCCCCACCGTGACATCTTCAAGATTTCTTAAGTTTGTTTACAAAGAAGTAAATATTTTCCGTTATACTTTTCGGATTGTTGTAATTTTTTGTACCCAGTTAAATTTTGTCTTATAGAACATCACACAAACTTTTATTTTCTTCTGGAAAGCATGTAAAACGCGTGAAATCAAAATCATGGGTACTGCTTGTTCACGGCTACTGCTCGCGTAATAATTCAGCAACAGTTGTTTGCTACCGCCCAAGTTTAAGTGACCACACAGCTTTGTTTAGTACATATTTTCTATGTATGTAACCGAATAGCAAATATATATTTAAGTAAAATGTTTAATCAATGGATGTTTGACAGTAAAATGTCAATTATCTTATAAATTTCAACTTTAATGAATGTTGACGGGCCGTCATATAACATGGTACAGTTTGAAGCAAAATTAACACAATTTAATGACCCTATGCCAGGGTCTCATAACACGTGTTCTATATTTAGAAAGTAGAAAAACTGATGACATAAGAGAGACCTTGAACCTTACTTCTTCCAGGTAAAAAAATCTAGCCTGTAGTATAAACAGTTTTAAAGTTATTGTAAAGGCAGTGGCTAGAGTTACGGTACCGTAACTAGCATACTAAAGAATCACAGCGTTTTACTGCCCAGTTTTCAGTAAAATTGCTGACTTTTGGTTATGAATATGAATGGGTATTTTTTAACAAGATTGTTTATATTTTTGTTAAAATTTTAAAGATTTGGTGAGGGATGACAAGCTGGATTTTTTTACAAAAACATTGACTTTCTAACTATTCATTTGACGTTTTCCCCCAAGTACTAAGCTCTTTTTATCAAGCTAAATTCCCATTTTTGTTCACAAAATTTAAGTCAATTTAAAGTTCGAAAATCGCTGACTTTCTTAAGTAGACACTTGCAAATTATTCACAATTAAAATTACTCTAAAAATCGACTATTTCCTATAAATATTTCTTTTAAGTTTCGTACACAACTATACATATTCAGTCAAAATTATAATCACACTCTATAACTTCTCGCTCAACTTAACTTATTATGTGACACTTTGAAGACAACAACAACATATCGCCGTATGTTAAACATCCGGTAAGTTTATTAGTCATATCATAAATGGCGGGTGTAATAACAATTGAATAGGTCACGTCGGTAAATATTTGTTTATTTCGTGTGATATTAAATTTTAACAAGTTTTTTTATGTTAAAAAGTTGAAACATACGCATGTTATTTGACTTCCATAACTCTAGACAACCCTGACGGGGTTGTCTACAGTTACGGAACTTCCGTAACTCTAGAACCTGGATCTAGAACCTGGTGTCTATCTATCTTCCAGTAAGTCAAACCCTTGATAGGGACTTAGACAGTCGTGCGTCAACAACAAAAGAGGGAAAAAGATAAAAGAATAAAAGAACAGATATATACAGGGTGTATTGTTAAAAACAGGTTAAAAACAGAGCAGGTTTCTAGGGAGAGACGTGTTCAATCTGGCTTACTGCCTGACTGAACTGGGTTGCATTCAGGTTAACAAGGTTGGCCGGTAGGGAGTTCCAGTGTACGATAGTACGTGGAAAGAAGGAGAATTTATAGAAACCTGAGCTTGTTTGGATCTGTTTATATGCCATGTCATGTGAAGTACGAGATGGTCTGGTGTTTCGAGTGATATAGTCCTCAGATGGTATAGCTACTAGGCTGTGTGTGATACCATGAAACATAACTAACCGCTGGTCGATGCGTCGGAGATCTAAGCGCCTTCAGCCAAGCTTACCAAGCATATCTGTTACGCTGGATGTACCGCCATAGTCACGCATCACCCAGTGGGCAGCTCTCCTCTGGATAGCCTCAATTTGGGAGATGCCAGAATCAGAGAAGGGAGACCAGACTGAGGAGCAGTATTCCAGTTGGGGTCGTACTAGAGTGAGATAAGCTGTTGATTTAAGTTTCTGTGAGTGTACTTTGATGTTGCGTCGGAGAAATCCTAGTGTTTGGTTTGCTTTTTTACAGATGTTATCTATATGTGTCTGCCAGGTAAGGTTGTTTGATATTGTGACACCTACATGTAGGTATTTGGCCGAGGATACTGATTCAAGTAGTGTGATGTGGAGTGTATATTTGGTGTCAATGATAGATTTGCGTTTGGTGATATGTAAGACCTGACATTTTGAGGGGTTGAACTGCATGTCCCAAAGAGTTTCCCATTTCTGGAGTTGGTCTAGATCTTCTCGTAGAAACCTTGAGCGAGTGGCAACACTGAGAGAGAGATAGATTGCAGTGTCATCTGCGAAAAGACGGATTTTAGACGATGATGCATACTCAGGGAGATCATTGATGTAGATGAGAAAGAGAAGTGGGCCAAGAACAGAACCCTGAGGTACGCCAGATGAGACAGGGATGGTGGAAGAGGTTGACCCATTCACAACGACAGATTGGGACCTGTTGTCAAGAAAGCTCTTAATCCAGGAGAGAGTAGAGCGAAATCATGTGACAAATGACTTAAAAGGACTCTCCAGTCAATTTTTAGCTTGAAAAGCATAAATATACGACATAAAGAAAACACAAATCATTTGAACATACGAATTAAATAGGATTTCAATTACTACAGCAAATGTATTGTATGTAAGCCACCGAACATTCAATCAAGTGGACCCTAACTTGCCTAAGACGTTCGTAAATGTAAACATCAGTAGTATGGCGCATGCGTAATTAATGGAACCATACCGACTAGTTTGATTGCTTCCAACAAAATACCAAAATAATTGGGTACGTCAAATATGGTGTGCTTTAAATCCTTATTATGTTAGTAATTGATTAAAACCAGAAATATTCAATGTCAATAATTTACCTTATAAAAAATCGATGTTGTTCATTGACCACCTCTCACCGTCGACTGCACAATGCTACTGACAATAATCACCGAAGTCATCCGGTAGTGCAGACGGCAAAGACCGAGAAAATCCAAATTTCATGTCAAAGCAGAGTTACCGTTCGTATCAAAAGGTAACATCCTCGTAAAGGGCTCATAAAATGAATAATTTATAACGATTTCTATAATTATTGTGGCATATGAAGATTAGAACAGGACCCAGACAAACATGGTGGGGGGGGGGGAATCCCCGGGATCCGATACCCACGATCGTATTAGATATTACAGAGAAAAATTAATTAACTGTATATTTGTGTTGATTATTCACATGAAAGGTTATTAAATGTCAACATTTTATTTCATATAAGTATGACTGATTTGTTGATTTAAAATTTAGATTTAAATATATTTTGAATTATTCATTAACAAACTTAAAATACATTAAAAGATACATTTCTTTGGTATTTATTTCTTTTTCATAACAATAAATAGAACTGATTCAAAAAGCCCAACAAACATTTAAATAATAACATAATTTTTTTAAACTTAAGTGTCACCCAAATTGTAATGTAATTAGTACGGCTGTTATTAACTTATCATAGAACGATTTTATTCGCTTACTTAAACATAATAATCTCCATAAAAATCATTAAAATACAAAAATATTTTATATCCATCAATATAAACATCATTTAAACTGTCAATAATTTATATCACAAGCATAATTATCTTTCATAAAAGGCGTTAATACGTAATAGATAATTTATCAATGACACCGACAGCAGTTGGTCAATCCCCAATTTACTATATGCTTAATACGATCCCCGATTATCTATTATCTTCCCGGGATATTCCCCCCATCTTATATAATGCATAATTTGAAATTTATCTATGATAAGAACTACAATATCATTCGTACTGTCATGGATAGTATGATAGTTAATGGTTTCTTCGATTGCTTAAGCTGCTGTATCATTAGTTTGGATAACCTGCCTCAAACCTCTACCGTTAATGGGTTAATCATAGAGCAATAATAGCAGCGCCCACCAAGCTATCTTCATAACACAATATTTCTTTTAATTTTACTTAATTTACATGGCAATGGTTTATTTGGTATGAGTTTGATACTGTATAAGTCATTTGAAGTTGATTTTTCTTTGTATACTTTTATTAAGGGATTTACCAAAAACCTTGCCTGCAAAGTAGACAAACTTCGGGCGTTGACTATTTCCCGTTTGACATTCGGATACTTTAGTTAGAATAAATGTAACCTAATGCCTGAAAAAAGTTATCCACTGTAATTCTTGTATAATGTTCTTTTGATTTAAACATATTCTGCTTTGTCTGACATACTTTTACCTGCAAATGTATTATTATTACTGTGAACCAGAGAACTGTAACATCGGCTTTTCAATTCTACTCAAGTAGTACTGGCTGCATAGTAAGAAAAAATGATTAATCAACATAGTGTCTACACAATTATTGTCATTTTATGGCAGCCAGTGCAACTAACTTAGTTTTCCTGGACTTTTTTTCATAACAAGTACACATCTCTTCCCAAAGACTGTGAAAACTCTTAAATATAACTGTATAGTTGCATGCAAATAAAAATGAAGAAAATTGGCACTATTGTCAGTTAAATTGACTCGAGTCCATGAATACATCAGTTCTGTTTTTGACCGATTGCTTGTTAGGAGCATTTTAAACTAGATCTACTGTAAATGAACTGTATCTGTATAAATATTTTTACTCAAATATCAATAATTATTTGTTTCAGTCATTGCCATACATTTCCTTATACTTAGGGCTGGCATGTTAAGGTGATGGCTATTGTTAATGTAACCCACCCAACCACTAGGTTTATTGTACTCATAAGAACAGATTAATAATTTTGATATTTACATCCGCTCAGTCTAAGTAACAATTGTTTGGATGGCTAAGTTAGTAATTTTATAGGATTGGAATATTATTTTACTTTTATGTAGATGGAACTTTTACTTTGACTTCAGGTAACAGGAAGTTAAATGGGATCCTTCTTAGCACAATTCAGTGGCACTGTGGCTGTCATAGCACACCATCAGTTTGAATTGCTATTAATATTTTACTGAAACAATTTGTGGATTCTATACCATAGGTTTACTTAAGACTAAAATTACAGAATATATTTATTTGGGCTGACAAACAAATAAGAATTGCATGTTCTCACATACTGTTTAGTGTTTACAGAGGAACAATATACATGTACACCTTTAGATTATTCATAGTATAAAAAGGGTTCATTAGGATGTCAGGTCTTAGAGTTAAAGTTGAGTCTGTAAAGGTCATGGACAAAATCATTCCTAGTTCATACATTAGTTTTTTGGTAAATACAAGCTGAAATAAGTCTTATCCATGCCCCACATGAACTATAAGTTTAGACCTGAATTCAACCTGCCTTAAATTCTGTGGGTAGATGGTCTGGTATCTGTCAATCAACAGTGTATATTGAAATGAATGATCAAATTAAAATCTAGTTAGAGTATTAATCCTAATGAGCTTCAATATGATATTATAAAAAAAAATCTGGCTAATTATGTTGAGCAAGAAATTGTTCAGAGAGTAAAGTGATTTCTGTTATACAATACATTCAATCCTCAAGCCGCCCGGCTAGCTCAGTCTGTAGCGCACTGGTCTACTGATCGAGGGTGGAGGGTTCAATTTCTGGGAGGTGGGTTCGATTTCCGGGCGGGACATACTTCCTTGAGTTTGGTCATCAAATAATTTCTCCCTCCTACCACTGATTCTAAATCATGTAGGGCAGTAGTCAGTCACTGGCGAAAGTATGCGCTCAGTAGTTGGTTAACAGCTAAATTCATAGATTTAGCCTTCCCAGGAACAGTGAGTTGGTGGGCTGACCGCCGTGATATAACCTATATAATGTGTTGCTACGGCTTTCAACCCAACAAACAAACATTCAATACTCAAATAATATGATCAATGCTTGTTCATCTAACTTAACTATATTTATGGAAGTCCAAATAAATATTAACACATCCTCTGTACCATCGGTGACTTAGCAAATATATACTCTTACTGAGACTTGAACTCAGAACTCCACATGACTTAAGATAAATCTCAAGTATGAGGTGTTTTACATTAAACTAAAAGAGTGTCATATCGCTGGTCGTTGATGTTTGAGGAAAAACATGTTTATTTATCAACAATGGAAAAAATGATGATGAAAGTTGAATCCAAATAAATGTCGAACACATCCTCAGTACCATCGGTGACATAGCAAATATATACTCTTACCGAGACTTGAACTCGGAACTCCTCATTACTAAAGATAAATCTCAAGTATGAGGTGTTTTATATTAAACTAAAAGAGTGTCATACTGCTAGTCTTTGATGTTTGAGGAGAACAAAGAATTCAATGAAACTTTAATTGGAAAATCAAAGAATTCAATACAATTTTGATTGGGTACATACAATTATTATATCTATTTATAATTATCTATTCATAATTATAAAAATAGACATCGTGGTTCACTCCTTGTTTATCCAGACTTGTGACTGGCTTACATGATGCTAGTACATCATGTAAGGTCAAGTTACCCACGTTAAGCAGTAGTCGATGCAACTTGGGGTGGGCGAGTCGAACCGTGAGATCACGGCTCGTTCTCTTGAGCTGCATCGGTTTGGCACATGCACAGATACACTACTCATAATGCCGATAACACTATGAATAATGCACCTGATATGCAATACCTGTCTGTGGTTTGCGGGCAACAAATTCACAGACCTCCATAGAGAGCGCTGCGACCATTTCCGGAACCCGTGGTCTGATCTCAATACAGAGTGGTAAGCATTTTACACATGTCAAACTAAAACTAAGAGGCGTTATATAGTTTGGGGATGCAGTTCGGTCAAATTACAAAAATTTAAATCTTAAAATTATTTAAACTTAAACTTAACTGTTAAAATTTAAATGAATTAAATCAAACCTAACCATAATATTTTTAAATGAATCAAATCAAACTTAACCATAAAAATTTAAATGAATTAAATCAAACCTAACCATAAAATGTAACATGAATTTATCTTACAATTAAAATGGAAAATGAAATTAATGAACTCAAACTAAACTTACAAATAATTGTAGTTCAAAATTTAAAATATTAATATGAAAAATACAAGCAAGAAATATCTATAAGTTTGTGGAATACAGTTACAAAAATTTAACTTGAAATAAATTACTACTAAAACTAGCCATAAAATATTTAATGAATTAAATTTATTTATTTATTTATTTAATAATTACTACAGCAAAAACGTTTTAAACAAAAAAAAGCAAAATCATATAATACATCAGAACATAAACAATGAAGTACAGTGCCACCAATCATAATCTTTACACCAGTAAAAATCTATAAGTAAAAATATATTCCCTTTTATTTCGAATGTTACAATAAAATTATAATGATTTCAAAAACAAAATTGAAATATTAATTAATTAAATAAATGGTAACCAGCTATTTTAGTGTAAATATTTTGATTATGGCACTGTATTTATGGCCTCCCTTCTCACCTTTTAGCCATTTGGAACTCCTCAGCCACTCACAACAAATGAACAATTATTTATTTAATGATTGGTTGAAGTGTTCCAAATGACTGATAGCCATACCATCACACCTTTCTACTTTAATATACAACATATTGAACATGTTCTTTTTATATAGAGCTACCATTTGTATTGTAAAAAATAAGAGTGGAAATAAGAATTTCATTAATCAGGAAATAAGTACTCAAAACCTAACCGTAATAATCTAAATGTATTAAAAAGAGCTCAGTCAAAATGATTTAACGTGAACGGCATTGCAGGAATATTTTGCCACATGATTTATAAAAATACAAAAAAATAAAGGTGCAAATATTTACTAAAAGATGCCTATTTGATAAAAAAAAACTTAAATGAAATATATTCAGAGCAAATGAATTTAAGAAAACTTTAATCAGAAAATTTAATGAAACTGTCCTATACTTTATAATTACATTATTGAAAATACAATGCACTCTTATGGTAGTAAATGAAAGACTAACAAAAACACAGAACAATGCATAAAGAATCAAAACATTTGTCAAGTTTGAAACAAGATCTTTTTTTATTTCAACTTATGAGTCAGAAAACCATGTGGTTATATTTCCTGAGCTCATTGGGTGAAATAAAGGTTGACCTTATACTAACATTGATATTCTCAAATATAAACACACATGGCACTATTGTCTAATAGTCCTAAAGATAAACACACAAGGCACTAATGTCTGATAGTCTTAAAGATGAACACACTTGGCACTGATGTCTGTAGTCTTAAAGATAAACACACTTGGCTCTGATGTCTGAACACACTTGGCACTGATGTCTGATAGTCTCAAAGATAAACACACTTGGCACTAATGTCTGATAGTCTTAAAATGAACACCAATTGACAAGTATGTACAGGAAATGCAGTGTTTCAGCTCTGGTTAAACATAGATGATGCCTAAAATAATGAAAACCTAGCTAGTTAATATAAAGCAAATTAAACATATATCAAAATAAAAGTGTTATATCTGATAAAAACTTCATCTGGACCAGTCCCCCTCCAGCCTAAATACTAACAGCAAACTTAAAAAAAAAACTCATACCAATAGAACACAGACAAATGGACATGAAATGAATTTAAGCATTCTAAGTCAAAACTAGCAGATAGTAAATTACCCATACATGTTGAAAAGAAACTTGCTTGAAAAAACTTGACCTGGAAAGAAGTCCCTCATGAATAAGTCCCATTCCAAACATTTTCAAGAAGAAATGTTTTGACAGATTAATCAGTCATCACAAGTTGGAATGTCCTAATATAAACAGGGTCCTTGCTTATACTAAGATATCCCTACTAGGAGGGTCAAGACTTAAACTTAGTTTTCTCCAGTCAGGCCAAGCATTACCTCACAAGACAAAAAGATGTAACCCGAAAATCCCGATTCGATAAAAATACAAATTTAATCCCAATCAGTCCAAAATGCTTAACAAGTAAAAGTTTTGAAAATCATCCGAGTATATCAACTTTGTTAAAACAGAGCTTAAGTAAGTACTACATTTCCTTTTCTTATATTTTTTAGATAACAATCAAAATAAAGCAATATACACATTAAATATATCACAGCAGTTCAGTGTCATCCACTATAACCATAACATGTCAATAATTGTTTTTACTTTTTTACTAATACATAAAGAGATTAAAGAAGACCGCATCAGACATAAATGCATTCCCTTTCAACTGTTACAATAAATAATAAACTTTTATCATTATTCTTTCAGTAAATACATTTGAAATAGAATTCAATTTAATTAGTGAAAAATCCCAGCTATTTTAGTTTTAAGATTATTTTGGATGACACTTACATATGGCCTCCAACCTCCCCTGTTAGCCATTCAGAACCCCTCGGCCTTTCACTATGAATAATTATTATTCATTCAATGAATGGTCGAGGTGTTCTGAATGTGCTGATAGCCATACCAATCACCACCTTCTGCTTTAATTTACAACATATTAAACATTTTACTCTTAATATTTAACATTTTTTTATTTATATTAAACATTTAATTTTAAAACTTAATGTAATGACATTTTAAGAAATTTTTGTCTCCTGTTCATACTAAATCAAGGTTTAAACTTTAGAATATTAACTATGAAAAATTGCTAACTAATAAGACTTAAACTTTGAGATTCCTCTATTCAGACCAAGCATAACCTAACAAGACAAATTCATACCAGTAACGACCCAAACCCAAATTCAATTTTAAACTCTATCTCTTAAAGCCTAACTCGCAAAACAAATTTACACCACCCAAACCCAAATTCAATTTTAAACTCTACCTCTTAAAGCCTAACTCACAAGACAAATTTACACCACCCAAACCCAAATTCAATTTTAAACTCTACCTCTTAAAGCCTAACTCGCAAGACAAATTTATACCACCCAAACCCAAATTCAATTTTAAACTCTACCTCTTAAAGCCTAACTCACAAGACAAATTTATACCACCCAAACCCAAATTCAATTTTAAACTCTACCTCTAAAAGCCTAACTCACAAGACAAATTTATACCACCCAAACCCAAATTCAATTTTAAACTCTACCTCTTAAAGACTAACTCGCAAGACAAATTTATACTACCCAAACCCAAATTCAATTTTAAACTCTACCTCTAAATGTCTAACTCACAAGACAAATTTATACCACCCAAACCCAAATTCAATTTTAAACTCTATCTCTTAAAGCCTAACTCGCAAAACAAATTTACACCACCCAAACCCAAATTCAATTTTTAACTGTACCTCTTAAAGCCTAACTCACAAGACAAATTTACACCACCCAAACCCAAATTCAATTTTAAACTCTACCTCTAAAAGCCTAACTCACAAAACAAATTTACACCACCCAAACCCAAATTCAATTTTAAACTCTACCCCTTAATTCCTAACTCACAAGACAAATTTACACCACCCAAACCCAAATTCAATTTTAAACTCTACCCCTTAAATCCTAACTCGCAAGACAAATTTATACCAACCAAACCCAAATTCAATTTTAAACTCTACCCCTTAAATCCTAACTCGCAAGACAAATTTATACCAACCAAACCCAAATTCAATTTTAAACTCTACCTCTAAATGTCTAACTCATAAGACAAAATTATACCACCCAAACCCAAATTCAAATTCTACCTCTAAATGACAGTTCTCCTATCAAACCCAAAGTATTACTGCAAAAATTAATGAAGTCAAACCACAGAACAGAAAACGGTCATGAAATGAATTATGCAAAACTGATAGCAAATTAGTCATACATGTAAAAAGGAGCCAGGCTTGATTAAAGCTTGACCTGAAAAGAAGTCACCCATGATAAAGTCCCGATCCAAACTTTTTCTACAAGAAAAGTTTTGACTGAGAAATCAGTCATCACAAGTTAGGATGTCTTAATATAAACAGGGTCCTTGCTTATACTAAGATTTCCCTACTAGGAGGTCAAGACACACTTTGAGATTCCTCTATTCAGACCAAGCATATCCTCACAAGACAAATTTATACCACCTAAATCCAAATTCAATTTTAAATTCCACCTCTAAAAGCCTAACTCGGACAAATTAATACCACCCAAACCCAAATTCAATTTTAAACTTTACCTCTAAAAGCCTAACTCGCAAGACAAATTTATACCACCCAAACCCAAATTCAATTTTAAACTCTACCTCTAAAAGCTTAACTCATAAGACAAATTAATACCACCCAAACCCAAATTCAATTTTAAACTCTACCTCTAAAAGCCTAACTCACAAGACAAATTTATACAACCTAAACCCAAATTCAATTTTAAACTCTACCACTAAAAGCTTAACTCACAATACAAATTTATACCACCCAAACCCAAATTCAGTTTTAAACCCTACTTAAAAGGAGCGGCCAGAACAATTCCAGGTGTTTCTACGGGGGCTGAGTCAACAAGTTTGTGCAATGCCGTTTACTTATTTAACTATAAAAATGAATTACAAATAGATTTTAACTAAGTGTAACTAAGTAATCTCTAAATAATTAGGTGCGTTTACTAGGATCTAACATTAACCAGTTAAATATATCTAAAAGCATCATAACACATAAAAAAGAAAACGTCTCTTATGGAAATAAATTTATGTTTTTAATACAATGAGGAAAGATGTTTACTATATGTTAACATATTTACTAGTGAGCAATGGGTTGTACAGCGACAGAGACAAAAATTAACAAAACAGAGGGTCATATACTCCAAGCTTGGTAAAATACATAAAAGCAGATCTTATCATAACTTGGACACTTTCAAAGATAAATACACTTTCCTCTAATTTCTGATAGTCCTAAATTTAAACACATGTGGCAATAAAGTCTAACAGTCCTAAAGATTTACACATCTCAATATTGTCTTATACTCTCTAAGATAAACACACTTGTCAATAATGTCTGATATTCTAAAAGATGAACACAATGGCACTATTTGTCCGACAGTCTTAATGATTGAAACACAAGTTGACATGTATGATAGGGAAATAAAGTGTTTCAGCCCAAGTTAAACATACATAATACATAGAAAATGAAAATCTAACAAGTAAAATTTAAAAAAATTAATAATATATCAAAATAAAATTCTGGGATTAAAAAATACTTGCTAGAACAGTTCCCCTATCAAACCCTAAGTATTACCGCAAACATTAAGAAAGTCAAATTACAGAACAGAAAATGGTCATGAAATGAATTATGCAAAACTGATAGCAAATTAGTCATACATGTAAAAAGGAGCCAGGCTTAATTAAAGCTTGACCTGAAAAGAAGTCACTCATTATAAAGTCCCGATCCAAACTTTTTCTACAAGAAAAGTTTTGACTGAGAAATCAGTCATCACAAGTTAGGATGTCTTAATATAAACAGGGTCCTTGCTTATACTAAGATTTCCCAACTAGGAGGTCAAGACAAACTTTAAGATTCCTCTATTCAGACCAAGCATAACCTCACAAGACAAATTCATACCACCTAAACCCAAATTCAATTTTAAACTCTACCTCTAAAAGCCTAACTCACGAGACAAATTTATACCACCCAAACCCAAATTCAATTTTAAACTCTACCTCTAAAAGCCTAACTCACAAGACAAATTTATACCACCCAAACCCAAATTCAATTTTAAACTCTACCTCTAAAAGCCTAACTCACAAGACAAATTTATACTACCCAAACCCAAATTCAATTTTAAACTCTACCTCTAAAAGCCTAACTCACAAGACAAATTTATACCACCCAGACCCAAATTCAATTTTAAACTCTACCTCTAAAAGCCTAACTCACAAGACAAATTTATACTACCCAAACCCAAATTCAATTTTAAACTCTACCTCTAAAAGCCTAACTCACATGACAAATTTATACCACCCAAACCCAAATTCCACTTTAAACTCTACCTCTAAAAGCCTAACTCACAAGACAAATTTATACAACCCAAACCCAAATTCAATTTTAAACTCTACCTCTAAAAGCCAGAAAAAATGCTAAACAAAATATATATATTGAAAATCAGCTGTGTAAATCTAAACTGTTTAAACAGAGCTTAATCACTTCATTTCCATTTCAAACATGTGAACAGGTGTAAAATTAACACATAACCTAAGGACAATGAATTCAACACATAACACACAATCAAGGTCAGCTCCACACAACTGTCACTATTCTGAGAATGAATACAGTTCCAGGTATGCACATGTTGCAGTGGAAAATACCAGCAAGTCTCTCAATTTAACCATTCCATTTTCATCTATCTACAGTTAATGTTGAGGCTTGTAACTGGAGTCTGAAAAGAAAGTTTCAAACCTAAGCTCTGTTCCAAAAATTGGAAAATACAATGAGATATGAATATCTAGCTTGTCAAGATAAAGTAGTTAATGTTCAAAATCAAATCTTACAATGAAACTTAACAATACAAAAGCTTTAGTTATGACTGTATACAAGCTAGACCATAGGATTACTGTAGAAAATCTAATAATGAAATTTCTAATTACACAAAACTGATATGGTACCTCAGAACTAAAGCCAGACATAAGCAAATCAACAATCCAACAAAGCAGGGTCAGATCACAAACATAAGTCCCAACATCACAATTCTACAGAAATGGATTTACAGTTTCACATTAATCACTTGCCAATTCACTTGGATATTTGAACAAAGGCGCCTTTTGCTCTCGGATCCAAATATCATGGCGCATGAAAAAAGGTTAACTGGTCGAGATCTTAGTTTTTGTGACATTCCCCACCAAGCATAGATTTGTTCAAGCGAGTTGTAAACAATTGATGAAGATAGGCAAGTGGTTCCAAACACTCATTTTAGTTAATAGATAATCAATTGATATGTTTTCTAGGTGAAAATAGAAAGATCTAATTGAAATAACAATACTCTCCTTGGCTCATTGTAGCTCTGTATGTGCTCGATAGTGAAGTCAACCATAATCTACCCAATCTCAACATTCAACAGAACATACCAGTATGAAAAAACCATTTCTATTTGGCATCATTTCCATATTATGTTCTTCTACCACCTCATAACACTACATTGAAACCATGAATACAGTGTAAGGCTGAAATTTAATACAAGTTGACAGACTGTCCAAACTTGAAATGGTGACCAAAATAGTTCGTGAAACAGAGCAAAATCTAATACTTGCAACTGCTCACTTACAGTGAAATCTGCTGTCCAGACAGGGGTGCAATGACAGCTTCAAGCTAACGACAAGCCTAACAGCTGCAGAGATATGGAAGAACCATCATCTCTATAACTTCACACCATGGATATGAAAGTCTCCTGGCATGCAGTTGGTTCTCGATGTTTGTAGTAACCAGACCATACTGTCTGTATATCCGTGCAAATTAAGACATGTGCAACTGGATACAAACAACGAAAATTGCTGTCTATAGAGAGAGGAATGCAATGACAGCTTCAAGCTAACGACAAGCCTAACAGCTGCAGAGATATGGAATCAAACCACCATCTCATGACCTCACACCAAGAATATGTATCAGTTTCCTGGCATAAAGATGACTCAATCTAGATGTTTGTAGTAACCAGACCATACTGTCTGTAAATCTGTGCAAATAATACATGTGCAACTGAATACAAACAAGGAAAATTGCTGTCTATAGAGAGAGGAATGCAATGACAGCTTCAAGCTAACGACAAGCCTAACAGCTGCAGAGATATGGAATCAAACCACCATCTCATGACCTCACACCAAGAATATGTATCAGTTTCCTGGCATAAAGATGACTCAATCTAGATGTTTGTAGTAACAGGACCATATTGTCTGTATATCCGTGCAAAAAAACACATGTGCAACTGGATACAAACAATGAAAATTGCTGTCTATAGAGAGAGGAATGCAATGACAGCTTCAAGCTAACGACAAGCCTAACAGCTGCAGAGATATGGAATCAAACCACCATCTCATGACCTCACACCAAGAATATGTATGACTCAATCTAGATGTTTGTAGTAACAGGACCATATTGTCTGTATATCCGTGCAAAAAAACACATGTGCAACTGGATACAAACAATGAAAATTGCTGTCTATAGAGAGGAATGCAATGACAGCTTCAAGCTAACGACAAGCCTAACAGCTGCAGAGATATGGAATCAAACCACCATCTCATGACCTCACACCAAGAATATGTATCAGTTTCCTGGCATAAAGATGACTCGATCAAGATGTTTGTAGTAACAGGACCATATTGTCTGTATATCCATGCAAAAAAACACATGTGCAACTGGATACAAACAATGAAAATTGCTGTCTATAGAGAGGAATGCAATGACAGCTTCAAGCTAACGACAAGCCTAACAGCTGCAGAGATATGGAATCAAACCACCATCTCATGACCTCACACCAAGAATATGTATCAGTTTCCTGGCATAAAGATGACTCAATCTAGATGTTTGTAGGAACCAGACCATACTGTCTGTAAATCTGTGCAAATTAAGACATGTGCAACTGGATACAAACAAGGAAAATTGCTGTCTATAGAGAGAGGAATGCAATGACAGCTTCAAGCTAACGACAAGCCTAAGAGCTGCAGAGATACGGAAACAAACCGCCATCTCATGACCTCACACCAAGAATATGTATCAGTTTCCTGGCATGAAGATGACTCGATCAAGATGTTTGTTGTAACCTGACCATTATGTCTGTAAATCCGTGCAAATAATACATGTGCAACTGGATACAAACAAGGAAAATTGCTGTCTATAGAGAGAGGAATGCAATGACAGCTTCAAGCTAACGACAAGCCTAACAGCTGCAGAGATATGGAATCAAACCACCATCTCATGACCTCACACCAAGAATATGTATCAGTTTCCTGGCATGAAGATGACTCGATCTAGATGTTTGTAGTAACAGGACCATATTGTCTGTATATCCGTGCAAAAAAACACATGTGCAACTGGATACAAACAATGAAAATTGCTGTCTATAGAGAGAGGAATGCAATGACAGCTTCAAGCTAACGACAAGCCTAACAGCTGCAGAGATATGGAATCAAACCACCATCTCATGACCTCACACCAAGAATATGCATCAGTTTCCTGGCATGAAGATGACTCAATCTAGATGTTTGTAGTAACAGGACCATATTGTCTGTATATCCGTGCAAAAAAACACATGTGCAACTGGATACAAACAAGGAAAATTGCTGTCTATAGAGAGAGGAATGCAATGACAACTTCAAGCTAACGACAAGCCTAACAGCTGCAGAGATATGGAATCAAACCACCATCTCATGACCTCACACCAAGAATATGTATCAGTTTCCTGGCATGAAGATGACTCGATCTAGATGTTTGTAGGAACCAGACCATACTGTCTGTAAATCTGTGCAAATTAAGACATGTGCAACTGGATACAAACAAGGAAAATTGCTGTCTATAGAGAGAGGAATGCAATGACAGCTTCAAGCTAACGACAAGCCTAACAGCTGCAGAGATATGGAAACACACCACCATCTCTATTCTTTCACGCTGGGGATAAGTTACAGTTCCTAGGCATAAAGATTGTTCTAGATGTAGTACATTGTACAAACAATGTGAAAAAGATTTTTTCTATGGATAATAATTTGTTATATTACCTATTTGACTAATAATGTTTATTCTACACTAGCTCAACATTCCAAGTAACATACCAATGTTACAATAACCATTTCTATTCATTATCTTTCCATATTTTTGACCAATCATATTTATTCTACCACATCTTATCATTCCAATAAACATACCAATTTAGACAAAACCATTTCTATTCATCATCATTTCCATATCTTCTTCCTAAAGACCTAATAATACTACATAGAAACCATGCATACAGTATAACAAAGAATTACAAGTTGACAGACTGTCCAAACTTGTGATTATGACCAGTATAATGGTGACCAACATAGTCTGTGAAACAGAGCAAAATCTAATACTTGCAACTGTTCATGAAGAAAATTGCTGTCTGTAGAAGGATGCAATGACAGCTACAAGCTAACGACAAGCCTAAAAGCTGCAGAGAATGGTAACACACCATTATCCCTTCACCATCACATGCAGAATAAGTAAGTTTCCTTGCATGAAGATGGTTCTAGATGTATATAGTAACCTGGCCATATTGTTTGTAAATCCATGCAAAAACATATGTGCAACTGGATACAAACTATACAAATGCTGTCTGTAGTTAAAGGCAATGACAGCTATATGTATAAAGATGGCTCTATGAAAAAAGGGACCTACACATAAATTGTCTGTAAAACAGTGCCAAATAATACATGTGCAACTGAATACAAACTATACAATACTGTCTGAAGACAGGTGCAATAACAGTAATGTATATAAATGGTTCTACATGTATGTACAGTAAAACTTGGATATAACATACTTGATGGAAATGTAGAAAAAAGGTATGTTAAAACCGAGGTATGTTATATCGATATAACATACTAAATATGGTATATATAAGGATGAAAAACGGGCCAGACAAAGTGCAAGAAAAAATGGTATGTTTTAACTGAGTGTATGTTCTAACCAAGTATGTAATATCAGAGTTTTACTGTAGTAAATTAACATAATTGATCCATCAAAGATCGTACATAAAATTCATTCATCAACAATCATACACACAACCATACATCAACAATCATATACACAATTCATTCATCAACAAACAAATACACAATCCATACATCAACAATCATACACACAATTCATTCATCAACAAACATACACACAATCCATACATCAACAATCATACACACAATTCATTCATCAACAAACATACACACAATCCATGCATCAACAATCATACACACAATTCATTCATCAACAAACATACACACAATCCATACATCAACAAACATACACACAATTCATTCATCAACAAACACACACAATCCATTCATCAACAAACATACACACAATTCATTCATCAACAAACATACACACAATCCATTCATCAACAAACATACACACAATCCATACATCAACAAACATACACACAATTCATTCATCAACAAACATACACACAATCCATTCATCAACAAACATACACACAATTCATTCATCAACAAACATACACACAATCCATTCATCAACAAACATACACACAATTCATTCATCAACAAACATACACACAATCCATTCATCAACAAACATACACACAATTCATTCATCAACAAACATACACACAATCCATTCATCAACAAACATACACACAATCCATACATCAACAAACATACACACAATTCATTCATCAACAAACACACACACAATTCATTCATCAACAAACATACACACAATTCATTCATCAACAAACACACACAATCCATACATCAACAAACATACACACAATTCATTCATCAACAAACATACACACAATTCATTCATCAACAAACACACACAATCCATTCATCAACAAACACACACACAATTCATTCATCAACAAACATACACACAATCCATTCATCAACAAACATACAAACAATCCATACATCCAAAACCTGACCAAGTCCCGATTGACCAAATAAGGGGTAATGAGAGGATACAATAAACTGAACAAAAAAGGGGTAATGAGAGGATACAATTAACTGACCAAAAAGGGGTAATGAGAGGATAAAATAAATATGCAAGAAATTTTAAGGAAGATACACTAGCTGAACATACATGTTAAGCAAGACCAGAATTGCATGCATTTTAAGCTCTAACATATATAGTTAAATAATCATTTGTGCTTATATTGGCCCAGCTTGGAGATTTCTAACACTGGAGAGAAAAAGATAAAAAAAAAACTGGAAGAATAATCATGAATTTTACAAAATCATCTCAAATTAAAACATATGAATATGAATAGGACCCTTATCCATAATCAGATATTCCAAAAAGGATGATTTGACTAACTAGGTCAATTATTAATACAAGCCAAATAATATTATCACCTTGCTAGGCTAACACAAACTCAAATAAGCAATTTAATAAATAAATGTTTTATCTCAAAATACAATTAAATTCATGCCTTATTCAGCATCCATGATTCAGAAAGTGTATCAACCCTAATTTAACTTAACATATCTATAATACAGCATTTCATACAAAATGTAACCAGAGCATCTGTAACCACGATCCTAGACTAATCTTAGATATAACCAGTAATCAATAACATTATCAATCTTACAGTACCAATAACCATAAAAATCTAATATTATACTCAATCAAGGTACTCGGAAAGAGCTACCATACTCCGGGCATCAGGACACCTCACATGGGTCAACTGCAATGCCCACCAAACCTGAAAGGGATCAGTACAATGAAGACCAAGGGTAACATCAACTGGACCATCACAAACCTCATCATCAACAGAACCAACACCATCACCCTCACAAACAGAAACATCCTCACACACACTAACATCAGCCTCACAAACAGGAACATCCCCACACACACCAACATCATCCTCACAGGCAGAAACATCCTCACACAAAGAAACAACGGGCAGGGGAACAGCAGGAGCAGGAACAACAAAAACAACCTCCCTGACGGGTACCACAGCATCCGTCCACACACGACCCTCACGCAAAGGAACAACGGGCAGGGGAACAGCAGGAGCAGCAACAAAAACAACCTCCCTCAAAGGCACCAGAACATCCGTCCACACACGACCACGATCCTCACACAAAGGAACAACACATCCCTCCACAAGACTCTCACCAACACATCCCTCCACAAGACTCTCACCAACACATCCCTCCACAAGACTCTCACCAACACATCCCTCCACAAGACTCTCACCAACACATCCCTCCACCTCACTCAAGACACAAGCAACAGGTACCTCATACTCACAAGCAGAAGCATCTACAACCACATCCACAACACTATCCACACAAGATCCATCACCATGTACCGTCACCACGTCTGTAATAGATTAATAAATACTAAATACTAATGATTTACAACTTAAGTCAACATTCACATCAGTAATCTTCAGAAAAAAAAACTGCTTAATAAATATTGCAGTATGTTTATAAAAGGGAATAAATAAAAATTCTTTTTTTCCAGGAATGACGAAGTATCAACTGTGTCAGATCCAAACAATTTACTTTAATACTTCCACTACAAAAAAAATTGTTGAATATACAGCATAATCAGAAATCATTAACTTCAAAAGTCACTTGGTGCATAACTAAAATATATCAGTGTTTTATGTTGATCATATTTAATGGTAAACATCGATTTATTTTAGTCATGCACTAAGACATACTCGCGTAAAGAAAAACGGCTAATGTATCATCAAAACTATGCTCAGA
Source organism: Mactra quadrangularis (assembly GCA_025267735.1). Taxonomy (NCBI): domain Eukaryota; kingdom Metazoa; phylum Mollusca; class Bivalvia; order Venerida; family Mactridae; genus Mactra; species Mactra quadrangularis. The sequence goes on from CM046295.1 coordinate 15,265,197, forward strand.
AAATAATAAATATTCATTCAAAAACCCTAACTTCAAACCATGATTACCATCAAATATATTGATCAATGTTCAGAGTTGAAGAATGCTAACATATTCAGACTAGCACAGGTTTAAATTCATCTAAAAATTGAAAGAAAATATCACAATTCAGACTTAAAACTAACACCAGCAGTCAGTAAGCACAACAATTTAAGAAAGTAAAGAAAAACAAATTATTTGAAATATTTGAACTTAAGATTTTCAACCAATAGAAAATCTTGTCCATAAATTCTAAGTTTAGAGGAAATAATTATGAAACAAATTTGTGTCAAAGTAATTTATTTAACCACAAATCATGCGGGTGATGATAATCAACATATTTTAAGTTAAGATTCTTTGAGAAATAAAGAAGTTCAAGAAAAAAAGTAAATGTCAAATTCAAGGGCAGATAATTCTAAAATATTACATTCAAAGTTTTGAACTTAGTCACATAAGATGTAGTTTGATAATGAGAAAATACATTTAAAGTTTGAACTTGATACCTTAAAAAAATAAAAGTTATACTAAAAATAGTTTATGGCACAAAAACTTAAATAATGCATTTATGTATGAAATGAAAATGTTAAATTATAATTAAATTAAATTTAAATATGAATGAAATAAAAAAAATCTTGGAATGATCATCACTATCAATAATTGTTAAAGGATGGCCTATCAAGATATATCAGTTTTCTCAGAAGCAATATCAATTAAATTATAATTAAATCTAATTTTAAAACTAACAAAATTAAAAAAAAATTGAAATGATCATCACTATCAATAATTGCGAAAGGATAACTTATCAAGATATATCAGTTAAATCAGAAGCAATATTAATTAAATTATAATTAAATTTAATTTCAAAACACACAAAAATAAAAAATTCTTGAAAAGATCATCACTATCAATAATTGCAAAAGGATAACCTTTCAAGATATATCAGTTTAATAAGAAGCAATGTTAATTTAATTATAATTAAATTTAATTTTAAAACAAAACAAAAATCAAAAAAAATCTTGAAATGATCATCACTATCAATAAATGCAAAAGGATAACTTATCAAGATATATCAGTTAAATCAGAAGCAATATTAATTAAATTATAATTAAATTTAATTTTAAAACCAACAAAAATAAAAAATTCTTGAAAAGATCATCACTATCAATAATTGCAAAAGGATAACCTTTCAAGATATATCAGTTTAATAAGAAGCAATGTTAATTTAATTATAATTAAATTTAATTTTAAAACAAAACAAAAATCAAAAAAAATCTTGAAATGATCATCACTATCAATAAATGCAAAAGGATAACTTATCAAGATATATCAGTTAAATCAGAAGCAATATTAATTAAATTATAATTAAATTTAATTTCAAAACACACAAAAATAAAAAATTCTTGAAAAGATCATCACTATCAATAATTGCAAAAGGATAACCTTTCAAGATATATCAGTTTAATAAGAAGCAATGTTAATTTAATTATAATTAAATTTAATTTTAAAACAAAACAAAAATCAAAAAAAATCTTGAAATGATCATCACTATCAATAAATGCAAAAGGATAACTTATCAAGAAATATCAGTTTAATCAAAATATTAATTGAATTATAATTAAATTTAATTTTTAAACAAAACAAAAATCAAAAAATAATCTTGAAATGATCATCACTATCAATAACCTATCAAGATATATCAGTTTAATCAGAAGCAATATCAATTAAATTCAATTTTAAAACGAACGAACATAAAAAATTCAAGAATCATCACTATCAATAATTGCAAAAGAATAACCTATCAAGATATATATCAGTCAAACCTGAACAATTTTTTAACAATTTAAGTAATTTCAAACATAACAATGCCATGCAGGAGATTTAAAATAAAATTAAAATTATGTAAGTAGACAAACCTAACTAAATTGTTTGCTTCAATGTAAGAATGGACAAGAGTAATACATGTATATCTTTAACAATTGCCACAGTCAATAATATCTAAGGGGGGACGCTAACCTAATTAGATATGAGCTGTTCTGATTAGTCAAGATTAAAATTTTAGCCAAATACTAAGAATAACACTGGATACATGTAAATAACTAATACGATACTCACTATCCAAAATAACTAAAGGCTAACCTATTTTATAACTGCATTAATTAGTTCTTGTCATTCTTAAAATCAATTAAAATAAAAAATGAATCAGACTCCAACACAGTAAACCACTAAGCGTGAGTCAAACATGTTCATTAACTCTATCAAAGTTCACTATATAATGTCGATGTACTGTTTAACACCAACAAGCTATAAACTTAAACATTCAATGTAAATCATTTGAATCTGAAATCTTAACATTTTATATCTAAACAATTTAATAAATAACACAATCCATAATTGCAGAAGTTAAATAAAGTATGATCAGGTTTGAATTTTGTCGACAATGAAATGAAAGCAAAGACACAGAATCCTCAAATCAACTAGTGAGAGCAAGTGTACCTAACAAATGTTACAATCATTGCCCATAAGCACAAAGGGCTAACCAATATACATACTGTTGTTATGTCTACCCATGAGTTTAATCAGTTCATACTAAAAAGAAAAAGTACCTGCAAATTAAACATCACAGTTTGAGTCAAACAAACATATTTGTATATATCATCATAAATTCTAAAAACATAATGTTTCAAGTATCAAGATGATGTTTAGCTTGAATAATTCTTTCAATAAATTCAGTTTAAAAAAGTGTTAAGTGAATATCCCGACTCAACAGTCTCAAAGCAATAAAAGGCTAATCAGAAACCTATTCAACTGTGCACAAGTAGAATTCTAATCTTTTTTTAAATTGTACACTACGCAAGATGAGTACAACAAATAAATATATCCATATTCATTTTGTTTACATCAATTGAAATAAATACAAGATTCACAAATCCCAACTCATCATTACAAGATTTGGAACAATAAACACAATTTAACAATCACAGTCCAAAATCAAATAAGGCTACCATATAACTACCTTTGCTAATCGGGATTACATTCAATTCCAGAAGAATGTGTTTATGAATTATAAATCCAAACTAAAATTTAAATACACAGTCCAAGTGTGACAAAATAAATTATAATCATTGTCCAAAATAGACTATATCCGGAATTCAAATAATTGGGTTTTTCCATGTAGGTACAAACGAACTTTTACTGTTACAATGAAAATACGTCTACAAAGAACAATAGAATTTAATCCATATTTCGTGATTTTTATCAATAATGTGTAACAAACTTTGTTTGTACCTACATCACACGGACGGAAAAACCCACAAATTTGAATTCCGAATTAAGTCTATTAAAACTGTTCAAACTTTCAACCACACGTCTCATGTAAATGACTAAGATAAAATGAGAATTGTCTATACAAGCATGAGATGTACCATTACACAGTGCAATGAACCAAAAAAAAACAATGCTAAGTTTAACCAAGAACCACTGATGTCTAAACCTCACCATATTTGGTCAATGTTACTTTCACTACACAGAAAAGCTATGAGTACACAGAACATAACAATGTTTTTACAACAATCTATCCTGCCCAGGTTTTCATAATTTCATACCAATCTTGACTTGTTAACTAAGTATGTTACAAAAACAAGAAATATTCTAGACCAAGTGTGTATTATCAATAAAAACATGCTTAGCATATGAGGCTATATTGTCCATTTTTTGTCAACTGTCAAAGTTTGAATAATTTCACCATTACTGATTGCTTTGTTTTTGTACTAGCCGTTTAATTGTTATTAAAATATCTTGATTAAAACATATCATACGGCATAAGCAGCTTTGCTCGATCATAAAACACACTTTCGAAAAATCATGGATGTATTACAACAAAATTTTTAACAAACTCATTCACAGTACGAACAATAAAAACAAATGAATCCTAAGTATTGGTTCAAGAGAATGTTAACTATAGTCCTATTTTATCCGGTGAGCCGTGACTGCACTTTTGTATTTATAGATTTTTGGAATATTCCAAATTTGATCTAAGTGACTCAATAGTCGTGGCGGTAAGACATTTGAATTGATAGACATTGCTTTTGCTACCCTGTGTTCGAATCCTGCTTAGTATCCTTAATTCTTTTTTAATTATTTTTATTTTTTTTTATTTTTTGCAAACATGGAAATGTACAACTCAAAATCTCTGTGCAGCACAAAGCCAAATGTATATAAAATAGAATATATATGCATATTTGCCCGAGTTTGTGCTTAGTTATTACTTTGATGTCATACACTTAACTGTCTCGACCACGTCTTATAGAAATGATTCTATGCACATGCATTTTATAAGAAAGAGAAGTGAAATGGGATGCATGTAACTTTGGCACATTTGTTCGATTGTATCCTAGTTTGATTTCTATTCAGCTCCTGCATTTGAAGCCAAATGTATTTATAATATAAATGTATTATATTATTTGGTACAATGCAAATTGCTGGATATAAAAATAAAGAACCAAGGAAATAAAACTAGTGATGGGAAACAGGCTGGAAATTATAATCGATCATTGGTTGGAATCGGTTACTGCTGTCTATGCGATTCTTCCGATTATAATCGGTTCCTAGTAAGTTTGCTTTGAATGAATGTTTCACTGCAAATCCTTATAAAGTTCATGTATTATATACTAGAAAATATAAAAAAACACTCCTTCTGTAGCGTAGTGCTATTTGTTGTTTTGTATCTGCTTTCTACTACTAAAATTACATGACACAAGTTCAATTAATTTTGTTTGCAAAATAACTGGGAATTACTTCATATTACACTAAAGAAAACACCACATTTTTTTAGGATGAGATTTTTTAAATAGACAATGGTATCACAAAATCAGCATCGACAGCTATACCGAAATAATCAAAGATATCTCTAAAAGTAGTTCTCTTGACTAGTACATTGTAGCTGCACTTAAACAAAACCTATCGCTGTTTAGTACAAGTCTGGCACAAATGACATGTATTTTAGTATTATTCATAACTTTTCAGACACCTGAAAACATGTTTTTGTCCACAAGTAGCATTACCTCCTTTTGTGCCGATGATCGATTCTGATAAAGTTTAATCGATTATCAGAATCGGGAGCCTACAACTAGTGATTAATCGATTATTTCCGATCATCGGTACAACACTAAATAAAACACATATAAATTTAACAAAATCAAATTATAGCACAACAATCATTATATGATACGGACAACTATACATGAATTTAATAATAGATTTAAAAATGTGGAGGCGGTGAGGTTCGAACCACTGCAGTAAAATTTATGCATTGGATATATGTTTCTGACATGTTACCGACTGCGCTATTTTGAACATTGATTTTGAATTATTATATCGTGCATATATACTTGAGATATTATAGTTTGTATTGATTTTAGTGTAGTAATTACTGGTTATACCTATCGTCATGGTTATGATTAGACTCATCAAACCTGTCACGGCTCACCGAATAAAATCAGACTATAATCATATAGTTATTAGTAAACAATATTAAACTTGCCCTCAATCAACTATCCAATCAGTTATCTGATAAACCAGTCAAAAGAACAAATCTAACATTAATTTGATTTTAATTAAAAAAATAATATGTTCATTAATTTGATCATAACATACTATTGTAATACATATGCATTGAGGGCAAATTCAACCAAAACTCAAAATATTGGGTTTTTACACATTCATTGATTATGTATAACAACTTTTTGTACACATTATGCCATGAAATCACAAATTAAAAATTAGCCAAATTATTTTTTCGAAATTCCAGCAATACAAATATTTTTTGTCTTAGTGGTAAAATTCAGTTGAAATATCAACTAACTCCAAAATCTCAAGTACAATAATTACAGTGACAGAACCAACAGAAAAGTTGTGAAACACTATTAACTATCAATGTCCTCTATTTAATATGTTATACACATTATGTCCAAAATCCAAGACAGAAAAAAGATAAAAGTATCCAGTTCACAACATAACATAAGAACATACAGAGCTTATTAACCTTCAAGATCAATGAAAGCCGATACACTATATATTTTGAGAGACAACAATACTGAAGATACCTTGAAAGTTAGAAATTTAATCATAATCCAAGCTTACAACCCCAAGCAGATTCAAAATATGAAGGGTATCTTAGGGTTTAAACATAGAGAATCAAATAATGCTGGAATGATTTGACAAGTTCATTTGTCGGGCATTATAATTTCACGCATGTGACATTTTATCTTTAATTTTTTTATCTAAACAGCATAAAACATATCAATTAATGAAAACTTGACGGACTAAATCAATACATTCCTTCTATCAAAGGGTTTAATAATTCTAAGTTTACACAATTGGTGTGACAATTTGAGAATTGTCGTACAGGATCTATACTTTCTCAATTACGGCTTGGGTTTGTGGACCTTGTCGCGAGACGAACTAGTTCGCGATATGGCAAAGCAATACACAGATCGATTCGCGAATCTTTGCTGCTTAATGCATGTTTAACTTGCCACAGTATACTTTAGCTTAATTTCCCTAATATATCCCCAATCTTAACACGAATATTAAAATCTATCAAAACTAGCCTACAGAACATTTTTAATTTTAATAGAAACTAGAAATGAATTGTTCTGTGTTCAAAATTTTGATTATGTCTATGATCCAGGGGTTTAAAATACAACTTGCCCTCTCACCATGGCGAGTGTTCCTACTTGTTTGGCCAGAGACGTAGATGGTACCTAATTCCTGTGTTTGGATGGTATTTAAAGATTGCTTAAAACTTGTCTGATCAGGCGAGTAGGATTTTCAAATCCAATAGGAGTTCAAATAAGAAAAAAAACATCAAAATACAATATTTTATCATTGACCGCTTTAAGTAAGATATATCATTCTAATATACCATTTTAATATCAAGAAGTGATATTGACTTATAATGTCACAAATTGCCATGTACTCGCGGGAGTCTATATTGTTTGTAAAATGTGTGTTGATATTTTTTTCACACTTAGTTGATGTTTGATAGCGTACAATATCAAAATGCTAAGTCAAAATGCATAACTATTAAGTCTAGTTAAATTTAATTGTATGTTAGAATGTATTCTTTAAACACGCTTGACCTAGGTCTTTAATTGATGTCTACAAGTTAAACAAACAATGAGCGCTTAAAAATGATATCCGCGATGGTAGAAATAAATTTTTAAAAGTTTAAACTTTTTAGAAAATATAACGATAAAGAGACGGGTGTCATTGACAATTATCTGTAAATTTAAACAAACCAAATCTTATTCTTGCCATCACCGACATCGTTCTCTTACAAATTCGTTATGTAATATCATAATAATATCAAGATAATAATAACGACTTTATTTAATGTGGATAACATATTTGGCTAAAACAAATTTTCTATATGGTCCACGATTAAGTATTACTTAAAATTAATATGATATATACTTTTCTAAAATTTGTCATTCAAGGACATCGTATTTTGATATTTTTTCATTATTTTTAAAACAGATGATAATCCTACTGGATATGAAAATCCTACTTGCCCGATCGGACAAGTTTTAAGCAATCTTTACTCACCCAACCGATAGGAACACTCGCCATGGCGAGCATGCGAGTTGATTTTAACAAATCAGCATTCATTATTTACTTTATTTTGAAGATAACCTTTTTGGATATATTTTCGCGGCAAGTGGTGTTAGTATGCACTTACATGCGTTCGAAATAATTCGGACCATAAGTTTGGTCAACCGATATAATTACTGAGGCAAATTTTCGTGAGTTAACCTATTCAATTAATTGTTGTTTGAAATGCATACAATATTCGCGAACCACCAGAACTTTTGTAAGGCGAATATTCGTGTCCCAATTTCAATCATGGTTCACAAACTCTTGAGAGCTCAGACATTCGTTAAAGCCCTATTCTCAACGCAGGGTCACGTTGAGATGACCTTTATGTCGACTAATCAATGCTTAGCTTTCTAGACGAAAACACTATTTATCACATTTTGGTATTCGAAATTTCTATTTTTAGACCAAGGTTTGCAAGCTAAATTAACAGCGGTACAATTCACAGTCTGCGATTGGATGGCTCATTTCAATAATAACAATTTCGTCATTAATATCATGATGAGAAAAGGTCACCTGAACGCAACCTTTGTTTGGAAAAGGCCAGATCTAAATAAGCGATTAGACGAGCGGAAAATCTTAGATTGGGTTTTAATCAGATTGATATACATCTATATATTTTTCATTCTCAGTTGACAAAATACACCCATTCTCCTATGATTAAGCGCTAAAATTGACTGCAGTTTGGGTTTTACGGCGCACTAACACAGAAAGGTCATATCGCACCGAAAGCTATCAATGATACTATAAATTCAAACGAAATTAATGAGGTAAAGCTATGTAATGATGGTACAGATTCAAAAAGTTCTTTTAGAGAGTTTACTTCAAAATGTTTGTCACAAATGTATTTAAGATCCTGGCAGTCAAGGAGAATGTGTTTTACATTGAAATGCTCGTCACATGGTATACATTTAGGTGCTTCCTCTCTTTTAGAGCGTTAGGGTAACAGACCAGGTGAAAGATTTACAAGATATAAGAGTATTTTTGGCAAACTGAATTGATTATGAAGAGTTTCGTACTATATTGATTGACTATTGATCTGAGGTTTCACTGTAGCGGACCACTTAATTTTAAGAGCGTTAGGGTACCGGACCAGGTGATAGATCGACAAGATATAAGAATATTTTTAGCAGACTGTATCAATTATGAAGAGTTTCGTACTATATTGACGGACTATAGATCTGAGGTTTCACTGTAGCGGACCACTTAATTTTAAGAGCATTAGAATTACGGACCAGGTTAGTGGACCGGGTAATTTTGAATTATTATTATACGATGACGCAATTTACCAACATTGAACAGATAAGCAATGTTGTAAACAACAGCACGAATAAAGATTCTAATTTATTTTTAATTGATGATAATTGATATTGTTGTTTGAAATTTATCGACTTTTGATCGTTTATTTGAGAAATGATTCATGGTCTGCCAGTTAATTAAAAAAACCAATTCAGATACGATACTTGGACAATTTAACAAAATCCATTTTTAGAACGAAGATCGAAAAATCTTTTTTGAGAAATGAAGTTGACCGTTCCTAATTCTGATCATTAAATCAATGATGAAATAGGCTTTATTTTGTTTATTTCAGATAAAGCATCAAATATTTTTATCAGCATAGTTCAAAATACGAGTAGCCCATCGGACTACATGCTCAAAATTTTAGGTAGTCCCCCAGACAATTAGACAGCCTTGGGCTATAGGACTAGCGTAAGCTGCGTAAGGATCGAGGCCTGCCTTACAGTCAAGGAGAACGTGTTTTACATTGAAATGCTCGTCACATGGTATACACTTAGGCGCTGCCTCTTTTTTTAGAAGGTATGAATGAGTTTATCTGGTATGACCAATTCTACATCACGTTATCACTATATTTGGTCTCGGCAATTTGAAAATATTATTGACAAAGATAAATCAAGGCTTGGCTTAATGTCATGTAACTTATTGAAAATAGCATAGTTCCACATTGTTTGCCATTTTGACTTAACCAATGATTTTATAGAACATTTGAAGTCACTGCTTGGTAATTTGACTACTAGTTCTTGGAAAGAAGACCGGTCACATCTCTTCCGAGGATAATTTAGAATTATTTCATCGAGTTGGATACCTTATATCTTTTCATTAACAATTTTTTTTACTTTTGGCTGGAACTTAAGTATTCGTTTATTTCATGACAATTGAATCATTTTATAATAAACATTAATGATAATTTGGTGTTTGTAATGCGACTGGCACCAGTGAATCTTACATTTCATGACTCACCATTAATGGTTGTCATATTGCCTCCGACGACCTATATTTTACTTAAGACAATTAGTTCCTGCTATTTAACTAATGGTTCGGGCAAGTTCAAGTATAATTGGCAGTCCATTTTAGCAACCTAATATTAAAATCAATGTAAAAACCTGCAACTTGCAGAAATTGTCAATAATGAATAACATGTTCAGAAAAGATATATTAATAGTATAAAATTGATATCCTTGAATTTAAAAACACAAAAAGGATGGGCAAAAATATCTATGACGACTAACTGGATACATAAGAAGAATGAAAAAACAGTTTAAGTTACTAGGAGTAGTGCAAATTGCAGTTCTGGCAGTTCCAGAGTCCCACCCTAAGACCCATTTACAACCCAGAAACCCCACATCAGAAACAGTTATGCTTGATGTTAAACACAAAATGTATATACATGTGATACAATACACAAACTTAAGTGACATGTTGAAAAGTACGATATACAAGACCGTCCTTAGAAACTACATTTTAAATTCCAAGTTGATGTATAGCAAAAGTTATTTGATTTTAACTATAAAGCATTAATTTACTTAACAAAATTATAAACCTTTTAAATAAATGCTGAGAGTCTATTTTTAAAGTCATAGTTATTGAATATTGCTCGGGAAATTAGATAAAGATCTGACCACAGTTGATAATTTAAAACTCAAAATATTTTTCTGCATTGTTTCAAAAAAAGCCAAAAGTAAACATTTAACTTGAATTAAATCTTCAAAGGTTCAACAAATATAATGAATTATCATTAATAGTTAAAAAAACTACAGAAACCCAGCTTTGTCAAATATATTCTAAGTATCATGTAAAGATACTGTTGTATGATATTCTCCAAATATACACATTATGCTGTAGCCGGTTTCTCTGGACTTGAGTGATTAATATAGTTAAATATATATTTTCTGGATTCTGAATCCCAAGTCTTCATTTCAAAATTTACAACAATTACAAATGATAATAAAGAAAAAAAGATAACTTACCCTCGATGATCTCAGGGGCTGTGGAGGACTCCTTCACATCCGAAGATATGCCTGGAATTAAGAACAGAAAACAATTATTAACTTTTGGTAAACAAAATCAGTTGAAACATTTTCACAAAACATTTCAAATGATTACAGTTTAAATGTATAAAGTTCTTAATTCTTAAATCAAATTAAATCTTTTCAGAGTATATCTGGAAAACACTTATTAATAAATCATCAAGTTGGATGATGGTTCGAATCCCAACTTCAAGGTTCAATATTCAAGAAACTTTAAATCAGCTGAAGAACCAATGTTGGAATGTGGAGTATTGAGGAAGCTATCACTTTAAGTTTTTCACAAAAGATTCCATGACGAATCAGCTGTCTGCTCAAGTTGTTAAATCAAAATCTTGCAGTACATTATAAACGATTAAACGTTAATGAGTCGAGTCTTTAATCAGTAAGTGAACAAGTTGATGTCAACAATGATTGGAGTTTATGTATTAAAATAAGTATTCAAAATAAAATCATCACAGCATCAACCAAAGTTGACATTATATGGATGAAATATTTTTCCTTAGCTCCAACAAAATCCTGATAGTACTCACAAAGCAGTACTCATAAACATGGCTGAAAACTTTCCATTAAATTTATATACATGTAAACACAACATATACAATAAGATACAATCATGATACACAAGTTTTCAGAAAGTACATTTAGCAAATTGTTAAAGTAGTTCATTCATGATATGTAGCCAAGTAGAAGTCTCGGTCAGACCAAGGCCTCTCAGACTATGACTTGACAGTTTCTCACAATTATCAAATAATTATCTAAATGATGGTCATTAATTATTAATTAATCTAAAATATCAATAAGTATCAGTAATACAGTATCATTATTCCATGTCCATGAACATACAAGTAGATGACAACCAAACAGGAACTTATACAGATTTAGCTATCCTTTATTTTTATAAATTATTTATTCAGTATAAATCACAGTCAACATGGTACAAAATATAAAATACATTGATCAGTAAGACATTTATAACTTAAAAAACAGTAAAACTATTTATAACATTTCAATTTAAGAATTAGACAATTTATTTAAGAATTCAAACATTTTATTAGGATAAAAAATAAGAAGTGAATATCACAAGATTGATAATACTTTGTACTCATTAAATTTTTATGATACTTTATAAAACATATTCATTTTCATTTAAATAAATTGGGAGTACAACCATGTTAAATATGTTTATACTATGGATAACACAAAAAAGAGAACACTCTTATTTCCATTGTGGTCCATGGTAATAAACAAATGAAATGAAATTTGGATGGATGACTCAGGAAGGCTCCTTAAAATGAATATTTAATATTAATTAACAATAAGACATATGTAAAAAAAGTTAAAAATTCACAATTAAGTATCACAGGGAGAAATTTACTTTAAATATCACAGAAATAAATAATAGTATCACAGTTCACTTAATCATTACAAAATAAATGGTTTTTAACCTCAGTTTTAAAACATGTAAAACTTTTAATGTTTTTAATATTTACTGGTAAACTGTTCCATAGATGGCACCCAGCATAGGCAAAGGTTTTAGCTCCAAATGAACCAACCTAAATAGGCAATTGTTTTATTGTTTATAATCCAAGATAAATTCATAATCTAGCCAAGAACATGTTTAGGATATTCAGCAGTTTCACTAAGAGCCTGGCATACATGGTCATGACATGGTATGGCATTGGTACAATTATAGTTGAATTTGATTTCATTTTCCTGGTGGCTAGTTTTCGGATGTGAAACTTGTTCTTTATCAAAATAAATATTGAATACTTATCATAGTAACATAAGATCAAGAAGTAATCCAAGAATCATGTCAACAAAAAAGACGGCCATTTTTTAATGGCCGCCATTAAAATTCAACATTGCACAAGAAAATGAAAAATACTTACAGAAGTTCCCCCAGCCCCACGAGATCATCTCCCTCACACCACTCGCACAACACAACACCAAAGCAGCCATACCAGTAATCTACGTAACGCTAGGTAGTCTCTCGTCAGCAGATCAGAAGAATCAAGTCTTTCAAGTAATCTGTAATCAGATAAAGCAAAAGAGATTAATTCTGAAGAAATTTTCGCGCGCAATCCCTTATATACCCTATTTGAATATGACGTCACTCGTTAGTTTCCGTCGTCCAACCAAAACCAAGAATCGTTGCCGCTCAAAAATATTTTTGTGCATTTCCATTAAAAATTACATTCAAATACACAAGCGTATTAATGTCTGAATAGAAAACAAGCCTGAATAGAAAACAGGTTAAACGACTAAGTTGAAATAAAAATTTTAATGAAGTTCTACCGTAAGGGGACGTTTTAACTTTAATTATGTTGCAAATGACCTCTAATTGATAAATTCCTCTGTGGCGCAGTGGTCTAATAACTCGTTTTTTTTTTCAGGAGTGTATAACGTTAGTTCGAACCCCACTGCAGCCGATTTTTTTATCTATCTAAAATTCGAAAACAAATCACTTGAGCCATTCCCAACCAAATAAGAACATTTATTAGCCCCTAGGATCATTTTACGTTTAGTAATATTAAAAATAGCACTTCAGTTATGCCTTGATAGTCGAGTGGTCTAACCACTGGAAAGTTTTTTTATTTAAGTGCATTCGATCTACACTGTTTCGATTCCCACTGTACCCACCTTTTTATTTCATAAATATACTAGAGTACATATCAATCAGTAGAAAAAATATTAAAAACTCACCAACACAGTCACTTTTCAATAATCAATAATTAATAATTAAATCCAAAGTATTTCACAATAACCGAAACCGAGCGAGGTCTATCACTTAATATCCAGGCAACTTTAAAAATTAAATTCACATTGATATTATGCCAGTCGCACTCGCAACTACACACGTAGTCCCGCCCATTTCCTTTTAAAACAAAGATCATGCTTTAGTACTCAGCCAATCAAACCTCTTGAAATTTTGTGTTAATTTCAACTGACACTGACATGTTGGCGCCTATTGTACGTTTGGCAACTTTTGTTACAACTAAATTTTGACTTCGGTCGAAAAGAGAAAAATATGGAAACTGAAACAAAAATAAAATTTGGCTGTTTTGTTAAATCTAAAATATAGTTAGTCCTCTCAGCTTTATGAGTATATAAATTCATTGCTGGTTGAACCAGAGACGATCTGCACGACCGTTCAAGTGTGTGGTGCCATTATGCACAAGAGCTTGACATTTTATATTATATCTATAATACGTAAGTTCCTCTACCACATACACTTTTATTACGTGTAGGAGGGGGATTTTCTCAGTACATGTATAGTATAGTTCTATTACATTAACCTGTCACAACTTGAATAATTACACGGTCACTGAATGTGTTATTATTTAACCTCTTTTAAAACATTGAGCCACAAATACATATTAATAATTGATAGTCTAACCATACATGCTACGATTTTGAATATCTGGGAAATAACAAGTTCGAAAGGGTTAAAAATAACAGATTCAGTGACCGTGTAATTATTCAAGTTGTGACAGGTTAATGTAATAGAACTGTATAAAATGTCAAGCACCTGTGCATTATACATGCTACCCCAGACCTATGGTAACCCTCGGTGCCATTCATACAGATAGTTGCCAAAACTATGACCCGTGTTCAACACTCAGTATTTTGGATGTAAAATCTAGCTTCCAAAGTCGGACAGTAGAAGATGTGTCATTATTTACTTAGTCGCCATTAATTCATTGCATGCTTCGTACATGTTGGTTGCTGGTTTCATGTGTCCCTCAAAGAGTTGTCAAAAAGGCGATCGATCCAGATGGCAAATGGGTTTTAAAAGCCAGGTTTACATATCTGCACACATATATTAGCTTTATAGCCTAACTGAAGCCTTGTATGTTCGCTCAGTTGTTGGCTCGGTTCAGAACGAGTGGGACTCAGTTTTAGGCCCAGATTGTATCGAGTAGCTCTCGGATTTTCGTCACGGTTGGATCCAGTGGCGCTCATTGTAAGACCCGCGGGTCGTACCGAGTCTTTCATATATCTTACAGATCTTGCATTTATCATTTGCAAGATTGGTGTCAGCATAAACCATTTTAACTGTGTGTCGTATGTTGAAACCTTTAGTACTATATACGGTGTGGCATTTAAAGTGGCTAGACCCAGCTATGTCATGCTGAGCAAAGCTTGGACATTTTTAAAGCGGCACACCCAGGGGCGAAGTAGTTTGTTTTTCACCATGCATGTCCATAAGAGGTTTAAGGGACGGTTGCCCTTAGGTAAGAAGCCGGATACATTTTCATGACAAACTTTTAGGCCTCGGCTGACAGGGCCTAAATTCGCATTGATACCTAGCTATTATTGATGAACATAAGCGCGCAAACAATTTTAGTAATTAATCCAATTATCTTTATTAGATATAAGAAATATTAAGTTCTTACTCTTATAGAAAAAAACTGTATGAATATAAATATATACATGTCGCTTGGACCGATCATGGACGCTATATCTTATAGATAAAGCGCCGTACTTTTGACAGTAGAAAGGTTTTTTGATGGTTCCAACTTTTTACTCACATACAATACCTTATCGGTTTACTGTGCGAGACTTATGACGTCATACGGTATGCATACGACTGTGTCAATACAAATGTATTAGATCGAGAATCTGGACAAGAATGAACTTTTAAATGGATTTCTTTGTAAATACCAAACAGATAATTGAAACAAACATTTGAAAGCAGCGTTTTTACGATCCATAGTCTAGATCAATTTAAAGTTGCCAACACCGTCCCAAACCATCAAATACTCTATAGACATATGATTATTATATTGTATGTATAGTATCTCTGCTGGATTGGTCCTGTACCGGTTACCCTGTTTGTATTAAACATACCATTTACGGGGCCCATACATAAGACCAACTTGAGTGGCATTATTTCATATAGCCAGTTTTAATATATGCCACTATGTACGCATATATTGAACATTTCCAAACAACAGACCTAAGGGGTACTATGTTATATATATCAACTATATATTTAATTTTACAATATGTGAAAACATATTGACAAGAAATATAATACCCAATAAAAATTATATACATTCGTGGGGCATATAGCATTTACTTTTAAAATCGGCTTCCGCGCAGTATTTTAGTAGGGTACCATACACCCCCCTACATCATTTTAAACATACTAGAAATGCGAAGTCTTATGTATGCCCCACACGAAATATGGACCCCACAAGTATGGTTTTAAATAGGCCGATGCCCCGTTTATAGCAATATGTATCAGTATATATATTTTATATCAAATTCACACATAAAAAAACTCAGTTGAACTTTTCTGAAAAGCAATTTGTCTATCGCAAAATGTACAATATATATGTAATACAAGAAGCCCTATTTTAAGTCTGTTCTCAAGTACATGTATTATCATTTATTATCAAAATCAGAATATATTTTAGTCTGACTGCAGGTATTTTAAAGTATAACTTAATTGTTTCCAAGGTTTTAATATATGTAAATAGTGTACAAGCAAAAATTTGTCAGTTAATGCGAGATAACTCCAACATACTCAAATTTTATCGATTATCTCCCTTATAAAATTTACTTATTTATACTTGATGCAACGCGGCGCGGTGTCAGCACCTAATTATTTTTGGGGGTGATTTCGCGGTGTCCATCGCACGTATACTAGATTCCAGGACCCTTACCTACATATACCTTTCCACAAGGTCGGAAACTTCTTCATATACCTTATTAATGGAGGAAAATTGACATTATTGTCAAATTTTCATGGAAGGATATATTACATAAGAAAACTCTCAAGTGATAGTATATTTGACTATCAACGGTTTGACAAGACGCATTGCAGTCATGTAAATGTATTATAACTATTGAAAAGAATTGGGTCCAAATCATAAAACTAGATATAAATAATGTTTTGACATTCTGTATCGTTGTTTGAAAAATCCCACCTTTTTATAATGAAAGCTATTATGAGGAGGGAATTTTTCCAACTACGGTAAATTTTTGTTATCTCGACTATGTTGGCACCGTCTGAAAAATGTCGAGACAATGAATAGTCGAGATAAACAAACTTTACTAAGGAATATAAGTCTGATATTTTCAGCAGCACTTTTACCTGTACAAAGTATGTAGTTTTTTAATAATTGCTTTATAACAGCTGTAAATACTAGGGTTTTACCATTTATATCACAAATTTACTCCAAATTTTATGTATGATACAGAATGGCTAGTTACTCTAAACTAATGTAGCATGATAGAGAATTTTGAGACATAAATTTGCAGAGTAGGCTTAGCCTGTAATCGTCCAAATTTGAATCCAAGATCAGATCAGATCCTCATTGGTTCGGTCTGGCAGTTATATTTTTTTTACTTATAAACTAAACGAACATAATTTTGCCTATAGTAGGGATAAACTGTTATTCGCCCAGGATAGCTACTCGAATTCGGGGCGATTGGATTTGCATGCCGGTGCGTGCTGGTTATAAAATCGGCAATTGGCTACATATGCACAGCTCCATCCCTCATTACCTTTACACTTTTATAACTGTATGAGATGTACTCATATTTTTACCAATACTTGATAGATTAAAAACATATATTCAGATACATGTACATGTATAACAATTACAGTTGTATAAAGTATCATTACTCCTCTTCCAAATGTTAAAATCTATAATAACTTTACCAGTGCCTAAATACAAATGTACATGTAAAATATTGTGTAAATGGTAAATGAAAAACCAGCTTATGTAAAAGTGTATATGGTATTTTGGATAGCACTGTATATGTCACATCTCTTCCGAGGATAATTTAGAATTATTTCATCGAGTTGGATACCTTATATCTTTTCATTAACAATTTTTTTTACTTTTGGCTGGAACTTAAGTATTCGTTTATTTCATGACAATTGAATCATTTTATAATAAACATTAATGATAATTTGGTGTTTGTAATGCGACTGGCACCAGTGAATCTTACATTTCATGACTCACCATTAATGGTTGTCATATTGCCTCCGACGACCTATATTTTACTTAAGACAATTAGTTCCTGCTATTTAACTAATGGTTCGGGCAAGTTCAAGTATAATTGGCAGTCCATTTTAGCAACCTAATATTAAAATCAATGTAAAAACCTGCAACTTGCAGAAATTGTCAATAATGAATAACATGTTCAGAAAAGATATATTAATAGTATAAAATTGATATCCTTGAATTTAAAAACACAAAAAGGATGGGCAAAAATATCTATGACGACTAACTGGATACATAAGAAGAATGAAAAAACAGTTTAAGTTACTAGGAGTAGTGCAAATTGCAGTTCTGGCAGTTCCAGAGTCCCACCCTAAGACCCATTTACAACCCAGAAACCCCACATCAGAAACAGTTATGCTTGATGTTAAACACAAAATGTATATACATGTGATACAATACACAAACTTAAGTGACATGTTGAAAAGTACGATATACAAGACCGTCCTTAGAAACTACATTTTAAATTCCAAGTTGATGTATAGCAAAAGTTATTTGATTTTAACTATAAAGCATTAATTTACTTAACAAAATTATAAACCTTTTAAATAAATGCTGAGAGTCTATTTTTAAAGTCATAGTTATTGAATATTGCTCGGGAAATTAGATAAAGATCTGACCACAGTTGATAATTTAAAACTCAAAATATTTTTCTGCATTGTTTCAAAAAAAGCCAAAAGTAAACATTTAACTTGAATTAAATCTTCAAAGGTTCAACAAATATAATGAATTATCATTAATAGTTAAAAAAACTACAGAAACCCAGCTTTGTCAAATATATTCTAAGTATCATGTAAAGATACTGTTGTATGATATTCTCCAAATATACACATTATGCTGTAGCCGGTTTCTCTGGACTTGAGTGATTAATATAGTTAAATATATATTTTCTGGATTCTGAATCCCAAGTCTTCATTTCAAAATTTACAACAATTACAAATGATAATAAAGAAAAAAAGATAACTTACCCTCGATGATCTCAGGGGCTGTGGAGGACTCCTTCACATCCGAAGATATGCCTGGAATTAAGAACAGAAAACAATTATTAACTTTTGGTAAACAAAATCAGTTGAAACATTTTCACAAAACATTTCAAATGATTACAGTTTAAATGTATAAAGTTCTTAATTCTTAAATCAAATTAAATCTTTTCAGAGTATATCTGGAAAACACTTATTAATAAATCATCAAGTTGGATGATGGTTCGAATCCCAACTTCAAGGTTCAATATTCAAGAAACTTTAAATCAGCTGAAGAACCAATGTTGGAATGTGGAGTATTGAGGAAGCTATCACTTTAAGTTTTTCACAAAAGATTCCATGACGAATCAGCTGTCTGCTCAAGTTGTTAAATCAAAATCTTGCAGTACATTATAAACGATTAAACGTTAATGAGTCGAGTCTTTAATCAGTAAGTGAACAAGTTGATGTCAACAATGATTGGAGTTTATGTATTAAAATAAGTATTCAAAATAAAATCATCACAGCATCAACCAAAGTTGACATTATATGGATGAAATATTTTTCCTTAGCTCCAACAAAATCCTGATAGTACTCACAAAGCAGTACTCATAAACATGGCTGAAAACTTTCCATTAAATTTATATACATGTAAACACAACATATACAATAAGATACAATCATGATACACAAGTTTTCAGAAAGTACATTTAGCAAATTGTTAAAGTAGTTCATTCATGATATGTAGCCAAGTAGAAGTCTCGGTCAGACCAAGGCCTCTCAGACTATGACTTGACAGTTTCTCACAATTATCAAATAATTATCTAAATGATGGTCATTAATTATTAATTAATCTAAAATATCAATAAGTATCAGTAATACAGTATCATTATTCCATGTCCATGAACATACAAGTAGATGACAACCAAACAGGAACTTATACAGATTTAGCTATCCTTTATTTTTATAAATTATTTATTCAGTATAAATCACAGTCAACATGGTACAAAATATAAAATACATTGATCAGTAAGACATTTATAACTTAAAAAACAGTAAAACTATTTATAACATTTCAATTTAAGAATTAGACAATTTATTTAAGAATTCAAACATTTTATTAGGATAAAAAATAAGAAGTGAATATCACAAGATTGATAATACTTTGTACTCATTAAATTTTTATGATACTTTATAAAACATATTCATTTTCATTTAAATAAATTGGGAGTACAACCATGTTAAATATGTTTATACTATGGATAACACAAAAAAGAGAACACTCTTATTTCCATTGTGGTCCATGGTAATAAACAAATGAAATGAAATTTGGATGGATGACTCAGGAAGGCTCCTTAAAATGAATATTTAATATTAATTAACAATAAGACATATGTAAAAAAAGTTAAAAATTCACAATTAAGTATCACAGGGAGAAATTTACTTTAAATATCACAGAAATAAATAATAGTATCACAGTTCACTTAATCATTACAAAATAAATGGTTTTTAACCTCAGTTTTAAAACATGTAAAACTTTTAATGTTTTTAATATTTACTGGTAAACTGTTCCATAGATGGCACCCAGCATAGGCAAAGGTTTTAGCTCCAAATGAACCAACCTAAATAGGCAATTGTTTTATTGTTTATAATCCAAGATAAATTCATAATCTAGCCAAGAACATGTTTAGGATATTCAGCAGTTTCACTAAGAGCCTGGCATACATGGTCATGACATGGTATGGCATTGGTACAATTATAGTTGAATTTGATTTCATTTTCCTGGTGGCTAGTTTTCGGATGTGAAACTTGTTCTTTATCAAAATAAATATTGAATACTTATCATAGTAACATAAGATCAAGAAGTAATCCAAGAATCATGTCAACAAAAAAGACGGCCATTTTTTAATGGCCGCCATTAAAATTCAACATTGCACAAGAAAATGAAAAATACTTACAGAAGTTCCCCCAGCCCCACGAGATCATCTCCCTCACACCACTCGCACAACACAACACCAAAGCAGCCATACCAGTAATCTACGTAACGCTAGGTAGTCTCTCGTCAGCAGATCAGAAGAATCAAGTCTTTCAAGTAATCTGTAATCAGATAAAGCAAAAGAGATTAATTCTGAAGAAATTTTCGCGCGCAATCCCTTATATACCCTATTTGAATATGACGTCACTCGTTAGTTTCCGTCGTCCAACCAAAACCAAGAATCGTTGCCGCTCAAAAATATTTTTGTGCATTTCCATTAAAAATTACATTCAAATACACAAGCGTATTAATGTCTGAATAGAAAACAAGCCTGAATAGAAAACAGGTTAAACGACTAAGTTGAAATAAAAATTTTAATGAAGTTCTACCGTAAGGGGACGTTTTAACTTTAATTATGTTGCAAATGACCTCTAATTGATAAATTCCTCTGTGGCGCAGTGGTCTAATAACTCGTTTTTTTTTCAGGAGTGTATAACGTTAGTTCGAACCCCACTGCAGCCGATTTTTTTATCTATCTAAAATTCGAAAACAAATCACTTGAGCCATTCCCAACCAAATAAGAACATTTATTAGCCCCTAGGATCATTTTACGTTTAGTAATATTAAAAATAGCACTTCAGTTATGCCTTGATAGTCGAGTGGTCTAACCACTGGAAAGTTTTTTTATTTAAGTGCATTCGATCTACACTGTTTCGATTCCCACTGTACCCACCTTTTTATTTCATAAATATACTAGAGTACATATCAATCAGTAGAAAAAATATTAAAAACTCACCAACACAGTCACTTTTCAATAATCAATAATTAATAATTAAATCCAAAGTATTTCACAATAACCGAAACCGAGCGAGGTCTATCACTTAATATCCAGGCAACTTTAAAAATTAAATTCACATTGATATTATGCCAGTCGCACTCGCAACTACACACGTAGTCCCGCCCATTTCCTTTTAAAACAAAGATCATGCTTTAGTACTCAGCCAATCAAACCTCTTGAAATTTTGTGTTAATTTCAACTGACACTGACATGTTGGCGCCTATTGTACGTTTGGCAACTTTTGTTACAACTAAATTTTGACTTCGGTCGAAAAGAGAAAAATATGGAAACTGAAACAAAAATAAAATTTGGCTGTTTTGTTAAATCTAAAATATAGTTAGTCCTCT
Organism: Mactra quadrangularis; assembly: GCA_025267735.1. Taxonomy (NCBI): domain Eukaryota; kingdom Metazoa; phylum Mollusca; class Bivalvia; order Venerida; family Mactridae; genus Mactra; species Mactra quadrangularis. Next base: position 15,287,332 of record CM046295.1, read on the forward strand.
CAGCTTTATGAGTATATAAATTCATTGCTGGTTGAACCAGAGACGATCTGCACGACCGTTCAAGTGTGTGGTGCCATTATGCACAAGAGCTTGACATTTTATATTATATCTATAATACGTAAGTTCCTCTACCACATACACTTTTATTACGTGTAGGAGGGGGATTTTCTCAGTACATGTATAGTATAGTTCTATTACATTAACCTGTCACAACTTGAATAATTACACGGTCACTGAATGTGTTATTATTTAACCTCTTTTAAAACATTGAGCCACAAATACATATTAATAATTGATAGTCTAACCATACATGCTACGATTTTGAATATCTGGGAAATAACAAGTTCGAAAGGGTTAAAAATAACAGATTCAGTGACCGTGTAATTATTCAAGTTGTGACAGGTTAATGTAATAGAACTGTATAAAATGTCAAGCACCTGTGCATTATACATGCTACCCCAGACCTATGGTAACCCTCGGTGCCATTCATACAGATAGTTGCCAAAACTATGACCCGTGTTCAACACTCAGTATTTTGGATGTAAAATCTAGCTTCCAAAGTCGGACAGTAGAAGATGTGTCATTATTTACTTAGTCGCCATTAATTCATTGCATGCTTCGTACATGTTGGTTGCTGGTTTCATGTGTCCCTCAAAGAGTTGTCAAAAAGGCGATCGATCCAGATGGCAAATGGGTTTTAAAAGCCAGGTTTACATATCTGCACACATATATTAGCTTTATAGCCTAACTGAAGCCTTGTATGTTCGCTCAGTTGTTGGCTCGGTTCAGAACGAGTGGGACTCAGTTTTAGGCCCAGATTGTATCGAGTAGCTCTCGGATTTTCGTCACGGTTGGATCCAGTGGCGCTCATTGTAAGACCCGCGGGTCGTACCGAGTCTTTCATATATCTTACAGATCTTGCATTTATCATTTGCAAGATTGGTGTCAGCATAAACCATTTTAACTGTGTGTCGTATGTTGAAACCTTTAGTACTATATACGGTGTGGCATTTAAAGTGGCTAGACCCAGCTATGTCATGCTGAGCAAAGCTTGGACATTTTTAAAGCGGCACACCCAGGGGCGAAGTAGTTTGTTTTTCACCATGCATGTCCATAAGAGGTTTAAGGGACGGTTGCCCTTAGGTAAGAAGCCGGATACATTTTCATGACAAACTTTTAGGCCTCGGCTGACAGGGCCTAAATTCGCATTGATACCTAGCTATTATTGATGAACATAAGCGCGCAAACAATTTTAGTAATTAATCCAATTATCTTTATTAGATATAAGAAATATTAAGTTCTTACTCTTATAGAAAAAAACTGTATGAATATAAATATATACATGTCGCTTGGACCGATCATGGACGCTATATCTTATAGATAAAGCGCCGTACTTTTGACAGTAGAAAGGTTTTTTGATGGTTCCAACTTTTTACTCACATACAATACCTTATCGGTTTACTGTGCGAGACTTATGACGTCATACGGTATGCATACGACTGTGTCAATACAAATGTATTAGATCGAGAATCTGGACAAGAATGAACTTTTAAATGGATTTCTTTGTAAATACCAAACAGATAATTGAAACAAACATTTGAAAGCAGCGTTTTTACGATCCATAGTCTAGATCAATTTAAAGTTGCCAACACCGTCCCAAACCATCAAATACTCTATAGACATATGATTATTATATTGTATGTATAGTATCTCTGCTGGATTGGTCCTGTACCGGTTACCCTGTTTGTATTAAACATACCATTTACGGGGCCCATACATAAGACCAACTTGAGTGGCATTATTTCATATAGCCAGTTTTAATATATGCCACTATGTACGCATATATTGAACATTTCCAAACAACAGACCTAAGGGGTACTATGTTATATATATCAACTATATATTTAATTTTACAATATGTGAAAACATATTGACAAGAAATATAATACCCAATAAAAATTATATACATTCGTGGGGCATATAGCATTTACTTTTAAAATCGGCTTCCGCGCAGTATTTTAGTAGGGTACCATACACCCCCCTACATCATTTTAAACATACTAGAAATGCGAAGTCTTATGTATGCCCCACACGAAATATGGACCCCACAAGTATGGTTTTAAATAGGCCGATGCCCCGTTTATAGCAATATGTATCAGTATATATATTTTATATCAAATTCACACATAAAAAAACTCAGTTGAACTTTTCTGAAAAGCAATTTGTCTATCGCAAAATGTACAATATATATGTAATACAAGAAGCCCTATTTTAAGTCTGTTCTCAAGTACATGTATTATCATTTATTATCAAAATCAGAATATATTTTAGTCTGACTGCAGGTATTTTAAAGTATAACTTAATTGTTTCCAAGGTTTTAATATATGTAAATAGTGTACAAGCAAAAATTTGTCAGTTAATGCGAGATAACTCCAACATACTCAAATTTTATCGATTATCTCCCTTATAAAATTTACTTATTTATACTTGATGCAACGCGGCGCGGTGTCAGCACCTAATTATTTTTGGGGGTGATTTCGCGGTGTCCATCGCACGTATACTAGATTCCAGGACCCTTACCTACATATACCTTTCCACAAGGTCGGAAACTTCTTCATATACCTTATTAATGGAGGAAAATTGACATTATTGTCAAATTTTCATGGAAGGATATATTACATAAGAAAACTCTCAAGTGATAGTATATTTGACTATCAACGGTTTGACAAGACGCATTGCAGTCATGTAAATGTATTATAACTATTGAAAAGAATTGGGTCCAAATCATAAAACTAGATATAAATAATGTTTTGACATTCTGTATCGTTGTTTGAAAAATCCCACCTTTTTATAATGAAAGCTATTATGAGGAGGGAATTTTTCCAACTACGGTAAATTTTTGTTATCTCGACTATGTTGGCACCGTCTGAAAAATGTCGAGACAATGAATAGTCGAGATAAACAAACTTTACTAAGGAATATAAGTCTGATATTTTCAGCAGCACTTTTACCTGTACAAAGTATGTAGTTTTTTAATAATTGCTTTATAACAGCTGTAAATACTAGGGTTTTACCATTTATATCACAAATTTACTCCAAATTTTATGTATGATACAGAATGGCTAGTTACTCTAAACTAATGTAGCATGATAGAGAATTTTGAGACATAAATTTGCAGAGTAGGCTTAGCCTGTAATCGTCCAAATTTGAATCCAAGATCAGATCAGATCCTCATTGGTTCGGTCTGGCAGTTATATTTTTTTTACTTATAAACTAAACGAACATAATTTTGCCTATAGTAGGGATAAACTGTTATTCGCCCAGGATAGCTACTCGAATTCGGGGCGATTGGATTTGCATGCCGGTGCGTGCTGGTTATAAAATCGGCAATTGGCTACATATGCACAGCTCCATCCCTCATTACCTTTACACTTTTATAACTGTATGAGATGTACTCATATTTTTACCAATACTTGATAGATTAAAAACATATATTCAGATACATGTACATGTATAACAATTACAGTTGTATAAAGTATCATTACTCCTCTTCCAAATGTTAAAATCTATAATAACTTTACCAGTGCCTAAATACAAATGTACATGTAAAATATTGTGTAAATGGTAAATGAAAAACCAGCTTATGTAAAAGTGTATATGGTATTTTGGATAGCACTGTATATGAATCCAGCCATATGGGTAAATCAATGCTTCAATACAATGTAGTTAAGTCAAATTTTCAACACAGTTCTTTATCAAGCTTATCAATATGACTATACTTAACGAAACTTCTAAGTACTCCGATTTCATCATTGTAGGAAGTCTTATTTTTCAACAAAAAGGTCTGATCGATGATGGAAAAGTGTTTTGGACCATACTGACATTTGCTTTCATTGTTTTCATGCTACTTTATCAATGCAAAACCATTTTTGTCGCGCATGCGTTGATATTGGAAGATTTTCTGATTGTTTTGATTGAACAGAACATAAGCAATTGGAGGTCTTATTCTGCAGGTGACGCACCATCTGACTAAAGACCTATGTCAATTTCTCATTCTTGAAGCGACATTCGAGCATTTTCTTAATCTTTCGTTGTGCATATCAACACACTAATGATTTTCACCAAAATTGGCAACGTGCAATGTTTGCACGATAAGCACGTGCGCATTTCCGCTTTTCTGCACATGCACGACAAAACCAATTTTGCATCAATTAAAAAGCAAGAAACCATGCAAGCAGGCGACAGTATAGTCCTAAACACATATCCATTAACAATCGGAAATAAATGTTGAAAAATGAAAATTTCTGACAACATTGAAATCGGTGTACTTAGAAGTTTCGTTAAGTATAATTATGTGTTAAAGTAACGCGTAACTTGACCATATAATCAATCGCTCAGTTTTATGTGGCATTATCAAGCAAATCATTCTGTCCTTCTAAACCTGCACAAGTTAGATCGACTTTGTAATAAAATGTTGCATCGGTGCCATGTTTCTTGCAAATAAACTCCTTCCTAACAGTATATTTGGTCAATTTTCTACAAGGTAGACACGTCTGAGATATCAGCATTTGTTTTAATACGAAGTTTTTTTTCAATTGCGAACATATAGAACAAATAATCCATTCGCTGGGTGGTACGGGTTGTTCAAAAATAAAGTAAAGAAACAATCATGTAACATTGGGAATAACCTCGGCGATCATCTACGAAAATATACAGCGTAGATAGAAGATCGCCGAGGTAGCACTGAGTGCTCATGGACTTGCCAGACAAGTAATCTCTGGGAATAACAAAGAAGCAAACAATAGGTTTAAGAACATTTATTTGAGATGAAAGACTACTTGGGTGTAGGAAAATTTTCTACAGAAAAGTAAGATAATATCTCACAGTGAGAATTATGAAAAATCAAAACTTTTCAAAAGTAAGAATCCTTTGCAATCCAAACGATTTCCTTAGCGATGGTCCCATTGAGAACATGTAAGTGCAAAGAAACATTCGGGGTATCCTGAGGGCTAAATATTTCTGTCGGGTTTCTCTTCTCGTGTTTTGTCACGTGACTTCAGCTTGTGAATGGTGTCTGTGGATCAAGAAAAGTTCAAGGTAAATAATTTATTCAGCAGATAATGTCATAGCACAAAAAGATCTTACGACAAAATTCGTCGAAAACCAAAAGGAGAAAATATTCATCAATATGTGTTTATATTAATTAAAAAAAACAAGTATTGATTATCGTTGTTATCTAGTCAAAACCTCGTAACTGTACCTTTTGGAATAGAAGGTACGAGGTTTTGACTATAGACATCAACGTTATGTCAAATAGTGTTTTCTTTCGAAAATAACATCTAAACATGATTGTGTTTCAATCATCAAATCATTTTTTTTCCAAATCCATACAACTGGCTAACGATGAGCCTCTATTGATTCAAACTTTACATATAGACCAGGTAGCAAGCGGACAAGTGTATATTCTAGTTTGGTTTTGATCCATTGAATTGTTCAGAGTTATGGCCCATTGATAAAAAATCTTGTCCGCTTATTTTCTCAGCGCATATTGTACGGATTTGATTCAAATTTCTTGACAAAGAGCCTTTGTGGTATATCATTACACTTAGTCATAGGTCTAGTTTTATCATTGGTTTTCCCGTTTGTTATATGATTTAGGCTGTGACTGATGTCTTTTAATCATGGCGAAAAAGTGATGAAAAAAGTGCTAAACTTTGGAATTGTTTAAAGCCAGTTATAGTGATTGGGGATCTTTCATCTGTCACACTAAATAGATTGATATGTTTGTGCCTTTCGGCAAAATCAATATTACTGACACTTTTTATGGAACAAGATGCACTAATGCAATGTAAAAATAAACTTAAACATAAGTACTGTATCATTAAGTACTGTTTTCTTTTTCTTAAAATAAATGTGATCTCTGGTTTAGATGTTAATCAACTACTATTGAAGACTTTAAAAAAGATTACTGTCTAATTTTAAAAACTCTAAAAAAAATATGAAACGGTATGGAAGCCGTAAATTAGTGTTCAGTCGAGAAAGTTAAATTTCTTGAATTACTCTTAAATTCAAAAGGAATAAAAATACTGAAACCTCAAAATTTACGCAATGACTATTTTTAGTGCAATATGGTATCGTTAATGTGATCAATGTGCAGATTTGGTCATAAAAGTCTTTATTTCATATTTGAGGCACACACACTGAATTTAATACATGTATACGTAAATGTAACTAATTATCTGACGGAAAGACAATTTTAATACAAAACATGCATGACCTATTAAACGGATTGTTATTAGTTTATTAAATAGTTTATATTATGGTCACGTGATGTACATTCATAATGAGGTCACGTGATTTAAAAGAAAAATAGATAATGATCAAGTATTTAGATTGAATTTCTGATTACATAGATGATAGTCAATAAAAAAGATCATTGATTATTGATCAAATTTAAATTAGACCATGCTGACTATGTTTATTGGATTCCATATAGTTAAAAATATGTGCATGTATATAATTAGATATCAACTAGTAAACATTTTATTAACGTTTTTTTAAATAAAGTATTTGAATAAATGTTTGGTTTAATGAGACTGTTTAATGAGGGAAAATCAGTGAGCAAAAGTTTATAGGTTGTACTCAGAGGATATGAATTCATTCCTAAACAATTATGTGATTTTTCGTTCAATTATTGAGGATTACTCTTGAATAAAACGTAGCTGTTATTTTGGGATTTGAGCATTGGACCTAAAATACAACAAGAGCTGATAAAATGATATTATCATTTTTTGAAATGTGACCTCATAAAATACGACACACACGAGCTCGCACCTGGCGGACAATATGACGTCACTGGGTAAGATAGAGATTTATCTCGGAAACAGTATGGAAGAGGTATTTAAAGCTGGACAAACTGTTTACGGTAAACTTGTTGTAACTGTTTGGAAAAGCATGAAAATACAAGGTATGCAATAATACTTAATATTTGTTGAGTTTTAAAATCAGTTTAAAATTGTATTGCTCACAATTTTCAATATAATCAAAGCACTGAACGCATTGAATTGATGGATCTTTTAAACTCGATGAAGAGCGTAGTATCTGCTTCACGAATTTAATGAACTGAGCCGATCAGATTATTATTTCATTTGGTTGTTGCCCCATATTATGAGTATGTCTCAGTTCATCCAATTCAACATATTGCGGGCGTGGTCGAGTGGTTACGACGTTGGACTGGTAATCATCAATTGGTTAGCCATCTCCACGTGAGCTCGAATCCCATCCAATGCCTTTACCACTGTTTCCTTAAGTTAAAAACATTATCCTTCTAGCTCAGTTCATGAAGACCAGGAAACGCACTCAAAATGATTACTACAATCTAAGTCGTGAGAACTTTTTACAATCGAGCTGAAATAGATAAGCTTAAACTAAACTAGTTTAACCTGTCTTTTGTTTGTTACACCTTATTCATAATTGTGTCCACGTAAAAATAAAGTTTATCTCTCAGATGTTTTTATTTTATATGTCGTAGCTACAATTCATCTTTTTATGCGACAAGTTTCAATGGTAACATATTTTTCTTGTTATCTATTTATTTTACTGGGTTTAACGCCGTGTCAACACATTTTAAGTCATTTTACGGCGTCCAGGGCACCTAACATAGCTTTCCTGGACCCTTGTCTATAACCAGTACTCACCTACCCTTCCACAAGGCCGGAAACTTCTCAATATATCTTATTAATGATGGAAAGTTGAAATAATTGTCAAATTTTCATGGAAGGGTATAACCCTCCCGGGTGGGCTTCAAACCCGTACCCCCTCGGGACACGATATTCCAAATCCCGGCGCGCTACCAACTGCGCTAGCGACCCGGGTTAAACATTTTTTTGGTCATGAAAATAAATTACATGCATATCTATATGCTTTTCATACGTCAGTTAGTCTTACTTTAGGTATCGAGTTTAAAGTCCGTGGTCAATGTCGTGCTGAATGGAGAGAAGGTTTTGGTGATCAGGAACGACAACTCTTTGATACAGAAGAATATTTGAGGCAAAGAATAATATTGTTTGGAAAAGGTATACATTGTACCATACTACATACTTTAGGGTCGCTGTGGCTTGTCTTTGCATGTTATTATATATTTTGTGTTTTAATCTCATTACTCGTCTGTTTAGTACAGAGATTACTATACACAAAATGTTTATATACAAGTTTATTAGGTAAGCACAAAGTCCTGTATACACAGGAAACATCTGTAAAACACATGTTTGTTTGTTGTTGTTTTTGTTGGGTTTAATGTCGTAGCAACACATTGTATAGGTTATATAACGGCGGTCAGTCAACCTACTCACTCCTCCTGGAAAGGCTAACTCTCTGGATTTCGCTGTTAACCAACTACTAAGCGCATACTTTCGTCAGTGACTGACATCTGCCCTACATTATTAAAAATCATTGATAGGAGGGAGAATGACCGTAGAAATAATTTCATGACCAAACTCCACGAAAGTATGTCCCGCCAGGGAATCAAACCAACGACCCCTCGACCAGTTGACTTGCGTGCTACCAACTGAGCTAGCCGGGCGGCTGTCAGATAGTTATATTTATGGCAATGACATAAAAAATCTGACTGCTTTGCCTTTTTATGGTAGATCTACATGTATGATCGATACACGTATTGCTGTTATCAACAAGACCAGCTACAACTTGATTGGTAAAAAAAGAATGTCTTATTGGAACAGATACGTGTTTTTCAACACGTTTAACATTTTTCATGTCAATTGCAATATTCAAAATATAGTGTATATATTTGCAATATCGTAAACCTCAAGTTAAATCCCATTTTATGCATACAAAGTATATTCATGTATATGTATATAGATGAAATGGTAATTTCAAGGTATCAGGACACCATCTGCTAGGCCCGCAAATAAAAAAAAATATTTGAAATTAGAGGTAAATTAGGGACTTTAGTCATACATTTGTATATCTTTCCCTGGTAAAATCTGAAGCAATCCAATTGGTAAGTGGGTCCTTACAGTTGGAATCCTCTGATTTTATCATTGAATTCCTATCTAAGGATAACATAGGATAAAGGTCTCTTATTTCACAGATGAAATATATCCTAGTACTTTTGTTGATTCTTCCAGGACCAGAAATAGAGATACCAAACATTCAACTTTTAGAAAGTGGGAAACATGTGTTTCATTTTAAATTCGATCTACCACCTGATATACCGTCAACGTTTGAAGGTAGATATACCACAAAGGTGGACATTTAGTAATATATACCTTAAGTTTACATTGTTTATACAGTGTTTTTGATTCTTGACCGTGCCGGCCGCCTATGCAATTACATACTAACAAATAATCTAAAATTTTATATCTTTTAATTATTCTTTATTGTTTAAGGTTGTATTTATAAATGCTTTTATTTATAACAGCAACAAAAATATAATTAGAACTATACCACCACTTTCACAAAACTAATTTGGATATGGTTTATTTTATGTCACACTGAACAGCTTATGTTATTTATCGTTTAAGCAGCGTTATGATAAGCCATGTAAGATGACCAAAACGAAATGCATGGTTTTTCAAAAACTTGTTAGAATTCTATATTGACTATTTAATGATTATCCTGAACGTTTCCGAGATAAGAACCATCTCAGAACGCCATAACTTTTGCATGTGCATGTATTTTATTAGCCATTCAATATGTTTGCCACCTCCATTTAAATATTTGTCGAGTACAATCATTTGCATGTAGATGGTTGCAAGACTGTAGTAAGTGCATTGCGTTACAGATCGAGTTACTACAGTCTTGCGGACAACCCTCGATATATTTGCTCTGCCCATAAATGCATTTTACTAATTTACCTACACTTTTAAATGTTTACTTTACAGGTTCCCATGGTTATGTAAGATATTGGGTTAAAGGTAAAATACACGGTGTCACCGGTTTATTGGACCAATCAGGAAAAGTTGAATTCATGGTTGAGAGAACGTTAGATTTAAATGATGTACCCCGAGCATTGGTGAGATATAACCATCTTCACAATCATCATCATCATCATCATCATCATCATCGTCGTCGTCGTCGTCGTCGTCGTCATCATCATCATCATCATCATCGTCGTCGTCGTCATCATCATTGTCGTCGTAATTATCGTCGTCACATCGTCATCTTCATCATAATCATCGTCGACGTCGGCATCTTCATTATCGTCTTCATCATCATCATTATCATCATCTTCAATATCAATATCCTCAGTAATTGCTTCAAGATAGTTGGTTCTTTTATTATTCACATAGTTATTTGAGACGAAAAAAATAAGAATTTGAACAGGACAAGCTTGCTTAAGTTGCATACTCATGTCCTTAATTACTTTTTCTGCCAATCTGTAGATCTAATTTTCATTATTCTGGTCATCTTATGCCAATTAACAAGCCTTTATTAAGACCCAAATGAAGTTTGGTATATAAATGCCAAAATTTCCAACTCAAGTGAGATAGTGGTCTGTATTCGGTTGCTGCGATATCATCTGATAGAGTGACATGTGTCGTTATTTAGAATTATTAGATGAATTTTCAATCAAAGTTGCACAAAAATAGCGGTCATAAAAAATATGACCTAGTTTGAGCATGCGTGCACTTGTATTTAACATCGAACTACTTTCGGCCAATTGCATTGTTCAATATCAAACTATTTTCGGTCAATTATGTTGTTCAACATCGAACTATTTTCGGCCAATTGCATTGTCCAACTTCGAACTATTTTCGGCAAATTGCATAGTCCAACAGCGAACTATTTTCGGCTGATTACATTTTCCAACATCGAAATATTTTAAGTGTACATTGATGCTAATATTTTCAGGAATCGGCTGAAGACGAAGATGCCTGTGTGATTTGTGGAGGGTGTTGGAGCCAAGGAACTATCACAGCCTCGTTTCGAATTAATAGGCGTGGTTTTGTATCGGGCGAGTCTATTATATGCGATGCTGAAATTTACAATGGTTCAGTTTCAAGTATAAAATCAACTGAGATAACATTCTACAAGGTATAATATTATATTATTCCTAACTATAACCATAATTACAGTGTACAAAAAAATCTATGCACATGCGCTTAGTCCAACGATAATTCATGGCTGTTACCATTTACACCCCATTTATTGAATTCTGAAACAAACTAACGGATTATCCGGGAATTATGCAATTTAACACTGTGTTACAAGGCACACACGTCATGATGTTTTATAAGATATCGAAATATATGGCACTGCATTACATTTTTCTACATTACGCTGTTTTACACTATTTAGTTGGGGGAAACGAGGTAAACGGAGCTGATGACAGAAATCGACATAAAATAAGTGGTGTCGTCTTATTACCGTGTTTTACTTATATTAAACTTTTTTCGGTTAAGCTGACTAAGCCAAATGGCGGCATAACTGAACAGCGAATATGACTATCAATACTTGAAACAAAATTAACCCTGCACAAGGGCGCCGAAAACCTTTTTAAATAGGGGAGGACCTATCTTTGGCAAACTAAATTATAACATCTTTGGCAAAGTAATCACTTACACCAATATGAATTATATTGGGTCTTTTTCAAAATTTGACCTATAATTTCGATCTCTAAAACAATCTTCAAGGGGTGACAGGTCACACCCCGGGGTCTGCACATAATGCATCTTTTTAGAGCGGACGGACCCTTATAAAACTCTAATTATTCATTCATTCATACCTTTTTAAAGACATTTCTTGTTCCAGTTGATAACTTATGGTGATGACACATTTATGTCAAGAACCAGGGAGAAACTGACGATATGTGAACAATTTCACGGGAAAATCAAATCTGGTAATGACGAAATCTATGATCATGAGACGCTTACATTACCATCGTCACTTCCGACTACGTCACTTCCTGGATGTTCATTAATAGATATTGATTACGTAGTTGAGGCAAGTAGGCTCTAGTTTTTGATTGGCTTCTTTTAAATGTAGACTGACTGTATCTTTTCAAAAAAAAAGACTTTAAATGTCGCTGTACGCTATTTCAATTAAACTTTATAAAATACGGTTTTTAATCATATACAATACATGTATACATGTACGCAAAATTTTTTGAGTATTGTCTAATAAATCACACGACTCTGGATATATTTTGTGTCTGCAGTTATGTTAATTAAATACCAAATAAGCACCCTTTGGGTTTGTTTGAGTGTTAAGCCAACTTTGGTTATAGATCTACATGTACATTGTACATGCATATCATTAGGTTTTAACTTACATGCACCCACCAAAAGTTTGGAGACAAAAGGAACTTACTACAATTCTTGAAATTTGATAGATTATTTTTGTAGAATTATTATATTTGATATATTTAAGTATGGTTTGTGATAAAATGAAAAAAAACATTAATGAATACATATTTATGAGATTCAGCATCTGACATCTTGAAGTCCCGAAAACCATGTTTATGGTAACTATTTTCCATATCAAAGATTTTATGCTTTTTTGTTGTTGTATCAAATATAATTATAATGATAACCAAAAATAAAGCTGAACTGAAATGTATTTTTAAAAATAAACAGTTATCAAATTTTAAATAAAAGCTATTCAGAAGGCCTACAAAGTGAAAATGTCTTCAAATGTATTTCATATAAAAAACATATTATAACTTATCATACACACGCTTTTATTTTTTCTAGCTACGTGTTCATTGTCCTAAACAACGAATTAACATGAAGCTACCACTTTTGATCATTGTTGGTACAGTGGCTTTAAAAGAAGTTTGCAGTTTGAGTAATCAACCAATCAGAGACAATGATACAAACAGTAGTACGTTGAATAACCATTCACCGATTACTAATCCTCGTTCTGATTGGGTATTCCCGTGGTTACAAGATAGTAATGAGATGAATAATTACGTCGATTCTTATGGAATGTCAGCAGCCTCTAATATTCCTCCCATGGCAACAGAATTAAATGAGATGTATCCGCCAATTGCTGAGGTTTCTATACAACAAAGGGAGAAAACTTTAGCCAGTATTTATAATGATATAAGGAGACCGAGATTAATGAGGATTATGAGTAAGTTATACAAAATAGCATATTTTATTTGCTTGATGTGCAAGTCAATTAAGGACTTTTGTCAGTTATCTTCCCTTATAAAATCTGAAGCAATCCAATTGGTAGAAGGTCCTTCCAGTTGGAATCCTCAGATTTTATCATCGAAGTCGTATGTAAGGATAACAAAATATTTTATCGAATATCTTTCTTGTTAATGAAGATATAATAAGAAGTGGTGAAATTTAGATCATTCTTTACCCTAAAGATACTTAGCTTGATTTTCAAACAAATCAAATGATTTACAAAAATGTTATTTAAGACTAATTGTGGCAAATTGCCATAGAAAAGTAAAGGTAAAGTCCAAGTAATCCAACTAATTGGACCTACCTATTTGAAGAGTATACAAGGGGGAATAAATGACTAAGATCCCTTATTAGCTGGGTTATTATCGTGTTAAACAGCAGGCATTTTCACAAAACTCTTACGAATAAAGTTATCGTAAGTCTATTTTAATTAAGTTTCCATTCTAAGTCTCAAGGATAATAAAATAATCATGACATGGGGTGTTGAAAGTATACAGTATTCTACATAAATCAAGAATAATTATTTTGAATTGGTAGGTTATAAAAATGACCATATTATGCATGTTTTTTTTTTGCTTTTGACTTACGATGATTTTTATCTTAAGATTTTGCTTATGAAAACCACCAGTTGATATCAAAGGCCGTGTGTTAAGGAAATAATGGACAGGACCTTTAAAACTAGCTGGAGTCATACATTTTTTCTACGGCAAATTTTATTTTGTAAAAATTGCCTTGGTGTGTTCTTAATAAGTTAAAACCTTTTCGATTTGGTACATAAAGTAATACGGACTTTCAGTGCTTTGATTAAAAAAAAATAACCGCCAAATTTCAACGAGACTTGTTGTGACCCTGTACATAAATCAGAATTAAAAGAAAAAACAGACGTTTAACATGGTACGTGTACTCCCTTGCCTTTCAGTTAGTTTTTTATGGCGACGTGGTTCACTGTCCACTTTCGACTAGAGAGGTCGTGGGTTTGAATCTCTGTTCAGACCATGGGTTTTGTTCCCGAGTAACAATAGATTTTTTTGTATTTTTCAGCTGCTGTGAATGAAGGTGTTGAAATAGAAGATGAAGACTCCGTCTGATAATATCTTTGTCTTTACATTCTGATATCCATGTTTTTAGGGAAAACATGTGTGTGGTCATAAGGAGATAAATATATAAGACTGTTAAAGAGTTACGTCCCATTGACACAGACTCTCTTTGTTTGTTTGTTTGTTTTTGTTGGGTTTAATGCCGTTGCAGCACATTGTATAGGTCATATAACGGCGGTCAGTCAATCTAATCAGTGTTCCTGGAAAGGCTAAATCTTTAGATTTAGCTGTTAACCAACTACTAAGCGCATACTTTCGTCAGTGACTTACAACTACCCTACAATATTCTGGCGTGGATGTTCCCCGGAAAAAGACCAAAGGGAGATAACTATATAAGACTGTATACGACTTACCTCCCATTGACGTCATTATAGAAGTCAGTCTAATGTTCATTCGGAACTACCTCGGCGATCATCTTCGCAGATGATCGCCGAGGTTGTTTCGAATGTCTAATGTTCACTCTGTTTTGACATCGATGTTCTCATTATAAAAATACTTTTAATCAAAGGGAGATAATTTTATGAGACCTTCGTAGTTAGTTAATTAATGATTGTCATTATTTTGTATGTTTTGTACGTTAAAGAGAAGTAAATCTGTTTAACAAGCACTGAGTTTATTTCCCATTGCCTGTAATTGTAAGGTTACGAATGTTCACGTATATCTAAGGGAGATAACTGAGAATACAAGCAACTACAGTATTTATGATTTTTACCTCCCTTACTGGTGGAAGGAGAAAAATACAACTGTTATAGTCATATGTTCAAGAAGTGCACTTTGCATATGTTTTAATCGTCTTATACGGTATTCCAGAGATTTTTAAACAATGTATGAATAAAGGGACGCTATTCTTGATTGGATGAAATAAGTATTTGCGCTATTATCTCCCTTATTTCGTCTAAATCTCGTCCTCGATATGATTATGTGATAATGTAATTTCATTTCGTGTATTTATTTAGCTTTGTGTTATTTCAATTTAATTATTGAAAGAAAAATTAATTTCAAGAGAATTCGGAAGTTGAGAACCAACAAATACTTGACCATCGTAATAGGTTGGTCAGAACAGGGATATTATATAACATCAAGATAAATAAACATATTCATATGAAATTTTGTACCAGTACCATTAAAATTAAATAAAGATTAGGAAATAATGAGTTTCTAGATGATTTTGAGGTAAATTACTCTCACAGACTGTTTCACAAAATAATGCATTTTCCCGCCGATCCGCCATTTTCAGCCCTAATTTACTTCACCTAGAGTCATATTTTCGGTCATAATTGCAACAATTTTTATCAAAAAGTTTTTAAACTCTGGAATAATTTGTACAGCCTGCTTCAGCCAGTGACGACCGTGAATATTCAAAAAAGCACTTCGTTACAAATCCCTGTTATGTAAAATCCCTCATCAGAATGAATTATATTTGAAATAATCGAAACACCAAGGCGAACTTCAATGAAAAAGTATAATTGCGTAGAAAAACGCCGAGGAGTTCCGAATGAATTTAAAAGTAACCATCTTCTGGAGATCGCTTCCTAACGCTTTGGACCCTGGTACCCTTCTTACACTATGCGGAATAAGTACGTGATGTCAAATCTAGGGTACAAGAGGACGAAGCGCTACCTAGCAAGTTGCTTAGGACACAGGCCAGTTATCAAATGATATCAAACAATTTTGAGCAAAGAAGGATATCAAAATATGAAAATTTAAATATACATTTTTTGTAATGAAATAATAATAATTCATATGGGAACATGATTGTATAAACCAAGGTAAATACAAATAATGTATGTTTTGTTGACAGTTACATTGAAAATAGGTTTTAGTTTGAATCATTGAGTTAAGGTCTTTCTTACCCATACAAAACCACCATTGAATGACAAACTTGGTTTGAGTACACACGTGGTCGGCTGGTCCCGAATCAAAACAGTATATGCATAGTGTTTTTATTCGGGACCGTGTCGGCCGCCTGCTGTGGGGTCCAGATATTAGTATCGGTAAAAGAATAATATAGTAACATTCGGAACTTCCCGGCGTTTTTATATGCAAATGTACGCATATCTCCATAGAAGATCGCCGTGTTATTTTTCTGCCACTTGATAAACCACATAACGAAGTAATTTTAGAATATTGGCCAAAAACAAGAAAGCAACAGAAAGTTGAATTGTAAACTTAAGTCATTGTGAGCGGATAATTTTAAATTTGTTTTAATCAGATTTGAAGAGGAAGACCTTAAAACCATGGTAATTAGTGGTAATTTTTCCTGCTCGTCAAAGAGTCTAGACTATTGTACAGTAATCGAATTTTAATGTAATAATCCCAGTTATTAAAATACGTCAAATTTTAAAATTTCAACCAATTAAAAATGAATTATAAATATATAAATAAACTTCGCTAGTCTTTTCCTGTAATGACGAAAAAAAGTTTTAATTACACTGTTCATGTATACACATGTTATGAAATTTTCTCATGTGATATTTTAAAGTTGATTTTTTTCTTCAAATTTTGCATAATTTTTAGATAACTTATGGATATGTAGATAGATTTTATAATCGTAGGCATAGTTTTAATATAAATTAGAAATGTGTGTACAAATGTTTAGTGCAAACAGTTTAGTGGACAAGGGGACAAGGAATAGATCTTCTGGTGCCAATTTATTGTCATAAATACATTTTTAAAACCATGATAAATGATGAATTTTTAAAAAAACATTCTGTTGCAAATTTGAGTTCTTCCTTTGATATGAATAATAGTGTATGGTGTGGATTCTGTGTCCAAATTGGCCCCTATAAAGGCGTTCGAGCTTTAAAAGGTTCGCAAGTTTTTAGTTTAGGTTTCTCATGCGTTTAAATTGGCCCTTAGCAAATATTCCGGTCTTCAGAAGGTTCCAGATTTTTCCAGGGATCAGATTACTCAAGTTCGTCTGTACAAGTTTGAATTCAATTCACAAAAAAAACATTCGTCTCATTATTTTCTCTCATTAATAATTCTAAGGAGGTCTAATTTAGAAACACATACCAGCACAG
The DNA here is from genome assembly GCA_025267735.1 of Mactra quadrangularis. NCBI lineage: Eukaryota > Metazoa > Mollusca > Bivalvia > Venerida > Mactridae > Mactra > Mactra quadrangularis. Next base: position 15,304,609 of record CM046295.1, read on the forward strand.
TTCGCGTTCATTTTACACATGAGAATTAAATAACGAATTGCACGAGAAATTGCGAGGTCAAGTATAAAAAACCCTCTCGCAAAAACGTGCGCAGAAAACACTCAAAGAACTGCAGGTCAATCACTCAATGTCATGGCTTGGAGAGCAAAAAATCTTAAAAAGTATTTCAAATTCGATTCCGCCATATTGCTTTTTTGAATTCGGCTTCACTCGGATATTTCAAACTCGATACGAAAATATCCGAACATTCCCGATTGTGTTACTTTACGACAATCGTAAAACATCGGGTACTTCCGTGGCTTATCGTAAGATTTACGAAACGTACCAGCCGAAGTGATGAGATAGTTTTCCTCAAGGCGGGGGAGTGTTTTGATACGTTCCAGTTACCGGTGTACTGGTAGAAAATCATAAATGGATATTCTCACAGAGGAGACAATATGGCGCGCTCGAATATCTGGTCTAATAAAACATAGAATATATTCTCAGTAGAGTCACCCACTGTCGTCTGATAGACTACACTGTTGATGGTCGGTTTTTTGCTGGATATTGTTACTCTTGTTCATAGTTCAACATGATGTCTGTTTATATTAAAGTCAGTCAACAAGCATCACTCGAGATTTTTAAAGGAACACTACGACGAAAATCGAGTCATAATGAAATCCCCGACAAATTATACGGAAAATGCCGAGATGATTTCGGAATGTGTGACTGTGTTCTTCGTCAAAGTCAGTTAACAAGCAATACTTGAGAATTTTAAAGGAACACTACGACGAAAATCGAGTCACAATGAAATCCCTGACAAATTATACGGAAAATGCCGAGATGAGTTCGGATTGTATGACTGTGTTCTTCGTCAAAATCAGTTAACAAGCAATACTTGAGAATTTTAAAGGAACACTACGACAAAAATCGAGTCACAATGAAATCCCCGACAAATTGTGCGGAAAATGCCGAGACCATTCGAAACACCCCGGATATCTTCAACGCAGGTGCTCAAAATGTGCCGAAATGAATCAATCGTATCTACTCGACAATTTCCGAGACCTAAATTTCATTTGACTAACGTACCTAATAAAATTCAGAGGGGAAATGAGTCACTCAGAACTCTATCGGTGTTGTCCACGGAAATTGCCGAGGAATAACGATTTGAGATTAGTTCGGATGGCGTCTGCTTTCGGTGTTGTCATCGGAAATGGCCAAGTATTGGGGATGAGTTCGGATTGCGTCAGCGTTCCTAGTATACTCCATTCTGAGATCCAATTTTCAGCGTTATTGCAAGTATAATGCTTTTGTGTCCATTCTCTTGTCCCTCTACAGCTGGAACCGTCAATCATGATGGCAATACCACGTGACATTTGTGTTACATTTGTGACGTCATAGTCACGTGGTATTGCCACCGTGCCGTAAATGCAATCGCAGTTGGAACCACGGTCCAGATAGATTAATCATTAATACATCAAATATAATTGTTAGATTTTTTCATAGATTTGTGAAATTATAATAATTATACGCTGAATGGTGGAGTTTTAAAGGTAAGGTAATTAAGTCTAAACAAATTAACTTTTAAAACCAAAAACCAATCCCGTTCACATACGTAGCCGATGAAATATTCACCGTACAGTAGATTGACAATTTAGATGATAAAATGGTTTGTCCTTAATGAGTAAAATCGTAAACTCGGTCGTAAGATCTGTTGAAAGAGGGCAGACTTCAATGCGCCTTAACAAGCGTCAGTGACACTCCAAACTAATTATTAATAACAATTAAAGCATGTGAACGATTGCTGTATAGATAAATACAGTACAGTGAACACCAACATTTTAGAGACATTTCAGCTTTGCACGTAGACCTAAAGGAAATAACTTAGGCCCCTCTCGTCCAGCTCAGTTGGTATCACGCAAGTCTACTGATCGAGAGGTCATGGGTCGGATTCCCGGATAAGCATTATTGCGTGAAGTTTGGTCATGAAATAATTTCTACTTTTTCTTACTTTTTCGTTTGGTTTAATGTCGAAGTAACACAATGTACATGTATATGTCATATCACGGCGACCAGTCAACCTACTCACTGTTCATGGAAAGATCAAATATCTGGATTCAGCTTTTAATCAGTTACTAGGTGCATACTACCGTCAGTGACTGACAACTACTCTACATTATTATGAATCAGGGGTAGGGGAGAGAATGACTGAAGAAGTCATTTTTCTTTTAATCTACTTGCGGTTCCTGGGATCATTAGTCCCCGTATAGATGATGATGATGATGATGATGATGATGATGATGATAACGACGGTGACAAAATGCTGTTGTAACCGTTGATGATTACAACATCGACGACGACGCCGACAATGATGATGGTGATGATGGTGATGATTATGGGGGTTATATTTGTGTCGATGAATATGATGATGATGCCAATAAAATTGATGATGATGACGATGCTAAATAAATGATGATGTTAATGATGGTGATAGTGATAATGATGATGGTTATACTTGTGATGATGGCGATGATGATGATGAAAAATGATAAAAAGGGTTTAAATGCGAAACAGCACCTAAGTTGATGAATGAAATTCATTCATTGATTACCAGTGCAAAATGTACAATTTATTCCATTCATACTAAGACATGCATGTCGGCACGACTAACCACAATAAGTTTGTACTTTTAAATAGTAAGGCTGGTTTGATAAGAGACATTTTGAGGGGGTGTTACTTTTATTGTAACATCCGGTCTCCAAACTGTCGACATTTAATTATATATTTAAAGAGAGTATTTACAATGAAAGTATGAAAGAATGAATGACTGCACGTTTTTTATTTCGACCTTGGTTTTAATATACATGTATACAGTAGACCTCTAACTTAATATTAACTAACTTTTGCGTTAGACTACGAACTCGATCTCTCGCGTCCAAAGTACGATCGCCAAGAGAAAGTCCTAGTGAGCCAACAGGCTTGAATCAAGCAGTCATTCGGGTCCAAACTCCTCACAGCGGTTACGTCACGCATTTTTTCATTCATTAAATGGAAATAACACAGCATCGCCGCTCCAATACCAGGCTAGTGATGGTCTACAGGATCACACACAATCTCATAGCCATCCCAGCTACACAGTTCTTCCATCCCCTGACACTTGTTGGCCATGGCGATGAACAGAGATACCACGTTCAATACTGCAGAACCGACACCTTGAAGTTCGCCTATGTACCCTCAGTCGTCCGCCTGTGGATCAGCTACCAACGAAAATACCAGTACACATAGCAGTCTACGAAATTAGTGGGTGTCCGGTTGTCCGAACAACTAATTTCTAGTTCGGGCAACCAAAATTGTCTTTTGAGCAACTAAATTTCTACAAACAAGATATAGTGCTAGCTGCTAAAATGACCTTTTTTTCGGGCAACCACTTTCATATCCTAATTTCGTAGACTGACATAGCCACAACAATGAGCCTTGAGGACTTCGAAGAGTGTCTAGTCATGGGGCCCTAATTAATCAGAGATGATTTTATTTTATTTTTATTATGTTCTTACAAAATTTTGTTTTTATACGCCGCACAACACTTTTGTGCACACACCCTGTACGTTAATGCCCCAGATAGGGTTATGTACAGTATTGAAAGAAAAAAAAGAAGAGGAAATAACCTCTGCGGGTAATTTGCCAGTGGTCTTATGTGGTCAATGTTATAACACCCCTGTTGGAGTCTTTTAAAGTAAAGTAATTAAAGTAATTGCACTTCATGCTTACGCACGTTGACCGATTTACAGCTATTACCCCTGGTCATTGGGCTACTGGTATCTATCTATCAATCTCCCTGGGGAGTCTTTTTACTCCGCTTATAAGTGCAGTCGACAATTTGGCGAAACGGAATTATACCACCCTCGAAGGTACCCATTTACACCTGGGTGGAGTGAAGCAATCGCAGGTAAATTTCTTGCTCAATGAAATTAGCAGTGATCCCTAGTGGGATTCGAATCTAGGACCTCTTGATCCCTAAGCGCGTGTCCTACCATTGGACTACTGCTCCTTTACATATGTTTAACTTAGAAAACTTAAATGTAGAGTTCTTACAGACGTTGTTCAAAGAGCAGACGTCGCGTTCGTGGTTTTACTTGACATGATGCAGGTTCTGAAAGTAAGTGTGCTCTTGTACACGGCTCTAGTGGGTTTGGTTAACCTTGGTATGGCTGAAACAATTTTCAGCACGTGACATTCCGACATTTCTTAACGAGCTGAACGTAAATCCTTTCGAATAAATTCTTTGGGTGCGGTTCTATCTACCCCCCCCCCTCACAATATTGCAATATTTGTATGGTAGATGTAAAATCACTAGTAGTTGTTACAAGAGTGATGCATCATGTTCGCCTTTCGCCCGAGTACCAACGTCCCATCCGTTTTATCATGATAAAATTATGTACTTTTCCTAAGTAAACCTTGATTACGTGACAAATGTAATTTGTATTGCTTAGACTGTATGTTGATGATGTACTATGTTCAAATCGCAAATAAAATAAATGTTCTGTTCTGTTCTGTTCTATTATCAGTACTTTGATTTGTAACGTATGACACAGTGGGAAGCTTTCAAAAGCTTCGTACTCCCATTTAGAAGGAGAATGGTTTGATAGACCACAATGGAAACAAGGTAATTCACATTACCTTTTGTGCTATCCTTAGTTTGTAGACATGCATGAAAACATATCCTAGTACGTTTATTATATTCTATACCTACAGTTCTTGTATTTTATTGTTTTACTGTTTTAGTAATTCTTGCGCTATTTATATATTATTTTCATTAATTAAATTATTTCTATCTATCTGTCTGCCATACAATTGCATGGTCCCTAAAACATGCGTCATTAATGATGGCACAGCAATTTCTTAAGCTGAATTTGTATCAAGTTTACTTGTGTCCCTGCGATCAGGCCAGATATACGTACAGCTGGTTGGTGCCCTAGTCTGCCGATCCATAGCCCACCCAGCAGTCGGCGAAAAGGTCCTAGATCTACAGCTTTGTCATTTTTTCACAAAAACTCTTCCGATAAAAATCATCGTAAGTCAAAAGCAAGAAACATTAATAATACGGTCATTTTTGGCCAATCAATTCGAAATATTGTAGAATTATGTAGAATATTATATACTTTTTGAATATCACAGTTATGTTTATTACCCTTATGACTTTGAACAGCAAAATTTATCTAATTGACTAACGGAATCTTTTTTCGTAAAGTTCGTTGCCAACAGTATCGAAGACAAAACTACGACATATATGTTAACTTTTCAGCTATTCAGCCCCTTTCTGGAGTGAAAATATCGCGGTAGGTCTAAATGCAATTAATGAATACCTGAGGCCCCTTTTAAGTTTTTTTGCTAATTTTCACGAAAAGGTTCGCTTTAAAACATCATCCGTGCACCAACCAACTTAAATAAACTTAGTTCACTATCCACCGAACCGTGTAAAACAACCTTAATGACTAAACAATTGAAATGTGGCCTAAAAAACAAACTACATGCCCAGAGGCTATGTACAAAAACAATTAAAAATTTCAAGGTGCGTTGTTTCATTTGGCGAATAATTTCTTTAAACTTCCCTCAATATCATCGAACAAGATTTCATATGAATCATGAAATATAATTCTTTTCTTTTATTAAACATTTGCGACAAATTAACTACGTAAATACACAGAAAATAATCAAGAAATTCAACGAGTATGAAATAGCGTTCTCTACTGAAGACTGTATGCGCCAAGATGTCTAGCCGTGCACGTGACTTGATTCAACCAATCAGCGTTTAGCAGTGGCGACCTGATCGGACTATCCCATTTTCATACGAGTGGGAACGAGGTTGTACCTATGATTATCGAAGCCTGTATTTATTATCGTTTTAGTCTCGCTAGAGTTTGTATCTTTGTTTGAAACCAACTGATATTAGATCATTACGGTTTGCGACAAACAAATATGACAATATTGCGATTAGAATAAAATCTAATTGCTACTTTTTAAATTATTTGTCGCACCTAATGAAAGCTTGTCACACCTGACTTGTAATCAATTCGTCCAAACCTCTATGTACAGTGTGTGATTTCGTGACGAAAAAATTTTGGGATGAGAGTTGTTTCATGAAAGATTCGCTGTGTTTAGGATTTAATATACAAAGTTGCATTCGTTTGGACGACATATTAAATGGATTAATTGTACAGGTTCTTTTTATTTGAATTCACAGTGGTATTTGTTCGTTTGCATTTAAACCCGGTTTGTTAACCGAATCAAAACACAAGTTACGGTAAATCTACCTATCTAGAATGTGAATATATACATGTTCAGTTGAACTGGGTTTATGTAGGTCAATCTATAGACATTGTGGAGCCAATAGCACAAATTGAAAAGAAACGTGCCTTTAGACGTTAATATTTCAGTTATTTGGTCAGTAAATGCAAGGTTATTGTTTAGTTGATCGAGTGTTTAGCTTAATTGAATATTAATTGCTTTCCTGGTGAGTTTAAACCCTATTTTAACACCGGTAGGTCGATTTATATACATGTTGTGTTTTTGTAAAAAGAATGAACGCTGTTATTGTATAAAACACATTTTTGATATCTACTCTAGTCAGATTCTGTGATTGGAATGTCTGTCGAAAAAATGAAAGCTATGTGACCGTATTGGTGTTTCTTAAATGTATATAAGCAATGCTAGATAGCCTTTCAGGACCATATGATATGTTGCATGTTTAAATCTAGAAGAACGGCCCACGTCCGTCGACTGTGGAAGTTAAGGGTTCACAATGAAGCCGGGAGTAAGGAAGAAACCCCTGAAGAACTAGAGACGAAATCCTTCACACATTCGATGTTAAAACGATTAAAAGAAAAACAACTCGAATCGTTGGTTCAAAGTGTCGAATCAAAAGGCGGGGAGGAGTCGGAGTGTGTGTTGTTACCAAAAGGTGATTTCAGACTTGGGAAGAAGTTGATGACACCGTTAATATTATGCTGTAAAATGTGGCGATGGAGTGACATTACTAGTTTGACTGACTTAAAACGTTTACCCTGTTGTACAAGTGCTAATGATCCGGCTTACGAGTGCTGTAACCCATATCATTGGAGCCTACTGCTTGAACCAGGTAAATATTACTCTGGGGTCTTCCCAGCTGAAAGGCAGGGTTTGATACTTAACAATGTCCCAGGATTACAAGGATTCCTGAAACTTGGGAAGAATCCCAGTGTTGCTTAGCTAAGGCTTTCCTTTGGATCTCTGTAAATTGCCCTGTTCTTATATGAGTTTGATTTCGCACGAATTGTTTATTACAATTTGTGTTGCATCTAGAACATTTGTCTATTTTTGGAATAATCCCTAAAGTTAAGGAGTTGTCTCAGAATAACTGACCAGGGATTCCTCTGGATCCCTAGCTAAACAGTTAGTGTCAAACTCTGCTAAGTGAGGAAATGGAAAGTATCAGTCTGTGATTAAAGGATTTGACATGTACAGGGATGCAGATTTGCCCCTATTGTCCAGGGAGGCATATTGGGTCCCTAACTGGTTGTTGGGCAGCTGTCAGTGGGCCCGCTATACAGTAGGAGCTAAACCATACTGAGAAAAAAAAGTGCATTGTGCTTGGTGCCTGTGGGTTGAGTTCAAATTCTGTTTCTGTCCAGTGTGTGTTGAAAATTGTATTGAAGGGAAAAAGAGCAGAGAGAGGTAGATAAAAACAGAAATGAAAAAAGGTCTGGTGCAACAATTTCAGTAAGGGCAGAGTGGAGAGTTTAAGGGGTAGGGACAATGGTTCAGCATTGTACATTTAGAATAGTCATAAATTTGAATGTTTTTCTTCGAAACATTTTGTCCTTTTACTCCTTACTGACAGGTGGCAGTCCAAGACAACCGTACAAATACTCATATCATAGACTGAATACAATTAGGAATTAAGTCAATTTACAGTTAGTATTAAGAATGTTATTGTTTGTTTTACAAGATGTTTCTATTCCAGTTTATGACCCCACTTGGGGTCACCTTGTGGGGATGTAGGCAACTTTTCACCACTTTTAACCACTAGCCTGTATCCTGGGAACAGTGAAAATGGATGCAGCCTTGGCAGGCTGATGAAAATTGCTTATTTAACATATTTACAAAATAAATCAGGCTTATGGTCAAGAAAATTTTAAGGAGTTTTTTTTCAGTTTCAGGAGTGAGAATGTTAAGAACTCAATAACCCAAAGATTTAAACTTTATCAGTCACTGCAAAACATGTAGACAGTCCTGAAAAAAAACCAGGTCTGTCTAAATCTGCAGGTTTACAGGACGGACTGTCTAACAAAAACTTTGATCTCAACAACACAGTTTTCAATTCATCAAAAATTTGTAAAGTGTCTCTGATCCTGTAATACTTAGTTTGATCCTGTAAAATTTTGCTCTTTGCCAGACCTACTGTCCAGTAATAGACTGTTGCTTTTCACAGTGACTGAGATTGTTAAAATATTCTCTTAGAAAATGGGTCATATGGGTCAAGATCACATGGAACTAGGTCAAGCGTGTCATTCAGTCTATCTAAAGTCTAATTTTTAGAACTTTCATTTTGGCACAATTCTTATGAAATAGAATGAAATTAGTTATTTTTTGTATTTTTATTGATGTAGTCTTAGAATCAGAGTAAAAGTAGGTCACTTCGTGTCTAACTAGGTCATATGAGTTATTTTGACAATAATTAAGACATTTACATAAATATTCTAAATAAATCTCTTAGAAATTTTAGAGTAGTGTATAGGGCAGGGTGCCGTGTATCAATGGGAAAGGTATACTGCTTTTAATCTTAGGAAAATTTCTACACCACAGGGAAAGATTGCCAAAGAATGGGATGGAGAGGAAAACAGACAGGGTGTAAGCTATCATTAGGTGATGTGTATTAGTACCGGGTTAGTCACTGTTTTAATCAAGAATTCTAAAGGAATCCCAAGTCAGATGGTCAGAGATTTCTTGTTTTGAACAACAAACATGCTGACACAGTGCTTGACTAAATTAGGTTCCCCGAATGGACAACCAGCTTTTTTTTACTTTCCCAAACCATATCTTTAATAGCTGCTTATAGCAGTTAGTAACAGGTCGCTCAAACTCAAATATGGGGCAATAGGGCCTTTAATGTTGAGAAATTTTTCAATGATCCTGAAGGAATCCCTAGCTAAGATTCCTCCCAAGTTTTTGGGGTCCTCGAATCCAAGTACACTGTTTGTGTTGAACCCTGTATTTAAATAGGTTAATCACACCCTGCTATAAGAATTTCATGTTGGTCTTAACAGTAAAACTTTGGACTGTAAAACTTGTTGGAACAATGCTTTAAGTTTAGTTTACATTGCCTCATGTTTTACTATTATATTGTTTCTATTTGGAGTTCTTCTCTCTGTAGCCTGAATGGCCCCAGACTGGTTTTAATGTGTGAATGTGTCTTTTGTAAGATTTTATTTGCTTGTTTATTTTTCTAGCCAAGGTTATCAGTTAGATGTTAATCCAATAATTTTCTTCACAATTAGTGAATGTCAGTTAGGAATTTTCTTTCTACTTTATACAAATTACACAATGTTTATGATAAATTGATAACAAGTTTAGGCTCCTGAAGTTAAACAGTTTTAATCTTTAAGAATTATGATCATATTTGTTTTAGGCTTTTGAGGAAGGCTAACTATAATTTCTGTTTTTCCTAGTGTACAAATAACATGTTTGGGTGACAAGGATTTCCTTAGGATCCACTGTTGATCTTGAGCCCCTAAAGTTTAGGGTACACTGGTAATTTAAGTACTTGAATCCCTAAGTTATGGGGTCACTGGTGATCTTGGTCCCTTAAGATTAGGAGCCACTAGCTATCTTTGGCCTGTTTAGGGGCTACTAGCTATCTTTGGTTCTTAAGTTTAGGGGCCACTAGTGATCTTAGACCCTTTATGGACTAAATCTTAAGATTTAAGGGGCCATTTGTGTCCAGTGACTACTATTCAAACTTCGTGATACTTTAAACAGATCTTCTGGTTCCTAATATCAGTACTAAGGGTCTTAGTCAATATATTAGGGGCCATGGATTACTATATGTCCCCTTTTTAATCTTAATACCAAAATCCTTGTTAAAAAACCTATTATCCTCCGAATCAATTCAGACTTCATTCAGTAACTGTAGTATTGAATTTTGAAATTGTATTGTAACAGAAAAAAATCCACCACCACGATTCAATTTAGTTTACCAGAGAAATCAAGTCTTTTAAGATAATTTTTTGAAAATATAAACTCAATGAGTGTATGGGTACCTCTGTAAAAAACTGGTAGAATTCATAAAAGAAGAAATCATTGTGAAGACCTCAGTATATAATCGACTAGTTTAAATCTAACCTGAACCATTTTATTTAACGTTCATGTTTTCATCAAAAAACATTTATCAGTTTGCCCGATCTACAGTTTATTCATGTAAGGAGACCTAAAGACTATGTTATTTGTAGGGAAGGCTAGATTGTATGTAGTTGTTTGGTTTTCAGTCCTTTAGTAGTAAAAGTTGTAGTTTTGGTATTTATGATTTTATTGAATTGGAAACATGCTTAAAAATGTTGAAACTAGACCCAAAGACTATGTAACATTGTTTGCTAGGCTAGGCTATATCAAGTTGTTTGGTTTTCAGTCCCTTGTTTTAATAGTTGTAATAGTGGTATTTATGATTTTATTGAATTGAAAGTATGCTTGAAATGTTAAAACTAGACTTAAAGACTGTGTTATTTATTGGCTAGGCAAGACTTAACATAGTTGTTTGGTTTTCAGCCCATTGTTGTAAAAGTTGTATTATTGGTATTCATGATTTTATTGAATTGGAAATATGCTTGAAATGTTGAAACTAGACTCAAAGACTATCATATGTAACACTGTTGGCTAGGCTAGGCTATATCAAGTTGTTTGGTTTTCAGTCCCATCTTGTTGTAAATGTTTTTATATATACATATTTGATCTTATATGATTTTATTGAATTTAAAGTATGCTTGAAATGTTGAAGCTAGACTTGCAGACTTAGTAACATTGTTGGCTAGGCTAGGCTATATTTAGTTGTTTGGTTTTCCGTCCTCTGTTTAAACCACTTATATGCTGTAATTGTAGGCTAGGCTGTACTGTTTTTTTAGCATTTTTCAGTCCACTGTTAAGGGGACCTCAATACCATGTTATTTTTAGGGTAGGCTAGACTATATTTAGTTGTTTGGTATTTAGTCTCCTTGTTGTGTTTTTAAGTTACAACATAAAACATGTAATATCTGTATTTATTATGTTTTATTTAAGTACAAAAATGTGCCTGAAATGTTAAACATAGACATAAAGACTATGAAACTTATAGGCTAGGCTAACCTGTGTTTATACATTAGGTTTTCAGTCCCTTATTTAGACATCTCAATCGTATGATATAAATTTTGTAGGTTTAATAGGTATTAGTATAAATAGTGGTTAGGTTTTCACTCTGATCTAATGACTGTGTTAATTTGTAGGCTAGGCTACTTAATTGTTAGGTTTTCAGTCCTCTTGTTCTGCGACTGTTGTATATTTTGGTTATATTTGATTCATTAGAAGTATGCATGAAATGTTATGTAGACTCAAAGACTTGCCATGTTGTAGGCTATGCTAAGCTGTACTTATTTGTTAGGTTTTTGGACCATTGTAGTTAGTGTTATATAAACCCAACAAAAATAACTCTTAGCTATCTGAATGCTGAATTTCTACAATGGACTTGTCTGTCTCCAATTTTTAGACCTGTCCATTGTCATATTTAGGGATTTAAGGATAAAAATTGGACAATAAATCAATGTTGAATGAGCAGCCAACAGCAAAGAGCCAGGTCAGTCAACACATGTTGTGTTTACTGACCTGGCTCATTGCTGGTGGTAAAGGCTTTTCATATTTGGCTCTGACATTGTAAGAGTTAACCCACTAGCCCAGGACTAGTGACAGATAAACCCATGTTGCCCCATGTGACAAGTTGTGGTGAAAACTCAGCTATTTTCTCCTCATACTATGAAAATATTCAATGAGATTTTTTGGTATAATGATAAAATATGATCACATTAACTTTGATATCTCTCTTAGATTTATAGGTTAATCTATGGTTTTAATAAAAATATACTTTGAATGTATAATATCTACACTGCTCTCCAAAAGTTTCCTCACAGTACAATTAACTAAATTTTTGAGTTCAAATTTGAAGAATTTTAATATTATTGTTTATTTCATTCATTATTCATGCAATTAAAATTGATTTTTTATTGGTTTTTAGTTTGTTTTTTAAGTTGCAGCTGTTTTAAGTTGCAGCTGTTTTAAGTTGCAGCTTAAGTTATCTATCAGCCTCAGAAAGGTCAATCATTGTATCTCCATGAACCAATATCAAGTTGAAGTTTGAGATATTTTGGATATTTCATATCCATAAGACAAACATACTGATTTCAGATTAGAAAAAGCAAAATTTTAAATCGTTTAACTTCTAAGTGTTTTTACAAATTTTTGAAATTCTACTTTGTACAATGTAAATTGTGAATGTGTGAACTTCACAGTGAAGGAACTTATGGAGGGCAGTGTATAGGATAGTGTATCTCTCTTATAGCTTGTATATCTTCTCTTTTTTGTTGGTTATCAAATTATGAATGAGTTAAACTATGTTACATGACGAGAGGAATGTGATAGCTCTTACGATGTAAAGGACGTAAAATATATGCTAGCTCAGGGTTATACACTAACAGTGGGGGGGGGGGGGTTCCGAGGAACCCAAAAACTTGGAAGGAATCCTAGGGATTCTATAATGATTGATCGCTATAAGTTGCTCTGTTTTTATGTGAATTTTGAGTTTTCATGAATTTAATATCAAAATGTGATTACACATCTATATATCAAATTGTCTTGTCATTTAATTTAGGAATCCCTAATGTTTGAGTTAATGACTAAAGATTCCTTTAGTATCCCTGTAGCCTGTTCAATTATCCCAAACATTCCAAAATGTTCCTCATTGAAAGTGTCGGAACAACTCAACCCAAAGACCACTCAACCCGAGACAACTCAATGAGTCAATCCCCTGCTAACGGGTTGAGTTGTCCAAACTTTGAGTTGAGTTATGCACGGGTTGAGTTGTCCCGTAACGTTTGCTAACATTTGTTACTGAACGCGCTGCTGGTTAAAAATAGTTAGTGTTGAACCCTGCTCAAGAATATTTTTAAAAGACAATAACCTGGAAATTACATTTAAAGTTTTATCATAACTGCTATTAAGAATAAAATTCATGAGCATAAGGCAATGACTGCTTTATAGTATTTATATGTGCACTGGCTCAAATTATGTTAACTTTAATTTGCACGTAAATTAACTCTGTGGTAGTAAATCATTGTTCACCCATTGGTCACCTACATGCCATGATCTTGACCTGATGTTTTACAAGATCTGACAGGAGTTTATATAGGTATAAAACATGTATAGAACATGTATACATGTACAAATTGTATTTAGGGTTTTTTATGACTCATGATTTTACATTGTGTTCATATGGGAAGTCGGCCATTTTTTGTATTTTATGTTACAACAAAATATAATGTTCTGATATAATAATGAAAATAACTTCTATATTGAATGAACCCAATTTTTATGGGTCAGGTATACAGAAATACTGTAGTGAGTATTTAAATCAGCAGGGTTAAGTTATGAAGTGAGTATTTAAATCAGCTAGATAAATATATGTGCCACTGGCAGTCAAATAAAATCTAACAGTATTTACTACACAAGAAATCAAATTGAATATTATACTTTTTTTTCTAAGTTAATGTATATATTATTAATTTTATTACTTTTATAATTTCAGATATTAGTCTGACCTCAACACAGTATGATGAATGTAAAAACAATAAATACACAGGTAAGGATGTTTTACTTTATTCTTTCTTCATCCAGGTCTTGACATTAGTTTGTTAAGTAGGACAGCCTGCCTGGCTCATATATTTCACTTGCCTTCAAATGTTAACTAGGAGTTACTGGTTGCCCAAACTCAAATATAGGTGCTCAGGGACAATCAGATGACCATTTAATGTCGAGCCCTGTACATCACCATTAATGTGCCAATCATATATATGTGGTGGACAGTTTACCTAACAGTCATTCCTGAGATACACAAGAACTAAAATGTAACCAAATTCTATAAGAGAGACTGACTACCTTTAGTCTGAAAAACCTTTGTTGGTAGCTATGCTTGAACTCACAAACCTTTTTATTGAGGGGTTATGATGATGATGATGATGATAATGATAATGATGATGATAATAATGATTATGATATTTAACTTGTTAATGATGATAATGATTTTGGTGGTCGTGTGTTTTATGAAGAGTAACTGTTGTTGAGACAAGACCATAATTGAAAGCTGGCAGTTAATAAGAGAAGATCATTACAAATGGTAGCTCAGGGGTTTGTAGTTATTGAAAAGATTGTACTCTGTAGAGATTGTACAATACTCGGTTTTATCATCTTTCTGAGGTCATATGTAACAAACATCTTATACATTAAAAGATTACAAGTTTTATAAGTGAGTATATATATAAAAGATAACTGAACTATTTACCTTGAACTCGTTTGTGGTATAAAAATGGTTCACTTGAAATTTATGATAATATCTGATAACAGATTACCAGGTAGGTGGCGAAATTGGTAGCAATCCGGGATTTTGACTCTCGTGTCCCGAAGGGGGTACGGGTTTGAATCCTATCCGGGGAGTTTATACCCTTCCATGAAAATTTGACAATAATGTCAATTTTCCTCCATTGATAAGATATTTAGAGAAGTTTCCGGTCTTGTGGAAGGGTAGGGCAGTACTAGTTATAGACGAGGGACCAGGATAGCTAGGTTAGGTGTGCTGGATGCTGTAAAATGACCTTAACTGTGTTGACACGGCGTCAAACCCGATAAAAACTGTCTTAGGATCACCTGAAATTTTTTACTATATATAGTAATGAGTGTATTTATATTTTATATGATATATATTTACAGATAATTTAGAGCCGGCCCCTGATGAAGCTATCTCCTTGGAAACTGGTATGACCCCTACATCTAGATGTAATCTTTATACAGGTAAACTATTGTATTACTTTGAGTTATAATATGGCCCAGTGCAAACGCTCCACATATCGAGGTCTCAAGGACTGTCGGAATCTGGTTCAAAATCTCTGTCATTGATTTCCCGAATATGTTGCAGATTTTGTTTTCGCTTTTTAATGGAAAGGTGAAGAAGTCACTTGAATAGCTCCCTTGGCTCATCCCTGCCACTTGTACTACCTTGCCTTGAGCTAGCTTTTATTGTAGGGTAATAGAGTGTCTGCTTACAATTCAGAAGGTTGGGTATATTATTGTAGTATATTTATTTGTTGATGTGTCCGTTGGGACGTTGTCTGTGCTTAGAATTTTTTATAGGAGCTAGTTTGCTGCGGTCCCCTCAGGATTTCTTAAAGGAACTACTACTTCAAGTCTCACCTGGGCTTGGTAATTTTATTTTGTTGAATGTCCATGTTGATGTTTGCAGCAGTAAGGTTTAGGAGATCTCAAGTATGAGTCCATCCAGGGGCCATGCTTATTTCTCTTAGCAAGATATTAAATGTCATGTATATATGCATCATGAGAACTCTAACTTAAAATAACTTTGAATTTTCCATTAGTCAAATACCATTGTACATTGTCAAATAGTTGGATGTTGTTGATGTTTCATGGAAACTTACCAAAAATCATACATTTCATGACAGCATGGCTGATGTTCATACAGATGTGCTATCACAAATTGTGATAAACAATTTAAGGGAACTCAAAATTTTTGTTAGAACAGGGCAATTTATGGGGATACTGATGAAATCTCTAGCTAAGCATCACTGGTATTTCCCTTAAGTTTTTAGGATCCTCGTTATCCTTGGACACTGTTATCGTTGAACCTGGGTAGATAGCACAGTTGGTAGCGTGCCGGGATTTGGACTCTTGTGTTCCGAAGGGGTATGGGTTCGAATCCTACATTGGGAGGGTATACTCTTCCATGAAAATTTGACAATAATGTTGATTTTCCTCCATTAATTAGAAAATATGGAGAAGTTTCCGGCCTTGTGGAAGGGTAAGTGAGTACTGGTTATAGACAAGGATCCAGGAAAGCTAGGTTAGGTGCGCTGGATGCTGTAAAATGACCTAAATTGTATTGACACAGCATTAAATCCAGTAAAAAAAAGAGTTGAAGCCTGTGTATCATTTGTTATATATTTTGTCTATATAATTATTATGAATGTTATCATCGTGTCATCTACAAATCTATATTTACTTACTGTTGACTGGCTTGTCAAACATCAAAGGGATTCCTAAAATCACAACTTGTCAAATTATGTCCAACTCATGTCCCTTTAAGGGTCAATATGTCTGTTAATTATGTCTAAAGTGTCAATTTACCCCTAGGGAGCTATTTTAATACAAATGTTTATTTATTGATTCTGATTGGTCATTTGTTTTGTCTATTTGTTGTCATGACGATGATGTTGTATTTTGAATTCACTTCTGTTCTGTTCTGTTCTTGATCTTTAGATTATACTGCTGCTGGACTTGACATAAAAGTTCCTCCTATTGCCCCTGACGACCTATATTTGGGCTCGGGCAACTAGTTACTGTTACTAAATATGGTTCGGTCAAGTAAAACACATACATGTAGCTGGTTGTCCAACTGAGCAATCTAGTTTAAAAATTTATGTCGAGCCCTATTGCTTTGGATGTCTCTGGAGTAGTCAGGCAGTAGTTGGAATAACCCTTTTTCTGGACTTCTGACCCCTTACACATCATTTGAAGGGGAGAGGCCAACAAAAAATGTCATTTTCAATGCAACATTTCTGCATTGCAAACCACTAAAATCCAGTGAAAAGCTCTAATTTTAAGTCCTATGGTGGCATTTGAGAGGCAGGGCAGGGGGATAAATCATGTAAAAACAAGGGATTGTTCAATAAAGGGTTTAAATACACGACCCTTAAATTTACTCACATAACTTAAAAGTATCATAATTCATTTAACAAAAATGTTCAAATAAATTTCAAATAAAAGTTCTGGGTATAACTGGTATAAAAAATGTTCTGAATTCTATACTATACAGAAAACGTTTTACATGTTTATAGAAAAATCTATTTTATGAAACGTGGGGTTGAAGAATAGCGTTACTTTTGAAAGCTATGAGTTTGAATATAGAACTGGAAGGGTTTTTTTTTGTATGTTTGTAAACCACAGGGAATATGTTAGGTCTTTCTGTATACTTAGCCAACATTCTGTATTGTAAAATAAAATATTTGTTAAAAAAACTATTTTACTTTTTTTCACTTGTTCGAAGCTATGAATAGTCTGGTTTGTGAGGGCAAACTTTTATATTATTTGTTTATGGGGTTGCTTTTAAATTTTTGAAAGTCATGGTTTTTTTTTTATTTGGCCATTTTTGGGGCCGAAATCACGTTTACATGTTAAAAGAACACTGATTACCTCTGAAAAAAGAACTGGCTTTTATTGGAGGAACCTCTAATGTTAAGATAATGATGGTAATGATAATAATAATAAAAAAAAATAATAAAGAGTTTATTTAACAAGGCTACACATTTGGATAAATCCAATCTTCCATGTGGACCTTAAGAAGGAATCTCTGAATAATTGATTAGGGATCCCAAAAGGGATTCCTTCAGGATCCTAGAAAAAATATTGTTGAATCCTGCAGTCCACAAATGCTGGTTAGGTGTTGTGGTCACCAAAAGTAAAAGAAAAAATTTGATGAATAGCATTAAAACCAAATATTAAGCCTTTTAAACTATCAAAACCTAGCTTGTTATTTTTTTACCTTTGGCCTTAAAATTGAACTAGTAATAGAATACAAAAGTCTTGTATTCCGAAAAAAAAACCTTTGCTATTGAAATTTTTAAACATGTTATATGTTGCAACCTATAGACGCTAAACTAACTTATTGTAATGAATGAAATGTCAATATATAAATCATTCTTGCTACAAACCACTCATTCATGTAAAAAAATGCATTGAAATGTTTTTTGTTAAGTTTAGTTTTCAAATTTTAAAAGTTTTTTTTAAAAATATTTTTTCTCTCTTTCTTTACTACTCTAAAAGCTTTGAGTAGGTTAACCTGGTATTCTATCAAACATTAAAAATACAAATTGTAATATTTGATTGGACGGCGCTAAATGTGTTTAACTACACGTAAATTTTGAAGGCTGTAGACTGGTTTTGCATTGACCTACCAGTATGTTCCTTGAGTCTTACTATTGTCATATTAACCATTGGCCTATCTAGTTGTGTGACGGGGGATTTGGTACAGACCTCCTTGAAATTGATCAGCCCACTACTGCCTGGAAAATTATTCAAATACACTAATTATCGACTATGTACTGTATATTCTTGGGTCACATCTTTTAAACTGGTTGACATGGTGTATTGGTGTGTAGTGATCATTCAGACCTTCAAAATGACACCGGTTTCATCAAAATTGGACGGTAAATAAACCCGCTAGCAATGGTTCTTGCAAAAATATGATGACATTGGGAGATTTTGAATTATTTTAATTTATAAGTGTATGATATGGGTTCGAATCCCATTTGGGATAAAAAAATCATGAGACTTCAGGACCAGCCTTAAAAACTTTTTTGGATCTCGCACCAAAGTTGACTAACATTCTCTATATACTTGTGCAAATTAAGTTTTTACCTGACCTGGGCTAACGGCTTGCAGGTTAAGATGATGATGATCTTAACATTGAAGTGGGGTTGTTTTAGAACGATGTTGTTTACATAGCGACGTTTCAACAGTATAGTAAACATAGTGATCAAACTTGTACGACCTCGTTGAGTGGCAATATACACGAGATATCAGAGTTGTGAGAACTGTTGAAACGTAGAGTTATCTAGGTCATATGTCCTTAGAGTGGTAATATATTCATGATAACTAGGTCGTTAACGAGCCCGTTAATCTATGAGAACCTATCATAAATCATAAAATCTTAAAGGTTTTTACTTTGTGCTTCAAAACTTAATGTTACTTTGATTTGAGATGGTATTAACTTTTTATGTAAATATCATATTCATAGGCTGATCCACATTCTCAGAAGGGGGAGCCAGGTCCTGTGAAAATTGGTTTCTTAAAGATTGGGATGTAGGGGCTGTTCTCCCACCTACCTTTGGTCCAAATAGGACAGTTGTTTGAGGGTATGTGCTTATTCAGGGATCGAATTGAACATAAAGTTGGATTTGCGAAATACTGAATTACTGATTATATTTCAAAAATAAAATATAACTCACATTTTTTCCGCCATTTCAATGCTGATTTGAGCCTCATCAGTTTGACCAGAAATATTTTTGCGGCAATTTCAACTCGCTAAATATTTGAGTTAAAATAAAATTTACTCACAATTTTGGGAGTATGCGAGCTTAAATTCAAGCCCTAGTGCTTAATGCTAAGTCAAAAGCCTGGGTCAATAGATCTCAACTACTCCAAGGACCATGAGGATGCATGACTGCCCACAATAATATGACTGATAGAATGATGAGATGTGTTTTAAAACAGCATAGTTATTGACTTATGTCACTGTATTATATTCATGTTGTAATATGTATGTGTTTTTTACTAGTTGTCAACAAACTAACATTTTAATCTGACATTTTGAATCCATTTTTCTTGGCACTCACTTGTTCATGGATAGGTCAACATGAAACAAGGCCAACTTCATGAAAATTCCTAGTTTTACCTTGAAGGCTTGACCTATCTTGTCTTGGCATGACTTTGATGCCTATTTCACTGATGTTTTTCATTTTTGTCATTTTCTTGATACATCAGCGTTATTTATGAGTTATTCCGCTTTGATGACAACTTTCATTGCTCAGGCCTTTTCACTTAATGCTAGCTTTTGTTGCTGGCATTTTCACTGTACAGTGATTTCACTGCATACACTTATGCTGTACAGTTATTTAACTGCAGGCACTTAAAATTACGCTGTTCAGTTTAATATTTAACTGCAGACATTTTCACTGAACAGTGATTGTATTGCATACATTTTCACTGTGCAGCTATTTCACTGCAGACATTTTCACTGTTCAGTTATTTCACTGCATACATTTTCACTGTTCAGTTATTTCACTGCAGACATTTTCACTGTAAAATTGTTACATTGCAGAAATTTCACTGCGTGACATTTTCTCCTTACAGTGATTTAATCACAGGCATTTTCACTGTACTGTTGTATCACATTAGCACGGCCCTGCTAATCACTATATAAAATTAATTGGCCAAATTATCATCCAATCTGATTATACTGTATAAAATTGATAGATTTCATTAGTCCAAATCAAATTTCAGAAGTCATGGGCTTTGACCTAGTTTTGTTGGTTCAAAATAGTTTTTACTAATCACTGGTTTCAAGATAGTAGGTTAAGGTAATGACTGATTCATATAGGGTTTTATATTACATATTATGACAGTAAAATTATCTATATTTCTATTACGGTATACACTGTTATATTGATATGATAGGTAACATATGTATACTTCATTAAACTTTGTCTATACATTCAACATTGTCTCTTGTCATTTCTTATTTAAAATATGATTTAGAATTTGAAAATCAGAAATTTTTATAGTGTGTATCTCAGGCTTAGTGCAAAAATGGTCGTAACGCAAGTTAACATAGAGTGAGTTTACGACTGTTTTGTGCTTAGTCTGTGGTTTGGCCATTGATATGATAATGTTCATAATTTCACCAGAATACCTTGTTTAGTATTTATACATTCTAACAATGGTTGAATGTTGGATTCAAAAAGATATATTTTTTGCATAGACCCTTGAAACCCCTGTAGGGGGGGGAGGGTCAGACTAGGTACTGTCTTGAATAGGTCTGTGACCTCCTCAGTATAAGTTGAACCAAATTTTCATTAATCCTATCCAGCCTCATAAAGCAAATGATTTTTCTAAAGCATAAAAACTTGGAGCTCCACCTTGCTCCCTTTTATCCCTTTCCAACCCTTATACTTTTAAACATCAACCTTCTAATGAGCTCTAGCCCTTTATTCTACCTCCCTGCCCCTTTCTTAGTCAGAATCCTAGTTCTAGAATGATCGCTATCCCTAATGTAATAAAGCAAACTTGTGGTTGAGAACTTTTAAAGCAACAACCGAAAGTCAATCATCCTAATTTCAAACTTTATAAACTTAAGGCAATACAGTGAAACAGTTCTGGCTCCAAAATGGTGGAGTGTTTTTTTGATGACACGTTGTAAACAAATTTTCTATTTTTTGACAGAATGTAATATATTTATAATGTGACATTTATGGTATTGTTTAAAACATGGAGCCACCCACTATGAGGGTCTCCTTTATTAAGATATAAAATCAATCTAAACTGTCACTTGTTGGGTTTTATAGACGCTTGCCTCCCAATATTTGTCCTTTGGGGTTTTTATTTTACCTCCTTGAATCAAACCAGTCATGTCTGTCTGTTCACCCGTCCGTCTGTGTGTGTTTTTGGTCTGCTTTTTTGTCGTATCTCTCATCTTGTGAGAGAAGTGATAATAAATTGTTGATGATTTTTTTAGAGACTAAAATAAATAATTTCTGAATATTTAATGTAAATTGAAGGTTCGCAGGATTGCATTTGGTCATTATGAGTTGTTGTAAGCACTTTCGTCATATGAAAAAAAAACGTTGTCGTTGAAAATGGCAGAGACTTTGAAGAACTATAGTTTTTTTGATGAATACAAATATTTAAAGTACAAATAGTAAAATAATGAGTCAGTTTAGTATCATTGGTACAGATTCCTTTCTCGAATTGTAATTACTGTAAAATTGAAAATTTCTACAGGAATTTAATTTCTGCTGTAATCATTTGAGCCTTGGAAACAATTTCCACCAAGTTACTAGTGCAGTAGGCTATGTGAAATATTTCTGATCTAGTTTTCCAAAGTGGGTACAGGTTTGAATCCCACCGAGCCAGGCTTACACTCTTATATGAAGATTTGACTGTAATGTCAATTTTTCTCCATTTATTAGTAAATGGACGAGTTGTCAACCTTCAGAAGGGGTAGGTACGTGTAGGTAATAAACAAAGTCCCTGAAAAGCTAGGTTAGGTGAGCTTGCCACCATGAAATTTTCATAAATTGTTTTGACACAGTATTTAACCCAACCAAAAAAAAAACGCCCAACAAATGTTCCGCTGTATATTAGAAATGAAATAATTTTTTTCCTTAGAAATAATTAATTAGTATTCATGTTATTTTTGAAAAAATGCAAAATTTTGATCTCCCCCCGCAGAAATTATTTATCATAAGGTAAGTATTATTCCCTGATCCATCAAAACTTGGTTTTAAAATCCTATATAAGTCACTTTGTGTTATGTTAGTGAGACCGTTATAATGTTACTTGAAAGTAAAAAACAACAAAATTTAGCCAAGCTTTATGAATCATTTATAAAAAAACATGACTGTCATTGTTGTACCTATGATTTCATATGATAAGATTTTTGTTGTAGAATTTTATAAGCATGTTTCAGCCCCTTTTTTAAAACAGTATAAGCAAGGTTTTTGAAGCTCACTTCTAGTATCACTGTTCAGTCGACTTTTGACATTAACTTCCCTGATCATCGGGTCACACACCAACTGTTAACATATAGCACAGATAGCAGCCACAGCATACGTGCATGACCCTAACAGGTAGCCATTTACACCTGGGTGGACTTAAGTAATTGTAGGTAAATTTCCTGCTCAAGGAAATTAGCAGTGCCCCCCCCCACACCCCTAGTAGGATTCGAACCCAGGACCTCTCGATCCATAAGTGCTCGTCCCACCACTTGACTACTGCTCCTACTTAAGCTCTTTGGCTAGCTCAGTTGATAGCGTATAAGGCTACCAATCAAGTGATTGTATGTTTGATTTTCACGGTTGGGCATACTTTAGTGGAGCATACTTTCTTCATGAAAATGTTTTTATGGGCATTTTTCCTCCTACCACTGATCCTAAATCATGTAGGGCAATTGTCAGTCACTGACCGAAGTATGGACCTAGGAACTAGTTTCAGCTAAATTCAATTAATAATTGAATATTTTGGCCTGATTACCCTAGCCTTGTATATTATTGTTTTTAAGACCTGATAACCAAACAATATGATATTATGGCCTGATTATCCCAGCCCTTGTATTGCCTGATAGTCAAATAATGAAATAGTTTGGTGTCATTAATATGTGGTTCGAAGTATTTAATTAATTCTGTATAAAAAACATAGACCCAATAACCAAATAATAATGATTTTGGCCTGATTATCTCAAGGCCTGATAACTAAACAATAAAATATCATGGCCAGATTACCCTAATCTTGTTTATCTTTGTTTATAAAGGCCTGATAACCCAACAATTTGATATTTTGGCCTTGTTTAACGTAATAACCAATTATTAGAATATCAAGGACTGATAACCTAACAATAAAATATCTTAGCCTGATTACTCTAGCCTTGTATATCATTGTTTATAATCTACTATATTAACAAATGCATACTTCAGCCAGTGTGTCGCCAGTTCGATATACAATACAAAATTGTGGTATAAAAAAGCCCGTCCTAGTCTCTGTGACGGAGCTATCTAAACCCTTTATAACGATTGTAAAATACACGTTTTGAAACAGTCACGTAGATTGGTTATTAGTCAATGCACCATTTTGTTGTCGAATTTTTTTTTAAACTCCAAAAAAAATACGAAAATTTTTAACCCTTCTAGATTAATGATACTGCTAGGTTTATTTTATGAATGGACGGGTTTAAAACTTCATATGCGAAATTTTCTTGATTTATGTGTATATTTCCAATTTTTAACTTAAAAAAAATGGTTTTGTATGAAAGATGAACTTTAATGTGTGATTGTCTTTTTAATTGTTTTCCCCACTATAATACAAATTATATGAACTGATTGAATTTACTTTAACTTCTAACTGAACGACAAGATTTTGTTAAATTTTGAAATTTTCTAACAAAAATTTGAAATGTTTTGATATAATATAACATCTTTCATTTAAATCTTTGATTTAAATTGATAATAAATAGATATGAATTGTTGTGAAAATTTAAATCAGTGGGATTAATGTATGTGCCACTGACAGTTGAATGAAATTTAACAAAATCAAAAAACATTTTTTATGCAGAATATTATTTTGTACAATAACATTTGTTACCCTGTGCCTGATTTTCAAATCTAGTTTTCCCAAAGGTGGTTTCTGGTTTGAATCACACCTGGGGCGGTTTTCCCTTGAGAAGATTGTGGAAGGGTATGTGAGTACTGGTTATAGGCAGTGGTCCAGGAAAGCTTGGTTAGGTGCACTGGTTGTCATAAAAATTATGTTGATACAGTATTAAACCAAAAACAACATAAAAAGCAAACAAAAAAATTAGTGAATATTTTGCTCTATTAAATCTTGTAATGGTCACCCCTGCAAACATACTAAAGTATTTTTGTGAATATTTAAATCAGTGGGGTTAGTGTATGTACCTTTGACAGTTAAATGAAATTTTACAAAACCAAAATTACATTTTTTTGTATGGAAGACTTTTTTGGTATATTTTTTCATTTCACAAAATATTTTGTACTATTAAATCTTGTAGTGTCCACCCCAGCCTTCATTATAATGTTTAGAGCGAGAGACTTAAGTTGGCGTGTTGATGTGTAGCATGCCTCTTTAACATCTATTAAATTTAAATCATCATTTATCATGGTAGAAGATTTAAAACGCTGTAAACACTCCAACTGGTTGAAAACATTAATTTCCCCCGTGGGAGGCCTCTTTTTACAGTGATATGAATGATGGGATATCTCGTTCAGGCTAGACTGGTGTCTCCGCTATGTAGACTGTACACTGAAGTAAATAAAGATAACATTAGCTTAATACACTGAACCAGTCCATTGAGAAATGTTGAGGCACCCCATGGGGGGTGAAAATTATTGTTTGGATTTTTTACTGAAATACTCAAATACTTGCGTAGGTAGAATTTTTCGTTGGATTTTTATACTTAACCCTAGTCATTAACACTGTGAGTGAATTTAAAAAATGCTGTCGATTTTGATTTTTAACAGAAATTTTTTATTCTTAATGTTTATATTCAGATTTAGAATCTGACTGTTTTTTTAGCTAAGTTTTATTTTAGGTCAATTCATATTATGAGAAATTGCAATACATTTCTTCAGAAGGTTAAGTTTTAGAGTGAAAAAGGCTTAATGATCTTGCAGTCATAGCTGTAACTTTTTTTAAACACTAGCCTGATTTGTGTTATTTAGTAGTGTGCAAAAATATTAACTAGCTAGCCCAAATATATACAATAAGTAATTTTTACTAGCACAAATATATACAATAAGTAATTTTTACTAGCACAAATATATACAATAAGTAATTTTTACTAGCACAAATATATACTATAAGTAATTTTTTATAGCCCAAATCAAGCTTCACTTGTCTTGAACTTCAGGCTTGTCAGTTCAGCCAATGACTGATCCCTGTACTGAATGTGTCTGCTATTGGCCCAAATGATTGGGGTACAATTCAGGCCTTGGGATATTTATTTTGAAGTGAGGTTTTCAGTGCCCCTTAAACTACAGTCTTCCATATAAGTTATGAAAGTGGTTGTCCAAACAGTAGCAAGCACTATATCTTGTTGGTAGATTTTTGTAGAAGGGTAGGTGAGTACTGGTTATTGACAAAGGGTCAAGGAAAGCTGGGTTAGGTGCACTGGCCTCCGTAAATTATCTGAATTTGTGTTGACAAGGCTTTCAACCCAATAAACAATAAAAAAGTAAATTAATAGACTGTGTACTTACAGGATAAACAAGAATGTATAGTTGTAAAATGTTGCAAGCATTTTCTGCCTCCTGCCCCCGGGAAGACAGTTCTCTCCCAGGGAACTCCCTCCCCCCAGAAAACAATCTAGATCAGCCCCATGTTTAAACATCTTTGTGTTTACAAATTTGATGAAGTATTTTGTCTGCCAAACTTGAGTACAAATAAATCAGTGATCATTGTTGTTGTTGTTGTTTTGTACTGGAGTTATATGATAGTTTGTACTGTATTGAAGATTTATCAATTTATATCTTGAAGAATGGTGTCTCAAATATATGAAATGTTTTTGTAACACTTTTTTGTTTATCTCTCTTATACCAAATATTTGTTGATAGTTGTAAAAAAAACTTTTGTTAGTCAGATACTGGGACTGACTAATATTAATAAGCAATTGGTTCATTGTTGGTCCAACATTAGTCTCGGAACTTTTGTCTGTAGACTTACAAAGTGCCCATCAATTGTTTTTTTATGGGTTTTCCAGTCATTACCTTAAAATTTCCAGCACTAGCCTAAATTATTATTTTTGTATATTTTGAGGAAAGTTATCACACTAGCCCAACTCTATAAATTATGGAATCAAACTAGCCTGACTAAATCTAAACAAATTTTTAATTGTCGAAAAATATTGACCTTTTTCTTATCCCCTAAGATGAGTGTGTACCCTTATATCCCCTTGTAGGGTTCAGTGCCCCTTTATCCATTGTAGCCCCATGCACTTTTCTTTCTATTAGAACTTCCATTATTTTCTCAATATTTAGTTTAGTATCTAAATATATACTTGAGACCAAATGAGACTTCAAATTAGAGAGTTTTCTCACATTATGGTCAATATTGAAAGGAACCCCAGACAACTATTGGAGCCAAAGTAATCAGAAATGAAAGCAAAGTATGAGAAATAAAAGGAAAGTATCCTTTTATGTAGCAGAACTAATGGTAGGATATATATAATGAAGTAATAAGAATATAAACGTATATTTAATGAGGTTCCAGGGTTCTAACAAGGTTCCAGGGTTCTAACGGTACATTATTAGATTTTTGTTACCTGTTTTTATGGCTTCGTTGTCTACAACCAGTCTATGGAATCCTATTGTAATTATTATTTAATCATTTTTTTATTTCTATCCGTAATTTGTTGTTGTTTTTTGGTTGATTTTGTGGGTGGATGTGGAAGGTAGATGGATGGGGAGGAGAAGAGAGGTGGCATGGATGGATGGAATTTTCTGACAGTACAGTTAACCTTGTTTTTTTTTTGCTCCTCTTAGAGTTTCTCATATTCTTTGACATTGACTTTCAAGCTTGATTTTATATTACTAATTTCATACTATAGCACTATACATTATTTTAAATCTTAAAAATTCAACCGTCGGTTGTTTATACTTCCCACTGCTGTACATTATCATGAATGTCTATTTTAATTAATTTTGAGTGCAGAAGTACTGTAGTGAGTATTTAAATCAGCAGGGTTATGTTTGTGTCACTGATAATTAAGATTTAGCATTACTTTTTTAAAGAAAAAACGGCTTAACACTTCCTTATAAACAATTATAATTAACAGAATTGATTGGACAATAGAACTGCTTTAAGTTAGATATATTTAAATCAGTGGGGTTAGTGTTCTGAGTGATATGTAGATATGTTACTGTCCCTTTAAAGTTCTATATGATTTATAGATATGTTGAACTGTACCTATAACTGATGCTGGCAAGTAATAACAAATCATTTATTATATTCTGTAACCTCGGAGGCTGTAGACTGGTTTCCTCTACGATGCCATTCCATATTGGGTATTAATCTATTATCACTGGACTGGTTATCATATTTCTAAATAAAGGAAGGGAACCAGACTGCAAACTATAAAGTTAGATTTGATATCTTACTCATTTTGCTATAACCAGTCTAGGTTTACTGACGACACCCACTGTTTTGAGAGGTTTGTTTCTGAATCACTAGAGTGATTGTAAAATAAGGTTGCTTGGAGAAAAAACTCTTAATGCATTATATTGAAGTTGTACTGGGATGAATTTTTTGTTTCGATATATTTTTACTACTAAAGTTGATTTTTATGTTTTTCTGCAGTTCATGGATAAATATTTACACTAGTGGCTTTTGTATGCTGTATGGAAATGAAATATGTTCATTTTCCCTTGAATTGGGGGGGGGGTAGGGTCTAGGAGAAGGGATATCCCCCAATGGACTTTCCTTTTCATCAATTTCATTTAACTGTCAGTGGCAAATACATAAACCCTGCTGATTTTGATACTGGCTTCCCCCATTGATTTAGATACTCACTTCAGTATTTCTGTACTAATGGTCGATAAAAATAGATATATCTGTTCTTATGTATGGGAATTATCAAACAAATGTCAAGTATTTAAATCATTGGGGTTCTACTTAAATTTTTTAGCATTTTAGATGATTTGGCTAGAATGCACTTTACCGGTATGCGCCTACTGCGCATGCATCATTTTGCATTCTTCATTGAGTCAGTACTGACGGTGACTGTTAAAAATCAGGGGTTCGGGGGCAGCAGCCCCCGATAAAAGACAGAAAATATCATGAAGTTAAAATAAAATCACTTACCTTTCTATTCAAATAGGGTTAGGGTTAGGGTAAGGATTATATTTCTACTTCCGGTGAATTACTATGTACTGGTAAAGTGCAGTAGCCCCGATGATTTGATTGTTGTAAATATCTGTAAAATATCCAAAAAAAACCGGGAAATAGAGGCAATATACAAGTCAGACATAGGAATCCTATATTTGTTTTATTTTGGCCTTAATTTATGATATTTCTCAGAAAAAGTGGTGAAAACCTTTCTACTGACCAGGATAAGATTAATGTATCTTAATGAACATATTGGCATAGTATAACAGACTTGTGTCGCCACGGTGACGGTATCTGTGTGCTTTAGATTCCATCTCTAGACAGGGTCTTGTCACAAAATACTGGTCATCAAGGAATTCCTGGCACTAAATCGCAGACTTTTGTCTACTTAGTAAGTGGTCAAACAGACGATAGAGTGACCAACGCTGATTAGTTTTGTAGATTGTTTTTACTTTGTGGAGCTACGTGGAGCCAATGCTTCTTAATAATGTCTATTAGCCTATAGTAGGGACCAATTATTTTTTATTTTCTAGTAGAGAAAATGACTGATCCCTCAGGAAATAAGATGTGAGAGTCTTGGCAGCATTACAGAGATTTTTGTCGCCATAGAAATATTCTCATAGTATGTTATTACCGAGAGAAGTTCTTTTTGTATATAAAATGAGAAAAAAACATGAAAAAGTCCATCTCTTGGAAAATGTCAATGTTTGTAGTTTTTGTGTATGATTTTTTGATGTATGGTAAAATTAGGGTTGGTCAAAATGGAAGGTTTCAGATTTTTAGGATTTTTGGGATTTTTTCCGCATGATTGATTTTTATTAGGGTCTATAATGACAGGCTGAGATATTATTTTGTATCAGTTCTAGTCTCTGGAATAAATTAAGTTTTTGTTTACTGTGCATCTTGTAATGTTTTGATTTTGATATGTTTTGTATTTGTTATGCATTTTTTATTTGAAAAATTGAGAATTTTGTTAAGGAAGAGTTGAGTGGGTTTCTTAGATGGCTCACAGATGTTCTTAGTTCTTAGTAATATAGTGATTATTCTTGAACTCAAAAAAGGGCTTTGAGGGGCTTAAATTAGGGGGCACGGGGCATCAGTATGTTGAAGTTTTAGAGTCATGTTTTCTGCATAGGAAAGAAGCTACTGTCAGTGGCAGATATATTCACCCCGCTGATTTGAATGCTCACTACAATATTTCTGTACTTTCAATTTATAATTGAGTATTTAAGTCAGAGGGGTTAATGTATGCACTACTGACAATTGAATGCCGTCAATTAATATTTTGTGAAGGTGGAAGTCCCCTAACTCGTTTGACAATGTCAAATGTGGGGGTCAATGGAAAACTAGTTTTACTTCTTGTTAACAAATGAAGGGTTTTGATGAGTTCATTAGACTGATTCGGAATGCGAGCTTATGGGGGTTTTTTCAGCTGAAAAACATAGTTTGTACCGAATGTATGGTGGAACAAAGTTGAAACACAAATGGCAGGTTTAACTGATAACAGTTGTAACTCACTCTTTTCTAGTAATGAATTATTACCATTTTCTGCTAAACCTGTGAAATGTGTGTACACAGAATAAAACATCCAATCTGTGTTGGATACTTTTCAGCAATAATATTTTGTTCTGCCAGGATACATCCGATACAAACAAACCTGATTCAGCAGGGAAACCCACAAATTTGAGTAACAAATATGAACTCTATTTACTAAAGTGCACAGGACATGAACTTATTGTCAATCTATCTCTTACTTTTATACCTTGGTGAAAACTTTCAACTTGCGTCAACCTTTGTTTCCATGGCAACATATTTAATAGTTTATTGTCAGCCATCTTGTTTTAATTGCTATATAAATTAAACAATACAAGAAGTCATAGCTGGTGTGACAGATTTATAAAATAGACAAAAAATGTCGTTTTTTTTGTTATACATTGTACTTCATGAGGCCAGTGCTTAAAATTGTTTGTTTTGTAGAACTTCGAAGGTGATTTTCAGTCACCGCCAAACATGGTGAAAGTTCTGTCTAGATCTGCAGGTTTACAGGACTGACTGTCTGGCTAAGAATTTGATCTCATTCACACATTTTTCAGTTCATGAAAATGTTCAAAATCACTAAAATGCCTATAGTCCTGTAAAACTTGGTTTGGTCGTGTAAAATTTTGATCTTTTTAAGCAACTTGTTACTGCTAGTTATCTTTTGCTTTGGGCAAGTAAAATTTTTGGCTGGTAGTCCAACTTGGCAAGTACTTTGAAAATTAATTGTCGAGCCCTGATTGGGTCATGGGTCATATTTTAAGCTTATCTGAACTAATTCTAAAAAAGTGTGGTATTGGTTTTAGGGATTGAAGTCATGTATCCTACAAAAAAGTACTTTAAAAAAATCCATAATTTTAATTTTAGTTTAAGTCATTTTGTTAATTGGGTCATTGGACTCCTAACAAACTATTTTTTTATTTTGGCCTTAAATGTGATTTTTTGTAGAATTTGTCATTTATGGTGAATCTTCTCCTAGTAACTTTAAATATGTCATATATTGGGATAGTGTAACAAAATGTTGAGTTGTAGGCTTTCATTGTGTCCCTTTCTTTATACCCCCTCCAACACTAGTGATAGGGGCTATATTGGAGTCACTTTGTCCGTCTGTCCGTCACGAATCTTGTCCGGGCAATAACTTCACCATGGGTTAACAAATTTTATAACTACTTAACATTAATGTTAACCTTCATGAAAACCGTGTCGAAACCTCAAAGGGTGTGGCCCTCTGGCACCCTTTTGCTATTGGTGTAAGAAAGGTACCAGGGCACAGTGTTAGCTAACGATATGCTTATTAGGAATCTCACCCCTGGCATGAATTTGTACTTTTCTCTTCCTAAAATACTAAATACCTATTTTTTCGTCTCATTTCAGATGTGGCCCTACAACAACAACAACAACAGTCGGGTATAGATACAGGTCAGACTGTATCGTACAATCATTGGTGTACGATAGCATACTGGGAACTAAGACAGAGAAAGGGACGTTTATTAACAGTGTTTAATCCTTACATAAATATTTATGATTATCTACCTCGCGGTGATGGATTGTGTTTACATGTGTTACAAGACAGTGCCGAAACTGAATCTGTGCGTCGGACTAGGGAAAAGATCGGTTTCGGAGTTATTCTTAGCCGGGAAGGCGACAGTGTTTGGTTGTATAATAGATCCCAGCATGCCATATTTGTACATTCGCCGACGCTGGAATCGCCAAATAGTCTAAGTCGAACGTTACATATACAAAAAGTGTTGTCCGGATATTCGTTGAAAATCTACGATTACGATCGAAAACATTTAATGGATAATCTTCACGACCCGAAATATCTCGACGGACCTTATGACCCGTATTCTATACGTGTTAGCTTTGCGAAAGGATGGGGTCAACATTATTCACGTCAAGTTATTACGTCTTGTCCTTGCTGGTTAGAAATCATGTTAAACGTCGACAGATGATAGTCAGCTGGAGTCTTGTACATAGATTATACTAGGGCTGTCATAGATTACTGAAATTGATTAATCGTTTGCCTAAAACCTGTAAGAATTGGTTAATTTTCTACCTATTTGGTTCGTACTTACTCGTCCATATTATTGGGGATCAAACTGGTATTGGTACGAAATTGTGGTCCTAAACTAATGCAGACCCTTTTTATCATATGAGCAACTTATTAAGTCAAAGTAAACCAATATATCATCACATTTTTGGGATCAAATAATGCAAGTGCATTTGAAAGCATATAAATTCAGGAATTGTTGACCTCTACTTTATCAAGCGATGTAATATAAAAAATGATTAACCGATTCCAGAAGCTGAATTTGATTTCTTATTGAAATGGAATGAGAATGGATTACCCTGAGAATCTTGACAGCCCTTAGATTACACTGTAATGTTTATTCAACTGTCAGTGGCGCATACATTAGACCTGCTGATTTAAATACTCACTACAGTATTTGTATACACATTAAATACAAACACATGTCACCTAATAAACCAGGTGATCAAACAAATATTTAGTATTTAAATCTGTGGACTAAATGCGCTACTGACAGTTGAATAAAATTTAACCATATTATGTATATGTTTACTTCAGGCATTAGATATATTTATGTTTTTATTTTCCCTCTTCATTGTTGGTCAGTTTGTATCAATCTCAATTTTTAGAGTCTCTCCAAGGGAGACAACTTATTACTGCATTATTTCATTTTTGAAGAATTTTCAAGGGAGGTAATTCATTTTTAAAACATAATGAATTATCACCCTTTGATTGTGATTTATTTTGTCATATTAGTTTTGTTTTCTTTGTTCGATTTGTAATGTATTATACAATAACATAAGCCTTAAAGAATGACTTAAAGGGGCATAATTAAGGGGAAATAAGGGGTCCAAAGTACAGAGTTATTATTATGTATTGTATAATTTCCCTTTGAAGTACCTCAATGACTTAACTTTAATCATGACATGTACTCAAACACTCAGGTATAAAATTTTGTCTTAATTTTTATTTGTTAGAATTTTAATTTTTATCATAGTTGAAGAAAATTTGAATGATCTTTTTTTTCAAACTATATTATTTGTGTCATTATATCGATTTACAGCCATTGAGCCATTGAGGATGTGGCAATTTAGCTTTTTTTTTACCTATTTGTACATGAATTCTCCTTTTTTGCGGTAAAACTACTTCCCTTTGCTTTATTTAATAGTAAGCCAATTGTTTCTCCTAGAACATAGGGCGCATAAAGAGTCTTAAAACTTAATATAAATTTGATTGAAAGTTAATACATGTGTATAGTAAAGTTCCACTACAAGCCCATTTATTATTGCAAAAATTCACATTTTTGGACAAATTTTCAAGTATCAAATTGCTTTATTTGAGAAGAAAATAGTCTCTTAATTAAAACCACCTTGCTAATAACACGTTCGAATTTTAATGGTCTTAATACCAGGGCTTCTTTTTAGTATTTGGGGACGGGGCCTCGGACATTTCTTTATGTAGAACATTTGGGGAAATTTTATCGCAATTTCATAGGTAGGGGAACAAAACTTTGAATTTTTCTCAAACAAAAACTTTCTGACTTGAGAATAGGATTTTCTCAAGGCTGGTCATGTTTAAATAATTTGGCCATCATGGGCATTAAATAACAGGGTCAGAACAGGGTCTTTGTTTACATGGCCCTTACTTTACATTATGTTCGGCTGGTGCCAAGTTTTACCAGTTTTTTGTATGAAAGAAAAAATGTGCCATCAGTGAGTTATGGAGCGTATGATACAAATCAAACTTTAAAATTGTTTTTATGAAAAACAAAGTATTGTTTTGGTACCCAATGTATGAGATACTTAGGGTTTAATGAGGGAATGCAAAAAATGCTCCTGAAACTTGAAGTTAAACAAACATAAATGTTTTTTTTGTCAAATGTTACGAAAAGAGACACCCGTAAACATATTTACTGTACATGTATTTTATTCAAACATTTTGATTTTAAAATCTGGATCAAGGAACATACATTAATTATATGATGAGTTTTTTTCATATTTTAACTTTTGTCATAATTTAGTTTGGCTGATATTGTTTGTTTCAAACACTTTACATTATATTAGAAGTTATTTTTTGTTGTTTAAATCAAGGATGTGGAATTCCATGTTTAGTCCCTGTTGTCCACGGACAAGTAAAACATGGAAATCAACTTGTTCAAAATCAAAATGAACTTGTCCAAAAGTTCAATACTCAAATGAAATATTTAGATTTATGTTTTAAAGTACATTCTATTAGTAATAATTAATTAATAATGATTTTAGCATATGAACATTATATATTATGCATTATATATTTCACAGCAAAAGTATTCACTTGTCCATACAAGTAAGATAGAAGTATTTACTTGTCCATAGACATAAATGTACAAGTCTGTCAAGTTGTACAAAATAATTCCACACCCTTGGTTTATACATTAATCTCTGGTGATCATTATTTTTATTTTTTGACCCTTTATTCTGTTTGGGGTACCTTACAGGGGTAGGGGTTAATTTTGTTGCATATGTCAGTGCCATATTTAGAAATGTTAGTTTTAAAAGTGGTAAGAAATCATCATTCATCCTGTTTTAAGTGTTAATCAATATTTCATCTATTCAAATTATCTCTCATTTTTTTAAATAACACTTGTCTCCC
Organism: Mactra quadrangularis; assembly: GCA_025267735.1. Lineage (NCBI taxonomy): Eukaryota > Metazoa > Mollusca > Bivalvia > Venerida > Mactridae > Mactra > Mactra quadrangularis. The sequence goes on from CM046295.1 coordinate 15,339,287, forward strand.
CTGTTAAATTCGTTTTGTTTTTAATTCATTTTATTTAACAAAAATAAGATCATATCCACATTGAAACATCCATTTCTCCAAGTGTATCAACAATTCATTAATTACAATTTTCATATTACCTCCCTTTGTAGCTGCATTATTTAAATTAGAGTTGTCTCCCCTGTTTCTTAGAAGAAAGATTACTAGTGAAGAAAATGACATGAATATCAAAAAACGTTTGGTTCCTTTTGTAAATAGAATTATTTCCATTTTTACTGAGTTATACCCCTAAAAATAGAATTTAATAGAATTACCTCCCTTTAAAGAAGTATTACTTTCAAATTAATGTAGAATTACTTCCCTGTAAGTCTGATTTGAGTACATCATTTTTTTCTTCAAACAGTGATAACAGAACCAATCAGAGATGTGACTCTAAAATTTTGTTTGGGGGAGTTAAATTGAAAAACTCATCTCAACTTGAACCCATAAATGTAAATGCCCTTTATATGGAATACCCACTTCTTTACTGAATTATCTCCTTTTGAAACACTGAACCCTACAGTGAATAATTTGATAATACAGTCAATTCTCGTTATCTCGACTTAGTTGGGACTGTTGAAAAATAGTCGAGATAACGAATAGTCGAGATAAACAAAACTTATGAAGGGAGGTAAGTTTGAGGTCTTCAGTAGCACTTTTTACCTGTTCAGAGCGTGTTGTTTAAAATAATTGCTTTATTACAACTGTAAAAAGGGTTTTACTATTTATATCACAAATGTACTCCAAGTTGTTGTGTTGTATGTTCACTCTGACGCTGTTTCGTCTCGACGAGTTATAAAAACAATTCGCGTATTTTCCGAAAATCTACTTTTGATTTCTAATTTTACACAGACTATATCTCGATGAAGCAAACTTATCGAGCGTATATTTATTTGACAATTTGTAGCCAGTCAACAATTTTATATTAAATATTTAAGCCTGGGTGTGTGTACGCGTGTTGTGACGTCATTGATCGCCATGCAACTCACGCTATGTCGGCTTTTCTTAGATGTTCAGCAATCTATTATTGCCGCGTCTTGCTAACGACACACAAAGAAGATCACTAAGTAAAATTGAGTAGTAACAGATATAATCAAGTTGTTAACAACTTTATGCCCGACCGGCATTTTTCTGAAGCACGTGGAGTGATTAATTTTAGTTATTAAGAGTATGCTTTAAAATTGAGTATAAACATATCGATCAACTAAAAACGAAATTGAATAAATATAGGAATATAAAAGATGTTTCGTTTTTTTAATATTTTATTTTTATACATACTTTTTCATAAAAAACGTATGTAACAAGTAAAGAGTCCACGATGCTCAATTAATTTAATTGTGACACCTGTCAATCAAAAAGCTGTCACTTTGTTAATTCACTATTGTTAAATGACATGTTGATTAAAATTGACCCCTATGTATCAGTTTCACAGAGTGATCGCTAATTGATTGGCGCGTGTTGTTTTTCGCACCTCGTCAGATTGCCGATGACATCTTTGACTAGTCGAGTTAAACATTAGGATTATAGAGTAAAACAAACGTTTTGGTCCGTAATTTATGATCGAGATATGGAAAAAGTCGAGAGAAAAAGATCGAGATAAACATGCATTTTTCATATAGATAAAGAAGGGAAAAAATCGGGACATTCGATTTTCTATCGAGACAACGAAAAGTCGACTCAAGCGTAGTCGAGATAATGCGAATTGACTGTAAATTATGGATGATGGTTTTTTTTGGTATTTTTAAAGCATACAAATTCTTCATATTTCTGGAAATTTCTTTTAGAAATGCCACATAAATATTTTATGTATCAGTTCATAGAAGTTTATAACAATTGTAATATTTTACATTGAACATGTCATTTAAAGTGTAATTAATGAAAAATTGTTAATGAGAATATTAATTAATGATATATTATGTTAATTTGTTAATTGGTTTTTTTTGTTGTATTTTTAAAGTAAATGTAATCTTTAATCTGATTGGTTGTTTTGAAATTTTAAAATTTGTAACCTTTAAGCGGGTTAGTTGTTTTGAAATTTAAAATTTGTAACCTTTAATCTGATTGGTTGTTTTGAATTTTTAAAGTAAATGTAACCTTAAAGCCGATTGGTTGTTTTGAATTTTAAATTTCTAGGTGATGAAGAAACTTCTTTTAAAAAAAAATTAAGAATGAAAATATTTTGTATTAGATGTGTTGTGATTTTATTCAAAACATTTTTGTCTTGTGGTCAAATTTTTCTCTACTTGTAATCACACAAAGCTTATCAAATCAGAGTTTTGCTGAGGACACCCATTTGAGAATTAAAAAATCAACAATTATACCTATGGGGCCCTTAGGCCCAATTTTATCAAATTCTCAGCAAAACACTGTATTTTATATTAGCTGTGTAAAACGGCTTTGATTGAACTCTGGATAAATGTAACTAATATGTCGAAGCACATCACACGATCTTCTCTAACTGCATTTTGGGAAATTTTGTCTAAAGTCCGATTTATATAAAACTTTTACTGTATACCATGTGTGCCTTTATGTAGTATATACATTTTATTCTATTATATGTTGTTTTCTTTTTCTGTATATGTTTTTCTGTGATGTTTTGGTAATTAACCAATAGGAAGCTAGATAACTTTTTATCATAGTGATTAAAGAGAATTTCACTTTTGTACCATTGGTTGTGATTGGCTGAGAGGTGTTTTTGTTCTAGAATTTGATTGGGTGAGATTTTTTACACAGAATTTCTTTTATACACAACTAGTGTTCTACTGGACCCAGTTTTAATTAATTTATTTTTAAAACACAAAAATTTTAAGTTAGTGATTTTAGTTAAAGTTACACATTTTGATGTTTCAAAATTATGAAACTGTTATAAGAATTTTAAATTTTTTGATATTATTCTGAACTAGAATTCATGAAACAAATGTGTATGTTTGTATTTAAATTAGAAATATATGTATATATAAGTTGTTCTCATCAATACTGATTAAACTATTGTTATAACCCCTAAAACTATGTTTCTGGGGGTATATTGAAGTCAGCTTGTCGGTTGGTTGGTCAGTTTGTAGCATATACCTGTCCGCTCCATTTCTCAGCACCTATTGTACAGATTTGAATAAAAATTCTCACATAAACCAGGTATCAAGCAGACATGTGCATATCTTATTTTGGTTAGTCCATTGATTTTTTTGCAGAGTTATGGCCCTTTGATGAAAAATCTCGTCTGCTCATTTTCTCATCAAATTTTGTACTGATTGGATTCAACCTGTTATAATTATAATAATAATAATGACTTTATTTAATGAGGCTACACATTTGAATGAACCCAATCCTCTGTGTGGTCGGTCCTGTTGGGGGGTATAACATCGCATTCAGTGATAGGTCTAGTTATATTTACTGTGTATGATATTTGATGAGATGTACATGTATTATGTATAAATATATACATTGATTGTGTTACGTATTCACTTCCGAATGTCTACGGAAGTTTTAGGTAAAAAATAAATTTTAAAAATGTCATAAAAAAGTATTAAAAAATGATTAATAAAAAAACCTTTGCATTTTGTTATTTATCTTAAGTGTTCCATGTATGATAAGTATGTAGGAATTGATATACATTCACCATGGAGGTGTTACCTGGTAGAAATCAATCGTCTGAACTGAGATTTGAACCCATGACCTCTCTAGTCATAAGCGAACACTCTACCATGTGGCCATAAAATCTAGCTTGAAGGCAAGGGAGTACAAGTGCCGTAATATGCCACTGCTATAGATGCGTAATATTTTATAGGAGTGGAAGTGACCAAGCCGTTACAATGTTGGACAGGTAATCATTGGATAGCCAGAAGTGCCTTGGTTTGAATCCTATTCAAAACTTAGACTGTTGTTTCCTTGAGCAAAAAAACTTTATCCTATTAACTTAGTACTAGAGGACAATGAAGCGTACACGAAAGTGTAAAATCTTGGATGTAAGAACAATTGAGTTGAAATAGATTAGTATAATAATAATAATACTTTGACATTATATGAAGGGCTGTCTCAATATCCTGATGCGCAACCCAATTTCTTTCCTGGACGGGGCATACTTTCGTGGAGCTTGGTCATAAAATAATTTTCTACGGCTATTCTCCCTCCTGCCGCTGATTCAAAATCATGTAGGGCACTAGTCAGTCACTAACGGAAGTATGCACCTAGTATTTGGCTAACAACTAAATCAAGAGATTTAACCTTTCCATGAGGAGTGAGTCGGTGGACTGACCGCCGTGATATAATCTATACAATGTGTTGCTATGGCATTAAAACCAAACAAACAATACCCAATTTCTTAGCTCAGTTGGTTATGAATTTCAAATTCAGTTTTCTAAGGGAAATGTAGGTTTGAATCTCATCAGGGTAGGATATACCCTGAATCTCATCTGGGTAGGATATACCCTAAATCTCATCAGGGTAGGATATACCCTAAATCTCATCAGGGTAGGATATACCCTAAATCTCATCAGGGTAGGATATACCCTGAATCTCATCAAGGTAGGATATACCCCTCCATGAAAATTTTACAGTAGGCCTATTGTCAATTTTGTTCCAATTATAAGATACATATACATGTATAAGTTTCCTGGCCTTGTGAAAGGGTAGGTGAGCACTGGTTATAGATAAGGGCCATGAAAGCTAGGTTAGGTGAGCTAACCATTGTAAAATGATCTCTGTTTTTTTGTTTTTTACCGGGTTTAAAGCTGTGTCAACACAATTTAGGTCATTTTAAGGCGTTTTACCCAGCTTTACTGGATCCTTGTCTATAAACAGTACTCACCTACCCTTCCACAAGGAAACTTCTTCATATTATCTAATCAATGGAGGAAAATTTACATTATTGTCAAATTTTCATGGAAGGGTATAACCTCCCAGGGTGGGATTTAAACCCGTACCCCTTTCTGGACTCATTCCAAATCCCGGTGCGCTACCATCTGTGCTATTGGTTGGTTGTTCTGTTGACATGGCATTAGCCTTATATATTTAAATTGACCATTAAGTAATCATCAACTGTACATTTATGCTCGATAACTGAGGAGGTTTGTGTTTATACATCTTACAAGTTGGTAACACAAATATGTAAGTTTGGTGAAGTAAGAAAAAGTACATACCTCTGTGGTTGGATAGAATAAACTGTTGTTATAAATATATAGTGTTCTCGAAGACTAGTGGTCAGTTTGAATTTTGATTGTTTTTACATAGGTGAACATTTCCAGGCCTGGTCATGAAATCAATTTACCATTTAGGGAATAAAAAGGGGTCCTTTCGTGTGTAAGGTAGTCTGGATTGCTAGGTCCAATGAAGAATCTATTTTTTATAAAATAGAAGCTGAGAATTAAACCGATGTTAAGCCAGCTGAAAGTTTGAAAAAAAAACCCAGATATTTCAGATTTTTTTATATTTTTTTCCAAATTTTATTGAATGATTTATCACTTTTTATCCAATCAGCTTTCACTTTTCTTGCAAATACAGTCCACAAATAGATTATTCAACTTAATAGAAAGAAATTGTACTTAAAAACGAGCAACTTGTACTTTGCTAAGCATGGAAATCTCATTGAACTTAAAACCACACCCCTGTGCAACTAAGTTACAAAGAGCAACTTAGATGTGATTTAAGCTCATGGATCAAAATCCTTGTTTAAAGGGAAATAATCAAAACTGATTTTTTAACATTTGGCATAGGAATTATCTCCCTTTATTACTGGACCAAGAGCCAAACGGAGCTAATACGAAAGTCCTCGGACATTTTTCTACGCTAATATACTGTTTATCTGCGTAGAAGATGGCCGATGTTGTTCCGAGTGATAAGCAATCGGCATTGTTAGTCTAGATTACCTGCCCTTTATCATTAGTTATCGGGTCAGGCAAAGCACAATAGTGGCTGCGCCTCAGTAATTATATAGGAAACAAAATTTTCGTTTACGTTTTCTTAATTTTGCACGACACCTACGCGAGGCTAAGCAAAAAAGTGTATTCTATGTGCTGCACATAACCTCTCCAGTTTTGTAGTTTTGCGATCGACTCCCTGGAAAACTTTTTTTCGAAGTCAAAAACTATTCCTTGCAGCGTGCTGCCATGAAAAGTCGTCGTCCTATCTTGAAAAGGGAAAACGTTGGTAAGTTTTCCAGTTTGTTTGTAGAAAGCATGAAACTGACGGTGGATTCACATTAAAATTTATTTCAATAACTAGCCGTATGATATACAATGTCTGTGATTGAATCATAAAGAATGAAAAAATAGCCTCATTATATACCATGTACAATGTATTTGATTTAGTAATAAAGAATGAAAAAAGAAAGAAAAATGAAAATCATAATATACAATGTATTTGATTTAATTATAAATACTGGAAACAATAGAAAAAAAATAGCCACATAATATACAATATACATGTATTTTATTTAATAATAAATACTGGGGAAAAATAGCCACATAATATACAATGATATTTTGTTTTTAAGCATGGTTAGGCAAATATTAAATGATCAATTTATACAGAATTGGAATGCTAGACTTTATACTTCAGATAGATCAACTTTTTATAGAAATATTAGTTTATTCAAATTTCAACCATACTTAGAATATATCTCAATTGAAAAATTTTGTCAATCATTAAGTCGTTTTAGAGTCTCTTCTCATAATTTAGCTATTGAATCTGGTAGATGGGTGAAACCCAATAAAATTCTTTTAAATAATAGAAAATATTTTAGTGGTGATACGTTAGAAGACAAATGTCATTTTGTTTTGGGATGTTCTATATATAGCATTCTAAGAAAACAATACATACCTAAATTTTACTGGTTAAGACCAAGCGTGTATAAATTTGTAGATCTTATCAATTCAGATAACAAAACACTTATTAGAAATCTTGGCATGTTTATTAGAAAAGCTTTTGATGAAAGAGATAAGATTTTGTCTAGACACTTTTTGTTCAAACGTTTTGTTGAAATATTGTCAAGGATGTCTTTCACTTTATTCTTGTTCTATGTAAATGATTTTAACCTTATATGTGTCATTATGACCTTCTTCTTCCCTTTCCTTCCTTTCTTTCGTTCGTTCTTTCTTCCTTTCTTTCTTTATTATATAGTCATAGTTATAGTAATATACATGTATACATGTTAGTAGTTAGTTACATTTCATTTGATTTGTGTAAGCTATGTATTTATTTATTATCATTATGCGCATGACATGTTATGTAATGTCCACTTGCATTTATATGTATTGGAATATCTCTCTACAATGCATTTGATTGAATTATAAAGAATGGAAAAAATAAAAAAAATAGTCAAATAATATAAAATGTACCTGACTGAATTATACAACGTGTCTGATTGAATTATAAATATTGTAAAAAAGAAAACAATGGCCACATGATATACAATTGTATTTAATTGAATTATAGATATTGGAAAAAATAGCCACATAATATACAATGTATCTGATTGAATTATAAATATTGGAAATAATTATAAAGATAGCTACATGATATACAATTATATCTGATTGAATTATAAATATTGGGGAAAAATAGCCACATGATATACAATGTATTTGATTTAATCATAAATACTGGAATAATGATAAAGATAGCTACATAATATACTATGTATTTAATTGAATTATAAATATAGGGGGGAAAAATAGCTACATGATATACAATGTATCTGATTGAATGATAAGTATTGGAAAAAAATAGCCACATGATATACTATGTATTTGATTGAATTATAAATATTGGGGAAAAAATAGCCACATAATATACAATGTATCTGATTGAATTATAAATATAAGGGAAAATAGCCACATAATATACAATGTATCTGATCTAATTATAAATATTGGAAAAAATAGCCACATAATATACAATGTATCTGATTGAATTATAAATGTTGGGAAAAATAGCCACATGATATACAATGTATCTGATTGAATTAAAAATATTGGAAAAAATAGCCACATGATATACAATGCATTTGATTGAATTATAAATATTGGAAAAAAATAGCCACATAATATACAATGTATCTGATTGAATTATAAATATTGAAAAAATAGCCACATGATATACAATGTATCTGATTGAATTATAAATATTGGAAAAAATAGCCACATGATATACAATGTATCTGATTGAATAATAAGTATTGGAAAAAAATAGCCACATAATATACAATGTATCTGATTGAATTATAAATTTTGGGAAAAATAGCCACATTATATACAATGTATCTGATTGAATTATAAATACTGGGAAAAATAGCCACATGATATAAAATGCATTTGATTGAATAGTAAATATTGGGGGGGGGGGAATAAAATTCCGAGTACATAATTATTTTGCTCCATGCTTTGTTACAGTGTATTATGATTAATAAATGAGCAACAAGTCATGATGAAAATTAAAAAAAGACATATGTATATACATATCCTATTATGCCACACAATTCAAATGGCACTCCTCCATATCACCCTGTATGTCGATAAACTTTGTTAACTTCACAAACTTCACATACCCAAGTTTATACTATGACCTTAACAAATATGTTATAAAGTGCCATGTCAATACTGGGGAATAATAATGATTATACACGAACAATAATTTTGTTTACAGAATATATAAATCTAAATATAGATTTAAACACACTAAATACAATTAGCTTGAAGCGGACGAAGCAGTTACGCCGAACATGTCAGTTCTAAAAATTCATAATTCGTTCACGAATGAAAGAATTAGCGTATACCTAGACAAATATAGTCACATGTCTTGAGCACAAAGGATTACTTTGTTTAACAAATTAGCTACTTATCTATGAGCGTGATATAGTAGCCTCAGCGTAAATTGTAAATTGTTTGTAAGAATGTTGAAGAAATTGTCAAAATTTACCAATCAAATGTATGTATTCATTTATTAATTTGTGATCAATAAAATCAGAAGAATTACGTAAAGGATATTAACTGAGTGCGAGGGTTTTCTGAGTTAGAACAACCTTGTCGCGGACTTCTCGTGAAAATCCGAAAACGCGAAGCGTTTGAGGATTTTGAGAAGTCCAAGGCTACTAAATCATTACATGAATAAATACAACATACTCATTTTCATTTCTTTTGAAGAAATCCAAAGTTCTGTATATTTTTTCGAAATTTGTAATCAACATTTCATGGAAATACAATGAGCTTTGTTGTAAAGACAATATTTCAAAATTAAACAGTTCGGGTTTATTTCAAATTCCAAATTCACACGTTGCGTTCCATTGAATACACGAATTAAAATTTTACGAGGGCAGGTTATTCTTTTTCACGTGGCCGGGTTGATATCTAAATATCAACTCGCCCACGTGAAAAAGAACAACTAGCTCGCGTGAAATCTTTTGTTTTACAAGGTGGTTCCGAAATATATTAACCCATGCTAAACAAAGGAAGCTGTGCGTAAATGTTGAACATCAATATTAAGCACATTCTTTCCTGACGTTTCGTCACTGTAATGGATAACTCTACAAGTTTCATCAGAAAACATACTAGCCATTGCAGATATCTCTTCACCGTCTTCAAATAGCAGCCTTCTGGCTCCGATATGAGAACATGCATCTGCGACACGAAGATTGAAATATACACGATGGTACTCAAAGTTCATAGTGAAAATATTGAAAGGATTACTGTTAACACACGAAGGATCTTCGTCCAGTGCACAGACTTTGTAAGGAGCATCAACATTCATATCAACATTTGGGTAATATACCTCAGTTTTGTGATGTGTTGGTCTATATCTCGGTATCGGGTTGGTTCTTGTTGGGAGTCTAGCAACATAATCATTAGAATGTACTACACGCCAGCTGTCACCAACAATTCTGTCAAATGCTCTCGCGTATGTCCTGTCACCAACTCTTGGCTGGCCAAAGGTATATAGCGTCATCTTGTCTTTAGGAACGATATTGTCATGAACTAATGAAGCAGCGGCGAGGGAGGCAATTGCTCCACCAAGAGAGTGTCCAGTTACTGCAACAGAATAGTTGGGATTGTCGGTCAGTAGATCCTTTACTTCATGACTCATACATGGATAGATTTTCTTAAAAGCGTTTTTAAAATATCTTTGTACATTTCCTCCAATTTTAAACTTTTTCTTTGGAATGAATAAGGTTTGCCACATTTCATCTATTAGTTGTTTCGTGCTTGTTGTGCCTCGATATGCGACAACGATAAGTTTTAAATAATCCGAGATCAAAACAGCAGCGAAACATTCTTTGTATTTGAATAGAAAACTATGACACTTACGACCGATTACAGCAACAAGTCTAAATCCTCCACTCGGTAGAAGTTGATTCAAACATTGCTCGGGATGATCAGAGTAGGCAACTGCAGAAAACATAACGTTGATGTATGCGCTCGCTGGACTGTATTCCCCTTGCTCTTTGCCATAACAATCGGCTTTTTTGCTGACCAGTCCATCTTTTGACTCGTTACCATGACACATGTTTGTTGAGGGACTCCAGTTGCATTTGATACCGACAGATGATACACACGTAATGCAATCGCTTATAGAACCGCATGGTGAACCATTTGCATTCCTTAAACCATAAACAATTAAAATCAGCGCAACTTGCAAACCAACGAGGATCGACATAACTTAAATTAAGACAAACAATGTAGTACCCCAAGTACTTATCAAAATACTTTCTTAAAATCTCTCTCTTTAGTTTGTAATTTCAAATTATAATAAAGTTTTACTAAGTTTGTTCCAGAATGACGTTGTTAAATTATCAATTTTTACAATCTGTAAGGAAGTGGTTAAATGTACACTTGCAAATACAGATTTTATCATATTTTTTGCGGTTTAGGAAATCCTTCAACTTGGTCAGCTAAAATCAAATCAAGCCTGATCATCAGTTTAATTGTGAAAGTGGTTTTACTATTTGTGCAAGTACAGTAAAAACCCTCTAAATTGAGGGTTGCATCGGACCAAGAAAAATCCGGTTTAGAGAGGTTTCCGGAATAGAGGGGTTTTCCTTCTGACTATAAAATTTAACATATTTGTTTGATGGTACACCTACGATGATCATGTATTTATTAAGTGTGTCAGAACTTTTTCTAGTAGTACAAGTACAATGTACATGTATTTCAAGATGTAGTTTTGTGTTGTGAAAACATGTGTACATCAATGTGTCCTGTTTGCATATAATATCTGTCATGCATCCTGATATTTCATGCTGGGTATCTTTCAGGGCATTGTCAAATCATTGGACTATTGATCATTAAAATGACGTTTAAGTTGTAGTTTACATCCATTCTATAATACATGTATAGATAATTGTTTCTATTAGCAACTACCGAAAATTTTGATCGCTTAGTACTGAGAGACAAAGACGTTGCCAGGAAGGTTGAAAGTTGTAACAACTTTTTTTACAAATAAACAAAAATTAATACCATATTAATGGACCCAAATCAGACACATTAAATATTTTTATTTAATCATTTAATGACCATTCAAACGGTCGACAATTAGACCCTAACCCGAATTTTACCGAAATTTACAATTACGATCATTTCGCATCGAAAATTCCAAAAGTATACTAATTTGTTGAAAAAAATGGAACCAATTAATTTACTCAAACAAGTAAACTCGTGAACAAATATGTTTCATTGGTCATTGATACGACTCAAATAGAGAACATTTTTTTTACAAATTATTGGTCAGTCGTATATCAATTAAACAGCGCCGAAAATATATATCGATCAAATTTTTATTTTCAAATCATCGGCAATGCATGTTTGCTGTTTGCCGCAGATTGATTCAATTAAAGCCAAAATTAAATCCTTAATTTTCTATTACAATTGAAATGATCGATCATGCTGCGTAATTATCGCTAGAAATATCAGAGGGGTTCCTTTGTGCATGTATATTCAAGATAAGACGGTTTCTGGATTTTGATAATTATAAAAAAGACTACAACTCGTCTCTAAACGGTGCATTAGGGTATCACTCTTGTGAAATTTCCCCTTCATATTTCTATATAAAATAGCCAAGTTTCAGTGTCTCTGCTGACTTTCACAAAAAGATTGAGAAATAATGATTGGTATCTTGTGAATCCTCCACACAAGACCAGCAAAATAAGTCCAAGATATATAGGCGATGAACGATTCAATTTTTCACCATTTCAAATTGTTCACATGTATAGTTGGGAAATCTCATTCTTAAAGGTCAAAATGGCCGCAGTACACTAAATTCTAGATCTTCCACAGCAAGAAGCAGTCCTAAAAAGAAAACACCAAATGGACAGAATATTGTCCTAGAGGTATAGAACAAGTAATTTGGGTAAAAAATATATTATTTTGACACATGCAAACAGAGTCACAGCCACCCAAATGCTGTCAAACTAAATTCTCAAAATTACTTCCGTAGTACAACGACCCGGAAGCACTTTCCCACATTAGCGACACCTTAATCAACACCATCATAATGATGACCTGGTTAAGGTCCTTACAGCTTATGGTTTCCCTAAATTAGGGACTTTAGTCAGTTATCTTTCCCTGATAAAATCTGAAGCAATCCAATTGGTAAGTAGGTCCTTACCATTGGAATCCTTGGATTTTATCATTGAATTCCTATGTAAGGATAACAAAATATTTCATCTAATATCTTTCTTGTTAATGAAGATGTTGCCTACTTACACTTTGAATGCGGGGTACTTCATCAACATCAACACTTCAACAATTTCTAGACAGTTTCTAATTGATAACCTATTTCTTTTATCTTGGATGACGATTTTCTTCCTCTTAGATGAAGATATAATGTACATAGGTAGTTTAATAAAACAAGATAAACATTTCAAGTAGCGCAGATTTCAGCCACTGGTAAGGGTTTGTCCTAAGTAGGACACCACTAATCAAAGCGCTGATAGCGCTTCCCGGACATGGGTCAAACACGTCGAAACAAGACTGTTTAATATTGTCCGATATTATTAACAATGATATTATTTTTTCACGCGTAGGTGTCAACCTTACTTCATACTGTTGCGCATAATCTGACCGCGCTAGACCGAATGTTATTGTCCGTGACATTTTTGTAATGCGTTTGAAAGATTTGTATTTTATACGACTTGTGTTGCAAGCAACCATTGTCAAAAGCCATATTGACCAGCTCATTATTTGCTGGGATTCTAATCTCATTTCCATAGACGCTTTCCACTGGTTTTGACCTCTATCCTAATCAAAGACTGTTTTGCCTCGGTCCTTGACGTTGAACTCGAGTTAAAATAATATGAATTCAAGCCAGCGTTTCTGTTGCATAAGTGTTTTACCTTGTTTGATTCTAACCTATTCCATCCTTTCTCATTGTGAACTAAGGACCATGAACTGATGGAGTTTTTATCCACATGTATGACGGAACTATATTATTAAGGGGTTTAAATACAAGTACAGACTCATAGTATGTACATCATTCTGTTATTGAAAGTAGGCCATTTTAATTGTTTAACAAGGTCCTAATTTTGCATTGGTTCAAATCCCATCAAAAACCAACCTCGCTGTTGCCTTGAGCAAGAAACTTTATTCTGCTAGCTCAGTATTGGAGGACCAGGAAGTGGACTCGAAAGTGGTTAATCTAAGTTGTAACAAATTGTTTCGCGATCGAGCTATACATGTAATAAATAAGGGACCTTAGTCAGTTATTTCTCTTCAAACAGGTACAATTAGTTGGATTACTCGGATTTTACTCTTACTTTTCAATGTCAATTTGCCAAAATTGATCTTAAATAACTTTTTTGTTTATTATTTGTTTGAAAATCAAGCTAAGTAAATTTCATCGTTTTTGTTAATATCTTTATTAACAAGAAAGATATTAGATGAAATGTTTTGTTATCCTTACATAGGAATTCAATGATAAAATCCGAGAATTCCAACTGTAAGCACCTACTTACCAATTGGATCGCTTCAGATTTTATCAAGGAAAGATAACTGACTTAAATCCCTAATTAGAATTGAAACTAGTTATGATGATGTTGATAAATGCATCGTTTAGAAACTAGCTGTGGTCCTTTTTATCTGCCATTATCCAAAACCAGACACGTGATCAGCCTTGACTTAATTTAGCTATCCAGGTAATGGATTAAATTGCACTCTAACGGATAAATTGATAGCAAGTATATGATATAATATGTAGATAATAATGAACAATGTCTCACATCCTTATGGGGCGTTGATTATTTTATGACGGCAGTTAAGAATAAACTCTTTATTAATTTACAACAATTCGGAAATACCATTAGCAAGGTTCCTCGCAAATTTTGTGATAAATTAGACTAACTTTGACTTCATAGACGGAGAGTTGTATAAAATATTTGGATAAGTACTCGGATAACTATATTGTCTGACTTTCGTCATGTCGATCCTCGTTGGTTTGCAAGTTGCGCTGATTGTAATTGTTTATGGTTTAAGGAATGCAAATGGTTCACCATGCGGTTCTATAAGCGATTGCATAACGTGTGTATCATCTGTCGGTATCAAATGCAACTGGTGTCCTTCAACAAACTTGTGTTATGATCCTGAATCAGCAGAGAACGTTTGTTCTTTTGAAAGAATAGTCAACAGAATAGCTTTTTGTTATGTCAAATGGCAAGAGGAATACAGTCCAGCGAGCGCATACATCAACGTTATGTTTTCTGCAGTTGCCTATTCTGATCATCCCGAGCAGTGTTTGAATCAACTTCTACCGGGTGGAGGATTTAGACTTGCTGCTGTAATCGGTCGTAAATGCCATAGTTTTCTATTCAAATACAAAGAATGTTTCGCTGCTGTTTTAATCTCGGATTATCTAAAACTTATCGTCGTTACATATCGAGGCACGACAAGCACAAAACAACTGACAGATGAAATGTTGCAAACCGTATTCATTCCAAAGCAAAACTTTAGAATTGGAGGAAAGGTACAAAACTATTTTAAAAACGCTTTTGATAAAACCTATCCTTGTCTGAGTTATTACGTGAGGGATCTACTATACGACTACCCAACGTATTCTGTTGCAGTAACTGGACACTCTCTTGGTGGAGCGCTAGCCTCCCTCGCCGCTGCTTCATTAGTTTATGACAATATTGTTCCTCAAGGCAAGATGACGCTGTATACCTTTGGCATGCCAAGAGTTGGCGACAGGACATACGCGAGAGCATTTGACAATGTTATTTATAGCAGCTGGCGAGTAATTCATTCTAATGATTATGTTGCTAGACTCCCAACACAAAAAGTCAACCCGATACCGAGTCATAAACCACATCATCACAAAACTGAGGTATATTACCCAAATGTTGACATGAATGTTGATGCTCCTTACAAAGTCTGCGCATTGGACGAAGATCCTTCATGTGTTAACAGTAATCCTTTCAACATTTTGAATATGAACATTGAGTACCATCGTGTATATTTCAATCTTCGTGTCGGAGATGCATGTTCTAATATCGGAGCCAGAAGGCTGCGATCTGAGGACGGCGAAGAGATATCTGCCATGTCTAGTATGTTTTCTAATGAAACTTGTAGAGTTATCCATTACAGTGACGAAACATCAGGACAGAATGTGTTTCATATTGATGTTCAACATGTAATTCTTCCCTCATTAGTTGCAGTGATTTTATTTATCACAAATTAATAAATGAATTAATAAATTGGAACGGTACATTTTGACAATTTCTTCAACATTTTTACAAACAATTGACATTGCGCTGAGGCTACTATTACCACTTCCTTAAACAAGTGGCTAATTTGTTTAACATAAGTAATATTTTGTGTCCAAAGACATGTGACAATGTTTGGCCAAGTATACGCTTATCTTTCATTGGTGAATAGTTTATGAATATTTAGAACTGACAGATCCGGTGTAATTGTTTCGATTGCTTTATACCAGCGTATTTGGTGTGTTTTATTCTATATCTAAAACTGTAATTTTATATACTCAGTAAACAAAATTTATGTTTGTTTGTCGGTAGTTTATGTTTAACCTGGAACATTTATTAGAACGGCTTTTTATCCGATCCGCTAGATTTTTCAAGATGCAAATATTGTGCATTAAACCTTAAGGAAAAGTTTTTTTTAATTAATCCTAAAAAAATCTAAAAAATCTTAATACAGAAGGATAAGTTTTTATAAGACTATGTGCAAAATCTGAGCTAAATCGATGTTGTAGGTTTTAGATAGGTTTCCAGATTAATCAGATATAATGTTGTTGTGGTTCGAAAGTTTGAACACCCCCCCCCCCCTAGAAAAAGTTCGGACCCGACCTAGAAAAAAACTGGAACCGCCCCTGTATTCTTACGGCAATTTTTTACATAAAGTAACATAACATAGATTTTATTTCTATATATAGAATGCGGAAATTTATAAATTTAGTGTGTTTTAATCGTGTAATTATGCAATTGGACTGTTCAATATAATCGTACACTACATTGAATTTATAATGCGGCTATTCCCACCCCCAAGTATTTATTATTTAATCAGAAACATTGCATATGCGGCTATTTTTATATTTTTTTCAATATTTACTTTTTAATCATATACATTGTATATTATGCGGCTTTTTTTCTTTTTCCCCATTTTATTATTGAATTAGATCCGTTGTTTATTATGTGACCATTTTTTTCTTTTTTTTCATTATTTTTAATTTAATCAGAAACATTGTACTCCCTGCAAACGTATTCGCCGGACGGCTAAATAAACCGGACTCTTAAAAAATAGCTGTTTTCAAACAAGATTCGTTATCTAATTAATCTCTTTTGTATCTAAAATGTTAATGTACATTCTGAGATAACAAAAAAAAACGTAATTAAAGTATTGAGATACAGAAAGACTTTCGTGCACATTAAAACAAATACATACTAAATCTAATGATTATTCCTTACATATTAGATTCAAGTACGAATCGAGCAGGACAAAAATGCGGGCGAAGTGTTTATTCTACCCTGTATTACTGGCAAATAATATAAAGATTTTAAGTCTTTCGGCGAATTCATATTTAGTATTACATTGTGTATATACTTTCTACTCAGACTTACTTTTTGTTAATTCTTAGATTAGGGAATAAAAATGAAAATATTAACAATAACTGTGTTGCCTTTTTCTATTAGCATCGTGAGGTGTATAAATCAATATTTTACAAAATATGTTTGACCAACTTCGATAAACAGCTATCCTGTAGACCATTGTTGCAATAAATAAGGAAGAAGGCAATCTGATTAAAACCCGATCTAAAATTTTACCGCTCGCATGCTCACTAATTTAGATCTGGCCTTTTCCAAACGAAGGTCACGTTCAGGTGACCTTTTCTCATCATAATATTCATGACGAAATTGTTATGATACGTAACTTGTTTACATCGTCTACGTCACGCAATTTGAAATGAGCCACCCAATCGCAGACTGTGAATAATACCGCTGTTAAATTTGCATGCCAACCTTGGTCTAAAAATAGAAATTACGAAATCAAAATGTGATTAATAGTGTTTTCGTCTAGATGAAAGCTACGCATTGATTGGTCGACACAAAGTTCATCTCGACGTGACCTTGCATTGACTAAGTAGAGATCCAGTACGACAACGCAAGTAGAACAGGATCTCTGTTTACGGAGATTGGGAAGAAGGTGAATGGAGAATTTCAGATGGTTTTTAATCAAATTGTCTGACAAAATTGTTTCATACATTGAATCTTTTCAAATGGGCTTGATTAAGATAACAACCCAATGGTTTATTATTATGTCATGATCAACTGTACCTAATACATCAAAGAGACACTTTTTACTGATTTTCGACACGCGAATAAAGAAGCTTGTAGACTCTGAGAGTCTCTATAAAAACAAAAAGCCGCGGCCGTGGCGTAGTGGTTAGCATGTCTGACTTTTAATCCGGAGATCGCGGGTTCGAGCCCGGTCGCGGTAGGTCATACCCTATGCATGAATTGTCGGCCTCGTGGTAGGGTAAGTTAGTACTGGTGATAGAAAAGTGTCCGGGAAACCTATAGTAGGAAGAGCTGACCGTCGTATATATGACCTAAATATGTGTTGAATACGACGTTAAAAATATCTACTGTCTTTATTTAGACCTTAACAAGCTGATGATCAACAAGCAATAGTAGATGTAAGTAAAAAAGTAATTACATTTTATAGTCTAAGTTTCATGCCAATGCACGTTCACCGACTTTACAGTTATTACCCTGGTCATCGGGCAACTAGTATCTATCTATAAATCTCCATGGGGAGTCATTTTACTCCGCTTAGTGCAGCTGACACTTTGGCGCAACGGAATTATACCACCCTCGCAGGTACATGTACCCTGTTACACCTGGGTGAAATGAAGCAATCGCAGGTAAATTTCTTGCTCAATGAAATTAGCAGTGCCCAGGGTGGGATTCGAACCCAGGACCTCTCAACCCCTTTAGCTCGCGTCCCACCACTGGACTACTGCTCCTACTGGACTACTGTTGGAGACTTCAAAAATAGATACTAATTACAAAAAGGACTTCTGTCAGCAATTTGTATTTCCACCTTGAACTTACTACTGAAATGGGTCATGTTTCAGCGCCAATGTCTCCCTTAAACAAATCCATTCTAGAACTGAAACTTGGCTTATTTCAGCGCTGAAATTCGTATAGAAATGCTAAGTTCATGTACAAGACTTTCTAATCATATACACGCTTGTAGTTTCATTTATCAATGCTTGACTCAACACTGAAAAACCTTGATAGACCAATATATCACGTCTCCCTGACTGGTCATATAGCCTAGTGTACTTCAGGTGTGGATGAAGTACACTTCAGGTGCACTTTGGTGTAAACTTTAGTGTGAACTCAACTGTACCAACATTTAATAGTCTTTCGCCCAAACTCATCGAATGTTTCCATTTTACTTACCCACAATGCTCATATGATGGCACCATGTATGTCAGATCTCTCTGGTGATCATTCTCGTTCCCAGAGGCTATCAAGATTATCGATACTGGTTTGATCGAGAATATTGATAACCTTGGGGTAGTATTGCCTAATCTGATCATCCCGAGCAAATAGTAAAAAATAGCCTTGTAGCGCCGGGAAATGTCGCATCGCCGGGAAACGTCATAATCTACGGAAAATGTCGCACCGTCGCCGGGAAATGTCGCAATCTGCTGAAAACGTCGTAAACCCCACTGCCGGCATATGTCGCATTGTTGACGGGAAATGTCGCAAAAAAATTCGCTGCCGGTATATGTCGCAACATCGACGGGAAATGTCGCAATTATTATAAATGTCGATCATGTCGAATCGTAGTAGAAGCTTTGTTGGGTTTTCATAGGCGTAGTAGGGTCGAGGTAGTGTCTTTATGATCGGGGAGCACTACGCTCCTAACACGCTTATTTTGGACATGTTCAAAACAAGTGTAGTAGGATCGTAGCAAACAAGAATCAGGGTAGAAGCGTATAAGGAGCGTTGTAGACGCAGCACAATTGTACCAGCAGCGGGGAAGGTTGGTGGTGAGGTCTTCTTTATAAATTAAATACAATTCAATTGATTGTAGTAAAAGCGTATACCAGTAACATCGTCGTACAGTCTTGTGCAGTTTGTTTCAAAGCGTTAATATTAGAATGTTAAAATGTAGCATCATTTGTAATGACGATCATTTGTACAGCTTTTTACATCTAACTGGTTAAACATCCCTGTAAATGAAAAAAAATACGCAAGCTCAATTTCCATTTAAATTTGTTTTTTGTTAAAACAAAGACAGATAAATAATCACTTATACGTGTTTCATGTCGAAAAATAAAGTAAAATACGTTTCAGAAACCCAAAAGATATGCACATCATCGCTTAACCATACTAAAAGCATAGTAGAATCCTAGTATGATCAGCACCACCGAACGTTGTGGTAACGTTGTACAGTCGTCTAGAACTTCGTAGCGTCGTATTATGATCTTGAATGTCGTAGTAGAGGCGTACCGTAAACGCAATAAACTCAGTAGATGGACAGCTGAAGTCTGTGTAACATCGTAGTAGAAGCTGGGTAGCAGCGTATAAGACGTAGTATCACCGTAGTGCTTTTGTACTAAAGACCATCAACTGCCAAAATGCTCAACGTTGACCCTGACCGACGCCGATCAGCCACGATCCATATTTTTTCCAGATCGTGGTATGATCGGGATGGTCGTCGTACAGTCGTCACTTTGTGGGAACGGGGAGTTAC
Organism: Mactra quadrangularis; assembly: GCA_025267735.1. Classification (NCBI taxonomy): domain Eukaryota; kingdom Metazoa; phylum Mollusca; class Bivalvia; order Venerida; family Mactridae; genus Mactra; species Mactra quadrangularis. The sequence continues at coordinate 15,359,506 of CM046295.1, forward strand.
TTCATTACAAACTCTGTTATGGTAAATTCACAGTTGCTTGATTAAAACAATGATTAAGACAATGATTAACCATTAACGATATACATGTATTGATTAATCAAAATAATGATGCATTAATACCTGCATGACAGTGACGGGCTAGGAAAAAAATACTTAGGGGGATTTAAAGCTGAGTTTTGCCCACGTTTGAAACAGCTGAGTGCTTTTCGGGTTTATTTATTTACTGGTCGCTTCTCAGCCAACTTGGGAGCTTTAGCCCCAATCAGCCTTCCAAAAACAAATTAATAATAATAATAATGGATCTATATAATGATCTGTTTATTGGCTCATACTTTTAACTGACTTTATATTTACTCTTTGAATAACGTCACATTGACTTTTTCGAAATTCGCTGATCAACATCGATTCATTAATTTAACGCATCTGTCGACAAATGATCGTTTCAATCGTTTTTATCAATGCTTGATGCGCAATGTTTATGACAACGTATACCCTTGTATTGTTATATACTGTTAATAGTGTTCTGTCATGCATGCATTTTTCTATTAGTTTTGTACCAATTGTATTGAAATCTGAATTACCGTAATGTCTTATCTCGTCAGTAAATCAAAATTTAATAAGAGCTACGCCTTAGTTATGCTACGTCTATTTTTATAAAATGATTGACTTACAAAACAAGCATGTGTTTGATGCACATTAAATCATGTTTATGGCTTTTTAAAGCATGTGTTATGATAACAGTAATATAAGTCATATGATATAAGCATGCACATTTATCGCATATAAATTCAAAATCATCAAAATGCAATATTAATCATTATTGCGACATTTCCCGTCGATGTTACGACATATACCGGCAGCAATTTTTTTTGCGACATTTCCCGTCAACAATGCGACATATACCGGCAGTGGGGTTTACGACGTTTTCAGCAGATTGTGACATTTCCCGGCGACGGTGCGACATTTTCCGTAGATTATGACGTTTCCCGGCGATGCGACATTTCCCGGCGCTACAAGCCTATATATGGTTTGGGGTATCTAACATCTAACATGAGATTGAGACTTTTTATATACAACAAAGAAGGATTTTATTTAGTGGTGTGTAACCTTAAAACAAGATTTGTCAAATAACTTTCTAGAGCATTGTAAAATCTACGTATGTCCTATTTTCAAGTATCAGGTCAAGTGTTATTTACTAATGACGTGATAATTACTTAAGATAAACTCGTGGGATTTTCTTGCAATCGAGTTATCAATGAAATTGAAACCGAAACTTGATCAATGTTCCTAGAACTAATCGATATATTACTCATTAAATAGGTCAGTGCATGGTTTCCCAAAACAAATAATTGGAAGTTTCGCCTCTAGAATTTCATTTCGTCTTTAATTATTTCAGCATAAGCGGCTCTAGCGGGGGAATCAGTGGGGTCCGGACCACCCCCTTAGAATTTCCAAAATGTACCTGTCCATAAATGTATTTCTTGACTTTAATTTAATGGTTATGTAGTTTTTATCACTGATATGTTCCATTATTCAACAAAATGTGAATTACGTGTTTGTGGTTCAAAGTTTGGACTCCCTAGAAAAAGTTCGACCCCCTCCCCTAGAAGAAATCCTGGATTCGCCCCTGCATTGAAATTGAAACCGAAACTTAATCAATGTTCCTAGAACTAATCGATACATGTTTAATATTTAAATTTATTGGTTTTACCACAAATACTCATTAAACAGGTCAGTACATGGTTTTCCATACAAATTTATTAGAAGTTTCGCCTCGGAAAAGTTTAGGTCGGTTTTTAATCAGATTGCACTGCATCCAATCTGATTAAAATCCGATCTAAAATGTTCCGCTCGCCGTCTACAGGATATCTGTTTACGGACAGAAATTACGTTCTTCTTCCTGAACATATTCCGTATCTAGAAATTGTCAAGAAATGATGTCAAGAAACAAGGTCATCGTAGGGTGCAATGAGGGACTTTAGACAGTTATTTTTCCTTGATAAAATCAGAAGCAATCCAATTGTTAAGTATAGGTTCCATCAGTTGGATTACTTTGATTTTATCCTTAAAGTCCTACGTAAGGATAATAAAGCATTTAATCGAATTTCTGTCTTGTTAATAAAGGTACGAGGGTTGTCCCAGAAGAAGTGGGACTTTTTAAATAACTAAATAGACACTTACGGGTCAACATGAAGTTTAAAAATAATGACGTTACATTATCGTGCACTGACCCACACTCACTAGTAAGCTAATTTTCTGCATATCTTTGTTAATTTTGGAGATACACACTTCAAATTTTACCACTGAGTAGCAAACACTTCATTTTATAATGTGTTAAATTTGTATTAACGTACGCTAATTATTTTAAGAATTACAAACGTTATCCCACTTTTTCTGGGACAACCCTCGTATATATAGGAGTGATAAAATTTAAAAAGTTCTTTACCCTAACAATACAATACCTTGATTTTCAAACAAATTAAATAATTTACAAAAAAGTTATTCAAGATTAATTGTGGCAAATTGACATTGAAAAGTAAAGGTAAAATCCGAGTAATCCAACTGATTGGACCTACCTATTTGAAGAGTATGCAAGGGAAGTAGCTGACAAGGTCGGAAACTTCTCCATATACCTTCTAAATGGAGGAAAAATTTATTGTCAAAATTTCATGGAAGGATTTAACCTGCCCAGATGGGATTCGAACCTGTATCCCTGGGACAAAAGATTCCAAATCCCAGTGGGCTACCAACTGTCCTACTAAGTTAAAAAAGTGTTTATATGTGACTTTTTGTTCTCTATGGATGTAATCTCCATAAATAGAGTTTATACAGATTTAGCTAGCAAACAATTTCAGATCAGGTTTTCATCATGTTGTTCCAAATGCGTGGGGTTTTTTGCGCAGCTGTCCTAGCCAACGTTTACCTGTATTTTAATTGATATAATTTACTCTAATATTTCTGTTTGTCAAATGAAATTCTCTTAATGAATTGACAAATACCAGTAGATAAAATATATGACATCGGTGCTTGTCCTAAAAAGTTCAGTATACTGTCCCAAATTTTTGTTTTGAGGGTCCTGATAAAAAGTTAAGTATCGGTCCCATAATTTTAACATGCATCAAATTCTTTCATAATTTGATGTATCATTTTTACCTGGATTTTTCAACGAAAAAATCAGCTAATCAGTTATAGTTTGGCGAAACACGGGCGAGCGGGCATCTGGGCGGGCTTTCGGTCGTCTGGTGTTGCTAACAATTGCGTTAAAGTTTTTAATTTAGCATATATCTATGCCATTTATAGTCAGATCTTTATGAAACTTCATACAATGATAACTTACCATTCCATGAACAGAATTAGACAGTAACCTCAACTCTACCTGGCTTAATTATGGATTATTTCCCTTTGTAATGTTTGCGTTTAAGTTTTTAAATCAAATATGTTTAAAGAATAAGTATTACCCAGTGAATAAAACAACTACATTATCTCCATTTCAAAAAAATACAATGCGTAATGTGGAAACCGCATTAAAGCCGGATTTATTTTAAAGGGTTCCAACGCATCTTCGTACATATACTACTTTTTGCAACCTTAGATTTGATGCACCGCTTATTTTAAAGTATACCAACGCATCTTCGTACATATAATCGTACTCCTTATTGCAACCTTAGACTTGGCGTAACATTTATTTTAAAGGACTCCACGCTACTTCGTGCGTGATCAACTTACTGCAACTTTAGACTTGGTGCAACATTTATTTTAAGTATACCATTGCAATTTCGTACATATACTACATTTTGCAACCTTAGATTTTGATGCAACATTTATTTTAAAGTATACCAACGCAGTTTCGTACATATACTACTTTTTGCAACCTTAGATTTGATGCACCGCTTATTTTAAAGTATACCAACGCAATTTCGTACATATACTTCTTATCGCAACCTTAGATTTGATGCAACAAATATTTTAAAGGACTCCAACGCTACTTCGTGCATGATCAACTTACTGCAACTTTAGACTTGGTGCAACATTTATTTTAAGTATACCAACGCAATTTCGTACATATACTACATTTTGCAACCTTAGATTTTGATGCAACATTTATTTTAAAGTATACCAACGCAGTTTCGTACATATACTACTTTTTGCAACCTTAGATTTGATGCACCGCTTATTTTAAAGTATACCAACGCAATTTCGTACATATACTTCTTATCGCAACCTTAGATTTGATGCAACAAATATTTTAAAGGACTCCAACGCTACTTCGTGCATGATCAACTTACTGCAACTTTAGACTTGGTGCAACATTTATTTTAAGTATACCAACGCAATTTCGTACATATACTACATTTTGCAACCTTAGATTTGATGCAACATTTATTTTAAAGGACTCCAACGCTACTTCGTGCATGATCAACTTACTGCAACTTTAGACTTGGTGCAACATTTATTTTAAGTATACCAACGCAATTTCGTTCATATACTACTTTTTGCAACCTTAGGTTTGATGCACTACTTTGTTGGAATCCTTTTGTAATAAATAATGCTACAAATCTAAGTTTGCAGTTGGCCGATATGCACGAAAGGGCGTTGGCATCCTTAAAATTAGTGTTGCAACCAAAGTAAGGTTACAGTATCCAGAATATGTGCGAAAATGCGTTGTTATTCTTTTTGAAAAAAGTGTTTCTACAAATCTAAAGTTGTTGTTTGTAGTATATGTAAGAAAATGCGTTGGTGAAAAAATAAAATTTGCTAACAATTAAAGGTTGCATTAGTTTAATATGTGCAAAGATGCTTTAGCATTCTATTAAAACAAGTATTTTAACCAATCTGAGGTTGCAGTAGGTAGTTTCTGTACACAAATGTTTTGGCATTCTATAAAAACAAGTATTTTAACCAATCTGAGGTTGCAGTAGGTAGTTTCTGTACAAAAATGTTTTGGCATTCTATAAAAACAAGTATTTTAACCAATCTGAGGTTGCAGTAGGTAGTTTCTGTACAAAGATGCTTTAGCATTCTATAAAAACAAGTGTTTTAACCAATCTGAGGTTGCAGTAGGTAGTTTCTGTACAAAGATGCTTTAGCATTCTATTAAAACAAGTATTTTAACCAATCTGAGGTTGCAGTAGGTAGTTTCTGTACAAAAATGTTTTGGCATTCTATAAAAACAAGTATTTTAACCAATCTGAGGTTGCAGTAGGTAGTTTCTGTACTAAAATGTTTTGGCATTCTATAAAAACAAGTATTTCAACCAATCTGAGTTTGCAGTAGGCAGAATTTGTATGAAAATACGTTGGCATTCCATGAAAATGAAGGGTTTCAACCAATTTGAGTTTGCAGAAGGCAGAATTTGTACGAAAATACGTTGGCATTCCATGAAAATGAAGTGTTTCAACCAATCTGAGTTAGCAGAAGGCAGAATTTGTACGAAAATACGTTGGCATTCCATGAAAATAGGGTTGGGCAAATCACCAACTTTTTTTTGAAACGGGTGTTTTATAAGGCCAAATGATGCACTGATTCCAAATATGACCTTTAAAATTGTCTCCGGTGACGTTTTAGGTTCACTTTTTGCGAAAATTCAAAATGGCCGCCAAAATGGCCGATTTTGGTTATGTAGAACTATTTTATATTTTCCCCATAGCTTGTAATATATCATTTTGTAGGTTTTTAAGGATGATAAACACGTTTTTGAGGTTAAAAATAACAAAATATGTATGGGAAGCTATATTTATTGATAATTTATACCATTTTTTAGTCAAAATCACACAATTTCGTAGAATAATATCTACTTTTGCATTAAATCAATTTCCTATAAATCTTTTCATAGGCTTTTTTCAGCTTGCATATTACTATTGTCATACTTATTTCTGCTTTTGATTATATTAATGCTACTAAGAATGAATTTTTATCACCTTTATTAAGTATGCACATACTAGCTTTAATGGCAATAGCCAAATTGCATTCATCGAGCTATGCCGCTCTTTCTGTTTTATTGTATAATGACTTTAAAGTGCTATTAATAATTAAAATACAATCCATCTACTGGTTTTAAATGCTTTACTGTTAATAGATTTTGATGCATTGTAGATTTTGTTAATGTTTTCCTTAATCATAAAAATTTAATTTTGAAATTATTCTATTAAGTTGAAAATTATAACTCGAACATGCTTGTACTAGCTGTATCTGTACATTTATACATGTATATGAAGTTTTGATTTCATAGTTGTGTTAAAAGTTATGAACCTTTAGACAAATATATTCCTTTTCCATGAATGGATATGTTGGAAATTAATAATGACGCAGGCGAAAATAGCATAGTTAGCATATGTAACTTTTATATCGAAGCCAAAATTGACCTCGAGATCTCACTTGGACGAAAAGGTTCTAAAGTAACATAATGCAAGGTCATTAGAAGGACTTCAGACATGATTCTTCTAACTTTAATTGATAGTCTATGGAGACTGTAGGAGCACAGTTCTGGTTGCTCTAATGGAGTTATCTAGACCACTCTATCAGTACAATTTTGAACCTGTTGCAGTTTTTGATTTGGTAGGCTGGTAGTACAATATTTAGACCATGCAAAAGTCAATGTGGGAGTGGAATGTACAAGACTATGCACAAATACTTCCATTGATTTCTGTTTCAAGTGCCTACGTATTATAAGTCTTTAGATGTGTAATTGCTTATGTGAAAGCTGATACTCCTTTGTGATGTAAGATTAAGGTGAAGTGATCTGGCCATAATAACACAAAGGTATTGCGCCTTTTTCACATTCTTTCATGCTATATAAGGTCCATTTAGACATTGTTGTGTAGTTTTATACACAAATATTTCCTCCTAAATAGTTTCATTTTCATCTTTAAAGGCGTCATTCAATTTAAAATATCATTAAGCATCTGTCAAGTTGTTGAGATTTGTTATAGTTTGATGGATTCTAGCCTGTATATTGAAGATTATCCTGTTGTTGTCCGCATGGACTTATAGATATGCTTGTTATCTGTTAAGTTGATTGAGAGCTGATATGTAACATGTAAAAAATAATTGTCCATCACAGGAGCCCTCGGAGATTAAAAATTTTACAATGATGAACTTGCTAAACTTGCAAAGAGAGGTAATCACTATAAAAGCTTACATGATTAAGATATGTTATATGCTCACATAATTGATGGAGTGATAAAAACAAAAGAACGATATCTATCTGCTGAATTATATTTTGAACAAACTAATATCGGTCCATTCACACTGAAATCAGTTGATTTGCTAAGGATTCACAAACAGAAAAACGATTGATATGTGAAGTAAGATATCTAAGAGCCACAACTGTGTCGCATTTACACCAAATGCGACACATAAAAACAGATAGTAAACTCAAAATGGAAATACTCCCTGAAAACAAATTAAACCAAAAGCATAAAACCAGAAAATGATGTTTTGCTTTATGTATGACAGTGTCAACGGTTTTAAAACAAACTCTTTGATCATGTAGCATATTTTGTAATTGTCTTACAGAATAATCGAAAATATGTACTGTCTTGCCGAAATATTGTAACAATTATCAATAAATAAAGCTTCCACTACTTATTTTTGTCATTTTAACCTCAAAAACGTATTTATCAACCATAAAAGCCTATAAAATGATATATTACAAGCTATAATGACAACATTATATTGTCCCGCATAACCAAAATCGGCCATTTTGGAGGCCATTTTGAATTTTCGCAAAAAGTGAACCTAAAACGTCATTGTAGAAAATTTTAATTGTGATATTCAGACTCAGCACATAATTTGGCCATATAAAACACCCGTTTGGTTAGCACCTTTTTAAAAAAAGTTAATATTTGCCCAACCCTAATGAAAAGGAAGTGTTTCAACCAATCTGAGTTTGAGTAGGCAGAATTTGTGCGAAAATGCCTTGGCGACTGATGAAAATAAGAACATAAGATGACAACCTATCTGAGGTTGCAGTATGCAGAATCTGTACGACAATGCGTTGGTTTGCTGTTTACTCTTCCTATACGTCCCGCCACAAATCTACTTGAATTATGCTGAATCTGTACGTCATTGTTTTTCCTTTTACCTTTTATTTTAATATATTGCTACTTTATTTTCACTTTGTCACTTTGGTTTTGTTTTTATGCTTACTTACACTCTGGCAGTTTGACATAATTTCATGATTAAAATTCAAGAAAACAGAATGAATAATAATGCTTTTATAGCCCAGGCCCGGATTTACCGGGGGCACAGGGGGCGCGTGCCCCCCCCCCACCTGGCCCCGCATATATCGACAAACGTACAAAGAAATGGGCACAAAATCGGCACTATCAAAGCTAGCCCCTATATCAAAAGCAACTCCGTTTTTTTACTGCAAAGAAAATAGACATTTATCTATTTCAATCACCTCTTAAGAACAAGATTTTTTAAATATATGCAATGTTGCTAAGATATGTTCATGTCATTTGTTTATTTCAAATTGAAAGTAGATCGAAACCGAAAGTAGAATTTGGTTGTCAAAACTTGAAACATTAGTTTTGATCAGAGTATTTTAAAGATGAAGTCTTATTAGAGAAAAAACTTACTCCGAATTACATACTTAAGCTTTTTTAACTATTTTGGATCAGGTATATTTAACATCAGCGTATAAATGAATATAGTGTGTTCTAATAAAAGTACCCAACTTTTTTAAGAATTTGACATTTTTTTCAAACTCAGATTTAGAAAGCAGAACGGTTTGAACTGTTAATTGTGTCTTTAATGCATGTTATAATTTAATAACTTCATGGTTGTAAAACAGTTTTCAAGTCTACTGTTAATGAGAATATCTTCGTATAGTGGCTTTAACTTTCAGATTAATTCGACCATAAAATCATTCATTCGATCTATTAAAATAGATAACGATCTACATTGGTATATTCAAGCATCTCAAGGTACCCTGATCAGGCCTTATCAAACGTTCAAATCAATGATAGTGCAAGCGTATGCTCCGTCTTTACAGATACATATTTATCCATATCTATGTATCTGATCTCACAGACCGTCACCAATTAAATTACCATGGTAACTAGTATATGGGGCCTTTAAGTGCACTCGGTTATTTTGTTTACTTATAGAAGTCATCAGCGTTTTCATAGCAAGTTACTCGGAGATAAGACGAGGAAAGTCGAATTCATTTTTACGTCACTTTCATGAAACTCGATCGAACTTGTTTATTTAGAAAAAGATGCGTTTTAATGAAGGTACAATAATTATAAATTACTTTTAAAGAGTGCACGAGATGTCATTTTCCAAAAAAATTAGACTAGTCAGTCAATGTTTTTAACTATAAGTAGGTACAATTCTTTCATCAAATGTTACGTTCATAGGTTTGTGTACGTTGATTTTAAAATCGTTTTTTAAATCGTTGATTTTATTTTAGATCAATTAGAGTTTCAAGTTCTTGCAATACTTACAATTTTCCTTAGGAATCCACAAATGTGATTCTTCCGCGGATCGGTAGATTTCAGTGTTTTAATGCGTCTTAGCAACTATGTTCGTAAATCCACTTAACAAAAAACGTTCGAAAACTCATAATAAATTAAGCCATTCATCGTCAAAAAAATATCTAAAATCGGCGAATTTTTTCATTACATTTGGCGATTTTTCTAAATCTAAGTTACCATGTATATTTTTTATAAAATTCTCAACATTTTGTATGAAAAAGTGGTGATTAGTTTTGCGAAAAAAACAACAGGATTTTATTTAACCAACAAGTTAAACATGAACATTCAAAAGCATGCGTAAAGTAGATAGGTTACCTAGCGCTCAATTTGATCTTTTAGGGGTGTCCAAAAATGCTTAAATCTTCGTTGACAACATTTTTTTTTTCGTCGGGAGGGGAATCAACCGATGGAGCCAAAAAACACATAATTGAATCGTAAGAATTAAATACGGGATTGTATTGACTTTGGCGTTAAAAGGAAATGAAAGTTAATTAGTTTAGCATCATTTCATCCATTTCAGTGTGTTTCAAAGTGCTCAGATTTGCAACTAAGTTACTTTGACAAGTGAAAATTCAATAAGTTCTGTATCGTCGGGAGGGGGTACCCCTACCGAACCCGGTTGTTTTTAAATCGTTGATTTTATTATAGATTAATTTGAATTTCAAATACTTGTATTCTATATGAATTTCCTTAGGGAAAAAAATGTCTCAACAGCCATTTCGTAAATCCACTCAAAAACGTCCGAAAAAAAACTTACAATAAAGCTAGCAAATTTGTTAAATGATGTCATTTTACTTACAAAAACGTATCTAAAATCAGCAATTTCCCGAGGTAAAATCTGCGAATTTTCTCAATATATTTGGCGATTTAATACAAATTACCATGTATTATTTTTTCTAAATTCTCGGCATTTTATGTGAAAAAAGGATTATTAGTTAATTTAGTTCTGTGAAATTAACAAGATTATATCAACCCAACAAATTTAACATGAACATTCAAATGAAATGCGTGCATCAAGAAGATTTCTAGCGCTCAATTTCATCCTTTAAGTGTGTCCAAAAGTGCTCAAATTCACTTTATTGACAACATTTTTTACGTCGGGAGGAGATACACATCCCAAACTACCCCTACCAAAGACTCCACGGTTCCAACTATCCTTAAGGGGATAGATTTTTATTTACCTGAAAACAGGCCTGAGCATGAAGTAATTGTGATTCTTATGACAGAACACAACCGGCTAAATTGGTATGAAGCTGACACAAACAGCTTCATGCAGTGAGGAGCCACGTATTACATCATTCAAACCAAAAAATGCGAAAGACATGCACCACCAGGAATGACTATATAGCAACATGGCCGATTGTGACAACTCTACTACAGAGTACAATTCATTCATAAGACTGGTCTGACTGTGTCTCATTTCATCTGTTTTAGTGTGTTTAAAAGTGCTCAGATTTGCACCTTTGACATGTGAAAATTCATAATTTTCCATATCGTCGGGACGGGGGTACCCCTCCCGAACCCACCCCGTGCCCCCCCCCCCCCCCCACTTACGGCTCTTCTGGATCCGGCCCTGTAGCCCTTTAAACCTTCTTGATAATTTCTCCGTGGATTCTGAACATATATGCGCAGAATCATTAACGGGTTCGCTGAATAGTCGAGATGTAACATTTATTTTCGGGAAAACAAATTTACTGAAATGACGGGCCTCATATATATTTTTCACGATGAAGTAGTCTTCGCGTTCACCGGCGGAAATGAGATTCCCAATTAACATACGCATGCGCAGTTCGGTATTTTGATTTCCCCCGCGTAAGAAATCACACCAATTTCATCGAAACTAGTTGACAGTTCGCTTTTATTGAGTGATTATGACCTGAAAGTACGTATTCTATTGATACATTTTGGTACATTCTTTCATTTAAAGTTAAAACCGCCCCGATCAAGCCCGGCGTCTAATCGTCAACCTTGTTGAAATTTCGACTAAATTTGCAACCCCAACGTTTTGCCTGGCTCCACCGTGTCTACGATGTAAACAATGAAAGCTTCTGATATTTACATTGAGCTTTTTCTGCTGAAACGTCACTCCTTTTTTCATAGCATGTGTTCCCGTGTGTGTACAATGTATGTTTACTTAGACAAGTTACTTGGAGCAATCAACACATTGAACTCTGTCCTTCATCATTAATGTTTGTGCTTAGTCAGTAACTTAGTGTAACAAGGCTTATGACTTATGCGTTTTTGAAGCAATCCGTTAAGACTATTGACTTATGTATATGTTTCAGTTATTTGTTTGTTTTAATTATCTGCCTCATTAGCTAAGTTGGGAGAGTCTCTGACTTGTAAGAATGGGGGTTGGGGGATTTGAGGATTTGGTCGTTTGACGAGTTGACTGTAAACCGGGGTTAGGGGTTGGATTCCTGCACTCAGCACTTTACTTTTCCTGCTTTTGCACTGAGCAGACTGTGTAAAACTATTGAAGGCAGTGGCTAGAGAACTTTTACGGGATTGTCATAATTATACTGACGGTGCCGGGACAAAACGGACCATGAGTCAAAACGGACCATGACAAAACGGACCAATGTTGGGACAGAACAGACCATATTTGTTGGACAAAACGGACCATAGTTGGGACAAAACGGACCATTGTCGCGACAAAATGGACCACAAGAAATTAGTATGACATTTAATAAGAAAAAATATAAACATTATTATTAAAAATTATTATGTGTGATTAATAACATCATATATCTTTTATGTCTTTGTATCATTAAATTGTGTTTCAACAGTAATTATAATGGCATATATATGCACAACCAATGTCGGGACAAAACGGACCATATTTGTTGGACAAAACGGACCATAGACGGGACTAAACGGACCATTTTAATAAATAAATTATATTACTAGACAATAAAAATATTGATTTAATGAAAAAAAGTTGAAGTAGTAAGTAATAAAAATATTTTTTTTTCAGAACAGAACACAACATATCTTTATTTCACCCACGCAAACAATTTCAATGATAAACTTTTAATAATAAACTCTTGAGTAATTGTGTTATTTTTGTTTGTTTATTTCATGGAAAAATTCATATCTTTAATAACACCAAACTAAAATAAATAAAATAGGTCCTGTTGAACTGTTGATACTTAAGTCTTAAAGAAACACTTATAGAAAATGAATGTGAAACTTCTAAGAATGTTTTATACCATTATTAATGTGATAGCACATCGTAAAACAATTGATTATAAAGATATTACATTATATTAATTTATATGAATAAATAATTTATTCCAATATTTTCGATGGGAATCTTACCAGACCTGAAATAAACGAAACAACATTAGATCAAAGTATAAAATAATACATATAATAAACATTAATCAAGTCATTATAAAAAGAACATTGTATGTATTAATTAATAAGTCATTGTAATATATCAACGGAAATCAAACCATGCCTATAAAATATTAATAAAGTCAAAGGAAATTAGAATGAATTTATTAATTAATCCACGGGAATCGAGCCTTAAAACAACATAAAGTATAAGATAATACATCATTTTTAGAAATACTTATCAAACGTGTAATCAAATGTGATAATAAAAATAACAACGTTTGCATTTATCATCAAATGCAATATATCCACAGAATAGAGTCTAAAACGATAAAAAAAAACTGGAGTAGAAAAAACTTCGTTCACTCAGAAGATAAAATGTCATTGATGACTGCTTATTAGCTAATTAAATACCGGTGCGTTTAAAACAATCATGATTGTTCATATTTGTTTATATTAAAGTTTGGATGGCTTAATTGTCATCAACTGGCCCATTAATGTTTGGTCACAAACCAACCAGGTGTGCGCATAATTAGCACAATATTTGTTTTCTTTCATATCAGTCATTAAGTTGATAAAAAGTCAACAATAAAATTGATTTATATAAGATATATGATGTTATTAATCACACACATAATAATATTAATAATTTATAATAATAATGTTTATATTTTTTCTTATTAAATGTCATACTAATTTCTTGTGGTCCGTTTTGTCCTGACAATGGTCCGTTTTGTCCCGACTATGGTCCGTTTTGTCCAACAAATATGGTCCATTCTGTCCCGACATTGGTCCGTTTTGTCATGGTCAGTTTCGTCTCATGGTCCGTTTTGTCCCTAACTCATACTGACTACCCTTGCAAGGAAGGTTATTATCTATTTATTTATACTGCATCACACTCTATGAGCATTATGTGCAGGTGTAAAGACTAATTCATAAGCAAATGTTTACTTTTGTGATTGATACTACTGTCATTGCACATGCCATATTGGATATTCATAATAAACCAATTTGGTGTTTAATATACCTAGATATAATTTTCTCTTCAAAGTTTCACATACTTAGTTCACTTGAGCACTGAGTTATACAGTTGGAATACAATGCAGCCACAATATACAGTATATATATATATTTGGAGTCAGACTGAATTATAAGCAAATATTTATTTATTACTTAATAAGGATAAAGACAATTTCTTGAATATTTTTATTGCAAAAAGTCTGCAATTGTCTTGTAAGAAAATAGATGATGTACTTAACATAATGAATTCATGCATTTAATTCTTGTTGTCCTTTTCAGTAGCACATTTTTTTGTTTATTTTCAGGTGGTCTATAGCCATTAATTTTATAGTATTAGACTAATGTCGATTATCGAAAGGAATTGATAAGTGGTTTAATATATATTGTTCAAGTTAACGATAGATCATAAAATCTATTAATTGTGAAACATTTAATTGAGTGAACATTTCTAAGACTATTTTTGAGTGAAGATTGAATCAGGCTTTCGAAATGTTAATCTCTTAGAATGACTGACTAAACTAGGTATTGGACTGTCAAGATGTCTCACTCAGCACCCACCAGTGCTGATGCTTGCCTCAGTATAGTTCATAGTTTAATGTGCCATAGACAGGGAGGAGAGAGTGAATCATTTGCTAAACGTGCCATAGAATCCCTGGTGAAAAAGTTGAAGGAGAAGAGGGATGAGTTAGACAGTTTGATTACAGCTATTACAACCAGTGGAGCTCATCCTTCTAAATGTGTCACTATACAGAGAACCCTGGATGGTAGATTACAGGTTAGTAATAATCAATCAATTTTTAAATTTAGCTTGTGATCAGTTGACTGAGTGACTGAGTCCACCGAAATATTCGTCCGCCCAGTGACTTAGAAAGTGAGTTGTGTAACAATTCACCAACTTTAAAAAGTCTCAATTTCCCTAATTCAGTAAAAAGTCAACATTTGTCATTATATGGTTTATTCAATTCTAGGATATGTTATGCTGAATTATAAACATAGGACTTAAGGATCTATCATTTGTTGAAATTGAAAAAAATCTATCAAGTGGGTGGGGTAACTAATTTTATCAAAATATCCATAAATTCTAAATAATTTTAAGTTATTTTGTAAGTGATGCATTAAGTGTATAGATGAGATAGTGAAAATATAAAGAACTCAACTAATAAGACATTTAGAAAGAAACGAAAACATTTATCCTAACCTGGAAATGGCCTTACGAACGTCGGTCCAAACACATATTTAAAGTTCTTTTTTCATAATTCCAAAAGATGTAATAGAATGTCCATATAACATTTTACAATGTCCTAGGGTGAATCACATAATAAGTGTTTCCAAAATGTAAATTTTATAATTGATCACAACACTCTTCACACATGATTTTATTTTCAATTTCACACAGGAACCCGATAAATTTTTCCTTCTTATTACACACATAGAACATACAATATGAGTAGAAAATTGCACTGGGAACTTGTGTGTAAACTGTAATTTAAAATGTGTAATGTTTGGTAATGTTTGTGTTGAGATGAATTACTGTATAGCGGGTATTTTCTGCGGGGGTTTTATTTTGGCTTTATTGGCGGAAAATGAAAATGCGCCAAATATAAATACCGCGAATACAAACCTCCGCAGTTTTAAGTCGCCGCCATATTGTTTACTAAGGGACATTACTCTCAATAAATTTTGTATTCATTAAAATGTGCATTATGTAGTGAATTAGGTGAGATTTATTATGTAAATGAACAAAATTTAGTATTTTGAATAACACAAAGGAATTGTTTCCAGTTATGTATGTAGCAAACGAAAATACAGACAGACAACAGTCATTCTAACAATTAGACGACAGGTCCCATCAAAACTCGGTTACGAAACTCGACGACGCTGCCGCCATTTTGTTTACTTTATAAACCCGTATGTCTGTCATTTTCGAATCTTCACGAGTTTAGCTCAAACACTTATTTGATTGTCGTAAAAAAACAAAGTCATCTTTAGTATTGCAATTGATTTAAGTGCTTGCTATCAAACTGAAGACAAACTTCTCATCACATAATTTAACAAATTGAGTAAAAAGAGCGGAGTAAGTGTTAATGTAGCTTATTATTTATTGATATTCAAAAGAAAACTATTGTCAAGTCTCGTGACGACGCTTTATAATTAATTTTGTCTGTTTAAAGACTCCACTAGGTGCGTTGTTTATACATTGTTTGTGACAAGCTGTTAATTTTAAAATTTGTTGGACTTTGACCAATGGACTCAGGTAAATTGGCGATTTTTAAGGAGTGTTTGGCCGCTAACTTTAACACCGATAATTTTTAACAAAGACAAAGACGTTATCCACGAGTATTAACAAACATGCGAAAATTTTGATTGTTCATTACAACAAATTGTTATTGCTATAAGACTCTTGCGAGTTAAGCTTACTTATGCAATTTGTCGAACGATCTATCAAACCTAGCGGCACTCAGGTAATATTTTTAACAAAAACATTCACATTTAATGGCGATTTTTATCACATGATTAAACTTGTCCCGTAAATACATCGTCATAAAAATAGATAATCTGCTGTGTAAGCGTTGGTTTTTAACACGTCCGCTTAGATTATGCAACTTTGGTGACACTTAGTTAATTCAAAATTTTGAAAAGTACTGACTGCTTATACAGGTAAATTGACCTTTTTAGTGGAAATGACAAGAGTTATGTACCTTTGACCATCTTTCTCCAGGAGGTTTAAAATTGGCGCTCAGAGTAATTTCCGCCAATATTTAACATCGCCGATACAAAACTCTCTTGTTTACGCGAAACTTTTGCCCCGCAGAAATAACCCGCTATACAGTATAAAATTTACATTTGGGAAATACTTTTTGTGTAATTTACCCTAAGACATTGTAGCATGTTACATAGACAACCTATATCAACATTATTTTTGCTATCACATCTATACATTTAATGCATCACTTACAAAATATATAAAAATCATTTTAGAATTAATGGATATTTTAATAGTTTAGTCACCACACCCACTTCATAGATTTTTTTCAATTTCAAATCCCGATACACCCTTAATGATTTAACAAATCTTATTCTTAAAGTTTTATATGTCCAGTAAACAATTATTTAGTACAGTAAAAAAATCTATTTTGCAGTATGTCTAGTGCTGATAGCTGTTGATGGGTTAAAAGAGAGTTATATATGTTTACCTTCATGCTGTTTAACTATGTATGTTCTCATACAATGTAAACTGTGACAAAATAAAAGATATGTTCTGTTCTGTTCTGTTCTGTTCAAATATTTGATTTTTGTATGTTTTCAGGTTGCTGGCAGAAAGGGATTTCCTCATGTTATATACGCTAGGATCTGGAGATGGCCAGATTTACATAAAAATGAATTAAAACATGTAAAATATTGTCAGTATGCTTTTGATTTAAAACAAGATAGTGTTTGTGTAAATCCCTATCATTATGAAAGAGTTGTCTCCCCTGGAATAGGTAAGTTATTTATTATATGTCTGAACTTTTATTGTTTATAATGTTCAAGGTTAGACACTTTGTGGTATCCAAGGTTCCCAAATTTAATCTCTAATCAATAACTCAATGATTTCTGCTTAATGTTAGTTAAGGATACCACCTATAAAATAAAAAGAAAGAATTAAAGATTTGAAGTCACAAATTTTAATGAACAATCCATTGAAAACATGAATTAACATAAGAAACAGGGACTTTTTCAGTGATCTAAATTCTACTAGGATTCTAGTTTTGTAATGCATCTTTATTTTTTAACATCTCAAAATCTCAACACATAAATTGTAAATTTTTCTAAAACTAAATTGTTCATATTAACAACTATTTCATTTAAAATATTTTATATTTCTTAAAATTATCTATTTTCAGATTTGTCTGGGTTAACAATTCAGCATGCTGGTAAGATAAATTTTGTTATTGTCAACTATCAGATTGTGTCTGCCTTCTATTCTAATGATATTTAAGTTTTAGCTCCACCTTCTAATATAATCATGAATATTAAAAGTTAAGCTCCACCTTCTTTATAATCATGAATATTTAAATTTTAGCTCCACCTTCTAATATAAATATAAGTATTTATAATTTTAGCTCCATCTTTTATAATCATGATTATTTAAATTTTAGCCGTGCCTACATCATAATAATTGCTGTTTATATTATGTCTATTTATATTTTGACTCCAACTTCTTATTTTATGGTAATTCATATTTCAGCTCTGTCTTATAATCTCACGAATATTCATATTTTTAGCTCCGCCTTCAAGACTAGTAAAAGATGAATATGGTAATGAGATAGGTTCAGCATCAGGATTAGAAAGTGGTACATCGAGTGATTTATCTCAGACGGTACAACATCCACCTGGTGATGGATTCAGACCTCTATCTGGCATTGGTAAGTTTATCTTTCTTTAACAGTCATTGAATATTCATATTTTTAGGTCTGCCTACATTCAGTTGTTTATCTAAGACTGTACAACATCCACCTGGTGATAGATTCAGACCTCTATCTGACATTGGTAAGTATATTTGAAGAGGACATTTTTTATTTCTCATGAAAATATGTGCATAATGAGATTTGACATTTTCACAGACAAAGGGACGATATGTATTTATTAGTTATTCCTTCAAGTCAGTTTTACTTTTTTTCTGTTTTTATTTACTTAAAGTGGTTTTTTTTTTCGAATTATAGAAAAATTATTTTGTTAAGTATCAAGTTGATATTGTCATACTTTTGTACTTTGTAGAATGAAAATTTCATTTATATTAGTTATACATAACCCCTAATCCCACTTGACTGAAAATCCCAGCAACTTAAGTCTTTACATTTAAAGTAAAATTTGCAGTTATTGTTGCTATTTATAGTTCTAATTGGGAACTAGAATTTATGGGTTTTCCCACTGAATAAGATTTGTTTGTTTTGGATGCATTATCACCAAGATTTCTCTACACGTTTAAGGTTCCTCGTAATCTCTGGCCCCAGTTTCACGAAAACACTCATCTTCGTACTCAAACTCAATCTTATGTTTTGATCATTAATTTTACATATTTGATCAATGTTACAACAATTGTAATGTCACTATAAACCCCCAATAGATATTTAAAAGTTATATCATATAAAGTAAAACTGACTAATACGCTTGGATATGGTTTAATTCAATTGTATTGAATTGAGTCTGTTAATGAACTGCTGAGTATAGTCTCAATTGAAAATTAATTTTGTAGCTTTAAGTTTATAATAAAACCCATGATATTTTATGTTAATACATTTTATGTATTTATATCATCATGATAACCTTATAACAGTCATTCGAACAGCATTGACGTGCTATTAAGAGACCAAAACACTTGAGTATGTTATTGAGTTTATACTTAATTTTTTTTTTTGTGGAACTGGGGCCTGGACTCCGTTAGTATTAAACCCTTAACTATGTTATGATTTGTGAGAATTTTGGCTAAGTGGGACATAGAGGATTTATTGTCTATATTATTTTAGTTTTAAATGAAACAATTTATTTGCCTTATAATAGGGCCATCATCATCAGCAAATGTGGGGTCTGCGAGTCAGATCACTGACCCTAGAGTAACAGGGGTCATATCTAACCCCATGACCTCTATATCAGCAAGCGGGAGTCGTATAAGTGAGTTGTTTGATGTGAACTAATATCAATTACTAAACTATACTTTTGTTAAGATTTATTCAACTGTCAGTTACCCATTACATTGACCCTGCTGTTTTAAATACTGGATATTTGTTTGATAATACTTCTATAAATATATTGATATATATTGTACCGATATTGAGTACTGAAGTATTGCAGTATTTATGTACTGCTGGGATAATTCAATATTGATATATATTTATACCCCCGCTTCGAAGAAGAGGGGGGTATACTGTTTTACCCTTGTCTGTGCGTGCGTGTGTGTGTCCGTCCGTCCGTTACGAAATTTCCGTCGCAGTTTTCTCAGCAACTATAACATGCAGCAACCTAATACTTTGCATATTGCTTCATCCCATAGTCCCATGTGGTGTAAAGCGATTTCATGCTCCTTGCTCATTTACTTCCTGTTTGTCGCATATTTTTAGATTTTTGCGGGGGTATCACTAGTGAGCATTAGCTCACAGATTTACTTGTTTTACCAGTATTGAGCGCTAAGTATTGCAGCATTTATGTACTGCTGGGATAATCCAATAATAATTGAGTATTCAAATCAGCAAGGTGAATGTATGCACCACTGGCATTGAACAGAACTTAACAATACAGTCTGTGCAGACATAAATTTTAGTCTTAATGGGGATTTAAAAAAAGTTGGGTCCTATGGCCCCACTGGTCAAAATTTTTGGGGACATTTATAATTTATAGGGGCCATGAGGAATTGGATATTTTTGAAGTTTTGAATAACTTATATTACATTTATGACTAAACCAACTAAACAATTTTCATGATTTCCTGAAATCTTTCAAAATTAAAGGTACTAGTTCAAAGATTTGGTTAAGATTTTTCAATATTTTGAAATTACTTTTCAGAGTCTGTAATTGTGTCAAAAAATAATTGTTAATATTTTAAGACAAACTGACCTATAGATTGCAAGAAATATACAATGAAAGTCACAAAAATGCATTAAAAGATAGTCTACACCGTGACATACGGGGTAAATTTTTACTACTTGAAACACCATCATTTGTATGTTGTATGTCAATTTGTACTAAAATTGTCATTATCAGAACACTGCTTTCCTGCTACCAAAAAATATTTCCATACAATTACGATCATTTTGGAAAAAGTTGATATTTAAGTTGAAATCTGTGAATGAGTACCTTTAAAACATAATTACGAAATTAAGTAAGTAATAGTGCAGACTGTACTACTGGCTATCATTACTGACATAGCATTTATAGCTAGCAAATATTTATATAGATACACATATTATATTAATGGTCATCGTTTTACAGTCCTTGTATCATGCAAGATTCCAAATTCTGCTTGTACATGTATGAGTGCATGTATAATTCAGTCTGTTTCTTTAAATCATTCTTGGTGCATTGTTCAAAGCGTAATAACAAGATAATAATGGATAAATAATCCAAGATATTGTGATTGTGTTTTTAATTTATGTATCATGTGCCCAAGATACTAGAGCTGTAACACCTAAAACCCTAGCCTGGTACTAGCAAAAAATAGAACACAGTGAGTTAATCAAGTCACTTAAGACATACAGTCGGGGCATTTATTTGATAATTATTCCTTACTGTAGCAGTTACAGCGAAACATGGTGAACCAACGGACAAATCCTGTAAAAAAAATAGAAGGCCTGCCTAGATCTGAAGGCTTACAGGACGGACTGTCTGGCATAATTTTTTATCCACACGGTTTTAAATTAATAAAAATATGTTTATTGTCTCTTGTCCTGTACGAAAAATTAATAAAGCTATGTTAAATGTCTCTGATCCTGTAAGACTTGGTTTGATCCTGTAAAATTTTGATCATCACATTACTGTCCAGTAATAAACTGTTGAGTTTCACAGTGACTGCTATGGCTAGTACTCAGAAGTTTAACATGATGGCTATATTAACCATGCTAGATGGCTAGATTTAATATTTAACACAGAGCTTTTTTTCGGTACTTGGGGAAGGGGCCCGGGGCCTTTTATATATAGAACATTTGGGGAAATTTTATCGCAATTTCATAGAAAGGGGAACAAAATATCCCAGGTAAACTCCAAATTTGGGGAAAACTGCATGATTTTAAAGAAATTTCAAGAGGGGAAGGCGTCTGTAAATGGCCCCTGTTATATAAGGAAAAAAAGGCATGTAACATCTTATTTGTCTATTTAAAATATAGGTAAATTTAACTTTTTAGCATGTATAAATATCTTATCTTATTGTCTCTGTGGAATCTGCTGTTACCTTAAAGGCCGGGCTTCAACTATAAAAGAGAGAGAATCTTGAAAATGGCCACTTCTCTCTGACTCTCTGAGCAGTGAACATGTCAAACCAGAGAGAGAAAATCTTGAAATGTTCCAAATTTACAGTTCAGATTTTGATGAAATTTGATATACTGTTTTTTTACTCATTTTCAATACTATTTAAAAAAGAATATTTTTATTAGTTACCTAGAAATGGTACTTTCAAAGAATAATTTTGAAAACAAATTCAAAAATTTCAAATTTGACAGACATGCTAAGGGATTCATAACCTTCATCAAGCCAATCAAAAGAGAGTTCATGAACTTCACAGAGCCAGTAATATTACACAGGTCAAACCCTCTCCCTTTCTCCATAACAGCTTAATTGCTTACCACCCGGTAAATTGAAGAAATGAAGTCCGGCCTTTAATGTACCTGTTATATAGATGTATTAGTTAACTTTTTACTAGCTGAATTTGCTTAACTAATATCCATCTATCTGCCAACAGAATCCGCCCAGCTAGCATGCAATCTACTGATCAAGGTGTTGTGGGTTCGATTCCTGAGCAGGGCATACTTGTGGAGCTTGTTTTGGTGATTTTGTGTTTATCCATTGGTGTGATTTTATATATCACTAATAATGTTTGCTTTGATACCTTGTTTCTACGTAACAACTTTAATATTTATGCTTGTGTGAGTTGGTTTCCTGGTTCCCCACCCCAGTACTTCAGGCTTGTAGGGTAAAGTTCCTTGCTTAAGATTGCTTGTTTTAGCCATGATAGATTGTAGCAGACATTAGTTATGATTATATCATTGCATGATTATATTATTTTACAATCTTATTACCTTTTATTTCAATATTTGATACTTATTTTCATCTTTTGTGAACTCTTTGTAAGTCAATTTTACTTTATATCTTAATTGATTTATTCTTTAGTTTTTATCAAATATTGATCTTTGGTTTTTTTAAGTCATTGTGAAACTGAAACTTTTAACTCAACTCTGAATGTTTGTCAATGTGGATGATCAGTGGCACTTTTCACAAAATATCTAACGATAAAAATTATCGTAAGTCAAAAGCAAGAAACATTAATAATACAGCATTTTTGGGCCAATCAATTCCTAATATAGAATTATGTACATTATGAATTATGAATATTCTGTACCTCTTGAATATCATATCATAGTTATGTTTATTATCCTTCTGACTTTGAAATGCAAAATGTAGGAAATAAGGGACTTTAGTCAGTTATCTTTCCCTGATAAAATCTGAAGCAATCCAATTGGTAAGGAGGTCCTTACAGTTGGAATTCTCGGATTTTATCATTGAATTCCAATGTAAGGATAACAAAATATTTCATCTAATATCTTTCTTGTTAATAAAGATATTAGCAAGAGTGATGAAATTAAGATAGTTCTTTATCCTGAAAATAGTTAGCTTGAATTTCAAATGAATAAAATGATTTACAAAAATGTTATTTAAGATTAATTTTGGCAAATTGACATTAAAACGTAAGGGTAAAATCCGAGTAATCCAACTAACTGGACCTACCTATTTGAAGAGTATACAAGTGGAAATAACTTACTAAAGTCCGTTATTGACTAGTGATGACTTTTTTGGTAAGAAATTTTGTGAAAAGGTACACAGGGTTGGATGTCATTTCTTGAAAGGTCATATCTTGCCATGAAAATTTGACTGTTTTGTCAATTCTCATGTCTGTATAGAGAAGTTGTGAGTCATGAATGTGAAAGGGATAGCTAGTTTAGTATTGAAAATTGTCCTGTAAGCTGAAAAGACCAGACTATTGCCATATTAAGCTTAAAATTCTGATACAGAAAGTACAATATTTGACCTTCACTCCTGGTGTCCTATAACTTCTGGTACAAAATTTAACCTTTGATCCCTTATGTTCAATATTATCAGTAAGAACATCCCCTGTTTTCTTATGATTTTTATTACAATTTTAGACCTTTGACCCCTGGTATCCTATGATTCTGATTACAATAATTGGCCTTTGCCCCCTCTTAATCTTATTTTAATTTTTGGCTTTTGACCCTTATTTTTTTAATATTTGACCTCTGACCCCTGTTATCCTATGATTTCAGGTACAAGTGGGCTTGGTCCAGGTCATCCAATGTCACCGCAGACTTATCCTGCAGGAATAGCTAACTCACAATCCATAACGCCATACTCACGAAGTAGGTTTTTATACTACTTTTTATTTCATTCATAGACATAAGAACCCGGGTCGGTAGCGCAGTTGGTAACATGCCGGTATTTCGAATATAGTGTCCAGAGGGGAGGGGGGGGGGCACCTGGGAGGTTATACCCTTCTATGAAAATTTAACAATTATGTCAATTTTCCTCCTATAATACTGTGTATGGAGAAGTTTTTAGGCCTTGTGGAAGGGTAGGTGAGTACTGGTGATAGACAAGGGTCCAGGAAAGCTAAGTTAGGTGTGCTGGACGCTGTAAAATAAACGAAATGTGTTGACACGGTGTTAAACAATAAATAGATCATAGACTTCAAGAAATAGAGATTAATCATTAATTCTGATGCAAGATCGAATTTTATTTCATCAAGTGTGCTCAGAAAATGAGTGGCATAATCAAGAATGAAAATAAGATTTTCTAAGCAGGGTTTAACTGACTGACTGTTTTTATCAGGGATCCCGAAGGATTCCCTAGTCATTTACTCGGGAATTCCTCCTTAACAATGAGGATTCCTTCAATAGAAGACAATAGAATTAATGAAATAAATGCTAATTGAAATAAACTATTCCTAGCAATTTTCAGGGATCCTGACAGAATCCCTAGTTGCAAATCTCTGATCTTTCTTCCACTGTTTCTTTTATGCTTTTTATGTGTTCTGTTTGCACTAACTTAATGCAATGATATAAAAAACCCATAAATTGGGAGTTCTGAATTTGGTCTATTGTATAGTGCGTAAAGTTTGACCCGAATCTGAGCTTTCACATTTGCATATTATTATTATCTACACATATCCCAACAAAAATCAGTACCACGCCTATTCTGCACTTGGCAGCGATTGTAAAATTATATAGGTATGTTAAGTGTTTAATTTCAACTCATAACCCTAACGACCATGGAGTAAGCGTACATTAATACTACATTCATATTCAATGTAATGAATTTTCTTGCATAAAGGTCAGGTTGGGGTCAAACTTTACGCTCAATATATAATGTATGTTAATGGTATATATTTTATGTATATTGTAGCTGCATCTACTAGCTGGGATGGTAGTAATGCTTCATTTACACAAAAACATGATGGCCAACAATATTGTGAGTTTTATATCTTTAATTATACCCCCGCTTCGAAGAAGAGGGGGGTGTACTGTTTTACCCTTGTCTGTGCGTGCGTCTGTCCGTTACAAAATTTCCGTCGCAGTTTTCTCAGCAACTATAACATGCAGCAGCCTAATACTTTGCATATTGCTTCATCCCATAGTCCCATGTGGTGTAAAGCGATTTCATGCTCCTTGCTCATCTACTTCCTGTTTGTCGCATATTTTTAGATTTTGTTAAATGAAAGTTACATTATGATAGTCATATTTCTCACAGCGGGGGTATCACTAGTGAGCATTAGCTCACAGATTTACTTGTTTAGTCTTTTATTTAGCACAATGTGCCCGGCTAGCCTGGTCAATTGCAAACAAGTCATCTGATAGAGGGGTCATGGGTTTGATTCCTGTGCGAGGCATGTTTTTGTGGATCATCATAATGACATAATTTCTACAGCCATATTATCCTTCCTACTACTGATTCTAAATCATGTAGGACAGTTGTGAGTCACTGACGGTTGTATGTGCCTAGTAACTGGTTAACAGCTGAATGTAGAGATGTAGTCTTTCTAGGAATGGTGAATAGGTTGACTGACAATGACTGTCTGCCGTTATATAAGGATATGAAATGTGTTGGATTTGCATAGGTTGGAAAAATAAGTAACACCCTAAGAATTTCCAGTTTATGAAAATTTACTCTATTTTTTACAAAATTTGTACACAAATAAATGTCCTCCATTGGAAAAAGTAACTGGGGAGTTATAAAGAGAGTATAGGGTATGTGCACTGCAGGCTTCCCAGCGTTCCTAGTTTTCCTACTTTTTCCTAGTTTTTAGTGGGTGCCTACTTTTTCCTAGTATTTGCCACAAGGCTCCTAGTATTCCTAGTTTTTATATTTTAAAGTCCTTTTATGCAAAATTCTGATACCTCATTTGTTTTTCTGTAAGATATAATTGCAGATAATGGCCAAAAGTTGTTGAATTGACATGTTCCAATGCTGGTATGGTGTCTGGTGTCAGTGTTGCCTTACCAAGCTACATGTGTTACCACCTGTGGAAACAAAAGCTCGATGACACCATGACGTCTATGCATGAGCTAAGAAAATGTCAACTTCGCAGCTTCTGTGCCTGTCTTCTATGATAATTATGTAGAGTTCCAGGTTGAAACGGTAAACACTTTCCTAAAAGAAGTCCTAGTTTTTTTGCATTATCTTCCTAGTTTTCTCCTAGTTTTTTGAGTTGGCATTCCTAGTTTCTTTCCTAGTTTTTTACGTTGCACTGCTGGGAAGCCTGGCACTGGTTACTGTGACATGACCTGAATTTGTTTTGACCTGGCCTTACACCCTATAGATAAAAAAAGTTATCGTTGTTATCTAGTCAAAACCTCATAACTTCACTTTTTTGAATTGTTATTTCGTATTATTTATTACAGGGAATAATCACAGTATTACAAGTCCTGAAATTCCTGTACAACCTCTAACTAATCAACCACGTAAGTAAATAGTATATGATCTCTCTCAACGGTTAGCTTTATAAAAATCTCAAACTTATTGTTTATTATGGTTAAACCAAAACTCTCTATGTAACAGATGGTGCTACCATATTTGGAAAGTCCTTTAAGAAAATTCTACTTTTTTAACTACCTCTCTGTGTTAAACTTTGTGTACAATATCATATTTTGGAGTACCATGTGCATATTTTGTCATATTGTATTAAATTTTGTGTATTGTTCATTTTTTCTCAACTGTCCAAACATGAATAATTTCACGGTGAATGAGTTTATTAAAAGCATAGCTGTAATACATCTATGAGTTTCCGAAAGTGTGTTTTATGATCGAGTAAAGCTGTTAATGCTGTATGATATGTTTTAGTCAAGATATTTTTAATAACAATTAGGCCGCCAGTACAAAAACAATGCAATCAGTCACCGTGTAATTATTCAAGCTTTGACAGTTGAGAAAAAACGGACAATACAATTCATATTTTGGTGTTCAATATCAATTTTCAGTGTACTAAGTCATATTTTGGTGTACAATGTCACATTTTGGTGTAATCAATATTTCAGCTCCAGAGTTTTGGTGTACTATATCATATTTTAGTGTACCATATTTACATTCTCTATATTACAGCTCCAGAGTTTTGGTGTACTATATCATATTTTAGTGTACTATATTTACATTCTCTATATTACAGCTCCAGAGTTTTGGTGTACTATATCATATTTTAGTGTACTATATTTACATTCTCTATATTACAGCTCCAGAGTTTTGGTGTACTATATCATATTTTAGTGTACTATATTTACATTCTCTCTATTACAGCTCCAGAGTTTTGGTGTACTATATCATATTTTAGTGTACTATATTTACATTCTCTCTATTACAGCTCCAGAGTTTTGGTGTACTATATCATATTTTAGTGTACCATATTTACATTCTCTATATTACAGCTCCAGAGTTTTGGTGTACTATATCATATTTTGAGTTAGATCAACAAGTTGGTGAAACATTTAAAGTACCCTATAGTTGTAGTACAGTGACTGTAGATGGTTATACAGATCCTTCAAGTCTAGATAGATTCTGTCTAGGACAATTATCTAACGTTCATAGATCTGAAGCTAGTGAAAGAGCTAGGTAAGCTTTTATATTGTATGAATGTTTTATGCCTGATTTTAGTGTCACAGTCTTCGAATTTAGCCACTCGACCCTGAACCAGTTCACTGAAATCGCCGTCAGACCAGTGGCTTTTATAAAGTGAGTGGTTTGATGGTCCACTGAAATTATCCTAAGTTATCAAAAAAATGTTATATTGTTAATTCGGTTGAAAATTATAATCCTTATGGATGGCATATTTTTACATATTATGAAGCTTTTATCATACTGGCGAACTTTCATTTTGGTCTAGTAAACTTTTTCATTTCCCTGTGGATTGTCCTATGCTGATGGAAGTTTGTCGTGGAGACTTGTGGTGTACAGATGATCTAGGAGTATTGATCAGCAGCATGTTAGAAGCTCCCAATCCAATAATTAATTTAACTTTGTCAGAATCAATCATTTGTTCTGTGGGAACCAGGAAGCGGACTCAAAAGTGATTTTTTCATGTTGTAAAGTCTTGATTCACAACTAAGCTATAATATAGAGGATATTCATCAACTCTGGTGTAAGATCGATTTTTATTTCACTGAGTGAGCTCAGAAAACATATTTTCACATGTGGCATAGCCACAAGTGAAAATGGCTGTGTCTGAGTTCACGAGTTGAAATAAAACAGGTTTTACACCAAAGTTTAAGATATTCTGTTTCTTTCATGTGTTGTTTTGTGTTTTATTAGATGTATATATCACGAATAATAATGTGACATCAATTCTTCTCAAATATTTATCTTCTAATATGACGCCATGAACGATGAAAATATTAGGTTATATTTTTACTGCGATGAAAATATGAAATTTATATTTCCATCTTATATTATCATCAAATAATGTGACGGTTCACCATAAAGCATGAAATAAGATTAGTATTTATTAATTGATGCTCCATTTCTCCAGGTTACATATAGGTAAAGGTGTACAACTAGATTACCGTGGTGAAGGTGATGTTTGGATACGTTGTGTCAGTGACCATAGTGTATTCGTACAAAGTTATTACCTCGATAGAGAAGCTGGCAGAGCACCTGGTGACGCTGTACATAAAATATATCCTAGTGCTTACATCAAGGTATTGTATTTACTACATTTAGTGGTTTATACCTCCGCCAACACTAGTGGTGGGGTCACTTTGTCCGTCCTTCTGTCTGTCTTAAAATTTGTCAGAGCTACATAGGAGTCACTCTACCTTTCTGTCTGTCTATCCTGATTCTTATCCCTAATAAAATCCATCAACCCATGCCATGGTGGAGATATTGTCCGACAATAACTTCACCATGGTTGATGGATTTTATAAATGCCTAAAATAAAAGTTAACCTATATGAGACAGTGTGTTGCCTCAAAGAATTGTGTCGAAACCTCACAGGGCGTGGTAAATAAATGGGTCAAAGGTCAAATATTGTCATGCCTTCCCGTTCGACATGGTGGCAGGTAACGGTAACCATCGCCTCAGTAATAGCGTTAGGGTTTTCAGGCCATTTTAGGGTAAAATTCTCTTTGTAAAAAGTATGTAATTCTCCCATTCCCAGATGTTAAATTCTCCTGTCCTTAAAATTTTGTTCTGTTTATTTCATTTTGCCATTTTGTTATTTATCAGTGAGAAATCCCAGTAATATATTTGATATTTTATATGTCCCTTGACAGGTCCAGAGATTTTAGCCTCAACAGGAACAGCGAGTTTGTTGACTGTCTACTGTGATACGACCTATACAATGTGTTGCCATGGTGATAACCAAACAGCAACGAAAATGCCTACCAGATTTAATTACCAGTAGCTTTGTTGCTTGATTTCTGGACCAGTTTTTGATTGAAAGTTAAGCCGCGGCCGGCCATGGCGTTGCGGTAAGCATGTCTGACTTCGAACCTGGAGATCACGGGTTCGAGCTTGGTCGCAGTAGGTCATACCTTATACATGAGCTGTTGGCCTTGTGGTAGGGTAAGTTAGTACTGGTGATTGAAAAATGTCCAGGAAACCTATAGTAGGAAGAGCTGGCCGTCATATATATATAACCTAAATATGTGTTGAAAACGACTTAAAAATAAAATTTAAAAAAAATGATCGAAATTGTTAAGTAAGAGATTTCCTGGCACTTTTTTTTAATGGTTATATTCTATTTACAGGTATTTGATATAAGACAATGTCACAGACAGATGCAACAACAGGCTGCTACAGCTCAGGCTGCAGCTGCTGCTCAGGCTGCCGCTGTAGCAGGGACAGTACCAGGTCCAGCCTCTGTTGGGGGAATAGCGCCAGCTGTAGGTCAGTATAATATAGTTGTCACTGTCCAGCAGAAAAAATTTAAATGCATAAATCAGCTATTACAGATTTTTTTACTTCATTGAACAACACTTTTGTGTGCTTCATGGTTTTGCTTATAATAAGACTTAATTTCTCTTTTTAGATTTAATTCTATATTTAGACTTATATTTCATTTTTTACTAAATTTTTCTTTTTAGATTTAAAACTATTTTTAGAAATAATTCTTTTTTAGACTAAAATTCTTTTTAAGACTAAAATTCTATTTTAGACTTAAATTCTATTTTGAGACTGAAAATTTAGATAATTCTTTTTTAGACAAAAAATTCTATTTTTTTAATGAAAATTCTATTTTTAGACTAAAATCCCAATTTTTGAACTTTTTTTTAGGTCTGAGTGCTGCAGCAGGTATTGGAGTGGATGATTTAAGAAGACTGTGTATTTTAAGATTAAGTTTTGTTAAGGGCTGGGGCCCAGATTATCCCAGACACAGTATTAAAGAGACACCTTGTTGGATTGAAGTACAGCTACATCGACCATTACAATTATTAGACGAAGTATTACAGGCCATGCCATTGAATGAAACCAGAGTTAACAGAGGCTACTTTCTTGGTTAATTTGACGGTCGTCCCTCGAATGAAAAAATACTTCCTAGTGAAATTCCTCAGTTAAAAAATTCTTTCTTGGTTAATTGGAGGGAATTTCCTGAGTTGAAAAGACAATCCTAGGTTAAATTTAGATAAGTCCCTCGGTTATATAAAAGAGACTTTCTTTCTTAATATGAGGGTACTTTCTATAATTATTTAAGGCTATTTCCTAGATTTTTGGGGTAGGGTACTACCTCGTTTAAATGGAGATGACCTCGATTCAATTAATCTTTGTCTAATTTTTATTGTTTTACTTTGACTGAATTTTTGATCATTCATTGTACTTAGATGAAACTGTAGGTCATTTTTCAAAGATATTTCTTTTTGTTCAAATATCTTGGTCATTGCAAGGGCATTAAAACATGCTTTTCGAAAATGTTGGCACTGCAATTTTACTATACTTTTACAAAGTGTCTGCAAGTTTTAATGATCTACGCTGTTTTGATATGAACCGACTTTAAAATGGAAAGTGTTGTTCAAAATGATATTTTGACGTTTTGAAGATGTGTATTATTAGACTACAATTGATTGGGAATTCAAATATTTGGGTTTTTACATGCGGTGCAAACAAACTCTCTCAGTCACAATTAAAATACATGTACAAAGAACAATTGGATTTAATCTGTATTTCGTGCTTTTCAGCTATAATGTGTAAAGAACTATGTACTGACTGTGCACGGATGGAAAAAAACATAATTTGAATTCCGAATTAGCTCTATTTAAACAATGGATCTTAATTGAAAGTGTCATAGTGTGTTACAAACATTTATATTGTCAGTACACTGTATTACATTTTTTCTCATATCTTATCAATCAATGCCATTTATATTTTGACTTCCATTTATAAATTACATACATCCTATATATTGTTGTTTTGAAAGTCTACTGTTAAAGTGAAAGTAATGGTATCTTGCCATATATGTTGTAGCTTTTTGTCACAGTAGCTTTAAGTAAGTAAAAACACCTGTTGTACCATCCATGATTACCTTAACATTTTAGTAGATGTGTGATTTGTTAATATTTTTTTACTAATAAAGAAATTTAAAAAACACATCTTTAGAAACATGTACTTAAATAGCAATTATAGTCCGACAGAATTAACCTGAGCTTGACCTTTATGCAAGAATATATTAAACTCAGTATTTACAGTCTATTTTTTGTCTTCATTTGTAAATCACCCTTTATTGGAAGCTTTTGGCAAAATACATGTACTGAACAATTAATTTTGTTTTTATAGGAATAAATACTTTAAAACGGGGTCACAACATTGAGGACAATGCGTGTTCCTCATAATCGAATAAGTCCAAAATTTTTAGTACAATAACATTCCATGGTTGCAAATTGATTTATATTCATCTAAATTGTTATAAACATGTGTTAAGTCGTATACACACATACGTAAACTCAAGATTTAATGTTAGTGAAGCGTGTTATTATTATAATTAGGTAGTTCAAGCTCAGGTTAATATTGTTGGACTATATAATTGTATAAAGTATCATAACTCCCCTTTTAAATGTAACAATCTATTATAACTAACCTAACATATATATATACATATGAATTAAATTTAATTGAATGAATAAAAAAACAGCTTTCTTTACAAATGTAAATGTAATTTTGGATGTCACTGTATAAAGATAGTATTTATTATTAGTAAACACTATTGAACTTGCCCTCGATTAACTTGAGCTCCAATGATTGGATGAACTCCCTAACTGAATGAATATATATATTTATTTGGTTTAAATGATAAAATTAGTACATGATTTACAAAGTTAGTCAACCATAGCATACAAATGTAAATGAGTATGCATTGAGGGCAATTTCAACCTTGTTTATCAATAAATAGATACTTCAGCCACAGGCATCCATTTCTTCTCTTGGTTTAAGAATGTTAACTATTAAATTATTGATATATTGAGGATATTCATCAACTTTGGTGTATGATCAATTTTTATTTCACCCAGTGAGCTCAGAAATCATATTTTACTGCATGGCATAGCCACGAGTGAAAATTTCTTTGTCTGAGTTCACCACTCGTAATAAAAAAGATTGTGTTCTAAAATTGACGAATATTTTACTTCTTTCATGCTTAGTTTTGTGTTTTGTTTTATTTTATGGGAATATAACGTGACGTCATTTTTATTCCGAGATGACATCATTTATTTTCTAAGATGATGTCATGATGACCTTGAAAATGTAAGAGGATACTTTCATTACTATGAAAATATGTATTTATACTTTCACTGTAGTGAAAATAGTGAGTGTAAAATTTATATTTTCACTGAAGAACATCATATTTCACTGTAAAGCATGAGAGAAAAATGGTTTATGTATTTTTTCTTACTAGTGTATTTATATTAAATCAATGCTTTTTTCATTTGATAATTGTGCAATCTCTGTGTTTATTTTTCATGTTGGAAGCGAATTCCATTATTTTTATATGTAAGGGTATGTAACTCTGGTTGTTTTTGTCATTTCATATTCTTATATACATTTTAAAGGGAGGTAAATATTATAATTTTTAAAGACAAGAGTTATTGTTCTTTATAAAAAAGAGATAATTCGTTTCATACATTTAATCTTGGATTTAATCCTGTTCGTTCTCATTACTTGATACTATGTATTGTATACACATTTCAAATCAAAATTTATTCTTTTTTATTGTTATGAAATATTTAGAAATACTTTTCCCATTCAGAAAGCAGGGGATTCCCCTTCAGTGCTTCCCAATCTGACATGTCCATAACTAGAAGCAGCAGAGGCCAATGTCTCCGTGCAAAACAAGTCTACATCCCCCTTTATCAAAATGAAGTTAGATTAGTATTGCATTAACCTATCTGCTGTGTTTTGATTTGAAATTTCAAACTTCTTCTAAATTTTGATTGTAGACTTTAAAAGAAACAACTAGGAAGCCTTTTATCTATAAATATCGTGTAGCAGAGGAGGTTTTTCAAACATTTGTTGGTTGAATACTTTTATGCAGTGGCCATTTTTCTTGAGATACACCGAGAAAAGACCGAACGAAAAACTGCCATATTGACAAGAATTTTGACATTTGCTGCATGATTGGGATTACTCTAACCTATATAAAATTAAATGTTGTACTTATATATCACACTGACTTGCCAAATAAATGAATCTATTCAGCATTAATATTACTGTAACATAATTGTTAGTGGATGTAACAATATAAGGGCTGTCACTATTTGGAAAAATACAATACGATATCTGTAAAATAATAGTTAGAAATCATTTTTAGGGGAATTATAAATGGCGGCCATATTGATGTCTACTACTGTATAAGAAATCAGTGATATGTAGGCTGCTTGGATCAGCTTTGAACTCGTAATTAAATACAATTATCAGCTTAACGGCAGACATCAAACACAAGTGTTATCTACTTAAATCAATGCAGTATTACAGTTTATCATGTGTTTGTTAATTGCAACCGTTAGATTACTTAATCAATCTTATCGAGCCGATACATAGCGATATTGATTTTTTTAACGGATGCTGATTGGTTGAGAAAGCGTTCACTCCGTCTGTTTATTGCACATACGGTTAGCATCATTTAATTGTCATTATTGTTATACGCGTGGCTGAATATTTAATGCGATTTGGGGACTCATGTATTGATTTTTTTCGCGTCCAAAAGGCAAAAGTACGCGTCCAGATACGCGGAATTAAGCGTTTCCGAGAACCCTGTTTGATGGTATTGTTTACAATCAGACTTAGAGTTTATTACTTGGTGTTAGGCCACAACAAGTTGATCATGTGGTCTATGGATTTTTCTGGGAAAAAAACTTTTATTTTTAAATCTTAATTCAGTTGCTTTATGTAGCAGTTTGACCAAATTTTTATGAGCGAGCGATGAAATAAATAAAACATTGTAAAAAACATCAAAATTAAGGTGCGAGCGAATCCTTAGAACAAATGATCAACTTGTTGTGGCCTAATAGCAAAAAAAGTCAAAATATTTCAAAACAAATGATGTCTTTTAATGATTGATGTACAATGCGAAATCATGACATTGTTAGAAAATTTACTTCTCTGTATAAGCTTATTTGAGAATGATTGATCAATTTGTTTAATTCAATAGAAATCAAATCAAAATTGACTAATTGTCAATTGTGACAGCCCTATTCTATATAATACAGTGTTCACCAAAATTATGTAGACAAGAAATTCACCAAAATGTGTAAATTTCATTGATTTTTTTTTGTTGAAAAATAATGCAAAATCATAAAATAATTTAAAACTTAATGGGTATCAAATTTTTCAATAAAAACTATTTGGTAAGCTTACAAAGTGAAATTCTCTACCAACTTTTGGCGGGTGCTGTATATGTTAATACTATATCAAAAAATTATGTGGTGTTTTGAATTGATGTTGTCTTTATATTCTTAACCATATTTCATTTATTAAACTTTCCATATTTCATATATTGTGCTGTATTAAAATATCATGCATTTTTTTCATTTGGTAAATTTAACATGTAGAGGATATTTGCTTTATGTCTGTGTAAGGTCAAATTTTTTTTCACGAGTGAGCTAAGGATGTTATATTTTCATGAGTGGTGTAGTCATGAGTGAAAGTATAGTATTATTAGTTCATGAGTGAAATAAATGGATCTTACACCGAAATAAACAAATTTTCTGTTTATTATATGCTTCAAACTGGCTTTTTTTAAAGTTAAAGTATGATATGTCATCATCAAAAACAACAAATATAGCTGGCTGTCCATTGAGAACACCTAGTTTATACATTAGGCCACAACAAGTTGATGATATGTTCTACGGATTTTTCTAGAAAAAAAATTGGGCGAGTGAGCAAAGAAAAAAAAAAAAATCCTAATTCAGTTGCTTTATATAGCAGTTTGACCAAATTTTTATGAGCGAGCGAGGAAATAAAAATATTTTTTTGTAAAAACCTTCAAAATTAAGGTGCGAGCGAATCCATAGAACATATGATCAATTTGTTGTGGCCTTAGTGTCAAGTCCATAATTATTCTGAAATAACTTTGTAAGCTTTAATAGCCTTTTTAGACTTAGGCAGGTGATGATGCTTTTTTTTGTTCATTAATAATCAGTAATGATTAGATTTAGAAAAACTGCCCTCCTATGTTTACAAATTTTCACTTTACTGATATAAATTCTTGTACCAAAATTGAGCAAATATGTTTTTGATATTTCATTATTAAGTGCTTTTTCTTTATATTTTGTGACATTCTTCATTCAAGTTCTGTGTTATTCACTATGAGTTTTTAATAGTTTTATAGTTAATATTGTTTAATTTCATTCAATTGTTAGTGGTGCATTCATTAACTTGGCTGAATTCAATGCTTGATATTTATTCGTTAATACCGAACATATATACTAATATCAAAAAGGAGTGGGCATGGCAAAGCCATCACCACATTGAAGTGGTAATCATTGGATAGCCAGCTCTGTGCTGGTTCGTATCCTATCAAAAACTTACCGGGTTAAAGACTTAAGCTCAGTACTGGGGGACCAGGTAGCAGACTAGAAAGTGATAAATCTAAGTTTTAAGAACTTTTTTCACAAAATAAATAAGTATAAAAAAAAATTGTACTAAAGTACTGTAGTCTCATGTGCATGGATAATTCTTCATATATCAAGTATTTAAATCAGCAGGGTTAATGTGTGCCCCTCTGACGGTTAAATAAGATTGAACAGTACATGTATGAATAATTTACGAAAATCTATTTCTATCATTATTTATTTGTCAGATCTCAATATATGATGTAATCAGTGGTGCTTGAATTATGTTTGCTTTGTCTTTGTATATTATAAATAGTATGTAGATGTTTTCTCAATATTATTGTATTTTGAACTACCTTTTACATTTTTATGCTTGAGTAACTTCTTTTAGGGCTGGATATTGAAAGTTTTCTGATAGCCCCTGATGACCTATATTTTGTGTTGGGGACAATTTGTTACTGCTTGTAAACATTTGGTTTGTGCAAGTAAAATACATAGTTGGTTGTTCAACTGGGTAATCTTCTTTAAACATTTATGTAAAACCCTGAACTATTTTTATAGATCAATTTGTGAACTACAGTCAGCTCATGTGACCTGCCTATCTCATGTATGTGGCTCTGCTGTCGTCAATTTCTTTAAGAAATTTCCTAGTTTGGTTTTATTTCCTAAATTTAAGATTTTTAGTAAGTTTCCTTTGTCTTTAAACTTTTTTGTGGGCACTGCATTTGATAAGCAATTACATGTATCTTTGTGTTCATGGTTTGAGAATAGTTTCGGCATTCAAAATTCAACGAATATAGGCAATGAATCAATGTCTTTAATTCTAGTGGAATGATAACCTTGTATTCTATATGTGCCAGTATTGAAAGGTGCTATAATATGGAAACGTCACATACACTTTATACTGATATGGTTGAGAGTTTTCTGGACAAGTCCTAAAGCTCATGAAATTTGGTTTCTGACGTAGGATTCATTCAATATATGTATATTTCCTAGTTCACACTGTCACAGTACATTCTGGTTAATATGGGGACAGCATGAATTAGGCATAAGTTATTAAAATTGTAAGAATCGAATATTTAGAGATTTTTGAAAATTTCAAACATTTTACCTGTGTAGTGAAAACATACATCATCTCTTTTTTTAATTTGAATTAGACTCTTTTAAGGACTTGCTTTGTTAAGAAGCTGGCTTGAGAATATGTAATGTTTAAGTTGTTTGATTTTGTAAGCAGTCTGGCTAAAATAATTGACTATATTCAGAATTCAAATATGTGTGTTTCACATGAAGCGATGTTTTCACTATTGATTTGACCCGGTGACCTCATTATGTATTCATAGATTTTTTATGTACATTTCTTGTATATTATGTGTACTATGAAGTAGTTACGTTACTTAAGAACATTGATAATGTAGTTATACAGTAAAAATCCGCTATTAAGACCACTTTTGTTATTTCAAAATTGATTTTTGACAATTATTAAGATTCAAATGCTTAATTAATAGTGAACAAAGGGCCTCTATAATAAGACATTTTCCCTATTGAGACCATTTATTTTGCTGATCTTAATAGCAGAATTTTGCTGAATTGTTTAGTAGCTTTGAAAGTGCTCATTTAACCAACTATATGAAAAATGTCAACTTATCTTCTTGAAGGATAAACACTTACTTCAACAATAAGTATAAGTCTTATCTTTTTTTCCTTAACAAACAATTTATTTGAATCGGTTTATCCTTGACCGTTAGTCAATTTTAATGTATGCATTTAAAGGTAACAGGTTATTGATGTGTACTTTTTCCAGTGATATTTAATTACATTGGATATGAAATTGATTTTCTTATTGAAATCAAATCGGAGTTGATTAATGGAATAGTTGTGACGGTCCTTTGATAAGAGTGATAAAATTTTGATTAAGTTTACATTTATACTTGATGTATGAATTTTGAGGGCTGTTACGAAAAGTATATGCTTTTCTAAGGGGCGTTACAGAAAATATTGTTAAATTTTATTCTAATGTCAGCAAGGCATACATTAATCTTGTTGATTTAAATACACTATTTGCTCTATGTCTGATAATTTTTAATACATAGATACAGATAGCTTTTTCTATGAATATTGAGTACATAAGTACTTAAATGAGTATTTAAATCAGCAGGGTTCAATGTTTGTGTCACTGACAGTTGAATAGATTAAATGGTATATGATTTTTTGAGGGTCGTTACTTAAAAACACAATATTTCTTCAAATTATTTTGTATATTGATTTCATATATGTATATATATATTCTATGCTATGTTATTTTTTCCATAAATTGTTTTATATATTGTTTTTTTATATAAGATTCTTTTTGTTACAGTATATAAAAATACTTAATAGTTTTTGATTGGAATTGTTTAACTTTATTCCACTGTCAGTGGTGCATGCATTTACCCTCTGATTTAAATACTCAAAATTTATTTAATGATCCATATATAAAAACAGACATAGAGATCTATTTTTATCGATAATGAGTGTAGAAACACCATAGTGAGTATTTAAATCAGTGGGTTAATTTATACACTGAGGGTTGAATAAAATTAAATAAACTTTGATTTTTTTGTTACCTTTGTTTCAGTTTTGCTATTTTGTGAACATTATGATTAATTTTATATATTTTCTATTTGATAGAACAAAAAAGTGCTGACCCCTAAAAATTGTTTGCAGAAATTTGATGGGAGTGTGTTTAAGTATAAAAAACCTCTTTAAGGAAATGGTTTGAATTCATTGAACATGAAACTATTTTTTGATGTCTTTTATTGAATTTTTAAGGCTGGTCCATTACTTTGGTTCAAATGAAATAAAAGTGAAAAATTTATTATTTTGTAAGTCTAAATTTAATTTTTGTTCGCATTTTTTTAAAAAATGGCTGTATATATCAATAAAATTATAATAATCTATTTAGATAATTGAAATTATGTTACATTCCCATTTAAGAAATTAAGAAAATTTATACTTGATTATCCCCCTTCTAAATGAAAAAATTATATATACTTTATAAGATATTATCTCCCTTTTGTATAAAATAAGATATTATCTCCCTTTTGTAAAAAGATATGCATTTTTTGCTTGCTTATACAGTTTATACAACAGTGTTTTGATTAGTACTTCAATTAGGGACTTTAGTCAGTTATCTTTCCCTGATAAAATCTGAAGCAATCCAATTGGTAAGTAGGTCCTTACAGTTGGAATCCTCGGATTTTATCATTGAATTCCTATGTAAGGATAACAAAATATTTCATCTAAAATCTTTCTTGAAAATGAAGATATTTACAGAAGTGATGAAATTTAGATAGTTATATACCCTAAAAATACTTAGCTTGAATTTCAAACAAATTAAATAATTTACAAAAAAGTTATTTAAGATTAATTTTGGCACATTGACATTGAAAAGTATGGGTGAAATCCGAGTAATCCAACTAAAAGGACCTACC
This sequence comes from Mactra quadrangularis, assembly GCA_025267735.1. Lineage (NCBI taxonomy): Eukaryota > Metazoa > Mollusca > Bivalvia > Venerida > Mactridae > Mactra > Mactra quadrangularis. Next base: position 15,399,093 of record CM046295.1, read on the forward strand.
TATTTGAACAGTATACAAGGGGAAATAACCGACTAAAGTCCCTTATTTAAAATTCACTTTACAGTTTGGGCAGGTCCGATGATTCTAATTACAAGATGGAAGATAATTATTAAGCAAATCATTATTTTCATATTAAAGGGATGTAATTTTTATGTAATCTTTATTCAATATATAAAGGAGTTAATTTTATGAACTCTCTATTCCATATTAAGTACACTATATTTTATATGAAAGGGAGGTAATTTTTAAGTAGTATATGTTCTATATAAAAGGGAGGTAATTTTTAAGTACTCTATGTTCTATATAAAAGGGAGGTAATTTTTAAGTAGTATATGTTCTATATAAAAGGGAGGTAATTTTTAAGTACTCTATGTTCTATATAAAAGGGAGGTAATTACATACAGTAGACATTTATTAGATTATGTAGGTTGTATTGTCATTTTTAAGTTTTTGAATGTATGAAGTAATCTTTGTCATGAAACAATAAACATTTCTTATGAAATGTATCAAAGTTTTGTCTTGTTTATTTGTTCCATTGTCTCTGTGTCAAACCACATGACTATGACATCACAAATGCTACTGTTCTAGAAAAAGAGAAAAAAATCAGCCTTGATACCTATCCGAGGCTAAGCAGAAATGTGTTCTTTTTGCTGTGCATCACATCTGTGTAATGTATACATGTACTTGGAAACATACTAACGTTAATCCTATTTAAAATAGGACAACAACTTGTCACTGTAGTGCCCTGAATATCTAAGGTGCTTGCAAAAAGTATAAAACTGATATGGGAGATGTGATACAAAATGCAATGTATACCATAGGTAGCTGTGTACTATGGGCAGTTGATAATGTATACTATTGATAGCTGTGTAAGGTCTACAATGGATAGCAGAATAATGTTTACTATGGCTAGCTGTTAAATGTCTACCATGGATAGTTATGTAATGCCTCTCATGGATAGCTGTATAATGTCTACCATGATGTATTATTATACATCGATTTTTGAAGAAATTTTTTTTTTGCCCCGTTATCGGCCTCAATGGACCTGAATGGGCCCCAGGGCATCCGCAGAGGCATATTTGGACAAAATTTCAGGCAAAAACGGCAATTGTTGCCAAAAATGGCAACTTACGCATAACTGCGCCTACTCCTAGGTGGACCATGTACGGACCCGGTAACACCCCACAAAGAGAAAAGTTTTTCACCCCGAAACAAGAAATATCTTTAAAAAAGATATTCGACGCTGTGAAGGATTCATTTTGTTTGAAGTATAAATGTGTATGGTACTATCTTAATTTATTTTAATTCCCAAATAAGTAAAATAATTTTTGGAAATCCACATATTGAAATTTTGGGACCTTAAACTTTTTCTAGACCCGCATATTGAAAATTTGTAACCGTATACTAAACGTTCTTTTCGGGTCTGCATATTGAAAATTTGGATCCGTGCTCTAAACTTTCTTATTGGGACTTGCATATCGAAAACATTTAACCTATATTATTATTGGGGCCCGCATATTGAAAATTTGGGATAGTAGTCTAACTTTATCGGGACTGCATATTGAAAAATATATAATGAGTTGCGGATTTATTGAATTTTTCACTATGTTTTTCGCGACCAAGATACAACAAAGGATGGTAACCAAGCAACCAAACAATCATATATTACTTATATACCAAGAATAAATACATTGTAAAATTAATATAATTAATACATAGCTTGAATGTAGGAAGAAATTTAAACAAAATCTGTATGTAGGAATCAAGTTGATTTTTGCCCTTGATGACCTTTTCACCCAAATGCCGGTCAAAGTGTGACCTAAAACTGTACATTTTCCTGTAAGATATTAAAATACACATGAACATACAAGGGGTGATTGGAAAGTTCGAGGAATTCATTTATTAATGCTACACCTGATAACATAGGAAAAAACAAAATACATCATGCTGTACGTTTACCAAAGACTGATATAAAGCCTAAATATTTTTTTGATACATTGGAAAATAAAGTTTTTATGAAACATTTTACAACACTAGTATACCGTACTTGAAGCACACTGATGTCATCATTGGGTTACTTAAACGTCAAAGTCAAGTTTCCTATTTACTTTCTGCACATAATCACCCCCTATTTCCATACTCTTTCTATGGCTATGTACCCACAGATTAAATTTAACCTTGAAGTATTCCTCACTGAATGAATAAATAATTCTCTTGTGCAATACAGCACAACGTAAGCCATCAATCCTTATCTAGAAGCTTCTCCACTCACGCTGCCTTTCCAACAGTGACTGTCAGTGTCAGTTGACCTGGTCTTTCTTCATCAAATACCAATGTTCTACCTTCCCTGAACCTCTGGTGCCATTTGTAGACAATTGTTTTTCCACATGTTGGTAATGTATCAGCAGTTTTAATTTGTTTAAGTGTATCTGCAGGTGACAAATTGAGTCAAACACAACAATTTATGACTGTGCCCAACTCAAAATCATCTGTTGACGTCATTCGTTGTTTCGAAGCCATGACTCTAAAATCTCTTCCATGCAATAACCATTCAACACAATTTCATGAAACTTCCAGGAAATGACTTCCAGGCGTCACGCTAGTGTAATTAATGTTGGCGCATATTTCGTACCAAAATTGAGTGCATAATATCATGTTTAATGTTTTCAATATAGGTGAAAAAATAGCGTGCTTCAAGTGACCAAACAGGGGTTGCTATGGATACCATTTATTCTTTCTACAAATTGATAATCTGTTCGCCAATATGATTTTGAAAACGCAAATAAATTGTTTTACACTTACTTGAGTTTTAATGTGATTTGACAAAAGGGTAAATTTTTTAGAAGGGAATTCCGCAAATTTATCAATCACCCCTCGTACATATTTCATATGGATTTGGACTATTAACATAAATATTTCTCTTATCATTTGCAACGATAAGTGGGTAAATTGAAGTCTTTACATGTTTTGCGACTTCAATGTCCAAAAGGGAAGTAATCGTGCAATAAACTTAAAGTTTAATTCAAGACCACATATTGAACATTTGGGATCCCTATTACTAAACTTTAGTTTGGGACGACGAATAATATCAAATATTTTATTCACTTCTCTCTACCGAGGAGAATTTCATTGGACAAACAGGAATAGTAGAGCAAATCGCATTGGTTAAAAATATAGGTCAAAAGTTGGCTTAGACAGCTGCGCCGAAAAACGCCTGATGTATACATCAGGGAGTCGATTTTTAAAGAAAATGTTTTTGCCCCATTTTGACCTAAGTTAAATTTTTTCAATCTGAAAACTTTTTAAGGACTGGATGTACCCATATGGAACATTCTTGAAACACAAATGTGAGTACAAAGAACAACAGACCTTATTTGGAACTCGAATGTTTGAGCTTTTTCGTCCTAGCTTTTGACACATTATTGCTGAAAAGCATGAAATGCTGATTGAATGATATTGTCATTCGCACACATATTTTCAATGGGACAATGAAAGTAAGTTTGTACCCCATGGAAAAATACAAACATTTGATTTCATATTAGGTCCAACTCAAATCTATTGGATTTTATCAGTGTGGCATACTTTTCAGCAATAATATGCAAAATATCTTTGTTCTGCACAGATGTTTCCAGTACAAACAATCTTTACTCAACTGGAAAAATCCTTAAGTTTGAATTCTTTCTTTTTAATTGGGTTTAACGTCATATTCAACATATATTTAGGTCATATATACGATGGCCAGCTCTTCCTACTATAGGTTTCCTAGACACTTTCTGTCACCAGTACTAACTTATCCTACCACGAGTCCGACAACTTATGTATAGGATATGACCTACTGTGACCGGGCTCAAACCCGCGATCTCCGGATTCAAAGTCAGACATGCTAACCACTATGCCATGGCTGCAGTAAATTTGAACTCTGATAAGAACTATTTTACCTCAAATAGAGCATAAGGCCACAACAAGTTAATCATATGTTCTATGGATACTCTCACACCTTAATTTGATGGTTTTTAAAAAAACATTTTTTATTTCCTCGCTTGCTCATAATTTTTTGTCAAACAGCTATATAAAGCAACTGATCTAAGATTTTTAATTTTTTTTCTTTGCTTCCTGGCCCGATTTGTTTCCAGAAAAATCCGTAGAACACATGATCAACTTGTTGTGGCCTATAATGGAAAACCATGAAAATAAACAAGACAAATTTTTGCAGAAAATTATTCTTTTAATTTTCAATTTTTATGAATGCTATTAGTGCAGGATTTAACTCAAAGTGCAAAATAACTGAAAAAATAACATATATACAATAAATAAAGGTTGCCCCAATTATAATAAATAAATGGAAAAAAGAAAGAAAAATAATCAATATTTACAATTTTTAGCACTTTTTGCAGAAAATAATACCAAAACTGACTTCATGTATACAGAAAAATGAATTTAAATACCGTATGCTCTCTATTACATTTCATAAAAGAGGGACATTTATATGAATACAAAATATGGTGGAATTACTTTAATATGTAGAGGAAACTAAAATTTACTCGAAATTTAAGGCTAAACTTAGAAAAATTAAATGCTACTTGCTCAAATATTTGGTTAATTATTTAATATTTTAAAATTACCTGTAAATGTCTAATTGCTTTAAGAAAATGAATTAATGGTATTTTGAAGCCATTGAACCGACCTCTTTAATGTGAGAAACATAAAATAAAAGTCACAAAAAATTTGATATGGCCTTAAATTAAGTAAGCAATAAAACCATAAGTAAGTTTGTTTGGGTTTTACTGCGCAACAACACAGAAAGGTTATATCGCACCAAAACAATGAGTAATTCACACCACTTTGTAAAGCACTTCAGCCAGTCTGCACAACAAACTTTTTCATCAGCATTGGAAATTGGTCCAGCAAAATGGATATTATACTGGGCTAAATGAAAGTTTACTGGACCAAAACTCATAATGATATGTTGAAAACTGTTGTTCATTTAATGATTAAGAAAAATATATTCTAAATTAAATCATCAATTTAACAACAGTTAATGATTTTTTTATTAAAAAAGGATAATTGTGACTGTAAAACTGGATTTGTGGGTCCATGGTCCAATGACTAAAATCGAAGACTGATTACAGCTTAGAAATTGTTAAAGTATAGTTGAATGACAAGCCTGTTGCCTGAGAACACAATTACTATCCAATAATAAATCACAAAGGTAAAAAGAAATTTTCAAAATTCAGGAAAATACCCTTCCTACAAAACAATATCTTTTGTTTTTAGAAGAAAATTAAGAATGAAAGCAAGCAAAAAATATACATGAAAAACACTGCATGTGTTTGATTTTTTGGAAACAAAAAATTATTCTAAACGAAAAATAAAAATGATTTATTCTGTAATTAAAATCTTTCAAATTTTTTTTAATGAATACAGTTAAAGAATTGATCTGTCTTCAAAGTCATTATTGTGTATTAAAAAGAGATAAAAAAAAACAGCAATTCTGAATTAAGATACAAGTAACATATATAATATATTTAAAGAAAAGACCCCCCGAAGAAAATCTAGCGTTTAGACAGCAAAATAATATTCCATTGGTGAAATTTAAAAAAAACTAAGATAAAAAAGACGCCATGTTTAATACTCCATTCAATCTACACACGCAACCACCCACCCATCCATTCATCCACCCACCCACAAATCTAAGCCATTTTCACTACCCCTTTACTGGTCATTTCTGTGTTTTTACAAGTTTCCCTTTTAAAAATGGCCCCTACAGGTCTTGAAATAAATGATTTAGTCTAGATTTAGTTAATTTCACTTGAAAGAAAAGATGTATTAAAAATAAACTTTTTAGGTGCCTCCACCAGGAAGGGGTCAACCCCATTTATTGTAAGAAATAAATGGAGTCACTGAGGGCAAAAAAATGAGCGAAAAAAGACAAGATGGCAAATATTCAATCTCAGAAAAAATACCAAAAATGGCATTTTTGCCACTTTGCTCCTGTTCAGCATTGCCATGGTTAAAGGAATTAAATTGTAAGTTTTTCAATCCAATTACAAATTCAAAACTTTGAAAAAAAAATACAGAGAAATATTTTTTTTCAATCAAATTACATAATCATTCAATGAATTACATAATTAAATACCCTGTTAAACAAAATATGATATTCAACAATTTTATAACAAACCCAACAAAAAATTTAACACAAGAAATCCAAATGAGTCACTCAGTCACCAAATTCAAATTCATAAAACATGGCTAAATTTATTTTCCATTAAAGAAAATATTAATAAAAACCTAAATAAAAATCTGTATTATTACAATTAGTGATTTTCAATCAATTTATAATTAAATTTTAAAGTACTCTAATATCTATTAAAGACCCTTTTATAATAAATGTACACCGATACTGCACACATATCTTAAAGTCAATATGATTTCTAAAGTGAGATAAGAAATTTCGTATATGAAAAATTGAAATCAGGGTAAAAATTTATTTAAGAGTCTAAACCATTGATTGGTAAAGTTTGCAACACTAACGTTAAAAATAGCACAAAAAAATTCATTGGGAATCCAATTAATTATAACAATCAAAATCAGAATGATAATATAATTAGGGAAAAAATTAATGTGAGTATAATCTAAAGACGAAACTGCCGCGTGTTCAGTAACGACTGTTAGCAAACGTTACGGGAACTGGACAACTCAACCCATAGATAACTCAACCCATGGATAACTCAACCCGAAGTTGTGAAAACTCAAACAGTTAATGAGGTATTGAATTTTCTCGTTTGAGTTGTCTTTGGGTAGAGTTGTCCCGACCCTAATGTTACTGAACGTTCGGGGTAACTGAACACGCCACTGGTCACATATATCCGAAGCATTGAAAATATACCCAAATAAAGTCAATACAAGTAGTTCGTATTTTTTACATATGAATATTAACAAATAATGAAATTTCATACAAAGCCAATGCAAAGCTAAAACCCAACTTAGCAATTCAGATTGTATTCATCCAACCTGACCAAACATCATAATGAGACAAATAAAGTATATATCCTTATTTTGTATCATACAAAGAGAATTAAAAGCTAAAACCTAACCTAGAAAAGCATATATTTATCCCTCCTAACTAAGTGTCAAATTTTGACAAATCTGAAAGACTTTTTTGATAAGACTGAAAGTATTATTAAAAATCAATAAATTAGCTCAGTGGCTCAAATATTAAACATAAGGGCTTGAATTGCACAGTATAATGTATTTTGACATAAACTTATCATACAGCTCTAAGATATTAAGACAAAATTTTAGGATTTGTCTATAAAAATTGGACAAATTTGTAGGGAAGAAACACAATTACTTAAAAAACTGCAAACATTTTAAAGTACTTTTATTTAAGAAAAAGCAAAAATTTTAAACTGAAATGTACAACTGTTTTGTAGAAAATCAAATATTTCAGGAATGAAAGAAAAATTATTTTCAAGATAAAATTTCAAGACTAATTTCTGTAGATGCAGACACACTGGCCATTTTGTATGAAAAAACATTTGGACAGATAAAATTTGACATTGGACATTTGTGAAGAAAATATTCATGTTTTTGTGTAGCAGAGGTTAAATGTTCAGGTTTACAGACAAAGAGTGATCATAAAAGCTTATATAAAGCATGTTGCTGGGATAATCTAAAGTAAAACCATATAAATCCCACAAATATGTCATCTCGTACTACATTTATATGGTATTAAGAAACTTTAAACATGTGTGGTAAAGATTAAATAAGGCCATGTGACCTTTGACATTAAAAATGTTCAGAGGTCAAGATCACAGTTCAACCTTAGTGATTTATGTTCAACCAATTAAAAATTTAGGTCAACAAGTGACCTTGAAAAAAACCGAGACATTTCAATATAGGAGGCTCATTGCTTTAGCCCTTAAGTTTAAAAAAAAACATCAAGTTTGTTCAAATTAAAATCTACAAATTTACCCAGTCACTGCAAATGGAAACTAAATTGTATTTTAAGTATTTTAAACATCAACTATGGACGACAGAAAGTTATAATGGACTGAAATCTTGATTCAGTTGTAACATAAATACATCAAAATAGAAAAAAAAACTCAAATATTTACAGAAAAAGTTAAACTGTTTGCAATAACCAAAAAGAAAAAAATAGAAAAAAGAAAAAAAGAGCAAAAAAAACCAACAAAAAATTAGCAAAAAGACAAAAAATGCCCAAAAAGATGAGAAAATGTAAAAAAGAGACAAAAAACACAAACACAAAAAAGACAGAGGACAGTGAAGACGTGAGGTAAAGACAGAAGTTTAATAACATAAAAGAACACATTTTTTTTCCTGCATTTCGCTTTTTTATACATTTTTTTTTCAATAAATATTTTCTTAGGTTAGTAGCCCTGCTTATTTGACAATAAACAATAAATGAAAACATTGTATAAATGGATATATACATCTTAGTAACACCTACATATTGAAATTTGTGATCTAGCACAGTATAAAATATACAATTTATCCAAAAAACAACAACACTGCAGTCTCACCGTAGTTGGGTCATGTAAACACACTTGATAAAATATTTCAAATATCTAACCAATGATGATGATTGCTGAGAAATTTGAAACGCAAACAAATCAAGATGCCAAACATTTTTAAAAGGCACAATGTTTTTTAATGCAAAGAATTTTAAATGCAAAACACTTCAATTTCATGGCGTTTCGGAATGCAGTTTTTGGAATGCAGAGTTTTGAAATGCTAACATTCCAAATGCAATCACTAACGAGAATTTTCATGACCCAACCACAGTAAGACAAACATTAAAGCACAAATAAATGGTATATAATGTAAAATATTGTAACAATGTTTAGTCAACAAAGCCATTGTAAAAAAATGACAAAAAATAAACAAACAAAAAACTTGTGACCAGTTTCCTAAGGATATCCCTAGCTTGCACTTGGCCCCCTGTTTCCAAAGAGTTTTAAGCACATGATTCCCATAGAGTTTTTACACATAATTGGCTCTAATCAGATTTACCCACATTATTCCCAAAGAGTTATATTCACTAAAGACTGGTTCCCTGAATTTTAATACTGGAATGTCTGTAGAAGATGGAACCAACAAACTAAGCATGGTTGATGGACAATTTCTGGTTCTTCAATCTAGTTTCTGAAAACAAAATGCATAAAAAAGTTGTCACTAAAATAATAATAGGTAAAAATTGTCAGGGACATTTAAAACTTATTAAGAGACCAGAGGAAACATATGTTTTAAATTTTTGTACCAAAAACAAGCAAGAAATTGTTCCACTCCACCCAGGTGAAAATTGGTACTGTGAGGGATCACCTGCCTAAGGGTGATTTCAATGATCAGGAGTTATTGTACAAAATTGTAAAGTCTGCTGAACATGTATATGGGAGGAGACTTTAAACCACACTTTTAACTTTTAAGATTATGACTAAGCCTCAGTCTTTTTTAATGAAACTGGATGCAGATGAAGTCATTTTGATATTGCATGTGCAAACGGCACAATTAATGGGCATCCCTGGCTAAACACTAGAAGGGGAAATATAATACAGAAAATGAAAATAGTTTATTTTGGGTTGAAAACAATGACAACATAATTTAGGTTATTTTATGGCTGCCAGCTCACCTAACCATGCTTCCTGGACTCTACACTTCTACATTTAATGCTGACAACTTAACCATATAGATCTACTTTTGGAAGAAACTATAAACATTTTCAAATTTTCATGGAATGGTAGAAAAGCCCAATTGGAACCAAAATGCACAACAGACCGGGTAACAAAAATAGTAATAAACTTACCAGATTTCTACCAAGGTTCCATACAGCTGTTACTACAGTAACGCAAGGTTAGCGTGACCTTTAGTGTTTCTAGTTAAAGGTTTATGATTCCTGAGAGCATCTGGTTCATGTTTCAGATACCAACATGAACGACAGAAGTACTTAAAACATAGTAGATCACGACAGAAATATGGTCCTGGTTGTACACAACATAAACTACATACACTGTCTTCTAAATAAGGGTCAATCTGTATCTAAAAATATAATGGAAAAGATTGATCAACAGCAACATGTATGAGTTATGATAAATTTATCTTTAGGGTTTGAAATTTATTTTTAAAGAAGGTTAAATTACCCAATTTGACAACCAGCTATATGTTTTACTTGCCGAAACCAAATATTCAGTAGAAGTAACAGGTTGTCCTTTACAAATTTAGGTCATCAGGGGGCAATCAAACCACCTTTATTGTCGAACCCTGATATACACTCACCAAAATTTCTAATCGCTCATCCATTAATTACTTATTTTCAAATAACTGAAATAAACTAAGGTCTATTATGGCAATAATTATTGAGTCAAAATGTATCAGGTGTATTCCACACAAATTAATATTATCATATTCTCAATAATTAGGATTTTATACTTACTTTAAACATATTTTATTGTCAAATAGTTAACATAGATAATATATGTAACAATGACAGATACATATGTACAAAAATGACAATGGGGTCTGGCCAGAAGTTCTCACAACTTAGTTACGGCCATTCCCCGACATATATTTACAAAAATAAACCTGTTTTTTACTGTATTGTGGTTCGATTAAGTTAACATAATTAAGATATTATGATTTATATATGTATTGAAATGAAATAGGAAATTTTTTAAAAATATGTTGAAAATTTATATTAAGATTGTTTTTGCGATGCACAAGTGTCAGCTGGGAAAAGGGTACAAATATTAACTAACCAACACGTGAACTACTTCAACCATCAAATCTACCATATTCTTTAATGTAATTTTGTACAGATATGAAGATTTTTTAATTGTCTTCAAAATTGTAAGAAGATGAACCAAACAATAGGATTTTATAAGAGTGTCATTAAAAAAGTAAAAAAGTGTAGAAATTCAGAGCAGGTATTCCAAGTGTTCTAGTGGGGAGCCAATTATTCACATGGATAGCAAAGCAGGCAATAGACTTTATCCAAATTTAAATATTTGGAATGTCTCCTTGGTAAAAACACACCATCACATCACAATTAAAGTGTGTACAAAGAACAACAAGATTTAATCTGTATTTCATGCTTTTCAGCAATAATATGTAACAAAATCTGTTTGTACCACCTGTACACGACCAGTAAAAACCCAAAACTGTGAGTGCCGAATTAAGTTTTTTGAAAATGATTTAAGTACATTGATAAAGAGGGCAAAGATTGGTAAAGAACCTAAACATAGAAAATGACACAAAAATCATACAAAAACCAACCTTCTTAGTAAACTTTGGTGTCTTAATTTCAACAAATGCAGCTTGTACTGCCTTCATATAACTTCTTTTACTACTGAATGTTACTCTACCACTTCCTACAATACAATAGAAATACATATTTTTCAAGGTCAAGATCATGATATTACATACTTTTCAAAGTCAAGGTCACCGAATATCATAACCAAACGTCAATGTCATTTGAACTATATCTATCAATGTCAAGGTCATGATATTACATACTTTTCAATGTAAAGGTCACATAATATTGTAACCAAATGTCAAGGTCATATGGAATAAAATTAAAAGAAATGACATGTGTTCAGATAAAGGGAGGAACTCTTGATGAAAAAATAATGATAGAGTTTTGAATATATCTAGTACAGAGGCCAGCCAATCAAATCATGTTTTGTATAAAATTTCCCACACAGTAACCAATCAGATTCTTTAATACAGTACAACCTCTCTTGAACCAACACCCATTGGGAGGGACTAAAGTGTGTTGCTGTTCAGGATTGTTGTTCTGCAGAGGTTAATTTTTTATTTATTTTATTTATACTGGGTTTAACAATGTCAACACAATTTTTAGGTTACTTTTCAGTGTCCAGCGCACCTAACCTAACTTTCCTGCACTCTTGTATATAGCCAGTACTCACCTACCCTTTTCTTGTTTGTATGAACTCTGACTTTTAAACAACCACACCCACTTTCTAAAATAATACAAATGTACTTACCAATAGGATATTTGTGTTTGTCAGAGTCAATGCCAGCATACACCACGTTACCAAATAAATCATTCATGATGTTAGATAAAATTTCAGCTGAGATCATACCATGTAAGGCTCCTACAAACACCGTCTTGTTAGCATCTAATCTTTGTGATGGTTGACGAACAAAATTAGAGTCTGTTAACATCCATGGAATTACTTGAACCTGTAAATTTGTTTTTATTTTATGATAAAAAATACAATTCAAATCAATTTACACACAGCAAAAAGGAATTCAGTCCTGAAGTAAAAATTTAATTCTCAATCAGACAAAATTTTGCTGTTCTTGGACAGATCTTTGGTTTGATTTAAGGCAGTTGTCCAGTGGTAGGATGCCAACCTAAAGCTCAAGAGGCCCTGTGTTCAAATCTTACCAGGGGCAAAGCTAATCTTGTAGAAATAGGTACCAATTTGTTGGCTTCACTTAAAACAGAGTAAAAAGACTCACAAGGGAGATTGATAGATTGATACCCAAACATAGTTTTGGAAATATAAAAAACAACTTTTTTTACAACTATAAATTTTGAGTGGTGCAGTACATTCATACATTTATTTTATTTATTTATTTGAGTTAACACCGTATCAACATAATTTAGGTCATTTCACAGCGTCCAGCGCACCTAATCTAGCTTTCCTGGATCATTGTCTATAACCAGTACTCACCTACCCTTCCACAAGGCCGGAAACTTCTCCATATTATCTAATCAATGGAGGAAAATCGACATTATTGTCAAATTTTCATGGAGGGGTATAACCTCCCCGGGCTGGATTCGAACCCGCACCCCCTCGGGCACGAGTATCCAAATCCGGCGCGCTACCAACTGCGCTATTGACCCGGGTTTACATTTATACAAATAAAGGACATTATACAAATGAAGAGTAATATATAAATATACCTCTTTAGCTCTCATTCTCCTGCTAGATATACTATAATAATATTCTCCAGTACTGTAATAATGTGTACATTCTTGTAATAACGTTCTCACAGCTTTCTCTGACTCAAATAATATATATACATAACCTGAAATTAATCAAATTACAGTATAAAGAGTGTAAAGGGCTATGCTCAACATAAATTTGTTAACCAAATGGTTACTTGGAGTATTGTTCGTTTTTTCTCAACTGTCAAAACATGAATAATTTCACGGTGAATGCGTTTGTTAAAATCATTGTCCTAATACATCCATGAGTATCTGAAAGTGAGTATTATGATTGAGTAAAGCTTCTTATGCCCTATGATATGTTTTAGACAAGATAGTTTTAATAAAAATTAGGCCGCCAGTACAAAAACAATGCATTCAGTCACCATGAAATTATTCAAGCTTTGACAGTTGAGAAAAAACGGACAATAACAAATAGTCCAAACCCAAATATAGGTCATCAGGGGCAATTGGACGACATTTTGTGTGGAATGGGTGAGAAAAATATGCGGCTAATGGCTGGAATTCAAATTACCTTACAAGACAAGGTGCTCCCCTGAGAGATATTCAGCCGCTCATATACCTTTCCCCATAACATGAACAGGTAAGTAAATTGACATACATCTCCCACTCTCCCCTATAATAAGAACAACATAACCTAAGTAAAATTCTGCAAGGCCCAAATTCTGCAGTTTTTCAAAACTAAGGCATCCTATTTTAGCAGATAAAATTTCTGTGGTCTGGATAATTTTTAAGAGCACCATTTTAAGAATACTACTCACAACAATAATAATAAAGACTTTATTTAACAAGGCTACAGATTTGGATCTATTAAATCTTCCATGTGGACCTCTGGTATAACAAATACTCAGTATGAAAAAAATCAATCCTATACAAAATAAGCAAAATAAACTTTCATTCAACAATTAAACATGAAAAGGCTCTATATATAACATATTTACCATCTCGTCCAGGCCATTCAATCTTAAAACTTCCAAATATATCAAAGGCTGCTTGAAGTCCAGCTGTAAGAAAATACAATTGATATTAAACTAAACTAATTTCTAGCATTTACTGCATAGGTCTGAAAAAGTAGCTTAGGGTAGCTTCCAAGTTTTTAGTTTGTTTTATAAATATAGCAAATAGTGATTTTCAGCTTCAATCTTTCACATTCCATTTCATTATCAAAACTTGGTAAGCTAATATTTTCTTATTTTCATTGGATTTAAAGCCATTACAACCCATTGTATAGGTCATATTATAACTGTGGTCGGTCAACCTACTCAACCATCTGAAAGCTAAATCTCTGGATTTAGCAGTTACAAGGAGGGTATTTCCATCAGTTACTGATAGAATCAGTGATAGGAAGGAGAAAGGCTGTAGAAATTATTTCATGACTAAACTCCACTAAAGTATGCTATGCCCGCGAAATGAACCAACAAAAAATGTAATGTAAAAACCACATTAAAGCTGGATTTAAAAACTTTAACACAAAAATTACAAAGGGAAATAATCAATAATAAAGTCAAGTAGAGTAGTGGTTATTTTCTAATTCTGATCATCACATTGTATGAAGCTCCATAAAGATCTGACAATGAATGGCAAAAATATATCCTAAATTGTAAACTTTAATACAATTGTAAACAACACCTGACAAACGCCCGCCTGCTCGCCCATGTTTTGCAAACTATTAGTTGAATTTTTTCATTGACAAGTCCAGCTAAAAACCCCTTTCATCAGTAGACTTGTGCACTAATGACAGAGCAAGCCGGACGGGCTACAACCAGAAAGAAGATAATGAAAAGTTGCCATTACATTTACATTTTTTGCTTGAAATAATCTTCTGTGCACAGTGAAATTCTAGTCATGCTATAGTGAATTTTTGTACAATTTGAAAACAACTTAAAGTGATCCTACCTTCAGTAATATCCCAGGGTACACCACCAAGAAACACCTTACAAGAGAATAATGTAGGTTTCTTATAATTCTTTGGTGGTATTTTACCACTCCATGTACAACTGGCTTCACACATAGCTAAAATATAATAATAAAGATGTTATTGTTTCATATAGCATTATCAGTTACTGTTGATCAGTATTCTAAGTAATAAGTAGGTCTGCTGCAAGTTTCTGAATTCTTGGATATTCGCGATCCCGACCAGAAAATCCTGTACGGATATTCCTCACGTCCGAGATCGTCGGATCGCGATCTATTTTTAGGAAAAATATAGAACATTTTCAGCTTCAGACTCGATCGTGTTTTCCTTTTCGTTTATATATTGATCGATTGATTAAGTAGGGACCGAGTAATAAAAACTCAAAAGAACTTCAAAGTGTGATAAAGGGAGGTAATGAAAACCCAAGAGAACTCTTCACCATAAGATAAAAAGAGGAAACAAAAACTTGAGAAAACTCTTCAGTTTGATAAAGGGAGGTAATAAAAACTCAAGAGAACTCTTCACCATGAGATAAAAGGAGGTAACAAAAACTTGAGAAAACTCTTCAGTTTGATAAAGGGAGGTAATGAAAACCCAAGAGAACTCTTCACCATGAGATAAAAGGAGGTAACAAAAACTTGAGAAAACTCTTCAGTTTGATAAAGGGAGGTAATGAAAACCCAAGAGAACTCTTCACCATAAGATAAAAGGAGGTAACAAAAACTTGAGAAAACTCTTCAGTTTGATAAAGGGAGGTAATAAAACTCAAGAGAACTCTTCACCATGAGATAAAAGGAGGTAACAAAAACTTGAGAAAACTCTTCAGTTTGATAAAGGGAGGTAACAAACTCACAAGAACTCTTCACCATGAGATAAAAGGAGGTAACAAAAACTTGAGAAAACTCTTCAGTTTGATAAAGGGAGGTAATAAAACTCACAAGAACTCTTCACCATGAGATAAAAGGAGGTAACAAAAACTTGAGAAAACTCTTCAGTTTGATAAAGGGAGGTAATAAAACTCACGAGAACTCTTCACCATGAGATAAAAGGAGGTAACAAAAACTCACCATTACCTGCTGCACTCCTATGTAACCTAGCGGCTCTATCTATAGCGTATGGATCTAAATTAGCTATAACATATGGTCTCATCACTTGTCCAGGTATTCTGTTACCTGTAATTGTAAGAATTTAAAGTAATTAGGATTGTAACTACCCTGCTAGCTTAGTTGGTGGCATGCAAGTCTACTGATAGAGGGGTCATGGGTTCAATCACTCTGGCGGGCATACCTAGAGTTCAGGGCTCGAATTTAAACTGACATACTCGCAAAATGCGAGTAGATTTTTAAAAATGCGAGTAACTATTATTCTAACTCACATTTTTTAGGGAGTTGAAATTAATGCAATAATATAACTGTCATAACCAACTAGGCCCAAATCAGTGTTAAAATGGACAGATAGATCCATAGTATCAATTAAGAGTCACCGAGAAAACATGTTTGATATTCTTTGTTGATCTCACAATAACGCCCTTGTTCTATCCATAATTAGATATAATGTTTATTTCTTTTTTGCATGTATGAAAAGAAAATACATTTACTATTAAAATTTTGAGAAAAAAATGTGAGTGACTTTCTAATTTTGCAAGTTGAAATAAAATCAACTAGCAAAAAAAGGGCAAGTCCAAGTTTTTGTTTAATTTGAGCCCTCCTAGAGTTAACAGGGCTTTTTCAGGGGGGGGGGGGGAAAGGCCCCTGCCCAAAGTGGGAATTTTTCACGCTGTAAATAGTTTGATTTGGGAAAATATATTGACAAGTCAACCCAATAGGGAAATTTGATCATTAATTTTTCTGCATTGAATCTTTATATGCTTTGCTTTGGTGTCTCTGAAAGTGTTGCTCTTAAAGAGTTTGTTCTGACAGTTTAGTGAGACATTCAATGAAAATTCTCATGTATTTATTATTTTTACATGAAATCTCGTGGTTTCTTTTGTAAAGGCAAAATACATCCTGTTCAAAGGGAATTATTTAACAAGATTGGGATTTTTTCTTGAAATTGGGAAAAATGGTTGTTATTTGGCATTGGGAACGGGGCCCATATTCGGCCCCGTGAGATAGGCTGAAAAAGCCCTGGTTAATAACCACCAAGAATATGAGTAAAATATAAAGGTTAAAGTACAATCTACAGGACAACACTGACAGTTTAGACCCATACTTTCTATTTTGTATACATTAATTATCTAAGTTTCAATGAGTATCAATGAGCTAGCAACACCGGAGTAAAATTGGTGGTTCCCAAGTATGAGTGAAATTGACCCAATGAAATGAGCTTTACTTAATAAACAAGAGCTGTCAGAGGAGACAGCATGCTCGACTTAGTAAGTATTTGTCACAGGAGATGTGGTTGATGATAAGTACCATACAATTTTTAAAATTTGAAAATATAACCTTAACAAATTTAAAGTACATAAATAAATTAAAAAAATAAAGAAAATTTTATGTTCATGGAGGACAATTTTGAAAAAAAATGTATTTGGAGTTATGATTCTTGTCACATGAGATGTGGTTGATAATAAAGAACATATATTTAAAGTTTGAAGTCAATACCCAAAGAAATAACAAAGATATAGAAGAAAGTATTTTACTGCACAAAAACTTTAATCTGTGCACAAAAACTTTAATCAGTTCAAGAGGAGATAATTCTGAAAAAAATGTGTTTGGAGTTATGAACCTTGTCACATGAGATGTGATATATAAGGAACATATATTTAAAGTTAGAAGTTAATATCTTAAGAAATAACAAAGATATAGAAGAAAGTATTTTACTGCACAAAAACTTTAATCTGTGCACAAAAACTTTAATCAGAAATGTGGACGCGGACGCAGGGGCGAGTAAGAGAGCTCTTCATTCAGGCCTGGGTCACATGACTTCATAGATTTATCTCTTTTACAACTAGTGGCGTATAGATCAACCCCACGGATTTAAATATGCGTTACCCATACATATATCAAGATATTTAATTTAATCAATAGTGAGAACCTATGTACTGTAGTATTCATGTACAGAGACTATAGAACAAACATTGAGTATTTAAATCAGTGGGGTTAATGCATGCATCGCTGACAGTTGAATAAATTTACCTATACAATGTATAAGGACAAAGAACCCTCTCAGTTGAGCTAAAACTAAACCTTAAAACTTACCTATAACCTGGCCACTTGAGGTCAAGCCCAGTTGGCTAGCAACAGCGTTCTGCTGTTGTTGCTGTTGTTGAACTTGTTGGGCTTGATACTGTATCAACTGTTGTTGTTGTTGTTGATGTTGAGCTAGTTGTTGTTGCTGCTGTTGATGGTGTTGTAGCGCTGCTTGTTGGTGTTGCTGTTGTTGCTGCTGGGCTGTATATAACTGTTTGGATAAATCAGTGATCGGGGAACGCTGTTCTCTACCACCACACTTCATATTGTTCTGAAATAAGTTATAACTACAATGAATTTTCATCTGGCCTCAGTTTAGACTTTTCAAGGTCATTGTTCAGTTTAAAGGTCAAAGGTTAAATTTTTAAAAGGTCAAGAGCATTAATAGTCGAGGTTAAATTTTTTCAAAGGTTGAAGTTAGCTATAAATTTCAAAGATGCAGTTTTCATGTCAAAGGTAGAGTTAAAACGATCAATATTAAATTTGAAGGTAAAGGTCGGAATTTGAGGTCAAGTTCATAATTTCAAAGGTCAAAATTAAAGTTTTGAAAGTCAAGGATAAAGTGGGAAGACCAAAGAGAGTATAAAGGCAAGAATTAAAATTAAAAATCAAAGTTAGAAGTCAAAGATCATGGGTCGAGTCTAAAGATTGAGGAAAAACCTTAAGTGCAAGGGTCAAGGTAAATGTTCAAAGATCAAGGTCATAGCTCAAGGTTAAACTTACCATCATTTCAACCAAGGCAGCTTCAGAACCCTCACTACTTATACCACTGGTATCAGACTCATTGTAAGGTGATTGTCTACTTCTAGCAGTTTGTCTAGCACCAGAGGACATGATACCGAATATTTTTTCTATAGGTGACAATCCTGGTGTCATAGGTGATCCAGTACTTGAATCGTAGTCACTAGAAAAGAAATTTTATATCTCTTGTGGCGTTTTTTTGTATTTTTGATATTACATGTTATGCTTTGTTTTGTGCATCTGTTTTGCGCATAATAATCTATGATATCATTTAGCTGTTAACCAACTACTAGGCCCATACTTCCTTCAGTGACTGACTACTGCCCAACATGATTTAGAATCAGTGATAGGAGGTAGAATGGCCATAGAAATCATTTCATGACCAAGCTCCACAAAAGTATGCCCCGCCCGGGAACCTACAACCCCTTGATTAGTAGACATGTGTGTTACCGACTGAGCTAGCCAGGCAGGCTCTGTAATATCATAAATCCTAATTGTTTGTAACTATGTTTTTTTTGCGAATGTAAATGTGAAATTAATTGTACAATTACAATATCACATCAGTTGTCATTATTCATATTTACCTTGAAAAAGGCACAATATTTTGCCAAAATGTTGGAAAAAAAAAATATGATAGTTTACCCTTTATTGTTTATTGTTGTGAATTTATTAATTCATAATCATAGTCACTGTTATAAGAATAATATACTTAATGAACCTTAAAGTACCCTGATTTCCATTTTGAAGGAAATTTAAATTTCCTATTATCTGAGTACCCTGATTCAGTATTGTAGGGAAGTTTTATTCTTAACATTTATATCCGATCGATATTGGAAATGTGTATAGGACCATACTGTCGTCTGCTTGCATGGTTTTCATGCTTCTTCCCGCCTATGTTATAAAAAGCAGAAATTGGAAGATTTCAAATAAGTATGTTATATATATCAGAAAAAATAGCAATTAGAAATCTTGTCTCTGCTGGTGACGCACCACCTTGCAAAAAACCAATGGCAATTTCTCGTTCTTGAAGCAACATTGGAGTGTGGGTAAATGACATACCTGAAGCCAGGAGATCCGCGTATAGGCCTAGTTTGTTTTTGCGGAGTGTCAACAATAGTCTGTGTAGGTTGTAAATTCTCCATCTTATATTGGTAGCCTGTATCTTGTATGGGTTTACCATATAGTTGTATACTATCAGCTACCTGATTATTGTACTGTTGGTTATACATGATATTAGTATTATCTGTTTTACTGTACGGTTGAGTCATGTTGTACATTTCTTGCTTCTGATGTACATAACCTGCAAAATAGAAAATACATAATCTATAAGTCAAAGGGTGAGAAAAAAATAAGCAGCCTGACCAGGACTTGAACAACATGAAACAAGTCAAGAGTCAAAATGTTGGAAAATTCAACAATAAAGGCCATTACTTTGTTGTCCCCAAGATAGATTGGCATAGGCTTGCATTGGTATATACCATTTGAATGTATACTGTAATTCAGACACAGGGGATAACATTTCAAAAGATGACTCAGGTTAATTTAGTGAAAATGGGTTGAGTAATGATTTGTATTACAAAACAACTTCAAGGTATCTTCTCCTTAAGGAAGGGGGAAAATACATACTTTCTGGAAGAGGAATGGAGCCTCAAAATCAGTGGAATAACAGTTCCTAGTACAAAACTTAAGGCAACTTCACTTCAGGGAAGGAGGGGAAATTACACACTGTTTAGAGAGGGTAATGGAGCCCGGTTTCGGCCCCAAAATGGCCTATAAAAAACACAGAATATAAAGTTGTCACATACCTTGGTAAGGATCAGACTTATATTGTGGTGCTGTATATGTTTGTGTATGATATGGTTGATTACCAGCAGTGTTAGGATAAAAAAACTGAAAATCTGAAAATATATCATATAAAAGATCAATAAACTAAGCTTACATAATATGATGTATACACAAAAATGCTAGATAAACATGAAGCACTAAAGAACACTAATGGTATTTCTGAACTTGAATTTACATGTTTTTTGTAGTTTGTTTGTATTGGTTGCATCCATGCAGAACAACTTATTTTCAGAGTTGAAAAGTCCACAGTAGGGATGCGCGATAATACCGGTATACTGGTATACTGGTATATTGCAATACGTTTCAAAAACAATACGCACTGGTACAGTCCCACAATATATTGCGATATTTTTATCTTAATATAATAGACTAATAGTGCATACTCGAACCTGTTTTGCATTATTTGTGGCAGAATTTGACCGGAAACTATTTCTTTTTTTGTTTTCCTTTAATCTATTTTTAGCATAATTGTCTACTATAAAGTATTGACATATCTACCTGCGACAACTTAAATATTAAGAAGGGGGGTTGGAGCTGATGAATATTTTTATGAATTGGCATTGAGTTAGATACAAAAAGAATTTTCGCAAAATTTACTTGGTATCATTAATAATTTGTTTCAATCTTAACTACTTCATATTTTGTACGCGTCCGCATTTTTGTTCTTAATACTTTGTTGACAGCCTTTTCCCACTATATCTATATTGTCTGCCTTACGCGTCCACGTTTTAGACTGATTAGCAACCAGATAACAGTAATAATAAGTCATGACGTATTGACATTTTGAACCGATTCTATCCTGTGATTCTTCAGAGATCACTGGACCGAATGTTCATTAATGTCAAAACACTTTACGGAATGTCTGACATACATACCTTGGGATGTAGCAGTATCATACTGGTCGCCATGGTATTTTAACTTATGATGATTTAAATCTTGTTGACTGTGTGGTCCTGGTATAACATGATGTAAAGATTGTACAGCATCTGTAAATAAATATATAACAAATAATAGGTGTACAGCTTCATCCACTGCTTGATTTAATTTTTAAACTAGGCTGCAGAGGAGAATAAAGCATTTTTTCTAGGGGGGGGGGGGGGGGAAATTATCGGACCCCCCTGACCCCCACTCCCCGCTAGCTCTGCCTATGGGTTGCTCCATTGGATAACTAGCTAAATGTTTTACTTGCTCAAACTTCATTTTGTTAACAAGTCGCCAAAATACAAATGTAGGTCATCAGGGGCAATAGGACGACCTTTAATGTTGAGCCCAGACATCATCAGTTATGTTACATACAGCAACTAAATTTATATAAAACCTGGTTTATAGTACAGCAGTGTTTTGTCAAGAATAGACATTTGCATCATTTACAAGTCCAAAACGGAATAGACCTACTTTGGAACTCAAACTAATAAACTAATGGGTTTTTCAGTCAGTACACAGGCAGTACAAACAGTTTGTACGTTACACATTATTGCTGAAAAGCACAAAATACAGATCAAATCCTTGTATTGTTCTTAGTACACATATCGATAAGTAAGTGTGATGCTTTTGTCAATTTTTGAATAAATCAAGGTCATACTTACGTTTATTTGGATCATTTTGAGAAGTCAGATCTAGCGTGTTGTCTAACATTGCATTTATATGTTTAAATATATCACATGATGTTCCCTGTACGTAGTTAGAACCACCACAACTGTCATAGTCCTCTGGTTTTAATGGTACATCATGACTCTAGAATAAATAAAACATAAGAAATAGTACACACCACTGAGAACCTCCTGGTCTAATAGTGACCAACCAGTCAGCCCTATGACATATATATATAACCGACCAAAGCCACTATGTTTTATATATGTAAAGAATAGTGTCCAATCCAGGGATCAAACCTACAACTACCTGCTTGGAAAGCAGATGCTTTCCCAACTGAGTAAATCGAGTAGATGCATGTATATTTATTTTTGATTGGGTTTAACTCCATAGCAACACATTGTATAGGTCATATCATGACTGTCAGGCATACAAACCATTCCTAGAAAGGCTAAATCTCTGGATTTAGCTGTTAATCAAATACTAGGTACATATTTCCATCAGTAACTGAAAACTGTCATACATGATTTAGAATCAGTAGGAGGTGGAACAGCTGTAGAAATTACTTCATGACCAAACTCCGTGAGAGATATGGCCTGTCCTGGAATCATGCATAAAACTTGTGTGCTACCCATTGAGGTCGCCAAGTGCACCATACATTTTTACAAACACCACTTTCATACACATGATTTTAAGGTAGAACTCCCTTAATACAAAAATAAGTCAACGACCATAGAAACTGATACCTAAATGCAATGAACAAATGGTTCCAAATCACTGTTCTCAAGTCCAAACCATGAGGCCAGCATGCGGGCTGAAGTGGAGTAGGCATTGCAATGTTGGGTGTACTTACATATAATTTCCGAAACACATGCACATTAAAATCCATGGTCAGGTTGATATTCGAACCTATATCCTCTTGAATGGTAAGCGGATGCTCTACCATGTTGCTATAAAAGCTAGTTTAAAGGCAAAGGAGTGCGTACTACAAGAGCTGTATTACACCTCAGCTACATTCATATCACACTAAGAAGCATCAATTGAATGAATTTAACACTTAATATGTGAAGAAATTAAATAAAATACTGACTGACAAGTCTTAGATTGACGAGCCTATTTGACGGGCCATGTGCCCCTCTCCCATGTCTTGGCCGTTTTGGAGACCAAAGGTAGACAAAATTAACATTTCTCTTTTAGGTCTTCAAAGCAAACAAATGGAGAACTTATGTCAATAGACTGATGGCAGAATGTCACTCAAAACTGACATTTACAATGCCTCATGAGTTGATACAACAGGCCAACACGTCCATGTCGTGAATACTGGCGTTTTCTTAAAACTCAGACGGAAATCCCGTCTTTCACTTTCACTTATCAAATCCTTGGTTAGCGTTGTATAGACCCAGTCAAACCGTGTAGCGTCCTCTTGGTAGAATAAAAAACAACAGAATCGCGAATTCTAAAAAGAATTTGGAAAATCATAAGTCAAAAATTAAGCAAGAAAACAAATCCTAATGAACAAATAGTAGCTTGTAAACACTTACGATGGCTGACATAATGGCGCGCCAGGTCTCGTGTGCTTCCCCGCGCAAAATTTTCTAATTGAACTTCGTCAAAAGAATACTGAAAAATGACTAGATGTTGACACTCCGCTGTCCAAGTACAGAATAAACGCTGTAGAGGGAAACATTCCGAAAATCATGAGAAATTCGTGCAAAATTTTATTAACATCCGGTTGCGTCCATTTTTAAACGGGGGTGTTTCGATAAGCACGTGAGCCACCTTTTATTAAAGTCCATCCAGATTTACAGTTTCGTATTGCAAAAAGCTTTAAGAGGAATTTAAATCGAATAAACTGGAATTAAATAATTAAAATTACAAAAAGTCTGCAAAGCAATCATAATTCCACAAAAACTACAAGTAGAACTTGTTTAGAACCTACCCTCCAGGAACAATGATCATGTTCTATCCTTATTGAATGCTTTTGACAATCATGGGCGTAGTTACGTCGTTAAAACGTGTAATGATTAATTTAAATAGAACAAATGCTTCGGATTTTCATAAAGAATTGCCTCGTTGTGTTTTCACATCTTGCTACGTCAGTGACAATATTTGCAAACGGTGATTTATTTACACAGCGAATACACGCTCAAGCATTTCACGTGAAAATCGTGATGCAAAAATAATTAACATGTGAACGAATTTTTCTTTGAGGGTTTTAAGGGGTAATTGCCTAAGAAAACGAGGCCCTAGACCAAAATGACCAAGATTGGAGATATGAAACGTAGAGGGGCGAAAATTTATTCTATACTTTTGCGAAAGCTAAATCTAAATTATTTTTGCAACCTATAAATCGAGAACGCAATAGATCAAAGCTCTGGGCCCATATTCACTAACGATCTGCAGTAGATCTGAGATTAAAAAAATGTGACTGAGTGTATTTATTTAGGCTCGCCCGTATGCCAAAAAGGGCTTTGGGCGAGCATTTACTATCTTAATTGCCCACATTTTAGTTATATAGAGCTAATTAATTGTTCAAAAATTTAAGTAAAGTCTATGTTAAAAGTTTACCTAAGATTATAAACAAAAATTTATATACACAAAAATCTATATAAACTATATTTAAAAAATTAGTATAAGAACTAAAAAGTTTTACTATATTGCACATTAATAACAAAAAAATGTGAAATATATCTTCTGCTATATAAATCATCGTACATACACGTTTCCATAATCTAAGCACAATTTAGTTTCGATGAAACAGCAACTGTATGAAAGTGTAATATAAAACAAGGGAGGTAATTCAGTAAAATTCACCTGCAGAAATAGTAGTACTTAGAAGTCTAAGAGTTTGTACTTTATGTAACACTAATCAACTCGGTGATGACTTCCACTATTTGTTTAAATGTACCTACTTTAACACTTTAAGGAATACTTACATTGATGGAATTTTTTCAATATATCCAAATATTGTTAAATTCAAGAACCTGATGAATATTGACAACAAGGACTCTTTGTCAAAACTTGCAATATTCTGTAAAAAATTCTATTTGTTATTAATAAGTCATAGTCTCACCCTCCTCTATAATTCTACATTCCATTACTTTCTTTTCCACTCTGTCTATTATAGATCTCATATTACAGAAATTGCTTTCATATTTTGTTATATTTTTGCCATATTTTGTTCATATTTCTCTACATGTGAAATGTTGTAGATATTGTAATGATGTTATGTTCATATTTGTTCTTGCTGTTTTTGTCACATGCCCTGTTGGGCCTTGATTTACTAATAAACCTTCACAAACCTTCAAGTAGAATAGTTGTCTCCCTTTTGCCAACTAAATTTAACATGATGAAAATCAAAGCACTGAGTACACCTGGACACAACTTGGGTCAGGTTGTTACAGGAGCTTTCAGGCGAGGGGGGGGGGAGGAAACAAGTCTACTGATTGAGGGGTCATGGGTTCGATTCATGGGCAGGGCATACTTTCTCAGAGCTTGCTCATGAATAGCTTTGGCGTTAAATACAAAAAAACCCACCCAGTTTATACATGTAAGAGATTTCAAATAACTTGATTTATATCAGTCAAGATTCCTTCATGCGCATTAAGCAATGGTCATAATTCAGGCAATAAAAAAGGATATTCAAGTGGTTGCCTGAACAGATAATTTTTAGAGCAAGCACTGTATCTCATTTGCAGAATTTTCATTGCCAAGAAGGAAAAAAACTAGCCTGAACTAAAAAGTGGTTGTTCCTGGTAACTGGACACCCATTCAATTTTGTATAGACAAGTATAATAGATAAAAACAATGATACAATATTTCTAATAAATGACTTTTATTTCAATTCACTAGTATTTTTGGACAATGAAGGCAGTAAATTACATAAATTTGTCACACAGAATATAACAGAGTCAGGATGTAAATTGTAACAGTAAAAAACACATGATGTATAACTTACTTATAATAATCCACAAATAATGATTATTATCCAATTTAACAAGAGATTTTATTAATTAGCATTAATTCTAATGCATTACTAGTGTATGTGTATTTTGAGGAATATCGTTAAATTTCATTTAACTGTCATTGGCCCATACGTTAAACCCGCTGATTTAAATACTTGACATTTGTTTGATTATACCAGTACATAACTACAAATAACTATTTTTTTAAAAACCTGTGAACAGAAGTTCTGTAGTGAGTATTTATGTACTGGGATTAACGAACAAATGTTTGAGTATTTAAATCAGCAGGTTTAAAGTATATGCTAATTACAGTTGAATAAAATTTTGACACAATCAGTATTTTTTTGTTATGTTCTGTTCTATTAATATTTCTTTATTTGAGTACCAACTAAAATAAGGAACAACTGTCAAGTACATTTTGTATTTATATCAGTTGGTTTTATATATTCACCACTGACAGTTGAATAAAATTGACATATATCAGTATTGTTCTGTTCTGTTCTACAAATATTTCCTTATTTAAGTAAATACTAAAATAAATGAGAAATGTATAACAGATAAATATACGGGACATTATTACATGAAGCTATGCACAAATAAAAAAGCCAATCTAATCTGAGCTTACATATTATATACATTCATACAATCTAATTGTGTCTTTATTTTATCATATTTTATGAGTTCTAGTACTTGTATTATATATATATACTCTTGCATTGTGTTTTCATGTATTGTCGCACCTTTTCGTATATTGAAAATATCGAGAAGTTTGCAAGTCACAGCACCTATTTTTATAGCAAGAGGTCTCTTTAATTTAGTGTCTATTTTTTAGTGTCTACTTTTCTTACCAAATGCTACAAGTGTGTAGACAATTTTGAGTCAAAATAACACTTTTCTGTTGCATTTACAATATATATATATATAATACATGAAGCACCAGTTTATGTACAGCTGATTTTTTCAACTGTATACGTATTCATGGCTTTTTCTCAACAGTCAAAACATGAATAATTTCTTTTATCTTTGTGAGTGTTTCAATGTTTGTCATTGAAAAAATCATGACATCTCAATAGCATGTTTCATGTATATATGGAACAGTCGAATAGCTTAGCAGATTGAATGCCTGCTTTCTGGGTCAACATCGCCTTTGTATTTATCAACATATTTCATCACAGTGAAATTATTCAAACCTTGACAGTTAAGAAAAAAATGGGCTATACATTTCCATTAACTATTAACTATTCTTATATTCGTTATCATATTATTAGTAATTCTTAACATTATTTTATCTAAATATTTTGTTACAAATAAAATCATGGCAAGAAAATTTATGTATAAAATACTTTGAACTTGAATACAATCATAGCATTATATAAAATACTTAAAAAATACAGTTAGTCTTACTATACAATGTAGTATTAATTAAATTATACTTAACAATAAATAATATATGTATTAATTAATATTGATCTTCAAATACAAACAAGTACATGTATACCCTAATAGGTAAAATTTTCAAAATTCTGAAATTCCAACAGTATTTTTGTAGGAAAATTTATTTATTTATTCATTTATTGGAGTTAACGCCGTATCAACACAATTTAGGTCATTTCACGGCGTCCAGTGCACCTAACCTAGCTTTCCTGGACCATTGTCTATAACCAGTACTCACCTACCCTTCCACAAAGCCGGAAACTTCTCCATATTATCTAATCAATGGAAGAAAATTGACATTATTGTCAAATTTTCATGGAAGGTTATAACCTCTCCGGGTGGGATTCGAACCCGCACCCCCTAGGGCACGAGTATCTAAATCCCGGCGCGCTACCAACTGCGCTATCGACCCGGGTTTTGTAGGAAAATAAACCACTTCTTAGAATCCACTAAAAATCTGGAATTTCTATACCAATTCTGAAAACTTTTACCATTGATAGTTTCCCTATAAATATTGGGCTAATATCAAAGCAAATGTGCCGATATCTGTCATAAAACACACTTGCCCAGATTAATAACCACTAAATATTGTTTCAATAAATAATATAATTGATAAAAAAATCAAATATCATAGCTTGAATTTGTAGCGTGCAACACCAGATATCAAAGTGTATGAATCTAGGCTTTAAAGGGCGTGTGTATGATTTCTGGAATAAATATGTATGTACTGTGCGTGAAGTTTGACCCCAATCTGATCTTCAAGCAATAATATTCATTACATTGAATACAAATGAAGTATTAATGCTCGATACCGATTGGAGTATATCGTCAAAGCTAGAATGTAATTATTACACAGAGATTAATTTTTAAAATATATTAAAGCGTATAATGAGTGTTTATTACACAGTGGCCGAGAGGATTATACAATGATAATCAATTGTTTATTTTGAATACATTACATGCCGAAGTGTAGAATAGGCGTGGAATTGATTTTCGTAGGGATATGTATAGATAATTATTAGATGCAAATGTGAAAGGTCAGATCAGGGTAAAACTTAATGCACAATACAACTCAAAAACATTAAAGGGTGAGTACATCTCAAAGCCTTAAAGGTAATAGGGTATGAAGCCAGGGCGATAATGGTATAAATAAATATATGTACAAATAATTTCAAATGCAAAAATGAATGTAAAACTGAAGTATAGATGATTAATTATTTACAAAGATACCTTTATTAATAATTTTAATCAATTAATTTTCAATTAACACCAATCAATTAATAAAATTTACCAATGCATACTTGTATGGAAGAAAAGCCGAATAAAATATGACTCTTACATAGCCCAGCAGTTTGTATATACAGGAATACAAAGTATAAAAAAATCACAGGTTTAGACACTAACAAAAATAACACCACAAGTCTACAGGACACCAACAACAAACATAAACTTATCAGTCAATCTATTAACTCATCTTTAATATTGTTATGCTTTATTCAACTATTAGTTTATAAATTTGAAACACAAACCAATTTCATATGGTAGATTCTATTTCATTATTGTAAAAGATGTGACATTTCAAAAGCTTAAATAAGGGTCTATTACTAATGATTTATGCATACAATTTTACAAGTACCCTGTTAAAATTAATATGTAGTTGAAAATTTAGCGCTCTTTATGACATTGGACTTTCTGAGCTAAGTTCACACGAATGAACTAAGCTAAATAAGCGTTCACATGAGCTAAACCTGAGATATAAATATATCTAACAGAAAAATGCTGAAAGCTGTGTTGTCAACAGCAACATAAAGCATGTGTGGTATAAATGTGAAAGGACAACACAGGGCTAAACAATGAAACCAAGTGACCTTGACCTTGACAAAATACAATAAGCTCTATTGTTCAAAATATGACTGAAAATACATTGCACAACAAACGAAATTTATATGACCTTGACATTTGACCTCTAGAATATAGAAATGACCTTGAATGAATAATGTGGTTAATATATAAGACCAGCTGACCTTGGCATCGATATTTGACCCCTGGTTGTCCTCATGGTTGACAATCATCCATAAATACAGGGCTGTCAGCTTATAATTTTGATATCAGCATTAAGGAGCCAAGGACTTTTGAAAAATGGGTCATTAGGGTCCATTTTCACCCTTGAATGATACATGTACACAATCCATAGTCAGATGACCTAGCATGACCTTCCACATTTCAAAGCCCCTGTTGATGTAATTAGGGACTTGATAAAACGCAGACTAAAATGCCCTAAAGTCAGCTGATCGAATGAAGGTACACAGCCATCTAAATACAAGTTGTGTCAAACAACAGTTAGTACAATATCTTATGTTATAATAATGATAACCTAATGAACACACTATTATATAAATGCTACATATATTGTTAAGCACTATGTTTTATTCTGATACTATGATTTATTTTCAATAAACAAGACTTATATCCGATATACACAATACTTAGTTCATTCTTTTCCATACTACTCTTTCTATTTATAGAATTTTGAGTTTCAAATGACCTTGAGTCTTGACCTTCATTTATTTAATCATTTTAAGTGTACTTGATTTTGACCTGCATTTTTTCAATAAACTTGACCAATGACCTTTACATTCAAATAATTTCAAACGACCTTGTGTCTTGACCTTCATTTTTTTCAATTATTTCAAATGACCTTTAATCTTGACTTTCAGACAATAAAAAACCATATGACCTTGCCCTTTACATTTGAAGTCAAGGTCATATCAAACGGATAAAAAATGACAAAAAATCTCACACAAATGTGTAAAGGAAAATGTACAAAATATCGTTTCAATCATCAGATCATTTTCAAATTTCTTAAGGTAGAATTTCTGTAATGTGATTCACAAATATGTTGTGTGACGTCATCAAAGTCGGCAGTCTTTGAATTTAGCTATAGGGCTGTACACTGAGTCCACCGAAATCAATGTCTGTTCAGTAACTTTTAGAATAAGATTGGTTCGAGGGTCCACAATCTTCTTACAGCAACCATGTTCCATTTTGAATAAAAGATAATTATTTGTTAAACTGTTTATATAATTTTATTTTCACCAATCACTAAGAATATTCTTAGTCCAGTAAACTTTTATTCAGTCCATTAAAAATTCCAATTTGCTGCACCTTAGGTCTAATGCTAATGAAAGTTTGTCACGAAGACCGAATCAGTGCTTGCCGATTGGCCGATTTTGAATAATCATGAAAATCTAAAATTTATGTCACATAAAAAGTAAAATTTTTCAATAATGCACGCAATTTGATGACATCACACTTTATGCGCATTAGGGAAATTCTACCATAGATAAAGGGAATCAAAAATAAAAATACAAAATAAAAAAATCATAACAAATTTATAATTAACAAATAATTGAAAATACTCCCTATAATATTTATATAGGATAAAATTTATACAATTAAATAAATCACTAAATAATTATATAATTTTGTAAAAAAAAAGGCGAAGCAAATCCACACAATACAGACTGGTACTCTGGTACATTGTACTACGAAAACATAAATAAACCAGTCAAATGCCCCGCACTACCACCATCTTAATTTTTACGAAAAATACACTTCCGAGGGTATATAGTAAGCGAAGAAACAAATCAGTTATGCCTGATTTTTCCAGATCGAAAATATCTTCACTTATTATTATAACAAATTCAGGCTTTAATCATTTCCAACACCAACTAAGAAAGCAGTACCAAAAGCTTACATTTATGAAGGTAATTTAAGTTTCACACAGTGAACGAAAATTTACAAAAAATTTTTACGAACACTTAACGATACAAATAAATGATAAAATACATGTCTGGTTTCCATGGCTACCACAACCAATCAAAATTCAACATAAACTTTCCACCATTAAACTGGTATGATCTTTTTATGTTATACAGTCTAATTAGTATCACTCAAAGATGACGCACAGAGTGTTTTTGTTTCACCAAAAAATTCTACACCTAAATAAGTCAAACATATCTGATATGTGAACTTTAGAACAAAAATTACCAATTCACATTTGACAAGCATAATATTATAATCTAGTGCAACAACAATGATCACTAGTCTCATACAGGTACTTGTCACCGCTTTAACCAGAACATCAACTGATGACACACCTTCATAATACCTGTATGAGACTACAGGTGGTCGTCTATTTTCTACCAAATAATGTAATATACATAACATATCACTTAGATAACACTGTATTGCAGAATATATTATATAGAAATCACACACAATAGAAGGCGTCTATGAGATTATTTCATCCTGTAATTACAAGTCCCAGTGACCTTGACCTTTGACCCTGGAACCTCAGAATCAATAGTAATTACCTTGACCTTTGACCCTGGAACCTCAGAATCAATAGTAGTTACCTTGACCTTTGACCCTGGGGTCACAGAATCAAATTACAAATCCCAGTGACCTTGACCTTTGACCCTGGAACCTCAGAATCAATAGTAATTACCTTGACCTTTGACCCAGGGGCCACAGAATCAAACTATAAGTGTTTATAGATATATATATTAAGTAAAAAAGCTTGACTATAAAGTTTGGTTTCATGGATAAAAATGAGACATCAACAAACACTGTGTGGTATTTAGGAATCTCCCTTGTCACTGACACGCTGTCTTCTGGCTGAAAATATAAAATATATAGCATATGTAGTAGAAGTGTAATGGTAAATCAATTAATCGGTATAATTTTTTTTTTTTACGTCGTATTCAACCCATATTTAGGTCATATATACAGCAGTCAGCTCTTCCTAATATAGGTTTCCTGGACACTTTTCTATCACCAGCACTAGCTTACCCTACCACAAGGCCGACAACTCATGAATAGGGTATGACCTACCGTCACCAGGCTCGAACCAGCAATCTCCAGATTCAGAGTCAGATATGCTAACCACTACGCCATGGCTTCGGCTTTAACCGGTATAAAGTTAAGCAA
The DNA here is from genome assembly GCA_025267735.1 of Mactra quadrangularis. Classification (NCBI taxonomy): domain Eukaryota; kingdom Metazoa; phylum Mollusca; class Bivalvia; order Venerida; family Mactridae; genus Mactra; species Mactra quadrangularis. The sequence continues at coordinate 15,431,760 of CM046295.1, forward strand.
TTTACTGGTTAATATATATAATAAACAGCACACGACTGTAGTAGGGGAGTAAAGGTTAACTAATATACCGGTCAATATTGTTGGTTAACTGATAAACTGGTTAATATTGCTTGTTAACCAAAACACTAGTAAAAATTTAACCAAATAACCATTTAGTATTGCAGATTTACTGATATATCTGTTAATATTGTGTGTAAATAGATATACTAGTTAATTTGCTGGTTAACCAATACACTGGTTTAAAGATTAAAAATTTACTAATAATATTGCAGCTTTTACGGATATACAGATTTATACTGCAATACAAATTCTGATGGTATGTACTGGTTCATATTTGCTAGAACCGGTCTTTTGTAGTAATGTGCCAAAACAATTGCATAATCAGAATATAAAATTTCTAATGTGCCAAAACAATTGCATAATCAGAATATAAAATTTATAATGTGCCAAAACAATTGCATAATCAGAATATAAAATTTCTAATGTGCCAAAACAATTGCATAATCAGAATATAAAATTTCTAATGTGCCAAAACAATTGCATAATCAGAATATAAAATTTCAAGGTTTGAAAAAGTATTTAAAATGATCTTATTGTGTTCAGCACTCCTTCAAATAAGAGGATAATTCACTTCAAAACAATGTTTCAAAATATGCATTTTTCTAATGTATAGTCCATTTTACCTATCCTACATCTACATCTTACCAACATCACCCCACCAATCATATGTAACCTACATCCTCATTCACCTTCATCCCACCCACATGCTATATTCCAACCCCAACGCACCTCTTATCCCACCCACTATGATTCTCACCAAACAACCCGACCTCACATGTTATCTGTTTAGCGAGAAGACAAGTGGAGAATTTTAGATCAGGTTTTAATCAGACTGGGAATCAGTTTACCTATCTTTTATATCAGATGCTTAATGTCACATTCAACACATATATAGGTCATATATATACAACGGCCAGCTCTTCCTACTATAGGTTTCCTGGACACTTTTTCTATCACCAGTACTAACTTACCCTACCAGGAGACTAACAACTCATGTGAAGGGTATGACCGACTAAGCTCGAACATGCGATCTCCGGATTCCAAGTCAGACATGCTAACCACAACGCCACAGCCGTGGCAATATATCAGATGTTACCTACCTTGATCGTTGTTATCTTGTAGTTTAGTTATTACTTTAAATTTTGTCTCTGGAAACTCAAATTGTAAACCTAATGTTTTTAATACATCATTCTCTTCCACTAACTTTATTATCTTCATTTCTACTTTGTTTCCAAGAGCCTCTGGTTTCTATGGCAACAAGAGAATAAAAATCATAAAATAAAATCAAAATATTACCAAATCTGTCTTCACAACAAAATATTCATCAAATATGTGATGTGCAAACATCACATATTTGATGAATTTAACAAACAAATTTTGATAATTCTCCAGGGTTCAAATTAAATTAAGATTCCAAATATGTCTTGGATTTCCCAGCCCCCACCTCATGACAGCAAAAATGATTATCAGTTCCATATACTTGAGGCATCAATGAACATTTTGGTATAAGACATGTCGTGTTCTAAATTATGGACCACCTCTTCCCCAAAAATCAGCCGATTGTCACTCTACAATGCAACATATATTTAGATTTCTTATACTTTTAAATTGATCATTTTTATTGGAAACATTTAAAGTCAATCTAAGAGTCAAAACTATGACCCCTTGATTTATAGTCAAACAGATCAACCACTGAGCTAAGGTGGTGGGTAGTTATTTTAACTCAATGGGATAGAACTACACCTGATTTTATTAATTCAAAATCAAAGGGAGATAATTACACCCAATTTACTTAATTTAAAATCAAAGGGAGATAACAATACCTGATTTGTTGCCCTAAGTTCAGTTAGCACCTGATTCTTATTTACAGCCTTCAATATCTCCACCAATAAATCACCAGTTATAAAATTAGATTCAATATTTAATGATTTCAATGTTTTATTTTCTGATAATCCTTCAGCCAGTTTCTGAAATTATAATAATTACTTTCATGATATAAAACGTACAATGTGAAACTCAGTGTTATTTGATGAAAATATGTAAAGAATATTCATCGATCGTACAGGATTAATTTTCACTATGCAACTTGCAAAGATATAAACTTGTTGCATCTAAAAATCTTTACTAAAGTGTTATGCCTACACTGACACCGAGGGTGGAAGCAGAAGGTCTTAAAAATACCTACTTTCAAAATACATGTAGACTTCCTTCATATAAATAAAAAAGTGTAACTTATCTTAAAATTTCTGAAACCAGTAGTAATACTGAAAACTTTCATCAACGCACAACTCTTATTCGATCAACTTATATTACAGTCAAAACCTCACTATGAAACATAATTAACCAAAAATGAACTATTAACATGAAATGGCTATAATTTGTAAGGAAAAAATCGTTGACAAAAACTTCAGATTACCTTAGCAACTCTGTCTGTCATAGCAACACTTGCCATTTCTAATACTTCTAAGTTTGTATTAGTTTTCAATCCTTCACAAATAGCTTCAAGTCTTTCATGAGAAATATTCTGTAAATAATTACATACAAGAATCGTTACAATATATTAATTATTAATAATTGGACTTCAAATTCAGGACTGATATGGCGTTCACTACGGCATTATAACCAAACATTCAGCCATTATGAGAGAGCCTTTGTGAATTTACAGGTATAGCTCAGATATTATGAGATTCAGGCATTTTGATTGGTTCCAAATCTCAATTCATCAAATTTATCAATTTGTGTAGAAACAGTGGTCTAATGGTAGGATGTTTGCTTTAGGATCAAGATATCCTGGGTTTGAACCCAACCAGGATTATAGTACAGTTGTTCTACTCCACCCAGGTATAAAATCTGCTGTGGGCAACCCACTAGTCAATCTCCATTAACAAATATCCTGTACTTAAAAGTGTTGTTGTACAGGATCTCTAAGGTTCCGATAGAGGGTCACGTCAAGATGACCTTTATGTTGACCAATAAATGTGTAGCTTTCATCTAGACGAAACACTATCAATAACATTTTGATTTCATAATCTAAATAAGTAGGCGAGCCGAAAATTTTAGATCAGGTTTTAATTAGATTGCCCACTAGCTGAGGTAGGCAGTAGGTGGCTAGATCTTTTGACATATGATCTCCATGAAACCCTGTTAAAGAGATCAGTCCCAAAAGGTTGTATGCTTTTCAGGGGTATAAAAAAGGCATGAGTATCATTTGACAAAATAATTGAAAACTTGGCAAAATGCCCAAAAATTCCCTACCTTTATATTATTCAAGTTGAGATGTTTTAATGAAGAGTCATTATCTTGGATACGCTTCAAGCTTTCTTCCACATCAGTAGTGTTAGGGGCCACAACAGGCATTGGTTTTAACTCGGCATATTTAGCTACGCCAGTAAAACCCCCACCCTCTAATTTCTCATTGTTCTCTGAGGCATAAAACTGAGTCTGATTTAACATACCATGAAAACCCAAGACAGCTGGAAAAACAAAAGGGAGATAATCATCTGTTTTTTCTATTTAAAATCAAAGGGAGATAATTATAGCAGATTTAATAATTAAAAACAAAGGGAGATAACCATACCTGATTATATATTTATAATCAAAGGAAGATTATCAGCTTATAAGCAATGGATATTTAATATTATACACACAAAAACAGTCCAGAATATGTTAAGTAAATGCACTATAATATATGCTTTTCACTTTTTGTCCAATTTCTAACAAAATTTCAACTAACTTAGACCTATTTACGAACATAACGTCAGTTATTTCTATACAGATATCTTAACTAGAAGAATGTTGTAGCAGAGGTATAATACGGCTCTTGTACTCCCTTGCCTTCAAGCTAGCTTTTATGGAGACATGGTAGAGTGTCCGCTTACAACTGAAGAGATCATGGGTTCGAATCTCCCTTCAGACCATGGATTTTTATCAGATTAAAATGTGACAGAAAGACATAGCCTGACCATTTGTGGTGCTCATGTAAACAAAACCTTTCTTTATGAAAAAAATAGTCATAATAAAATCAAATTTTCAAGCTTGGGTTATACAACTTGGTAATAATGGACAAGGCCAATATTTGACAAAATTATTGAAAAATTGGCAAAATGCCAAAAAAAAAAAAAATGTACCAGCCAAATCGACAAGTTCATCTTCAGTAGCTTGTTTCAGAATATCGTCCCATTCGGTGTCTATCTCTTCCTCTTCGGCTGTTTTAGGAACTACTTTCGGTTTCCATGGATTTACTGAAACATCCTTTGAGTTTGAATCTCCTGTTTCAATGAATAGGTTAATGTTAGTGGGTGGGGGTAACATGCACTGCATTCACAGCAAGTAACACACAATACATACATATATAAATGTAACACAAACATCAGCAAAAAGTCGTCCATCTAAACATTGCATAAACATGTACATCAAATAAACTAGTGTTGGATTGATATTCTCAATGCATCAAAGTATCGTTATATTAGTGTGAGTGTAGTGTGTATAGGATCCATCAAATCACACACTCGCAACATCATTAGAAACATTTTATAATAAATGGAGAAGGTTCAAGGTATCACTCGGGGATCAAACAGTGCACTGTTATTATTGCAATGGAAGTGAGGCATAACACCACTAAATCATAATATATTATTGTAATTCAAGTAAGGTATAACACCACTAAATCATAATTTATTACAGTAATGCAAGTAAGGCATAACACCACTAAACTATAGTAACATTTAGGTTAACTATCACTAAATTTCATCAGACATTCAATACGCTATTCATGACTATTAAACATGCATTTTTTACAGAGCATCAAACATTCTCTCTTAATAAACACACTACTTTGCTGCCTTTGTTTATGTTGGGTTAAATGCAGTAGCAAATCTGCATACAATGTAGCACATACCACAATTTCACTCATCTTTCTTAGAAAAGCTTCGTTTGTTTTGTTTTTGTTGGGTTTAACGCCATAGCAACACATTGTATAGGTCATATAATGGCAGTCTGTCAACCTACTCACTGTTCCTGGAAAGGCTTAATCTCTGGATTTAGCTGTTAACCAACTACTAAGTGCATACTTTCGTCAATGACTGACAACTGCCCTATATAATTAAGAATCATTGGTAGGAGGGAGAATGGCCGTTTAAATAATTTCATGACCAAGCTCCACGAAAGTGTGCCCGGCATGGGAATCAAATATTTATCATTGGACCCCTTGATCAGTTTACTTGTGCACTACCAACTGAGTCATCCAGCGAGCTATAGTCATTTAACAATGCATTTGGCAATCTGAAATTCTAATTGTCAAATCACAGCAAGATTCAAGATACAGTCATGCTTATTGCTTTAAACTAACAGTCATCCGACATAGCCTTACACGGCTTATCCCCCTAGCCAGTAGCCCAGGAATATTCATTCAAACAAGTGAAATAACGAATTTAGTACAGACAGGCTAGTTGAAAATTTTACCCTTCACTCTAAAACAACACAAATTGGGCTAGTGCAAGCAATATCTGATCTAATCAAGCTTTAATAATTCATAAAATAAACTAATTTATCAATGCAAAACTCCATGCATCACTATGCTTAATTATGCAAGTTTGATTTATTCTTTCATGGTTTGTTTAACAAGTTTATTTCATGCATAATAAGTACATGTAGTCAACTTACACAGGATATGCAAAATTAGCATTATAAAATCTATTTTGAAATTATTTATCTTAAATATTGATACTATTTTCTTTCATAAAGAGAATTTGAAACAACAACTGTAAATTAACTGTTTAGGAAAGTTCTAGTCTTGGCAAACATTCAGCTGATTTTCTTTAAAATAAAAATGGTCCATCAATGGTTATCTTAAATCAGTGTTAGGCTGAGGGCTGGCATTTGAGCAATCAAAAAGCACAATGGCCCATGTGAAATCATGTTAGGGACCTAAGTGGTGCATCTAGGTCCAGTCACATTCCACAGCCATAATAAGTTATTTAAATCAAACTAAAAAAGAATAGATAAATCAGCTTATTTTATCTTTAAAAGTTGTAAATAGGACAGACAAAAGAATATTGTGTTTACAAATCAAATGCTTGAGCAGGCATTATAAATAACCAAACCAAAACAACCCCTAATACATGAAATATAGAGGTGAATGGCTGTAAGTATTTAAAAAAAATGCTAACAGGGATGAGCCGAGAGGGCGATTCCGGCAAAGATGTCGCTCTTTCTGTTAAAACTTCGCTCTATTAGCACATCAAAGCGAAAACGAAGTCGCCGACATTTTCGGAAAATCAATGAAACAAATTATGACATAGATTATGACAGTCCTCGAGACCTCGATTTAACGACGGATGGAACGTATCTTACATCTGCATTTCTTATGTAATCGACCTATCAACTACGCGGGAGTTGTGCTGTCAGAATACACGCCTTAAAAGCCGATAATTAGTGACTCGTTTGTTTATCAATGCCCCCTGTGTATATTGTCACCTTTGAGATCAACCAGCGTCCGCTTAAAAATCAATAGTGCTATATGTCGGCCCAACAAGTTTGATATCGTAATTAAACGATTAAAATTAACAAACACGTGTCAAACTGTGATACAAAAATATAAAAGTAGATAAAGCTTTTTGGATGCTTGCCGTTAAATTGATAATTGTATTAAATTATGAGCCAGTTGTGAGGCAGTCGGAAAAGACGTAATTAGCAGTTTGCCAATGATTGCGTATGTTTTCGAGACCCACGCTATCGTCTATCAAATGAAGCAAGGTTAAATCTACGTTAGTAATTTAATAATCTTATTATTTTGATTATAAGTTCTTCTTAATTAAGCAATAGATAACGGGGAAATTCCCTCAATTTTTCGATTTCAAAAATAAACACCGGTTGGTTCAAGTGAATTTATAAAAATTATCGAAGTATTCGTCACGTAATCTATCTGCTTGCAGACTCTAAAAAATCAATAATAAGCATACATTGCTACATAAAATGTTATATTTAAGAAAATGTATGTTCTTACAGCAGACCTAACTAAATAAAAATTATTTAAACAAAGAAGGGTCAAAAACGAGGACACTGATAACATATTTTCCAAAAATGGTCGTATATGCATTTTTAATATCTTTTGATGAACATATACTAGCAAGTAAAAATGCTAAACCAAAAAGAAGAACGTTTTATTGAAATGAAAATTAGATAATTTAAGTTAACAATTTGATACAAAATCAATGTGTTCTGTGAATTTTGTGTAAAACATAGAACAAATAACTCAGTAACCAAACATCCAGGGAGTATTTAATACACTACTTGTGAGTTACAGCAGACATATCATTTACTAAATGTAATAGTAAATACATGTATTTAAAGGATAGAAGTTCTAGAAAAGTTTGCATTTGAGAAGTTTATGAATACTGTTCAAAACATTCCATTCGGCTCATCGAACTTTTCCCACTTGTCTATCCTCACTTCTCCCTCACATCACTGCACTTCTCCCTAAATTACTGGGAGGGAGAAGTCTCTTCTCCCTAAATTTAGAACCCAGGCTCATCCCTAGCTAACAATTAATTTTTTTAAATATTTTCGAACTAACAGCTGATTTCAGTTTTGAGTAGTTTTGACATCCAACAAAAAACTTTTTTCTCATTTAAATTGTTCTGAGCTGATGAAAGTTTGCTGTGAAGACTGTAATAATATAATATTTATACCTGGTTCTTTCTTCTCATATTGTTTCACATTTTCCCAATCTTTCTCTTCTTTGGCTTTCTTTTCGAGAAAAGCTAACAGTCTCTTTCTGCTAAATGGTCCAGTTGGGTCCTTACTTGTCTGGTTCTTCATACGTTCAGAAGGAGGTAGAAAAGAGTTCTAGGAAAATAGATATAAAATAATGACAACATTTATTTCAATTATAAGGCCTAAATTAAAATTAAGTTTGTTTGCCCTTTACCAAAAGACCTGAAAAAATGCCGCCGACTCAAAAAAATTTATTCGAAAAATATATGTGGTGTTTTTTAATAGGTCATGACTCACGACCATTCATCGTATTACTCTCTGGTAGTTTCTTTACGCTAATAATTATGCTTTAGGAAAATGTTGAAATCATAAAATATTAGATAAATATAATTTATATATATACATGAACAAACAAGTTGTTTTGCCAAATCTACATAAATTGAGGGATAATTCTTGAGAAAATTTGTTTTTCCTACCTACCGACCCAACCCTAAGATTTAGGGTAGGTAAAGGGCAAACAAAGTTTTTTTTAGTTTAGGCCTAATACAACATGAAATATCACGATAAAATGTTTTCAATAAACATAAAGTCTATGCCAGTGCCATTAACGACTTGCACAAAATAGGTCAATATCCGGAAACAGAAATCCTATAGAAAGCTGTCGTATAGGATCTCTAAGGTCGCTCCTAGGGTCATGTCGAGGTGACCTTTGTATCAACCAATCAATGCTTAGCTTTCATATGAATAAAACATTATTAATAGCATCTTGATTTTGTAATTTCTATATTTAGACCAAGGCTTACAAGCTAATTGATGGTGGTGATATTCACAGGCTGAGATTTGATGGCTCTTTTCAAATTGCCCAGACTTCAGGGAGGAAATCACTATTTGGTTTACAAATTTACACAACAACTTACGTCAGGGTCGAAATCTCCATTAAGTTCATCAAGTTCTTCTTGTGTTAACTGGGCTAACAAATCATCTATATTATCTAAATCAAAGTCACCATCTTCACTCTTAGATGATAATTTTACAAACTCTGATGAGTCAGTCATCTTGTTCAAGTTTCCTCTAAAATATAGAAAAATTATCAAAATTTAAGTTATCTAAGTATGATTTAAAGCCTGCTTCCATATACATGCTCAGCCAACTTTTCAATTTAGTACAATACAAATTATTATAAAAAATATCAAGATCTAGGGATTTCTCAACAACAGAATACTAGCAATACATTTAAGTCTGCTGACAAGAAAGAAATCCAGCCTATTTGTCCAGAGACAAGTTTTTTATAGCTGCAAAAAATACTAACATAGCCATACCTAATAATTTAGATGTCTCGATGTTTCAATAATATTCAAATTCAGTGAACTTTTTTATCATAAAATTATTTATTATCATAGTTCTAAATATTTCTTTTTTTGCTTTTGAACTTTTGGACAAGTGTGTTTTGATTCCAGACAAGTATATTTTCAGATTTCACTTATCCTACCGAAGCCCAGGACAATGAAGTTGATTCTGACAAGTGTAAATTATTTATATCTTTAATAACAATTCCAAACATTCTCTGAACACATTGAAAAATCCATTTCTTGAGACTTGCTAGGGCACTCGAAACAATAACTAATTCGATTGACCTAAATTCATAACTTAATCTTCTAATTTAATATGAAAACAAACAAAATATCTATAAAATAAACAAGTTATAAGTAGTTTAAACATGTTGAAGAGTACATCAAGTTTAATAGCGACAATAAAAAGTGCTGGTTTATGTTTGAAGTATAAGTATTTCAAACTTTTAAAGATTTTGATCAATTGCTTTCAATACTTTAAACAATAAACTTGAAAAATGTAATAGTATACACATTCTTATCTAGTCAGTATAAATTCAGGATAAAAGAACTAACTTTAAGACTTAATTGATTTATAGAAAAGATATTGTGAAATATTACTTGACTGTCAGTGGTGCATACATTAACCCTGCTGATTTTAATATTCAATATACCATATGTTTGATTACAAGTAAAGAAGTACTGTAGTAAGTATTTAAATCAGTGGGGTAAATGTTGTATGGGTCACTGACAGTTGAATAAAATTCAACAATCACCTTAAAGATATGTGATACAAATAATCTTAAAAGCCAAGATTTATTCTGTACATTATTGCAATGACCCAATGAAAAGTACAACTTCTAACTAAAATGTAAGGATAGTTTGGCCAGCGTATACTGCGTAAAGTTTACCCCTGATCTGACAGACCTTTCACATTTGCATCTAATAATTATCTACTTATATTCTGATGAAAATCAGTAGCACGCCTATTTTACCCTTCGACAAGTAATTTTTTCAAAATGTGTATACTCTGGTATCGGTATCAAGCACTAATACTACATTCGTATTCAATATAATGAATATTCTTGCATAAAGTTCAGATCGAGGTTAAACTCTACGCACAATACTAAACCTTCAAAACTGTACTGTATACACCCATGCTGTATTTTATGTACTAACATAACACAATAAATTATAACTTGGCACAGTTTTACAAGAAAAACTGGCCTCCAGATTGATAATAGCCCTCTACCATCCACTTCAGCCAAAAATAAAATAACAAATAAATATAATACCAAAATAGTATAAGAATATTAAATATCCGAAACAACCACAATATTCACGCAGATCTAGTGATCAAATTTTATATCCACACAGACAAAGATCTATCAATAATATATTGAATATTTATTCACAAGATCTATGCTATAAAACATTACGAAATGCTTGATGCTTAGAGGTTGGTGTATATAATATACATATATAAACCTTCAGTAGTACTCAGAGTGTATCTTGTATCATAAATCTATTTATAGTAACAGAACAACATCCCAACATTACTTGTACAACACACAGGTAAAACATATACCATTAATTATTACAGTAGAACCTCTCAACTAGAGCAACTACTATGTTTTTATCTGGCCATTTTGAGGTCAAAATTGGGCCCCATTCCCCTCCTTAGAAAGTACATATCTTATCCCTGACCCTGAAGTAAAATTCCCCTGTCCTTAAAGTTTTGTATGATAATGTATTAAGTACATTTTTGCCAATTTCTTAAGTATCATAGTGCTATTTCATATATTGCTTCAATAATTGAAAGTTTAAATAAGAAGGGCAAAATTAATTAGCCAGGCTATAAGTAAGTAATTTTACTAGCCTCCATTAGAGAGGAATCACTTACCAAACACAGTAACAGTCTATACTAAATAGTAATTAGTAATCAAGCTGAGAGATAGCATCAATGTGTAATCAGTAGATCAATAATCATTATTTACCGTAAATTGTCTATTAAATGCATCACGGGGGTACACTTTCCAAAAGAGGAGGTTAGAGCCATTTTTGTGAGTGTGGTGACAATTGAAAACTATGACCCTTGAACGGGCATAAGAGATTTTTTCTCTAAGTCAATGAGAAGGAAAAATTGTGTCGGTCATCAGTGGAAAAATGTGAGTAGTAGTTAGTTCTCTTTTCCAAAAAAGTAGGGAAAGGGGCATTTATAAGGGGAGGGGCGTTTAATGGAGAATCTAAGGTAATTATATACAATTCTTGCCATCAGAGCATACAGTGAATAACTAGATCAGCTAAATTACTCCACTTAATGACTGATAAAGGAATGACATGTTAGTCCTATTTAATCTTTTCTGTTTTATATAATGAAACAAGTAAAAATTATTGTTTTTCATTAGTATGTCAATATATATTGACAATTTTTACATACCAGTAATAATCAAGAGGAAAGTTTTTCCATCTTGGTAAACTAGCATTGGATTTCTTTCATCCTCGCAAAATTAGCGGGGACATTTCGTTCATTGTTTTACAAAATATTTGGAACTTTTGCCAAATATAGTATGGTCCTTTTTGCTCTTATCTCAATTATAAAGTACTGCAGATGTCTAGAAAAGTTTCAGACAGCTGTAATGTATCCAACTGATGGACTGATTTGAACTAAATAAAATTTGACCCGTTTTACTGCCAATTACAATATTTGAGAAATTTTAAGTCAAATTAACTCAAAAAGGAACTGAAAGCATGTTAGTGAATTGAAAAGCCTAGCTTCATTAAAAAAATATCGAAAACCCAATATTCTTGCTTGACCCACCTGCATGAATCCTTCCAAGATTATTCATTCTGAATGACTTAAAAAAAATAAAATACAAGTAAATCTGTGAGCTAATGCTCACTAGTGATACCCCCGCAAAAATCTAAAAATATGCGACAAACGGGAAGTAGATGAGCAAGGAGCATGAAATCGCTTTACACCACATGGGACTATGGGATGAAGCAATATGCAAAGTATTAGGCTGCTGCATGTTATAGTTGCTGAGAAAACTGTGACGGAAATTTTGTAACGGACGGACGGACGCACGCACGGACAAGGGTAAAACAGTATACCCCCCTCTTCTTCGAAGCGGGGGGTATAATAATATAGATGACTAGCCTGGCTAAATTAATAATTTTGCCCTTCTTATTTAAACCTTCAAGCAAGAATATTGGGTTTTCCCTCCACATGTATGTGGAAGGAGCACAAGTGAAACATGTAACTGTTACACAAAATAGTTCTTGTCCTAAACACCTGAGACTACATGAAAGAACATATTCTATGTTATATATTTGAGTAAGAATTGTTCAGTGACATAAGCGAATCATGCATTTCAAATTTAAGGACTAAATACGAGACATCTCCACAACAATTGTGGATTTGTTTTCTTCAACACTAGTTAAACTGTGCAGTCTGCTGCACCAACCCTATACATACTCCAGTGTGTATATTTCATCACCCTAAGGATTTAAAAGGAAATAAGTAAAAACACAAGGAATAGATAATTGAAACTGCTTATTTGTACTTGAAATCACTGGAGCGATAAATACTATGCATAGAATCATTTTTCCCACGGCAACTCACGCGCACCTTTTGAAATCTTGCGGTATCTCAACCATAACAAAAACAGTGACCAAATTAGGACAGGGACGAAATGGGACCTCCGAGTATAATCAATGCATGTTGGATGGGTCATCTGTTTTACCGTTTAATTTGGGCTGTACATCAACAACTTTCATAATAAGAAATTGAATTACGCATGTACATAAATCTTTTATTTGGCAATATTTGTATATTTGTTTACTTTTATTGATTATCCATAACTTAAACAGCACCATTGAATCAGCCCATTAACTCTTAGCTATAATCTACATCCAACATAAATTGACAGCCTTGATTACATATCTGTCAGAGTTTATATTCAATTAACCTGTTCAATAATTATTTTGACAGCAACTTTAATCATGACTAATCATAAAAATATTCAATTACTTAATTTACAAAAACTCCCTCAGAAAAGCTAATGGTAAAAATCTTTACATTTAATCTTCAGATCTTAACGCAGCATTAAATCAATGATCTCGCTAAGAATGACCATCATGCAATACCATTCAAATTAAAGCATTAATGCCAAATATGGAACTCGCAGACTGACCAAAAATCGCCTCCCAGGAGAGTCCGATTCCGACCCAAATTTGGAGATATTAAGGTCATAAGTTGACTAAAAACTAAGCGCATATTATACCTACAGGTCACATGTAAGTAATTAATACAAATATTTTACCCAACACTCACCAGGATAGTTGCTAAAAGTAATAAAATCCAAATTGTTATCGATGTCTTCTTTTAACCGGAAGTATTTATTGACATTGACCTTTAACCGGTTCGCGTAATAATAGCACATCATAATTATCCAAATTTGGCTACATACCACTAAATTTACAGCAGTTGACTACAGCCATGGTTTTGTTGTAGTACTAATCTTTCTTTTTCATGATTTTGTGATTAAACACGTTTTGTGCGTGTTTTAATCATTTAAAAAATCATTTTTTTTTAAATTACAACCAGCCAAAGAAAAATTGAAAACTTTTTGGTAGGATTTTAAAGACGCTTGTAATACCACATTGTATATAACGGTACTAAGACAACCTACTCACTGTTTCTGGAAAGGCTAGGGCTCGAATTTAAGCTCGCATACTCGCAAAATTTGAGTGGATTTTGAAAATTGCCAGTAACTTTTATTTTAACTTGCAAACTTTTGCGAGTTGAAATCGTTGCAAAATATTTCTGTCCAAACTAATGAGGCTCAAATCAGCACTGATCCATAGCATTAATTTAAGATTCACAGTAAAAACATGTTCGATATTATTTGTCTATCCCAAAATAACACACTTGTTCTATCTATAGTTAAATAAAGTACTATGTTGTTTATATTGCATATATGAATAGTTACTATGTACCGGTATGCCATTAAAATTTGGAGAAAAAAATGCCAGCAATTTTCTTCATTTTTGCTAGCTGAAATACAATCAACCTTGCAAAAATTTGCAAGTCCAAATTTTGTTAAATTCGAGGCTAAACTTTGATGCCCTACATGATTTAGAATCTGTGGCAGGAGAGAGAATGGCCGTAAAAATTATTTTATGACCAAGTTATACTTTATATATAAGTTCCACCTGGGAATCTAACAAGCAACCCCTTGGTCAATAAACTTGTGCAATACTTACTGAGCTAGACTGGGGCTAAAATGGAAAAAAGACAAACTTCCAACTACGTTAAATCAGAATATATATATTTTATTAAAATTAAAAAATATCAAAAATCACAAATTATATGAAATAAAAATCTAGAGTTTGTTCCCTTTAAATGTACAAAGTATATCCAGAGACAGATATATCATAGCAAAGTTATTTGATTTAGAACAGATATCATAGGCCCTGTAAAAGTCACTCCATTCATAACCGTAAGCACTCTTTTTGGCATACATGTAGTTAAAAAAACATGGGGAGTAAATGATAACAGCACCATATTTTATCGTGAAACAATGTATAGCACATGATCATATGATTGTACAGTATAAACCAACATGATTATGTTATACAGGAGTGAGGAATTCCTATGCCCGACTTTTCCCACTAAAATATATACAGAATAATGCCACGTTTCACTGTAACATATGAAAGAAAATTGATTATTCTCATGATCATAACAAGTCATTGATCGTTAGTTGAACAGCTTCACTTCGACATTTTTCTAATGCTGATTTCGTCGGCTGAAAACTTCTATTTATAGATTTCATTTGTAACTGTACGTTAACCTGTCCTAAAATATCCGAAAGTCGTCGTAGAAGAAGTTCAGCTACGTGTTTTGACCCCTGTGCTGCATACTGAGTTTTCGATATCCGGACAAGTCGATGACCCTGAAACAAAATTATTATCATTTTACCACAAAACACTGCAACACAGTGACCTAGTTATTGACCCCACTTGACCCCAAAATCTGACTTAAGTAAAAAAAAAACAGTGTATAAAAATACTTCAATCCTTTGCTCCCTTAGTTTATGAATTTTTTTACTTTAGCTAGATTGTGAAAAAAGTTCTTAAACAGTGCCATCAAAAATTACCTTCACACTTATAAAATGCCCTTTCTATTTGTTGATTATACAGTTAAATTTAATTTCTGATGTATCTATGTATGTCTTCTTAATATACCTTATCAATGGAAAAAATATTATTGTCAAATTTTCACAATTCTTTCACCCCTTTATTTCAAAATAATTCAAAATACCAGCTCCCTGCCAACTAGGCATTCTAATACCAAAAGGTTATCAAGATTCTTATATTGAGAATCTTGATAACATCTGAGTACGAGAATGCTAACTATGGTATTGACATAAATTTCCCAACTGCACAATTGACCTTGGGAGTTTTCCAACAGAATATCAAGAAATATAAAGTGGAAACCACATTAAAAGCCCAATTTTAAAGATCTGACCCTAAATGACAGAGATATCCAAGATATTGAAAACTTTAACACAAAAATTACAAAGGGAAATAATACATAATTAAGCCAGGTAGAGTTGTGGTTACTTTCTAATTCTGTTTATCACATGGTATGTTATTATTGTATGAAGTTTCATAAAGACCTGACAATAAATGGCAGAAATATATGGTAAAAAAACAAACTGTTTACGGCACAGGATACCCACTTGTCCGCGTTTCAGCAAACTATAAGCTGAATTTTTTCATTGAAAACTTCAGCTAGAAAAATAGACCAACCTTTATTTGTGATTTGACAATATTTTTAAGATGTTCCGAATGTTCTGTCATATCTTCACCTTGTGATGTCAGACATTTTGTAGCATCATTTTCTATAGTCTGTAACCATAGAAACATAAACAAATATAGTTACTACGCTTTTGTTTCCATAGCAACTGTAAGATCATGTACTACAGCAAGCCAATTTAAAAGACCAACCCAGTTAAAGTTCATTTTTCTGAAGTGGGATTTAACCAAAGAACTTTTGAGCCCTAAGTGAACCAATCTCCGTAAACATAGATCCTGTTCTACTCGCGTTGTCGTACTGGATCTCTACTTAGTCAATGCAAGGTCACGTCGAGATGAACTTTGTGTAGACCAATCAATGGGTAGCTTTCATCTAGACGAAAATACAATTAATCACATTTTGATTTCATAATTTCTATTTGTAGACCAAGGTTTGCATGCAAATTTAACAGCGGTATTATTCACAGTCTGCGATTGGGTGGCTCATTTCAAATTGCGTGACGTAGACGATGTAAACAAGTTACGTATCATAACAATTTCGTCATGAATATTATGATGAGAAAAGGTCACCTGAACGTGACCTTCGTTTGGAAAGGCCAGATCTAAATTAGCGAGTATGCGAGCGGTAAAATATTAGATCGGGTTTTAATCAGATTGTAAGTGAACATAAACTGGGACTGGACCCAAAAATTTTCTAGTCCTAAGCAGACTTGAACTAAGATTGAAGAAAAAGCCTTTAAGTCATTTGAAGACATTTTACGCTACAAAAACTAGCTTAAAGAAAAGGGTTTGAAGAAATTACAACTTTCCTAGAGTGAAATCCACAAAACACTAATTTTAAGTCCAGTGGCAAGCATTCTGAACAGGGGATGAGGGGTCGAGATCGAGACATAAAGAAACACAGGACTAACATTAAGGTAACGAAAGAATTAAGGTAAATTTTCAAGAAAATTAAAAAAAAGCTTGCCTCGTCCAAAGTATTTAATAAATCTGGTACCACACCTTTCAATGAGTATTTCTGACATAGATATAATGATTCAAACACAAGTTGACGTACATAAATCTGTGCACTAACTATAGCCTGGAAAATACAACAATATAAAATTACCATCCTCTGGCATACGTGGGAGGCCAAGAAAGTCCTGGTCAGAGTGGGTAAAAGCAGACATGAAGACATACAAGATACACAATATTGATCATCTAGACAGGGTTACATGGAGGACAGACGTTAGAAGATCTAGCTGGCTGCTGCCTACCCCAGTCTCTGGGACACTGGCAGCAGATGACAAATAAACTTTCGGATTTGATGGATTGATTATCTTGTAAAAAAGATTGCTTTTCATATATTTTTTTTCATATGTATTTTATGCATTAGATTGTAACATTTGAAAGGGGAGTTATGATACTATATACAAATGTAATTGTTATACATGTACATGTATCTAAAGATATGTTTTTATGAAACAAAATTAAACAAACAGCAGCAATGGTTCAGAGTTAAAGGCCGTTTATCTAAAATCAATCTTACACCAAGATTGACAAATATCAGACTTATATCTCTTCTCCATTTCCACATGAGGCCATGCCCCATCATCAAGATATTAAGAAAAATTACAGCAACTTTCCTAAGCTATGTAGCACTCATTCCCCTGGTACCCTTCATTTCATATAAAATTCTTCTTTCTACAGGTGTAAGGAGGTTATCAGACGAGAAAGTGCTAAGAAGCCATTTCCTTAGAAAACTGACCCCAACTTCTGGCCCCTACTTACATTTTTGTCCACTATACGTTGTATATATTCAAGTATTTGAGGTCCTGCAGATTCACTTAACTTTCTTTTTAATGCTTTAAATGTGTTGATATTCTGTATGTAGAAATCACTTTTTGCTTTGAGGTAGTTTTTCAAGAACTTGTGTTGAGTCGGTGTTTCAGCTAAGTCTTGTAGTTTCTTCACAGAAGGTAGTTTTAATACAAGCTCTGAGAAAAAATCTGACAAATCATCCTGTAATCATAGCAACATGAAACAAGTGAATATTGTAACCATAGCAAGAAAAAAATAAGATCACCCTTAGATAAGATTAAAACCCAGGTCGATAGCCCAGTTGGTAGAGCACCAGGATTTGGAATCTTGTGTCCTGAAGGGGGTACAGGTTCGAATCCCACTCAGGGAGGTTATACCATTCCATAAAAGTTTGACAATAATGTCAATTATCCTCCATTCATATGATACATGGAGAAGTTTCCGACCTAGTGAAAGGGTAGGTAAGAACTGGTTATAGACAAAGATCCAGGAAAGCTAGGTTTGGTGCGCTTGATGCCATAAAATGACTAAAATTCTGTTGACACAGCGTTAAACCCAGGAAAAAAAGGAAAAAAGGATAGGATTAAGAATGGATTTTGTTAATAAAAACAGCCTCATACCTACCTGAGATTTAGCCAATACTTTTGTATTACTTCCATCACCAGAAGAACGACTTCCATCTTCTAAACTTTCAACAACTTCTTGGTACTGTAACATATAAATTGAATACAGTAGAGAGTTATATAAATAATATCTACACTCCCCACTGGGGCCCCTTTTACAATATAACATATATACACTCCCAATTGGAGCCCCTTAATAGTACAACACAAATATTTACACTCCCTACTGGGGCCCCTCTTACAATACAACACAAATATCTAGAATCCCCACTGGAGCCCCTTTTATACAGGTCAAAGTAAGCTAAGGTGTGCTAGCCACCATTAAATAACCTTAATTGTTTGACATAGTGTTAAACCCAGTAAAAACAGTATAAAACAAATATCTAGATTCCCTATGGGAGCCCCACTAACAATATAACACAAACATCTAGACTCCCCACTGGAGCCCCTCTTATACAGGTCAAAGTAAGCTAAGGTGTGCTAGCCACCATTAAATAACCTAAATTGTTTGACATAGTATTAAACCCAGTATAAACAGTATAAAACAAATATCTAGATTCCCTACGGGAGCCCCACTAACAATATAACACAAACATCTAGACTCCCCACTGGAGCCCCTCTTATACAGGTCAAAGTAAGCTAAGGTGTGCTAGCCACCATTAAATAACCTAAATTGTTTGACATAGTATTAAACCCAGTATAAACAGTATAAAACAAATATCTAGATTCCCTACGGGAGCCCCACTAACAATATAACACAAATATCTAGACTCCCCATAGGGAGCCTCACATGACAATACCTTGTCTAAAAGCTTGCAATAAGTGCATTTAAAGAGTTCAGTACTGACGCCTCGTAAAAAATGTGCTTTTCATACAAATAAATTTCACAAAAAAACTTTCTGCCGTGCTGTACTTTCTTTCCACTTCATAAGCAAACAATGCATTTTTTTCTCAAAAAGGAGTATTATATATCAACATGCTTAAGTACTAAAAGAATTAGTGAAAAGTTCACGTTTACTTAAGTGCGTAATTTTTTGACAAGGTATGTTCCTCACCTTAGATAACTGGTTCACTATCTTGTATTGTAAAGGTGACAGTTTTTCATCTATCAGTTCTAGAGAATCTATCACTGTCACTTGTTTAGTCTTGGCTCTTACACTTTCTTCATGTTCAGTAATTTGTTTATTCATTAAAAATTGTTTACATGGTGAACATACATGTAACAAGAGAGATAACTCTGGCTCAACCTCTGGACTCTGGAAAAATGTCAACATTAATACTAGTTCTGGCTTCCAAAACTGTGTACGCCCCGTTTTTAACATTTTGATTTTCATGATGCCACATTACATGTTCATTAACAGTCAATCTCCGTAGACAGAGATCCTGTTCTACTCGCGTTGACGTACTGGATCTCTACTTAGTCAATGCAAGGTCACGTCGAGATGAACTTTGTGTCGACCAATCAATGCGTAGCTTTCATCTAGACGAAAACGCCATTAATCACATTTTGATTTCAAAATTTCTATTTTTAGACCAAGGTTTGCATGCAAATTTAACAGCGGTATTATTCACAGTCTGTGACTGGGTGGCTCATTTCAAATTGCGTGACGTAGACGATGTAAACAAGTTACGTATCATAACAATTTCGTCATGAATATTATGATGAGAAAAGGTCACCTGAACGTGACCTTCGTTTGGAAAAGGCCAGATCTAAATTAGCAAGTATGCGAGCGGTAAAATTTTAGATCGGGTTTTAATCAGATTGATTAACAGTAAACACACAGGTTCACTGAAGACCTTAAGCTATATTAATACAGTTTATAATCTATAAAGTATAAAACTAAATTAGACAGAGCCCTTAAAAATTCAATAGATAAATACCAGCACACTTCTAACTGTGCTACAAACCTAGGCAGATTATTTTGAAACTTAACACATGACAACAGGTTTTCAACCAAAAGTTGTTTTAGAGTACTATCCAGCATTCATACCAGTCAAGCAATCAGTCTGGGAATAACCTGGTTTCAAATATAATAGATAAAGTTTACAGAGGCAAATGAGAAATATATTTTTTTTAAATCATTGGAATTTCAATATCCAAGGGGAGTTACTCTGGCAGACAAAATGTAGTAAGTCCAACATGCATTACTTCCCCTTATAAATAGGACACAGACTCACCCCAACCACTTTGATGATAACAAGTTCAGCCAGTTGAACAGTTTTTATATCACACCCATCTGGTATATAGACCAACATTTCTTTATGTATACATTGTTTACATAGCACCACACCACATAGTTTACAAGTATACTTGGTTTTTAATAAACCAAACCCTGAGATACATGTTTGACATCTTTCTGATAGACTCTCAACCTAAAATATAGAACAAAAAGTTAACTTAGCACATGGTCACATAGTTAGCTCAACAATGCTCACATAGATAACCCAACACATGATCCCATAGATAACCTAACACATGATTCCCATAGATAACCTTACACATGATCCCATAGATAACCTAACACATGATCCCATAGATAACCTTACACATGATCCCATAGATAACCTAACACATGATCCCATAGATAACCTAACACATGATCCCATAGATAACCCAGCACATGATCCCATAGATAACCTAACACATGGTCACATAGATAACCTAACACATGATCCCATAGATAACCTAACACATGATCCCATAGATAACCCAGCACATGATTACATAATTAGCTTATCACATGATTACATAATTAACTTATCACATAGTAACCTAAACTCATGACCACATAGTTAGCTAAAAAATGATCGTATACTTAGCTCAACACATGGTCATCTTAACTCATGATTACATAGTTAACTCAATAATGATCACATTGATAACCCAACACATGATCAAAACATGGTCACACAGTTAGCCCAATACATGGTCACATAGTTAGCTCAACATATGGGTATATAGGTAACTCAAACTCATGATCACATAGTTGACTCAAGGAATGATCAAATACTTTATTCAGAACATTTCCTTTTATTTAATCATCAGCCATACTAAATATACTAAAATTAAAGGTTCCACAACAACAGTTGTTCAAAATAAAAACTAGAAATGTTTAGTAAATTTGCTTTGTATTCAAACAGTATACATATATTTGTGTACCAACCATCCAAATAGAAGATTTCTGCCAGTTAGGTGTAGATATTAAAACTTTCATTTCATGTAATGTTCTCTTCATTTCTGAGTTACCTACAGATTTGATAAAACCTTCCCTTAATCTTTTACATTCTTTAAGTAAATCTAACCTGAAAATATCAAATATATAATATCAGATGTTCTTAAAGAAAGCCACTCATGAAAGAATGTTTTCTTAGCTCACTTGGTAAATAATAATTGATCTTACACCAAAGTTGACTAATATCCTCTACATGATTGGTCAAACTCCATCCTAATTATTATCATTATCAATCCTGTAGCAACACATTATATAGATCATATAACGACAGTTAGTCTACCTACTCAATATTTCTCGAAAATCTCTGGATTTAGCTGCTCATCAGTCACTAGATGCATACATAATCAATGGCCGACAGCTGTCCTACATGATTGAGATTAGAACCTGTGGTAGGAGAGAGAATGGCCGAAATTTATTTCATGGCTAAGCTACATGAAAGTATGCCCCTTTAGCTAATCCTTGCCACCTATCAATCAGTAGACTTGTGAGCTACAGACTGTGCTAGCAAGGCAACTTCTAGTGTTTAGTAAGACTGTACAAGGGACCAAGCTCTATGAAAGTATGCCCAGCCAGGAATCAAACCTACTACCCCTCAGACAGTAGACTTGTGCACTTGGGACTGTGCTAGCCAGGCTGTTTATTGCATTTTGTAAGACTTGACACTTGACTCGCAAACTCTTACCGATCTCGGCTTGACTTTAGCTTTGAACTTTGTCCAAGGCCGTCTGTTGTCTTAGGTTTTTTTTTATCTTCTTTATATTCTTTATATAGTTTTGTTAGACTGTTTGTTGTTAAATCATTGTCTGCACCCTCTTCAAAACATGTTGAACATACCTATAATATAATATATTATATATAAGGTCCAGCGCACCTTACCTAGCTTTCCTGGATCCTTGTCTCTAACCAGAACTCACCTACCCTTCCAAAAGGCCAGAAATTCTCCACATATCTTATTAATGGAGAAACATTAACATTATTGTCAAATTTTCATGGAAGGGTATAACCTCCCCAGGTGGGATTCGAACCCGTACCCCCTTTGAGACACAAGTTTCCAAATCCTGGCGTGCTACCAAATGCGCCACTGACCTGGGCTATAATATAATATAAGATGACATTATCATGGGTGAAAGTTCAACATTTTCAAAATCCTGAAATTTCCAAATTTCATGTTTTTAAGGCCACATTACCATATGGAAAGAACCCTTTCTCGGTTCCAAAAATCCTGAACTTCAGGATCAGTCCTGAAAACTTTCACCCATGCATAATTATCACAGAGTGAGAAAAATATGCAGACTGACTTGGACTGGAACCCTGGACCCCTTCCTTACAAGGTGAGTGTACTCCTGACTTAGCTATCCAGTCACTTACATATCTTTTAGCCATAATGTGAACAGGTAAGTATCATGACACACTCCACCACAAACTGGAAATTTGTCTTAAATTTCAGAATCCCAAAAAAGGAGCAATCTTTTTGTTACAAGGGTTTCTCAACTGACCAAGAAGTCCCATGGTCCCAAATAAAAATATGCAGCCTGACCAGACTCAAAACCAGGTCTCAAACTTAGCTATCCAGTCGCTTACATATTTTTCTCCCAATAATGTGAACAGGTAAGTACCATGACATTACCATCAGGGCTAGAAATTAAGCTTACTCGCTTTTTTTGGTTGGGTATAACACTGAGTCAACATTATATAAGGGCATTCTATGGAAACCAGCTCAACTGACCAAGTTTTTAGACCCTTGTCTATAACCAGTATTTACCTACCCTTCAACAAGGCCACTTTGTACGGTTTTCTATAGGTATCAAATAACCATGTATAGTTTTCCATTGGAATCAAATTTACCTGATAAAGTTTTCCATTGGGATCAAATTAGTTTTCAATGGGGACTAAATTTACCTTGCATAGGTTTCCATTGGGATCAAATTTACCCAGCAGTTTTCCATAGGGATCAAATTAGTTTTCCATTGGGATCAAATTTACCTTGCAAAGTTTTCTATTGGGATCAAATTTACCTTGTACAGTTTTCCATTGGGATCATACTGAGCTAGAAAACTTAATCTTCCTCTAAATTGTAAACATGTATTACAGAACACCTCACCACACCTTCTACAGTGGTGTTTTCTTTCCAATAATGTGAACTTCTTTTTACATGCATTATTATTACAGGTACTTCGACTGTCTGATTGTATCCAATGTGTCTTGGTTATTTCTGTAATGTATAATATAACAATAATCATTAGTCTCATACAGGGGCATGGCAGGACTACAATAAATCTACAAATTTAGTATGGTTGCATACTGATGAATGATACTAAAATACATGGGGAGTTTAATGCAGGATTCAACACTTGCCGTTTTTACCAGGGATCCAGTGGGGTTGGAAACCAGGACCTCTCAATCTGTAAGCCTGCATCCTACCACTGGACCACTGCTCTTAGGCTACATTAAATACAGTAAGTGTCAAACTCTATGTTAAGGTGGGACTACATTTTTTTTTTTGGGGGGGGGGGGTTACTCTAAACCAACACATTTTATAGGTCATATCACAGCAGTTAGTTAACATACACACTGTTCTTAAAAACTTTGAACTTCAGTAAAACACTGGATTTTTCACATGCAAAAAATTGATAACATTGTACAAAAAACTCTAGGTGGCCAGATTTGCTAGGTAGGAGTGGGTTGTTCTAAACACAGGATTCTTTTGTGTAAATACTCATACAGTAATAGTCAAACTCTAAACACAGGAATGTTTAAGGCCTGACAAAGTATAAAAGACATACCTGTAAGAGAATCGGCAGATTCTTCTAATTCAATGTTAATATACTCCCAATCTACGTCGGTCATTTTACCTTTACAGAAGTCTTCACATCTGATGTTTTATGACTATACAAGTGGTGCCGAATTCCTATGTCTGACTTCTCGTACACACACATTTACTCCTGCAAACTAGTAAACATGTACAGTATAACCCCTTTTGAGCAACACCCACTAGAAGAGACTAAAATATAGTGCAGTTTAGAGGTTGTTGCTCTGCAGAGGTAAAATTCGATTAAAATTACACCTAATGGAAATATCAAAAGCTGTTGTATGTTGTGCAGAGGATTTGTTCTGTAGAGGGCCGTTCTGAAGAGGTTATACTGTATTTACGCATTGTGATAGTTACATAATTTAATAGGTAGTGAATTTGGATATACCTATTATAATTGTTATACATGCAGTCTGATTAAAACCCGATCTAAATTGTTTTATGCTCGCCTCCTCACTAATTTAAGATCTAGCCATTCCTTTATGAGGGTGACCTAGCTCATTATAATATTCATGATGCAATTATTACGTTTAGTAACTTGTTAACATCGGAGACCTACGTCACACAATTTGAAAAGAGCCATCCAATGACAGTCAGAGAATAACACTGCCATCAAATTAGCTCAAAAACCTCTGTCTTAAGATAGAAAAAAATGAAATGTTTTGTCTAGTCCTAATTATAAGACCCTACATAACTTATTTATCATACGGATGTTCTTCTGTTGTGTAGGCCTACATAACAGAAAAATGTTCAAATGATAAAAAAGTTACATAGGGTCTTATATTTAGGACTAGTGTTTTGTCTAGATGAAAGCTACCCATTAATTACTAATTAATAATTAGTCAACACATCTCGATGTGACCCTCGGATCTACCATCGGAGATTCCACACAACACAGACAGTCTATAGGATGTCTGTTAACAAAGATTGTTATGAATGTACATGCATCAAAAGGCTTGTTTAAATTAAATTTCTCAAGTTTAGTTAAAATCAGAAAACATTATTTATTATTTCATTAACTAAGATACTATGTATACATGGATGGCAATGTACTTACGTTTTTCAATATTTTTTCACACAGACATAAGTTTCGTTGATTATAAATAAAATCATACTCACTACTGACTCATGCCGTAGATCAACTAGATTGTTATCATTATTATTTGTCAACAAACTTTCACATGACCTGTTCTAAAACGAAAGTGAAACTGCTTCCGGGTTAACGATAAATTCCGGTCAGTCCGTAACTCCGGGTCTGGTTCCAATCAAATCGGCCTAGTCCGGTTACAACCAATGGTGACTTTGCACAAATGGATGTAGAAAATCTTATTTCAATTTATTGATAGAAATGGACTAACTTATCGTCTTATTTTGTCTAATTTAATGTCTACATTTTAAGTTTACTATGTCTATGGTTGTCTACGTTTTGGCAACCAAGTAAAAGGGAGATAACTATGATATGGTGTAGGCCCGCAATTTAAAATTAATGTCGTATAGTAAACAATCATGCGCACCTGTTATATCTTTTTATCCAATGAACAGCCGTTTTTCACATCACTCGTTGTTGCTTGGAGATGTAAACCATCATGGCGGATTTGTGTTCTTGAATTCGCGAAAACATTACCAAGTTGACACTAATTTTAATTCTGTAGATTTAAAAAAGTAAATTTTCCCGAGGAAAGAGGTAAATATCGAACGTTTGCACTTATAGTTAGATGGTTTCTGATGGCAACTTGTTTTCGTCGTTTATTTACGTCGTTTTGGATCGATGCCCGTTTTATTTTTGAGAAACGACGTCAACATTAACAATTTGATTTTCATAAAACAAAAATACCGAGATTTTGTGTTTAGTGAAGAATGTGTTAACTTCTTTTCCAGTTTTTGTAATAGAAATGATTATGATCGCGACTGTTTTCTGCTTTGTGCTTAACCCAGCTTTTTCACACTGTTACGTAAACTTTGATTCAGGATTGTGCAATTCAACTTTTAGTTTTACTATTGAACCTGATGTTCTTAATATGCTAGGGGATCTCTTCCCTGTTAGTAAACAGCCTTCAGATGAATGACTCAAGCTATGCACACGGGACCCTGATTCTGCCATGGAAACTGACTTTTAAATACATTTTCATTTAAAAGCAAACTGCATCAGGACAATCATATTTGGGGTTTGTGATTTAAATTGTCTAGCTTTTACTGCCTGGTGCAAGCACAACAACCTACCGATCATTTTACATTGCAAACAAGCCGTCTATTATACTGGCACTGATCATCCTATACTTAGAAAACTTTACGTAAAATCTATTTTGAAATAAATCTTCTGGGACCATTTCAATAATGACAATGTGACTTATCAGATTAAAATGGCCCAGCATCTGCTAGATCCTTAAATCTGTCAATGCTCTAAAAATAGTTAAATTGGGCTGTGTTTATTTTTTTCGGACATAAAGGCACTACATGGTACAATTTTCAATCATTTAAAAGCATATTCTGTATTTGTTTTTTCTTATTACAGGGACAAAGGGAACATGTCCTACGGACAGCCCCTTACTCACCAGAGCCTAAATGGCCAGTTGAGTAGCAGGGCTAATGGAGCCCATGGCACTGGAGCTTCATTAGACTCACAATTAAATGGTGGTCCAAATGGACCCCTAGCTGGATTAAAGGCAGTAGACCCAGAACAATTAAAGTCTAGATTGTATTCATATGCTCCTCAACAAGCTACAATGAACAATCAAGTATTAAGATTTAATCGTGTTACACAGACTCAAGTGAGGAAATCTAATATTCCAACTGCTCCCAAACTAGAACCAGTGGTAAGTAACATCATGCTCTTTAATTATTATTATAATCTTTATACTGAGTTTAACACCATGTCAACACAATTTTGGTTATTTTACAGAGGCCAGTGCACCTCACCTAGCTTTCTTGGACCCTGGTCTAAAACAGTACTCACCAGCCCTTTCAAAAGGCTGGCAACTTCTCTATATACCTCAATATTAATAGGTCAAAATTGATATTATTGTCAAATTTTTAAGGTAGGATATAACTCCTTCAGAAAACTAGATTTAAATTCTGATGTGCTACCAACTGGACTAAAATAAAGCTCTATGACTACTTTATCTTCATACATCATAACATGTTGATTTATAAAATATATTAATTAATTATAAAATGTTTTTTTTAATGATTGGTAGCTTTTTAACAAACTTACTTGTTGAAGCAATGTTACAATAATTTTCATGTTCTTTGTTATTCATTTTTACTAATAACCAGATTTGGTTATTAGCAGGCCTCTACATTAACTTATTTTTTTACTAGCCCGGTCGGGCTAGTAAACGCCCAAATCCACTAGCCCTGACCAATTTTTCACTAGCCCTGACCAAGGACCTTATTTATAGGGTCCTTGCCCTGACCATTCCAATTTTTCCTGTCTCAATTATTACTGTCTAAATTGACAATACGTCTCATTTCATTGCAGTCATAGTATTTATTGTGGTAAAATATTACTACCATGCATAAATATGCTAAATATGAATGAAGAACCTAATAAAAAAAATTAAAATGAATGTATATTTTGATTTCTTCAATAAAATATCGGGGATTACGAAATCAACTATCCGATTTTTCCGAGTCATACATTTTCCAAGGTCCGGACAAGTCATTTTTCATTTTTTGTTAAAAATAAAACTATCTTTTAAAACGCCGTGAAAGTTAAAAATAGATGTGCATAGTTACACTTGCCGAGCAAATGTGTCGCATAATCGGCTATAACATTACATTGCTGACAGTCTTTATTTTCCAAAATAAGTTGATCGTGTTAGTATAATTATGCTATGTGTATATGGGTGTATGTCATATTAATTTCTTTGCCTTAATGTACGTAACTCAATGTCATGTACCCCGGGAAGTCTACATTTGTTTGCAGCAATTAAATCAATATTAATCCTTTGTTTGGCGATGAGCGTGCGTTGGCAATATTAAACGGATATTGATGTAAACAATTTAAGATAATATGTGTGTAGGTATTTTTAACACTTAGTCGATGTTTGATAGCGTAACAATGCCATAATTGCAATGTCGCATTGTGTTATCAAAGAGTCCACTTTAATTTAATTGTTAATTACATGTAGAATTAAAACTTCAAACAAGCGTGACCCAATTTTTTTGTTGACTTAGTATGCTAAAAATGGCCGGTAATAAAAAATATCGGGGATCGTGGGAAATTGAATGTTCTTTATTAAAATATATTTTGACGCCCGCTAATTTATCATTTTATTTCAAGAAAGTTTAAACATTAATCTTGCCGTTCATATTTTTCTGAAGAAAAAACCCTACTTTCACCGAATTTACGTATTTTATCGAACGTGTGTAAGGAAATCCCGGGACTAGTACGCCTCAAGACGGCTCGATTTAACACACACATACGCACCAGATTACTTTCAAATGCATTAGGATGCTCGTAAATAAAGCGTAAACAAGTTTTTGTAGCCTTAAATTTGAGATTGGTTAACTGAAATCGGATTGATTTTTTGTGGTAATTAAAGTTATGATCAAAATTAAGTAGCCCGGTCGGGCTACCTACGAGATAACTCCACCAGACCGGACCTAACTTGAACCAGTGAATGTCTGTCGGCTGCGCCTTAATGTCGAGCCCTGATTAGCCATAATAACTATATTTTTAGTCCTTTTTACTTTCAGCCTAGTTTGCAAAAATACCAAGAGAGAAATCAACCAGAGTTTATTCAAAGAAAAAATCGTGAGAGAATAGAGGCTGAGAAATTTGCCAGAATGTCTGCCGATGAACCTCAGAAAAAGAAGAAACGATCAGTAGCTCCCCTTGAGAGACCCGAGGGTATGCCTCCATCACCCTTACCTGAGTTACCTGAGGATTTGAAACAGAAACAAGAGGCCCTAGGTCCTCGTCAACCAACCCCATCTAAAGAAGTTAAGATAACCACTCCAAGAGGAAGAGTACATGCCTCAGGCCCTATAATTCCTCCTTCTACCAAACCTAAAGGTGAGAAATGTTTTTAAACTTAAAGAACAGACTTTGAACTAAATATAATTTCCATTTTTTTTTTCTCATTTCTATTTGAAAATAATTCATTTGTGCAGAGAATTTTAAGTCACAGGCTGACATCCGCATTTTCAAAAATGTAATAGTTATTTTATGCAATATTTGAATTGTCTCTTTTCTTTGGCTGCTGCATGAATTTGATTTAAAGTAAAACATATGTTAGTTTACATTTGGAAGATCACATGACAATATACCTTGAAGTCAATACCATGCAATGTCAGGTTGCTGTGCTATGCAGGGTTCAACACTTACTGTTTTTACCAGGGATTTAGAAGGAATCCCTAGTCAGTTATTGAGAGATAAACCTTTAACATTAGGGATTCCTCCAAAGACAGACAAAAAATAAGGTACATGAACAGATTTAAGTCACAATTGTGGTAAACAATTAATGGGAACTCAAGTTAATGTAGGTATCCAGAAAAAAACCCTAGTTAAGCATCACTAGGGTTCCTCCCAAGTTTTTGGGATCATCAGAATCCCGGGACACTGTTAGTGTCGAACCCTGCTATCTTATTTTGTGATTAAATTTCGTGTTTATTTTTCAGTATTAGAAACATATGAAGGTCTCAACGATACTGGTAAAATTACAGACTTAATTAAAGAGAATGAGAGGATTGGATTCCTATATCTCAGTCCAGCAGTACCGAAATCTTCAGTCGAATATCATTACTATAACCTTAAGTATGTAAATAACTGTATCAGTAAATTTTATTAACTGTCAGTCCCACATACATTAACCTAATCAATTTAAATACTCGGGATTTGTTGGACAATCCTCGTACAAAAACTGATATCCACTTTACCAATCTTGTGTTCAGAAAAGCCGTAGTGAGTATTTAAATCAGTGATTTTTATTAATGTGCTATTGACAATGAATAAAATCGTATAATGTCAAATCTTTTGTCAAATGCATGGTATATTCTCTATCAAACACCTCTACCTTTATAAACACCGTATATTTTTCGAAAGAAAGAATAAATATTATAATTAATCTAAGTATATCAATGTGTATTTTGAACCAACATTCCTTGACATCAAGTTTGTAGAAAATGTAGACAGAACAGAAAATTGTAGTTCAAGATGCAATGATGCAATTGTAAAACATAAACAAAGTATGAAACATTTTTATAATTTTTCTAGGGTTGTGAACCATGAGAATATAAATAAGACAGATTATTGTACAATAAGTCAGAAAGGTGTTACACGTATAAGAAATGATGATGAAACAGAATTTGTTACATTAGACAGATGGGAAGAAGAATACGGATACTTTAAGAAAATTATAAAGGTATTTATTATATAATTCAATATTTTTACGAGTTGCATAGCCACAAGTAAAAATATAATATCCTTAGCTCGCTACTTTACTAAATAGATCTTACAATATAATGAATAAATTTCTCGTTTGATATATGCATCAAACTGGCATTGTTTATTGCTTAAGTCTTATATGCCTCCATAACAGAACATCCAAACAGTGAAAATAACAAGTTTATTTTAATTGTTTCAAAACAGTGAAATATCAATTTTTATTTCACCTATAAATCCTAGTTTTCCTCTGGAAAGCATATAATAAATAATTTGATTATTTTATTTAAGCTTTAACTTATTAACATTTCAAACAATAGTTCTAGTAATATTAAGCCTCTTTTCCAAATGTTCATTTATTTTAAAAATAAAGTTCCTATAGTTTTACAAGTTGTTGGTATACAGTCTGTATTTTATTTCTTAATATTTTTCAGATTCCCACATTTGCCTTATTTAGAAAATGGAAGGCATTCAGTGTATGGCGTGGTAACGTTAAATCTAAGAAGATTGCTCAGTGTAAGAAAGCTCTGAATAACAATTTGTTTATTGTGAATCCGGTAAGTAGATGTTTTTATTCTGTTTAACTTTAATGACTCTATACACTTCAAGTAAGTTTTTGTTGGGTCCAACATCATGATTCAGATTGCAAGACCTTATTTCCTGTGTGATAAAGGCAAATTTTATTGGACAGGCAGAATTGTTTTCTTGAGGCAAAGTTGATTTGATTTTGAACTAAAATTGATGGTTTTTTATAGATGTAAGCCTTGATTGTACAGAATAAATGTGTACTCAAGAGAAACAAAGTTGAGATAAAAATGTTAGTTTATTCAATGATATCATATAATCTTTGCTGTGTGCCTTTCTGTATTAAAATTTCAAACAGGGCTTTTTTCAGTATTTGGGGAAGGGGCCTGGGGCCTTTTTTATATGGAACACTTGGGGAAATTTTATATCGCAATTTCATAGATAGGGGAACAAAAATCCATGGTGATCTCCAGATTTGGGGAAAACTGCATGATATAAAAAAACAAGAGGGGAAGGCACCTGTTAATGACCCCTGTTATGTAATTCTGCCTACTGTTTTCAGCTTGAAAAAAACCCCATAAATTTGGGTTTCAAATCTAACTATGAAGTCTGTTTGCACATTGGAAAATGTATCAATTTATTCATTATGTTTTAATTATATTTCAGTCATTGCGGCCAGCATTGATGAACGTACGTGAAATGTGTCACAGAATCAGTGATATGGGATTGTGTAAGGTTGAGAAAGGACATACATACTCATTGAGAGAGTTTAATGAAGCACAGTTTACACAATTAAGTGAGGTAGCCGGAAGATTAATGGAATTCCGTGACTTAGTTAAGGAGGTTGTGCGTAGTGCTTGTCGTACAGCTCTCCTAGAAGCTGGTTTTACTCCTGACGATTATTTCTATGATGGTGGAGAGAGCCCAGGTAAATTTTTATGCCATAAAGTTCCATTATAAAGATTAATTTTGTTATTTCAAAATCATGCAATTTTTAATGACAGTTAGATAAAATTTAACAATAACATTTAATATGCTACACTTGGCAAAAATGTTTTTTTCTAGTTATGATATGATAGAGGTATGATAGCTTATTTCCTAAAACTTTTAGTTTGCTATGATCTCAAATTTGACAATATGGTTTAAGAAATAGCTGTTAGAGTTTATACATACACTACCTGAGCGACCGTCTGTTTTAAGCCATTATTTGTCATGTGCAATCATGTTTGAAATCCTAAAAATGTTTTTCAGTATTGTAAATTTAAAGAAGAAAATATTTTTTCATATTGTAGGTGATTTTGGTGCCCCAGGAACAGCTTCCAGTTATTTAATGCAAAGTAATTATGATATGGATATATATGGTGAGGCCCCTGACAAGATGACATATACTGAACAAGCTAATAAAAGAGAACATTGTAAACGTCTTACATGGTATGTATTACATAGAGTAATTGTATTTTATAGTCTATATTTCATGATTATGGTTATCAGCAACTTTACAAATATTATTCCTGGTAATTAGGCTATTTTAATCCACTTTGTGCAGCCAACAAAATGGCACAACATACGTGTAATTATACCATCCTGGTAGATAGCAATTCACATAGGGAAGTCAACCGGAGCGGAAATCTGCGCTATAGTATAATTATCATTGAACATAATTCATAATCATCACTCCCATTTCATAATTATTACTGTTATTCGACCATCTTCCCTCCAACCACTGATTCGAAATCTTGTAGGGCAGTTGTTAGTCACTGAACGTTTTACATAATTATCACTGCCATATATATAATAATTATCATTAGACATATTACATAATTATCTTAGCTATTACATTATTTCAAACAGAGTTTTACTGATATCATTTATATTTATATTTTATTTATAATTTCAGCTTCATACGTCTGGCAGATTATCTCATAGTAAATACAATGCATGTATTAGCTGTGAATTCTGTATCCACATTATTGAATTATCTAACAGAACAATTACAGAACACACCAACATTGGCACAGATCCAAGGTCTTGATGAAGAAAACCAGGAGGAGAAAACAGAAGAGGACAAGGTAATATCGTACTTTTCTTATATCTGTTACTATAAATAGTAACAAGTTACTATAAATAGTAACAATTTGCTATAAATAGTAACAAGTTGCTATAAATAGTAACAAGTTGCTATAGATAGTAAATAGTTACTGTAAATAGTAACAAATTGCTATAAATAGTAACTAGTTACTGTAAATAGTAACAAACTAAAACTGAAGATGATTAGCTGATATTGTACATTTAATATTCTTTACTATTAATAGTTACAAAATCATGTTGCTATAAATAGGTATTCTTGGAATTTTGACGTTTTAATGATACAAAATTTTTGAAAACAACAGGCCTTCTTAGTTTTTCAATGCCAAGGCATTATATTGTGTAACACACACTTGTTCAACTGGTTGTTTTTGCTTATGATTTAGTTAGAAATTTGACAGATTCTTGACATGAGGTTATGTTTTTGAGCTTTGAATATAGCTAAACTTTAGATATTTTTTTTTAATTTCCAACTTGTATTCATGTATTTGTGTGGCATTAATCTTTTTATTATAATGAATAGTAGGAGCAGTGGTCCAGTGGTAGGACACATGCTTAGGGATCGTAAGGTCCTTGTTTCAAACCCCACTAGGGGCACTGCTAAATTCCATGAGTAGGAAATTTACCTACAGTTGTTCTGATCCACCCAGATGTTAATGGGTACCTGTGAGGGAACACCTGCCAGGTAATTGCAATAATCAAGGATTATCGTACAAAATAATGAAGTTGGCTGAACATGTATATAGATGCAGACTTTAAACGGCATTATAACCTTTTTAAAATACCAAATACTCCGTTTAAGCACACAAGCAATCAGTGAGATAATTAGTTTTGAAATTGAAATAGTAGGATTCTAGCAGACAAAACAGTTTGTGTATTTGAAGTATATCTAACTGGGTTTAGTATTCTAATAAATAGTTAATGTAAGGAAAATCCCTAGTATCCCTTTTATTTGTTGTATAATTCTGTGTTGATGTACTACATCAACAATCCAATGTCCAGCAGTGCTATTAGCACTTTGTTTTAAAATCCCACTATGTATTTGTGTGGCATTGATCTTTGATTATCAAATATTCCATTTAAACTCTCAGACAAAAACGGATAAAAAAGAAGGAGAGGACAAAACTGATGATAAAGATGACGATAATGAGGTAGTTAACACAACCACTGTATCTTATCTCTGTGTTTGTAATATAAAACTTTCTGTTTAATCAGGGCTTTGGAATGAATATGCCTGACTCATAACATTTATCTTTGAGGACAGGCAAATATTTCCAGCCGACTTGTCCATGGACAAGTAATTTTTAGCTTTAAATACACTTACATAGCAATACCTATATAATATATGTTAATGTGTCAATGTTTCAATCATATTCAACATTGAACTATTTCATTCAATTATTTATTATGACTTATAGTATGCACTTTATATCATACATCACTATATATTTTTTTGAGTATTGAACAAGTGCATTTTGATCCCGCACAAGTTGATCTTTAGTCTTATTTGTAGACAAGTGGAGAAAATTTGGGATTCCACCCCCTAAAATTGGCCCCAAAATACAGAATTGGTTCTTTTTTTAAGTAAATTAGAGTTTAAACAGAAAGTTTTAGATTATAAAACCACATGGAGAAAAATGGACACTAGAACAATGGTGCTAGGTTTTTATTTTGGCTAATTATTTTTATTATATATTTTAGTCTTACTTTTATTTCTTATGCTTCATTTTATGTATCTTTTACATCAAATTTATAACATGGAAATGAAATGAGAGTTCATCACATAAGGCCTGAAAAAAATCCTGTGTTAAGGGCAATCTTGCCGACCCTACAGTTTTTTTTATTGCAAAATTTTGAATTTTTTACACTAAAAAATTCAGCATTTCTCTGAAATTCAAAATGACAGAAAGGCTGTAAATAGGAGCCTTCCCTACCAAATTTTTTCAGATTGTTGCTCTGAACACAGGTTTTTTTTTGGTCTTAGCTTTTTGATAGAGGGTTATTATAATTTTGTACTATGCTTTAAATCTTTGGATAGATCCAGTTTTAAATGCAATGAATGTTTTGAGTTCCTTAACTCTTTTATCTTTAGAATTATCGCAATTTGAATAACTAAATGATAGAAATCAGCAATGTTTGGATATTTTATGCCAGCTTCAATTGAGGCTATTTTAATTTACAATGGAGAATGAACTAATTTGTCATAAAAAGAATAGGGTATAAAATTGGGCTGTTGGATGATGCATTATTTGTTTGGGAGTTGAGGTGTACAGCCATATATTAATACCACTGATTTAAATACTCATTATGGTACTCTATCAGAAAAAAATGATGTCTATATATCTTTTTACAAGGATTTTGGAAACAAAGCTTGAGTATTAAAATCAGTGGGGATAACATATGCACAACTGACAGTTAAATAAAAGTAAATGATAGCGGTAAAATCATTGCTTATAATCCTGGATCTATCTATGTAATATTGCACTAGACAGTCATTACTTTAGATATAGGTTGTTTAGGATTGCAGGAGACAAATTTAAACTATAGTCTATATAAACCATGTCTTATGTTATCTTAAACTAGCTATAATAGGTGCCAGAACTTTGGTGAATGGTTTGCACTCATTTATTACTTATGAAGAATGACCTTTGACCCCATGACCTTTAGTTATGACCTCGACCCTTCTCTAGGTCATCACATTTGTAAAAGTACTAGTCATGACCTAGGTTCCTGGAAAGGCTAAATATCTGGATAAAGTTGTTAACCAGTTACTTGGTGCATACTTCAATCAGTGACTGACAACTACCCTACATGATTTAGAATCTGTGGTAGAAGGAAGAATGGCTGCAGAAATTGTTTCATGACCAATCTCCACAAAAGTATGCCATATCCTGGAATGGAACCCATGGCCCCTCAATCAGTAGACTTGTGTGCTACCAACTGAGCATGTCTGGCAGGCAGGTCATTCTTCTCATGTGATAAAAGATTTCAATTCACAGCAAAAAAAACTTGAAATATTTAACATGTTATTTTTCTCATATGCATGTAAGCACACTACTGGTGGCATGTGGCAAACCATTATTTTGGTGTTAGTTTTTATGATCATCAGCTATGGGATTTAGGGAACCAATAAGGTAAAATTCCCCAACATGTATTTTGGGGAATACTACTTTAAATGCTATCACTTTCACAAGCATTGGGAGATATTTTTCAACATTACAAAGATGCTGGAGGCTTCTAGTTCATTATAAGCTGTAAAAATTAAGTTATCTAAATTTTATTTTATTCTTTATATTAGATTTTTTTCTAGAGGTGTCATGCTATACATTAGTGTAATTTGTATTTGGATTTTTTATTTTTTCATTTACACTTTGAATAATATTTTAGTCATTGGTAACATATATATGTTTTTTCATATTTTGTATATTTGTATACAGAGATTCTTTTATGCACTTTTTTTAGTATTTAGTAATACTCAATAGGCATAGTTCGGAACTCCAATTTTAAGGGTTTTTCAATTGGTGCACAGACGGTACTTACAAAGTTTGTTGCGCATTATTGCTGGAAAGCATAGAACACAGGTTAAATTCTATTGTTCTTCATACACATATTTTCATTGTGGTGGTGAAAGTTTGTTTGCACTGCAGGGAAAAACCCAAACATTTGAATTCCGGATAAAGTCTTTTATAACTCTGCACTATGGTGGCTTTTGAAAATATATGTAGGTAGATTACATTAAAGATACTCATTCACAGATTTCAACTTAAATATCAACTTTTTCTAAAACTATCAAAATTGTATGGAAATATTTTTGGAAGCAAGAAAGTAGTGTTTTGATAATGACCATTTTAGTGCAAATGGACATACAACAACAAATGATGGTGTTTCAAGTAGTAAAAATCTACCCCATATGTCACGGTATAGACAATTTTAGTGCATTTTTGAGACTTTTATTGTATATTTCTTGCAATCAATAGGTCAGTTTGTCTTAAAATATTAAGAATTATTTTTTTGACACAATACTGACACCGAATGGGTATTTTGAAATTATAGAAAAAATAAACTAAATTTGTGAACTAGTACCTTTTAACTTTGCTTGCAGCAACAGGAATACCGACAGTATATTTTTCCTTTTTTTGTATATAATTTTTGTGCTTTATTCTCAAACAGAACATTCAGGCTATTTAGATGATGCATTTATTTGTTTAGGAGTTGAGACCCATACCTATATGTTAAACCTGCTGATTTAAATACTTACTACAGTACTTCTCAAACATTCTAAATAAATTTTTGGTAAAAAATTCGCAAACAAGTTTTAAGATTATCTTATTTTATTAAATCAGTGTCTTTTGAACACTTCTCTCTCATAAAACGTATTATTTGTAAGATTATAAAGATATCACAAGTTTTGCGCAAAATGGTTGTAACTCACTCTTTACTTTTATTGAGTTATGACACTTTTCTGCTAAACCCTCAATATGTTTGTTTCTGACCCTGGCATATTCAGAAACCCTAGCAATTACCATGGCTATTTAATTGAGAATGTAGCCTATGGCTTATGGCAGAAAGGAGGCTTGCACCTGCTTTTCCCATTAATGTAAATTGGGTGTCCACCTTACATTACTCTAACTGTTGAAAAGCTTTAAACAACTTCAGACCACAATGCAACTTGATATTTTAATTTGGGTATTTCTGTTAAATATGTATTTTGATTTTGGACATTTAAAAGTAATGTACATGTATACATAATAGTTAATAAGATTGTTTAGGCATTTGAAAATTACCTGTCAACTACTTACTGTATGTTTTTTTTTATTAGGTCTTTCCCCACATTATATGAATATTGGCTTATTGCCAGAATCAATCATTATTGAATACTTTATTTAAAATTTGTCATTGGGGATTTTTTGTATCAAATTATTATTGATATAGTAGTTATACTATATGTAGGGGTAAAAATCAGTACATTGTAAAATATACTTGTATGTTATGCAATAAAATAATTAGATAATGGGCATGATATTTTGATACATGTTTTTATTTGTATAATGGCATAAAAAAGCAAGCACCATCGCCAGTCTTATTTAGGAATTTGAAGTTTTTTTTTATAATATTGAATATAAGCAATAATACATTTTAGAATGAAAATGTTTTAGTCAGTGACTGATAGTATCCTGTCATTAGGTTAATTTACATATTTGGCTTAGTCCGCCCGGCCTTCTAATCCAAGGGTTGCTTTCATGAAACTTTGTCACAGAGTTTAGTAGCAACATGAATGTTAAGAAACTTATGCAGGAAAATAAACCCGAGTCTAGTAGTTATGAATTCATTGAAAAGTGGTTAGAATGTGTGTGAAATCAGTTTTCTCTTTAATATATCATAATCAGTTTTATAACTAATATCTTCCGTCATTATATGACCTATATAATGTGTTGTTACGGCATTAAACCCAACAAAACAAACAAACAACTAATATCTTAACTTGTGTTTATAAGCCTGAGAAAATTGAACCTCATTATGAGACCCCAGAAGATGACTTAGCCAACCTCTTGGTAAATTAAAATGCTTTAGGTTAAATTACATTGTTTGGGTTAATTTTCAATGTTTGAGTTGAATTTAGTTCTTACGAGTTAAAATATGTTTTTGTTGCATTTGAATGTGTTTTAATGTTTTATTATTCATTTATTAGTATTTTGTTTGTTCAACAAGAAAATGTTTAGCAAACTTCTTATGTTAATTTGTTGATGCTTGTTTACTTAAGTTGTGTCACAAATCACACAAAAATTGTTGGTTTTTTATTTTACCAACATGATTTTATTCAGTTTAAAAGTTGGTCCTTGAATTCTTTAAGAATTCTTTAATGTGGCCAATTGTTTGAGTTGTAATTGTAAGGTGTTTTTCTTGATTAATTTTTCACTTTTTTAATTTTTTTAGCAGATAATAGAAACATGAAACCATTTTTGATGAATATAATTACATTAATAGTTTTTACTGATAAAAAACATCTTTTGAGTTTGAAGAACAAATTTACTCTTCAATTTAAAGTATTATTGTTTACTCTTCAATTTAAAGTATTATTTTCTACTCTTCATTTAGGAGGAAGATGAAGTTCCTGTATTACCTCCCTTGTATATAACAGAATTTGTACTGGAACCAAATCAACTATTATTCTCTCCGGACATTGAAGAGTTCCAGGAAGGAATTGCAGAAGTCATCAAAAGATTCCAGGATGCTGTGCTCAGTGTACAAAACCTTGTACCTGATACATACTTTGATGCCTTTACAAGGTAATGACCTTGACCTTGCAGTCTGTAAATTTTTTTCTTCAAATGAAGTGAATGCTATCTTTGTAAACAGATCCTATAAACTGTGGTCAGAAGATCTCCTGTTGTAATGACCAGCATCAAGATGAAACAATATTAATAATATTATTGTAATTGAGTATTTTCTAGATAATTTTTTCCGGACAATTTTGACAGTGTATGTTATTCCAGGGCTGTAATAGTTCTTATTCAGAACTTATATTTATGGTTTTTTTTCAGCTGAATAAGGTATGTTTGTACCGGGTGCATCCTTGTAGTACAAGATTGTTTTACGCATTACTGCTTAAAAGTACACAACACAGATTGAATCCTATTGTTCTGTATACACACATTTGTGTTTCAACTGTGTTCCACACAAGTACAGCTGATACAAAGTTTTAAAGCTGAAAACCCCGTCAGCTTGAGTTCCGAATCAACTCTATTGGATAATTAGTAATGAACTGCATCATGAATATTATTATATAGCAAAGATC